>CM076569.1:652134246-652734246 GCA_034641835.2 Pinus albicaulis
GAACCCGCTCCTGGCAAGTAGTCGCGGAAAAGTTCGTCCAGAGCTTCTCGTTCGAAGGGGAGACGGCACAGGAATCTCAGGCCCTACAAGCCGTCAAGGAGGTTCTGTTTTTCCGCCATCCTGAGCCCGATGAGGGACCGGTGGCGTCACGCTCCGGGGTCAAGAACGAATTGGTTTGCCAACGGATTGACGGCGAACCAGGGGACGATAGTTTGGAGGACCTTAGGCATCTCTATTTTGACGAAAAGGAGGGCGAGCGGAGCGTCCGTGACGAGCCGACGACAGAAGGAGTCCATTTGCAGCCCCTAAAGACAAAGAAGCTGAACATTGGAACGGAGGAGAAACCTAAGCTGGCAACGGTAGGAGATTACTGGGACGAGGAGATGACAAGAGAAATTTTCAGCCTCCTCCGGGAGTACGAATATTTATTTCCGTCATCAGTTGCGGACCTGAAGGGGATCAAGGGGGATCTGGGCGAGATGCGCATCACACTGAAACCAGGAGCCAGGCCGGTGAAGCACCGACCCTACCGGTTGAATCCACGTATCAAAGAGAAGGTCAAGATGGAGATCGACAAGATGCTGGCTGCGGGTCTCATCTTCCCAGTAGAAGAAGCTGAGTGGGTGAGTCCCATTGTTATCCAGAACAAGAAGGACAAAGCGGAAATCCGTGTCTGCGTAGATTATCGGAGTTTGAATAATGCTTGTATTCACGATCCGTTTCCCACTCCCTTCAGCGACGAAGTTCTAGATCATGTCGCGGGAAACGAAGCTTATTCCTTCACTGATGGGTTTTCGGGCTACCATCAGGTGCACATCGCCGAGGAAGACAAAGCAAAGACGACGTTCACCACCGAGTGGCGGTCATTCGCATACCACGTGATGCCGTTTGGTCTGAAGAACGCACCGGCTGTGTTTTCTCGGATTGTCATTGCTGCTTTCCGGGAGTACATTCACAAGTTCCTGGAAGTCTATATGGATGATTGGACTGTTTACAGCCTGCTGAAGAAACACGCTTCCCTGTTGCGTGTTATGTTCGACCGGTGTCGCCAGCTGCAGATTTCCTTGAATTTGAAGAAATGTATTTTTGCAGTACCATTCGGCACTCTCCTGGGTCACGTGGTATGTAAGCAAGGGGTCTGCGTTGATCCTGCCAAGGTCGCGGTTATTGTCCACATGGAGGCCCCTGAGAACGTGAAGCAGTTGCGGGCACTGCTCGGGCATACAGGATACTACAGGCGGTTTATCCGCAATTATGCCAGAATCACTACCCCTTTGGAGAAACTGTTGCAGAAGTCAGAAGCATTTGAGTGGACAACAGAGTGCAGGAAGGCACTCGACACATTGAAGGAGAAGTTGGCGACGGCACCCATACTTGTTCATCCCAACTGGGATAAGCAGTTCCATGTGCACATTGATGCGTCCGGGATTGCACTTGGCGCTGTATTGGCGCAACCCGGGGAGACGACAGTTGACCACCCGGTATATTTCGCCAGCCGACGGTTATCGAATGCGGAGAAAAACTACACCACGACCGAACGGGAGGCGTTGGCGATGGTGTACTCTCTCCAGAAGTTCCGCCACTACCTTCTGGGCGGCAAATTTACATTTTTCACGGACCATTCGGCATTAAAATATCTGGTCAATAAGCCTGTGTTGGAAGGGAGAATCTGCCGATGGCTTCTACTTTTTCAGGAGTTCACGTTTGATGTGATCGTCAAGCCTGGGAGGTTGAACGTTGGTCCCGATCACTTATCCAGGCTGGAGACAGGAGAGAATGAAGGACCGTTGGACGATCAGCTCCCGGATGCTGACCTATTCCGAGTTGAAGCAGTACCAGATTACCTGGCTGATATTGCCACATATCTGACGACGGGACAGTGCCCTGAGGATTACACCCCTCTTCAGAAACGCCACTTAGTTGTCCGGGCGGCCGATTATCAATTGATCGTAGGGCAGCTGTACAAACTGGGCCTGGATGAGGTGTTGCGCAGGTGTGTTCTTGACCACGAGCGGGAAGCAGTGATGTGGGAATGTCACAGCGGTGTTGCGGGAGGACATGTGGGTGCTAAACCCACCGCAAGGAAGGTGCTTCAAGCTGGCCTATGGTGGCCGACGGTGCATGCAGACTGTAAGGCCTATGTGAAACGTTGCGATATTTGTCAGAGGACGGGAAGGCCTTCGCACAGGGATGAGCTTCCGCTACACCCGGTGCATGTGTTGCGGCCATTTGAGAAGTGGGCTGTTGATTTCGTAGGCCCCATCGCACCCATCGCGCGCCATTCCAAAGCCCGGTACATCATTACCGCGATGGATTACCTCACACGATGGGCTGAGGCAGCAGCAGTACGCGACTGCTCGGCAGAGACCGCTGCTCGGTTCATCTTCGAACACATCATCAGCCGCTTTGGCTGCCCAAGGAGCTTAACCAGCGATCAGGGTACTCATTTCATTAATGCCACGGTCAAGTCGCTACTGGACACATTTATGATTCAGCATCATAAAAGCAGCCCATACCACCCGCAGGCCAATGGTACGGTGGAAGCCTTCAATAAGATTCTGGAAAAGGGCTTGACGAAAATTTGCAACGCTCAGCGGGATGATTGGGATGAGCGGCTACCAGCGACATTATGGGCTTACCGGACCACGGTAAAACGTTTGACCAACCAGACGCCATTCCAGCTGGTGTATGGCTGGGAAGCTGTGATTCCCGCCGAGTTCACCGTACCCAGCCTTTTGATCGCAACGTCCCTTCACTTCTCAGAAGAGGCGTCACTGAAGGAACGACTCCAGGAGCTGCAGGAGCTGGATGAGGCTCGATTTCTTGCGGAATTCCACCAGAAGGTTCAGAAGGCCAGATAGAAAGCATGGCACGACCGCCACATCAAAACTAAAGCTTTCCAAGTTGGCGGCAAAGTTCTCTTATACGACAGCCAGTTCCAGAAGTTTCCAGGCAAGCTCCAGATGCATTGGCTGGGACCGTACTTTGTCATCGAAATCCGCGACTCAGGAGCCGTTCGATTGGCACAATTGGACGGCACAGTTCTTCCGGGATGGGTGAATGGCGCACGCCTGAAGCCCTACCAGGAGTAGGTACTTCTCACTTTTCATTAATAACTCTCGCAACCGAGAGAACCCGTAGAGTAGCGTAGTTGAATAAATCTCCCGCAACCGGGATGAATGTAGGTAGTCTTTTCCAATTGTCGGCACTCAGTCAAATAACCGTCAGTTGCGGTACCCATACCGCAACCGATTGTGGTCGGGGCTGGCCAGTCCAGCGTGTCGCAGCGCTAGTCCAGCATGTCACCGCGTCAGTCCAGTGTGTCGTGCACGAAGGATCCCTCCTCGTGCCAGTGTCAGTCCAGGTCATTTCCGTCAGTCCTTTTGTCAGTCCGTAGGATAGCTCCGATTTGGTCATAAATTCCCTTAATGGACAGTAATCATACCGTAATCATTTGCCATCAACCGCAGTTCCCTCAGCTGTCGGGTCCGCCCATCTCCCCATGACTCCATCAGCAACTGTCAGATTACACACAGGCCTGCGATCGATCGCACGATTATCGCAGGCAAGAAAGATAGCAAGAATTAATTGCCGTTATGGAGTCTCATCAACTCCGCGCGTGCCAGCAAATGGCCCAATTTGCATGAAGGCTATCAGCAAGAGGATGTCAGACCAGTTCAATTCGGAAGTTGCAGCACCTCCGGAGCATTCGCAGTATCAGAGCACGCAGCACTCCGAAAGAAGTTGCAGAAGAATCGTCCAAGTCTATCAGAGACGCGCCAAGATGCCGAGAGCTGTTCTCTCAGTTCCTGAACCAGCATTAGATAGCAGAATTCACCGGGTAGAGTCACTGGTCGGCAAGTACGACAACACACCCTGCATGGACGCTAACTTGTCCGACCCGGGCGAGTTTCCTCACCTCCATTGGCAGGTATTCATGGAACACCAGTACACGCCCGGGAGCAGCTCTAACAGTCGAATGCGGGAAGAATTCCGGGGTCTACAGCAGTCAACTTTGATGAATTTGAGAAGTCTTCCTGTCTTTGGAACCACCGGCCCAGTTCTACAATGTACCCGGTTCCTCCTCAGTCGGGTGCAGAACGGGTCCCTGTGGCTTAACGAAGAAATTCCAATACATGCAGCAGACATCAATCGACTTACAGGGCTATCGCAGACTGGTTCCGATGTTTCCTCTGCGGGCCAGACATCCTCTAAGCGAGCCCGGAAGTCGGCGGAGGCCGACCTCTACACCAAGTATGGCACTCGCCGGGGTGGCAAAGGTGCCAAGATTGATCTGATAAATGTATCACAAATCAGGTTCGCTTGCTACCTGATTGCTAGCAAGACCATGCGCCATTACACAAAGGGAGAGTGCACTCTGGACACAATTTCCATTGCCGAGCACTGCGTCCAGGGAGCCAGGTTGAATTGGAGCGCGTTTGTGTTGAAGGAACTCTTCACGGCTTGCGAAGACAATTACAAACGGACTACCAGCTTCATCTACGGGTACTTGCTTTTAGCGTTCGCCATGTGGAAATGGCATCTACCCCCGATCCGGCCACCGGTGGAGATCACCGCGAGCCAGCCGCTCGCAATGAGATATTCCCCCTGGCAGTTGTCCAGGGACCCCAGCAGCAAGTAGGTGAACGCAGCAGCGTTCCGAGAATGGTATGGGATGATGGTCGATGTGGTCACTTCCTAGCAACGGGTGCCTCGGCACCTGTTGGATGAATACAGTGAACAAGTGTGGTTTGGCGTCAGCCACAGCCACACTTTCATTCGGCCGACTTGCGTACCGCACCACACTTTTCATATGGCGCCCCTTCGTTTCCAGCTGAATGATAATGTTTTCCACAGGGAGGTCTCTGCGTGGCCGGGGGTTGTTCAGCACGTCAGCGACGGAGTCATCCGTTACAATTTTGAGGGGATGCGGGTTGCACAGCAGCCTGCCGCGACCAGCGCAGGGGGGTCGTCACAAGTTGCGGCAGAGACCACACCAGACGCAGCTGGGACCGCAACGGACCTGCCGGAATCGCTGGTCCCCGTCGTCGAGCATTTCAACGACCAGGCGTGGCGCCTCAATGTGGTAACCCAGGTTGTTTCCAGTGGTGCCCCTATATTTCCTTCTTTTAATGAATTTCGTATTAATCGGTCCCGTGGTCTTCCCAACACCGCTCCCCTCACTTCCCCTATTCCCACTACCTTGTTCACTTCTGCTACCCCCCTCATCACGACAATGGGTGAACCGGGCCCCGAACCTGATTCCGTTGACCCACCTCCATCCAAGAGGGCCCGCACTACGGCCACAGATCCCGTGGTGGATCTTACGGAGGATGATCCACCAGCCACGCCGCCCACAGCCACTTTGATTCCGGAGGAACCGCTGATTGATCCAGCAGATTTCCTCAACCTTCGTCTCCCTCACACCTTGTTCACTCCATCTACCGCCCCCTCCACCAGCAGACCACATACCATTTCCCCCAATCTGTCCACTTCATCAGCCACTGTGTCCGATTCTTTGATCCGGGAACTTTTCGGCGGTGACCACGGGGCAGAGGTTACCTCCAGTACTGCAGCCGTGGTACCACCTGTTGACCCCGTGGCCACATCCCGGGATTCCCTTGCCACTATATCTGTCCAGCCAGCCACAGTTGGGGTTGATTCAGCCGCCCCTTCCACAGAGAAAACCACGCAGCAGGACCAGCCAGAGCCTGATATGGCCACTTCGGTGCAACAGCAGACGCCGGTCCATCCTCCAGAGACTTCAGGCAGAGCAGCGGCCATGGGCCAATCTTCGCAGGAACAGACGCCCGAGCAGGATGCACCCAGCACAACAAATGCAGAACAACTGAGTCCAGCACAGCTGTATCTGCTCATTCAGCGGGCGGCCTTCAAGGCCGAGCAGATTCACACCGAGCTACAGCGGCGGTGCACCGAGCAGCGGAATCAGATCACGGCGCTTACTGAACAGCGCAATCAGCTGCTGCAGGAGAAGACTTACCTACAGGAGCAGGCCAACATTGTTAATCAGGCGCTCTCCAGCGTATGGCCGGAGGCACGGGCTCACCATGCCCCACTCCCTGCTCGCATAGAAGAGGACAGTATAGCTTTACAGGCTCGCCAGCTCGGGGAAGTTTTCACTACTGTTTGCAGAGAGAACCAGGAGTTACAAGCGGCGTTAGCCGCACGGCCTACCCTTCCAGATCCACCCGCTGACCATTCAGGACAGGTGACTGCCAAACAGACGCAGGAAGTCAGTATGCAAGCCACTCTGCATTCCACTACAGCCGCAGTTTCTACCCTTCTGAGAAGTCTACAGGAATGCTCTCTCGCGCTAACGGTCAAGACGCAGCCCATTGCTGCCCAGCTGCAACAAATATCAAACGAAATTCGGGTGACCACGGACCCTGCAAGGTTAGATCAGCTCTACGCCCAGTCGGACGAGCTGGAACTTCACATGCAGATGACTGAGGCCGAATCAGCAGCGGCCAAGCACGTCCTCCGGGAGATGCGTCCGCCCCTTCGCACCCATGCTGACGCGATGCACCAGCTGGATGCCAAGGCCGAGTCCCAGCTCGCCACCCTGTTCGGGGCTGCCCCGATGCCCATAGATGAAGCCGCCGCTAACCGCATCTCCCAAGACGCCGACCTGCTTATGCAGGAATGGCAGCAAGCAGTGGCGACCTTCACAGAGCTTAGAGATTCAGCACTCCGCCGGGTCCCGGAGTTGGGGCCCTTGTTTGAACCAGCAGGTGGCAGAGTACAGCAGGAAAGGGTGGCGGAAGAAGGAACAGCAGAGCAGGGCACGGAAGCCAGCAGCGGAATGGAAATAGAAACTGTCATTTGTGATTGACTCGCGGACGAGTCAAAGAATTGTGGTCGGGGCCTGTTGGGGCCCTTGTTTTGTTTAAGTTTTGAATTTTCGGCCAAGACATTTTGAACTTGGACTCTTTTTGAGTTGCGGAAGAAATACACATAGCTAACGCGACCGCGCCGCAGCGACCAGGAGTTGCGGAGCTACCAAGGTGGCGCGGAAGCATTTGATAACTGGAGATTGAACAGAGATAAGTACAGATGAAAGAAATACAGCAGAAAACAGAAAGTGGAACATGCAGACATCAGAAGAGAAGTCGGGAAAAGCCAGAGTGAAGACACAGAGAAGCCGCCAGTCGCGAGGAGCGGGTGAATAAAAGGCGATCACCCGGCTGAAGAAGTGAGTTGGTTGATTGGTTGTTGTTGCTGTTATTGTTGAGGGTTGAATGGATGCGAGAACAGCCGCGGAAGAATCAGACCTGTTCTTTCTATGGGTTCCTACTTTCTATGTTCTTCCCTTCTGTTCTCAAACCCATCTGTATCTGACTTGTGAGTTATCAAAGAAGAAAGCTATGTAATCATGTATTCGGCCAGAAGAATAATATAAGGAAGGATTGCTGTCTCTATGCGTTGTTCATGTGTTCTAAAGTGTTTACACTGCTTTAAAAATTTTAAGTTGCGACTGTCTGAATACTTAATTAGTGATCTTGCATGTGTAACTTGGTATATGTGATGGATGCACTTTCTTTCTTTGGTTGCGGGTTTATTCCTTACCAGTGATCTCATCCCCTTATGCATGTGGTCGCGGCACGCCTCGGGTGAGACGCACTGCTCTCCCAGAGCAAGGTGAAAATGCTGGCGTGTTACTAGACCTGCCTGGGACCTTGTTTATTTTTCTCTTGAACACGGGTCTTGCCGCGAGACACGACTTTCGCCAACAAAGTGCAAGTGCACAATATATGCTAGAAGCCTCTTTTATTCATTTAGTTTATTGGCGTGATGATTGGATTTGTAGAGATTAATTCTAAGGATGTTTTTATTCTTATGTTCCTAATGAAATTGATAAATTTAAATTACAACTAAATTCTAAAAATCAACATGCTTTCTACTCTGTAAAAACTGAAGCAAACTTTGTCTATCTTATGAAGGAATATTGACTAATTTATTTGCTAGTCTCTAAAAATTATTATTTTATAACAGTCTTGTGCATGAAGATAAAATCAAATTCTAGAGAAAAGAATTTATACATTTTTATGTTTTTGAAATGAAATGTTACGGCAATGAAACTTGTAAAGAAATCACTATGGCTCTTGAAAAGAAATCACTCATGAACCGAAAATAACACACTCATATGTTGAAAGGAAATCACTCGATCACTAATGCTATGAAAAGAAATCACTCATGCTCTTGAAATAAACCACTCATGAACTTGTAAAACTACTCTAAAATAAATCATTGTTGCTCTAGAAGTAAAACTATGAATCCTCTGCAATTTGACAATTCGAAAGGAAAGATTGATGAATCTACATCAAATGATAAAAGAAGATTTATGAAAGCATCTACATCAAATAAAAAAATGAAATTCGGGAAGCAACGACAATGAACGACTAATTGGAATTCTGAAAACAACTACAGAAAATGACAATTTGGAATTCTGAAAATAACTACGTCAAATGATAAAATGCGAACCTTCACTATTTGCAGGGGCCCTCACAAACGAGGAGGTCAAATATTTATTCCAATAGTTTTTGTTGAAAATGCAGCAAGATGATGGAGCCTAATGAAATGAAGTCGCCTTCACTAGGTGGGCCCGCAGGCTATTTTTGGCGCAAAGTCTATTTTTAGACTATGTCTATTTTTAGACATATGGATCATGTACTGGGAGTTGCAGTATGATATTCTTGGAGGATTGGTCATGTTGGTAAAAATAGATGGACCTCTATTTTTAGACATTAGGTGGTTTCTATTTTTAGACTGCCGGACTAAAAATAGAACAGTCAAATATTATTTACCCTTAATAATATTTGGACTCTAAACTTTAGTTTACTCTCTTGGAGCACTTCAGTTTGACCCCCGGAGGTGGGGCATGCAGCTGACATGAGGATTTACGCTATTCCCATGGGTTTGGTGAGCTCATGCATGATATAATTCAGTTAGACTCATGTGGCAGAGTTTTGGTGGAGTTGATTGAGGAGTTAATGGAGATTGTGTTCCGGTTAACTAGTTGAACTAGTTGTGATCAGTTTAACTGGAGATTACACTAGAGATGAGTTGGGTGAATTAAATATTATTTAATTCACTGATATTAACTCATTATTCAACTAAAGAACACATCATTTAACTCAGTGCATGGACAGTTCAGTGGATATTAGCGAAAGAGGTAGATGAAAGGGTGAGATCGACAACGGTTGTATATTAGTTGTGCATGAGATTTGCACAATCAGTGGGATGAGAGTGCCAGTGATGATTGCGCTGTTCAATCAAGGTGAATTCGAACTTGGTTCAGCTATATTCACACTTTGGATTGCCAGCAGCACAACCAAGATGCAGTGGAAACAAATTGAGAAAATTCAGAAACGTTTGATTACAAACAAATTCAAAATTAAAAGTGCAGTTCCTTATGCTATCCTGTTAAGTGAAACAGGGGCTGCTCCTATTGAAGCAATTGCTATGGCGCGAGTCATAAGGTATCTGAAAAAAATTGAGCAAATGGAAGAGGGTAGATGGCCTAAGGTTGTGATGTTGAAAATGGCAACAAGAAACAGTGAAGGAGGCCTCCTGAAACATCTTTCCTGATCCTAGTTGGAAAGTGATCACCTAAACTAGGTGGGGACCACACATGTGATTTTTGTCGAAAAGTCTATTTTTAGACTATGTCTATTTTTAGACATATGGAGCATGGTCTAGGAGTTGCGGGATGCTATTCTTGGATGATTGTTCAAGTTGGTAAAAATAGATGGACATCTATTTTTAGACATACAGGTCGAAGTCTATTTTTAGACTGCCTGTCTAAAAATAGAACAGTCAAATATTATTAGCCCTTAATAATATTTTGACTATAAACTTTATCTTATCCTCTTGGAGCACTTCAGTTCGAGCTACAGATGTGGCACATGCAGCTGGAAGAAGGAAATTCGAATTTCCTATGGGTTAGTTGAGCTATTGCATGGTTGACTTCAGTTAGACTCATGTGGCAGAGTTTTGGTGGAGTTGATTGAGGAGTTGATGGAGATTGTGTTCCGGTTAACTAGTTGAACTAGTTGTAATTAGTTTAACTGCTATTACACTAGAGATGAGTGGTGTGAATTAAATATTATTTAATTCACTAATTATTAACTCATTATTCAACTAAAAGAACAAATCAGTTAACTCAGTGCATGTACAGTTCAGTGCAGACTAGTGCAAGAGATAGGTGAAAGAGCCGGCAGTTGTACATTAGTTGTGCATGAGATTTGCACAATCAGTGGGATGAGTATGCCAATGATGATTGCGCTGTTCAAGAAAGAGGAATTCGAATTGGTTCAGCCTATTCTCTCCTTTTAGATTGCGCAGTAGAGGCAGGCAGACTTGTGGAGGAGTTTTGAACCCGTAACCTATTCAAAACTGAGCTAGTTTGTGTGTAGCTTTTGGAGACAGTACTGAGTACTTGTGAGGAGTATTGTATTGTGTAAAGTTACATGTTTCTCATCCATTATATGATACATATAGCTGGGGGTTTTCAGCTATAAGCTTTCCCCATACATGCTGCGTTCTATGTGTGTGAATTGATGTTCTACCGCTTGTTTTATTTTCCGCATGAGATGATTAATTTGTAGAAGAGATTATGTGTTATGCAGCAAATCGAATTTGTGTATGATCAGGTTAATCTCAGTGAATAAATATTTATTATTCAGCAAATTTCTACATGGTATCAGAGCGAAATTAATCGTCAAAGATCTATTACGGTGATTGCAATTATTTCCTCGGACAGAGTCTGCACTCGGGCCAGGTAGCCTCCGGATTCATCTTTCTTCGGAAAGTGAAAGGTCTGGTAAATGCCCATGCGGTCAATCTCTGATTTGGAAATAATTTTTTTTCTCAAGTGTAGATCGGAAGTGATTGAGTTATCAGCTCTTGGAATTCGAATTTGCAGATTTGTGTTTTTTTTTGGTGCCGCGGCGAAAATGTCTTTCAACGGATTGCGACTAGAATATGCCTTGGAAGGCAGTTCGAATTATGTTGCATGGAAAGACCGCATGGAGGCTGTATTAGATGATAATGGGCTGTTGGAATTCGTGGAGAAAGAGATTCCAAAGCCTACTTCTACTGATGCTGCTGTTGTGGAAGCCTGGCGAAAGAAACAAGAAAAATGTCGAAGGATTCTGTTGGAGGGCGTAAAGGATCACATAGTGTCCAGCCTGCATGGAAAGGCTTCTCCATATTTGATGTGGAAAGCCTTGACAGATCTGTACCAGAGCAAGAGCGACCAGAGGAAGTTGGCACTCAAGGATAGACTTAGAAACATCAAGATGGAGAAAGGAGAGAGCATCCCCAAGTACCTCACGAGGTTCACCCAATGCAGGGATGAGCTGGGAAGCGTGGGAGTGACGGTGGAGGATGAGGACTTGGTGAGCTTGGCTCTCCTAGGTCTTCCGAAAAGTTGGCATGCATATCAAGATAGTGTCAATGGTCGGGAGAAATTGCCCGGATGGGAAAGACTGTGGTCTGATCTGGTGCAAGAGGAGATCCGGCGGAATACCAGGGATGGATCTTCATCAAAGGCATCTGATGAAGAAGACTATGCTTTGGCTGCCAAAGCAAGGAAGGGGAAGGGCAAGGAGAAGGCTTCTCAATCCGGTGCAGATGGTAAAGAGCGTGACATGTCCAAAGTGAAGTGTTTTCACTGTCACGATCATGGACATTACGCCACGAATTACCCAAAGAAGAAGAAGAACAAGCAGGCTGCTGGAGCTGCAGCTGGTGAGGCTCTTGCCTCGCAATTTGAGCTGGACTTCTCATTGATCGCATGCATGTTGTCTAGTGCATTGGGATCAGGGTGGTACTTTGATAGTGGCGCTTCCTTTCACATGACGGGAGATGTGAATCTTTTCAGTGACTTGGTGGAGAAAGGTCTCCAGATGCATGTTGAGTTGGGCGACGGTGGACGATACAATGCGACCGACATTGGTACCATAACCTTTCAGAGGGAGTCAGGTAAACTCATTCTTTTACAAGATGTATTGCATGTACCAGGTCTAACAAAGAATCCGATCTCAGTCGCAATGTTAGAGGATAAAGGGTATGAAGTTGTCTTTAGAGAAGGAAAAGTTTTCCTTCGGCACAAGGCAACGGGACAAGTCAAGAAGGTTGGGATTCGAGCCAAGAATCTCTACAGACTTGAAGTAGATGGGATGTCTACGGAGCTTCCAACTGTTGGGAAGCAGAAGGAAGACATGCAACTGATGCTTGAGAGGGAGCAAGTTTTGCATGCAGGTGATAGTGAACCTCGGGATGTGGAGCAGCCACAAGAGGATCATGGAGTGGGAGAAACCACTCATGCAAAGAAATTTCGTGCCAGATGGGCAGAGGGAGTGCATGCAGCTATACCACCAGGTGAGAGGTGGGGCGACATGCATGAATAATCCCAAGAGGAGATTTCTGGGCAAAATTCATGAGATGGTGTGGATCTCATGAGTTGAACCTGGCTACGAGGTGCCCATAGCGCAGCAGTAGCAGATCAGTTGGAGTGATGCAGGCAGATCAAAGTGACAGTGTTGGATACTGGAGCGCGGATCAGAGTTGACAGCAAGTGCAAGAGTGCATGGGTGCAAAGAGTTCAACAGTGCAGTGGTTCCTGATGACATGTGCAGTAGCTAAGCAGAGGTCGAAGACTTTGATGATAGATGCTAGATGCATCAGACTGATTGAGTTGTTTGGAGCCTATTCAGTTTCAGAGAAGTTGCCGAGCAGATGCATGGAGTTGCATGGTGCATGCATGAGTTTGCATGGCACATGCAAAGGGTGCATGGTGAATGCATGGAGTTGCATGGTGCATGCATGAGTTTTCATGGCACATGCAAAGGGTGTATGGCGAATGCATGGAGTTGCATGTCGCATGCATGGAGTTGCATGGTGCTTGTGAAGGTTGCAGGGCGAATGCATGGAGTTGCATGTCGCATGCATGGAGTTGCATGGCGCTAGTGAAGGTTGCAGGGTGAATGCATGGAGTTGCATGTCGCATGCAAAGACATTCCTTTCTTGTTGAGAGGGAGTGTTGAAAATGGCAACAAGAAACAGTGAAGGAGGCCTCCTGAAACATCTTTCCTGATCCTAGTTGGAAAGTGATCACCTAAACTAGGTGGGGACCACACATGTGATTTTTATCGAAAAGTCTATTTTTATACTATGACTATTTTTAGACATATGGAGCATGGTCTAGGAGTTGCGGATGCTATTCTTGGATGATTGGTCAAATTGGTAAAAATAGATGGACATCTATTTTTAGACATACCAAACCGAAGTCTATTTTTAGACCGCTCGTCTAAAAATAACAAGCCAAATATTATTAGCCCTTAATAATATTTGGAGAACAAATTGACCTATCCCATCCCCCTGAGCACTTCCAAGTATGGATTATGCTGTATTACATGCAATTGGCAGCCTGATGTAAGTAAAACCACCTGTTTATTTATATTATTGCATGGTTGACTCAAGTTAGACTCATGTGCTGAGTTTTCTATGGAGCTTAATTATGAGTATTGATGGAGATTGTATTCTCACTGGCTTAATCTAGTCATAATGGCATGGTCTGCTATTACATCAGAGATGAGTGTAATGGTGTACACATCACTAAAACAATCATCAACTAAGAATCACATCGCTAACTCTGCATGTATCCAAGGTACTAGTGCAAGAGATAGGTGAAAGAGCCGGCAGTTGTACATTAGTTGTGCATGAGATTTGCACAATCACTGGGATGAGTATGCCAATGATGATTGCGCTGTTCAAGAAAGAGGAATTCGAATTTGGTTCAGCCCATTCTCTCCTTTTGGATTGCGCAGTAGAGGCAAGCAGCTAGTGGATGAGTTTTTGAACCCGTGATCGGTTCAAACTAAGCTAGTTTTGTGTGTAGCTTTTGGAGACAGTACTGAGTACTTGTGAGGAGTATTGTATTGTGTAAAGTCACATGTTTCTCATCCATTATATGATACATATAGCTGGGGGTTTTCAGCTATAAGCTTTCCCCATACATGCTGCGTTCTATGTGTGTGAATTGATGTTCTATCGCTTGTTTTATTTTCCGCATGAGATGATTAATTTGTAGAAGAGATTATGTGTTATGCAGCAAATCGAATTTGTGTATGATCAGGTTAATCTCGGTGAATAAATATTCATTATTCAGCAAATTTCTACATGTGATTAGTGATAGATTGTGCAAAAGACAGAAGACTTGGATGCGGCAAAATAACAAATGGTTTAGTAAATGGGGTATTTGCTTGAGCATGTGTCCTACAAACAGTAAAGAGATAAAAACTTTTGTTATGGATAAATTCCACAAACATACTTGGATGAAAGAGCTCGAGAGAAAGAAGAAGTACTACATTGAAGAGTTTAACCCCACACATAACCATCAACAAAAGGCGTACATAGGGGCTAATATTGCTTGGAGATCTAAAATTCTTATTGCTCAATTAAGGACTAATTCTCATCAACTCCGTTGTGAAACAGGGCGCTGGAAAAGGCCAAAAGAAATGTGGGAAGAAAGAGTATGTATTTTTTGCTCCTCCGGAAAAGTGGAAACATAAAAACATTTCATTCTAGAATGTGAGGCCTTCAAAGACATTAGGGAAAACTATGCAGGTATTCTGGCAGCTAATTCTTGGGATAATTTATTCAGCGAAGAGTTGGTCGATAAGCTGGGAGTGGTCATTGTAAAACTTCACAGGAAAAGGGCCGAATACAAGAGTCAGATAGAGAAGCAATCTGTCCCATAGGCTATTTTAGCCTCGTGGACTTTAAAAATTCTTTCTTTCTTTCTTCTTTCTAAATGTTTGGACTTGCACCAAGGCTTGGTCGTCGCCTTTATAGCTTTATGAAGCACGTTCCGGTGCTATCCCTCCTGACCTTACTACAAGGATACCCTCTCTGAGTTCTTGATGATAAAAATACAAGACATGGCCTGGGGACTTGTCCATCCAGGAAAGGAACTTGTCCATTCAGACCAAGGACTTACCCATTCAATTTCTCAGAATTCTGCAGTCCCTTGGGTCTTTAATGTTATATAGAGAACAGATTGATCTAGACTCTGAGATCAACAAGCCTCTTTTAAGGAACAAATAAGCATAGAAAGTTTATAAAAGAAACCATAAAGCACGCAGTACCAAGAAGGCAACAAGGAGATAAGCATTCCAAGGTCAAACAGGAGATCCTCCTTTGCGGTATGATTACAAGCACACAAGCAACATTAATATGAGCCTACAAGCATTTCATTCTTAAGGTGGGAATTCCAGACACGGACTAGTTGATCACCCAATACTTAACGCTACAAGCCTAAAGCCACCCAATGAGCATCCAATGCTCATACCACACACAACATTGTTACCCAGTGTGTACGGCACCCACACAGGAGGTTATATATATGTATAAAAGTGTTTCTTGCATAAAGAAGAATGATACCACATCACAACAACAATGCACACATGCAACAGAATCTCACCATTCCAACCTTAGCGAACCATGAGCCATTCATACAATAAATACAACAATGATTTACATCTCAACATGAGCTCAATAACAAGAAGAAGCAATTACAAACACTTATCTAGTATTAATACTAGAGTTGGCAACTGATATCGAGACAACAACTCTCCACCCAACCATAAACAACTACAGCCAAGCTTTACTTCCCGTTATCACCCCTGAATCGGATTCGAAAGCTTGAGGTGGGGTGCTTCTAAGTGTTTCTAGCCAACCAACACCGCTGAGACAGGATGTCACAAGGCCACTATTACCTTCATCCATCGGTTGAGCTCATTATAACTCACACTCTTCAAGCATACATACAGTCATGCCAATATTTCACAATACAGAGAACTCCAACTCACTTTCAGGAGAAGAGCGTCCACTTATCCGAAATGTTCATCAATGGTTAAATTGTCAATGGTAAAGAAATCACTATCCAAGTGGTTCATCATTGAGTCAAGCACCAGAATTTTAGCCCAAGTCAGCTCTTGGTGGTTCTCTCAGACCTCACAAGCACCGAGGTGAATCCTTCCAATCTAGCAGATTCTCCAAGCCACCAGCTTCCAGTGGTTTCTTCAGCCATACAGGAAAGCCACCCTCTCTTAAACAATTCACACAACAAGCCTCACTCAAAAGGTTCCTCAATTGGTGCTCATTTTCCTGGAGTTGAATTCATTGTTAGAGACCAATTTATCCTTTGTTATGAAAATAAGCCTCTTTGAGGGGGCAACCTCCTTTTACATCACATAAATGAACAATTTTTGGATGATTCAAAATGACAAAACCTCCTTGGTATATATAGGAGTCTAAGGGGTCACAATATAATTAAGGCCTGCATAACAATAATAATGTAAGGGCACAACAATAATAATAGTGGGATTTTATGGGGCACGACAATAACAATATGGGGGCTACACTAGTATTATAGGGACCTAATATGCCCCACTCCTTCAAAAAAGTGTTGTCCTCAACGCTTGAGTAGTTTTGGATGCTTCTGAATAAAATACTCATCCTCCCATGTGGAGTCTTCAGCAAGTAAGTTGTTCCATTTAATGAGATACTCTGAAATTGATCTATTTTGTAGTTGTCAGATTCTTGTTTCTGTGATTGCTTCAGGCTCCAATATGATTTTCCCTTTCTCGTCGAGTTTTGGAAATATAGGTTGAGTTGGGAGCTTATCACCTATAACCTTCTTTAAGCATGAAACATGGAAAACTGGGTGTACTCGCGAAGATGCAGGCAACTCCAATTTGTAAGCCATAGTACCAATCCTTTGCAACACTTTGTAAGGGCCATAATGCTTGGGTGATAATTTATTATCCTTCTTAATAATCCTTGCTTGAGGGACATTTGTTTGAATTTTGTATGGTTGTAGTCGTAAAAACATCCAATTGTCCACATCAAAATTCTTTCACTTTAATGTTGATCTTCCTGTTGTTTCATTTGATTTTGTACTAGAGTCAAGTTATCCTTTAAGAGTTGGTGAACTTGTTGTTGATGATCAATGTGATCTTCCACTACCTGAAACTTAGAATTGTCTCTTAAAGACAATGTGATGGAAAGTGGATGATATCCATAAAGCGCCATAAATGGGTCCATTTTTGCTGCAGTATGGAAGGAAGTGTTATACCGCCATTTTTGCAAGGGTAACCACTTGATCCATTGTGTTTGTTTATCAGATACAATGCAACGAAGATATCCTTCCAAACATTTGTTCATTATCTCAGTTACCAAATGTTATGTAACCAGATCACAAAAACAGAAGAAAAGATAGATCAACGACTTCAAAACAAGACTCTTCGAGGAGGCGACCTCCTTTTACATCACATAGATGAACAATTCTTGGATGATTCAAAATGACAAGACCTCCTTGGTATATGTAGGAGTTTAAAGGGTCATAATATAATTAGGGCCTACATAACAATAATAATGTAAGGGCACAACAATAACAATAGTGGGCTTCTTGTTTTTCAGGTTGAATAGAATTACGATTTTTCTTCGGATAAAAAAAAAACAAACAAAAACAAAAACAAAACAAAACTATAGTGGCCTTCTATGGGGCACAACAATAACAATATGGGGGCTACACTAGTATTATAGGGACCTCACATCCTTCCACCAATGAATCAATTAGTGTGTGTCCCCCCTTCCTCCCCAACGGATTAACTGCCTTCCTTCATCCACAAGTCGCACAACAGTCATCCCCTGACAACGCAACCCATGCTGCTCATAAATTTTGTCCTTTTCTTTGCTTGTCATTTGAGCTAAAAGACACTTGGACCAGTCCTTCATCTTTCAGTTATATTCAATGCACTGTCAACACATTAAATCCCTTTCAATCAACCAGGATTGATATTTAAAAGACAACCATTTCCTTAAGAAACCCTCTTCCTCGAGCAATGGAATCGTGTCCCTTTCTTAATCATTTTAAACTAATTCAATTATTTACAAAAGTCAAAAACGTCAACCAGGGGATATCACAGGGTACTAGAGCAAATTCCTTTTCGAATTTTTCAACCAATTCATCCATCTGTGCAGAGATGTAGCTATTGATGTTTTCCCCTTCCCTTTCTTCTAGTTTGGACATTGTTCGACATAAGGACTAAACTTATGACATGCATGTTGAAGAATGTAACTAGGTTCAGTCTTCATAATTGTACTTGAGTCAAAATGAAATATATTTGTCAAAAGAAAGCAAAAGAAATTTTATTATTATTTTAATTGACTTATTAAAGCATGGGTTTCATGCTTGGGTCAATTGTTATAGGTCGAGCCTCCATTGTAGGCATTAGGTTGTTGACAAATTCAATTATTGTTTGGTTAAAGACTCCCCCATCAAGTCAGCCTCTTCACCAAAGTCTCCTTCAAGTCAGCCTCAAATAAATCATCATCAAAGTCGGTCGTCGACCTAACCTTATATAGAGACACATCTCTTCATGGACTCATGTCGGTCTATTTCACTTGAAAACAACTATATATATAAGCATGAGGTCTTCGCATAATACACAGTCAACAAGTTCGGATCAATTTTCAAAGTGATGAATGCGGATTGCAAGTCCAGTGCTATCACAAAAATTCGGTGCTATTTATGTGCTATCACAATTAGATACTACTGCAGTTCGGTGCTATCACAGAAGTTCGATGCTATTGCAATCATGTGCTATCATAGTTAGATGTTATTGCAGTTTGGTGTTATCACAGAAGTTTCGTGCTATTGCAGTGATGAAGTCTGAAGTTTGATGCCACCTCAATGATGAAGTCTGAATATCACAGAGAAGTCTTGGTATATTACAGTGAGGAAACTCGGATCATTACAAGACTGAAATTTGAGTTTGGGGCAGTCACCACGGGACCAAGGGCAGGAGTATATATTACAAATTTGGATAGAGATATAACTTTGTTATGTGACCAAGCTATCAAATGACTACTATATGAAGCATACTATTGGACTGTGTTATCACAATGAGAATCAAAGCTTGTTTGATGCATCATCTCGTTATTGCAAGGAAGAAAACATTGATGAATGCAATACTACTCACAAGGTTGACTTGATGGAGGGAGTCTCTAGTCTAGGTTGTCAGGGTCTTGGTCGTCTCATCTTGTTCTGAATCTACTAGAGGAAGATTTTTTGACCGAGTTTTCCCCTAGAGTGGGGCTTTGCCTTGGCTACATGCCTACATCTTGTGTCCTCTTTAATTTGTTGTTTGGAATTAGTCTTGATGATAACAAAAGATAAATTGAAAGGAATAATAATAAGCGTAAAACATCACAAGATAATGTCATAATAAGAGAATTCGATTAACTTGCCACTCCTTGGATTTCTCAACATGGGATCAGAGCTATGGTGAAAGAAGGTTGAAAATCACCTTATTGGCAAGAAGGTTTTGGAATTGAAGAAGAGCCATTGTGAAGAGTAGACTGAAGCATCCAAGACAAGCAAACAAACAAAGGTTTTGGAATTGGAGATCGAATTCATTGTCAAGAATAAATCAAAGCATCCAAGGAAAACAAGAATCCAATGACGAGGACCTCCAAGGCAAACTTAGTGATATGCTTCTTCAAAAACCTTCAACAAGAGTGGGGTATGTCCTTAATCTAGGGAACCCAAACCCTAAAGTTAGGGTTTTCAACCATCCAACAGTGGAGCTTCCAACTTGATGTAATTCAGACATATATTAAGAGTGTTCATTAAAATTTGATAGGTATTTAGTCAAATTCAAACTCATGGTTGACATTAATGACAACACCATTCAACATGGAAAAGGACTTCCATTCTAATGTGCCAGATTCGTGGAAGGTGCATAAGTGCAATAGAGGAGATCCAAATCAGCCAAGGAGATCAAGGACATATATAGGGCCTCATCAGCTAGATCAGATCCAAGGTATTTTGTAATTGTATTTTCTTTAGTTGGACCATTATCCCACAACAAGAATCTAAGTAAGTTCTAATTGAGTTATTAATGAAGAATTGACTTTATTGGGTACAATTTGTATATGTCATATGTGATTGAGATTGGTGTAATTTTGCTTCCACTAATTGTGTTAAGAACCTAGTTGTGCATTTATTTTATAGCTCTATGATCTGCTAGGTTACTAAATAGCAAAGTGTCGAGTACTAGGTTCACGGGAAATTAATAGTTAAGGTATGGTTTCTAACTTTCTAATGTGGCCTCGTTGTTAATAATTAAGGTCCCAATTTTTCTCTTAGTCACTTTAATTATCAATTCAATGAATCATGAATCTCATCAATTACTTCCTCTCATCCTTAGATATTACAAGTTCAGATGGTTAAAAAATATTTTTGGTTTAGTCCTTTTTTCATGCTCTTCAGATGCTTGCCCATTTTCTGTGATTGTTAATATTTGATTGCATCTCTTATTGGCACTCCTCATCTACTCTTCAATTTTTGTTCTCCTACAATTGTGTCAGACTCGAAGATGCCTTAACACTTCCCAAACGGTTCACTCATCTTTGTAATCTTTACAATCCCATTGGCCACTAGTGGAGTGGACCTAATGATTAAGAACATGTGTTTCCTCTTTAAAAGTCATAAGTTCAAAGCTAGATGTGGCACGTAAACCTCCATAGACTAAACAATCAAATTATTGCATATAATAAGTCCATCATCCCACAAACAAAGGGGTCTCATACATCAATTTGGTTTGTGGCTAAGTCATAATATTAAAATTAGATTATTATTATTATTATTATTATTATTATATAATTAATCCAATCTAAATTCATCTTAACCTGAATCTATCCTATGAAGCGCCCAAAAGAATCAAATCCCCATAAGTCCGGACCTTGGGGTTGAGAAGCATCTAGACTGGTATAGAAGATTTCATTTTATATTTTTCAGGCTGACTTGAGAATACTTTAGATTTTATTATTCTTTTTGTCTATAAAGTCTGCAACTTTTATGCAATATGTGCTAGGTAAGCATTAGAATTTTTGAGCAGTTTGTCAATTGGATGTGCTCAAGTTCTTGTGAGGAAAAGTTGCTACCATCCTTCCAAGTTCAAAATGGGCAGAAAAGTTGCTACCATCCTTCCAAGTTCAAATCCCATTTCGTGACATGTTTTCTCTTAGTGAGGCAATCATCGATGAGATATATATAAGATCTATTCATGGGTAGTTAACCTGGCCTTGTGTCTTGAAAAATCTAGGATTTACCTTAGGTACCTAGATTTACCATAGGTACCTGAGAGGAAGTGCCCAAGAGGATTCCTGAGATATGTTACCTAACCAGAAAAAGCAAGTTTGGGCATGACACATCTATCTGAGTTGTAGCAAACTCCTCTCGTCGCAACTAGAGTTTATTCATGATTCCTTGTGTATCCATTGATTTTCCTCTGCCAGATCTATCTTTGTTCGACTACCAAGCCCAAATCTCTAGAGCCAAGAAAGTATTTTTTCTTGACAGACAATAGATCTTTACTTTGCTCGCAACTTATTTCTATATCTTCCCTGACAATCCAATAGTTTTTAAAGACAATCTGGCAGCCCTCGAGATTTATCTCTCACGCTTCTATTAAAAAAATGCCAGCTCGGCCGTCTATACAAATGAATATTATTTATACTAAATAACATCCAAAAAAATTAAGATGTTTTCCACCATTTTCCGGGCCAAAGCTTTATGGGTAAAGAGGTGTACACAGAATAAAATCTAAATAGATCACTGAATGCAAATAATGGCACTGTCAAATAACGATGAAATTAAATTTAATTCACGTATTTCATCTAGAAGAGCACTGTAAACGGACTTACCAGCCATTGTTGTAATCGAAATTGCGAATCCTGAACTGCAAAAACCGCTTCGATGCACAAAAATGATGGAGAATTCAAGGGTTGAAGGGCAATGTAAACTCCGTTTTGCTTATTTGGGGGTGGAAAGACAAATATATGTATATATTGGCAGTGGCTCTGCCCGTCACGTGTTAGGTAGAGATGGATTAAATTAATAGCTTGGGAGGACGATAGTATATTAAGTATTATCTACACACCTAAACATGTATTCTAATCTTTTTTCATGGTTTAATGGTATGTGTTATAGTATCACTATTTATCTTTATTTTGAACGGTGTTATAGATGCGTGAGCAATGAAAAGAAAGTTATATGCATGTATTTAATGTTGAAATAGTATCACTATTTACTTGAACAGTGTTATAGATGCTTGAGTTATTATTAATTTGCATTTATTTTAATTTTGAATTTTTTTCAAAAGAAATTTTTGGCCTTTTTATCATGAAAAGAAAGTTATATGCATGTATTTAATGTTGAAAGTAATGTTTTTGTTTTGGATTGTATATACAATAAAATAATAGTAGTTTCAATAGTCATATATAGAGATTACATTGCTAATAAAAAGTTGTTGAGGAGGTCACGTAAAATTTAGAAAAAATGAGTTGAGTATAGTTGTAGGAGAGAGTAAAACAAACACAGCGTAATAAAATATAGGAGAAAATTCTAAGTATCAAATATTTTCAACGTATAGAAGGTAGTATTTCCACATATAAGTAAATACATGTTTTATGGTCAGATTTGTATGCAGATAGATATTGTTGGATGCTTGGACCTCATTGAGGCAAAAATATTAGAAACAAGAGAAAAAAATGGAATTTCTCCTTTTTTCGTCAAGACTATACATACTCCATTGAGAGAGCCATCTTCAATAAGGTATCAACCTCAGTGTTCCATTCCATGTGAATGTGTTGGAAAGATAAGAATTAAAACAAAACAAAAACAAAAACAAAAAAAAACTTTATGTTTGTTATCTTGTCCTTTAGTAAGTTAAATTTAGTAGTAGCATGTTTTTGTTGTCTGATAACCAAACAATAGTGCATTTAGAGTCACCACAAACTTGTAAATTAAAACACTTTATGTAGGAAGCAAAGAAAAGAAGGGTCCAGTAGGCAATGAGTTATGCCTTGGTGTTTGTTCGTAGACCAGTGTCCAACTAAATACGGAAAAAGAGAAAACCAAGGGTCTTGTTATAGGCATCACCACCACATTCTCCTGCCTGTCATGCCCAATCGAAAAGCCCAACAGTGCAGTCTTGTTGATCAAGGGAAAACAAAATTTTCTAGAAATTTGGGGATTTTCATGGCTCTTGAAATTCACGAGGAATCCTATAATTTGAGGAAGAATGTGATCATATTTGATGGATAATCCTTCAAAATTGTATTTATTCCTCACCTTCCAAATGCCTCGAGCAATAAAAATAAGCAAGGTTTTATAGTTGCCCATTTTTGTATCCCACCAGTGTAGGCACGAATTGAAAGAGTAAGATGGCCCAGTGTCTTGAAGCCTGAGAACGTATAATGCATCTTTCCATACCACCATGGTAAAGGAGCAATGTATAAAGAGATGCTCCATATCACACGCCCACTCTTACAAAGATAACAAACATTATGGCTAATAAATCCCCTACTTTGAAGATCATATCACGTAAGAAAACGACTTTCCAAAGATAGCCAACAAAAACATCGAGTTTCTGAGGTAAAGGCCATTTCCATAACTTTCTGAATCGCCACATATATCTATTTTCCAAAGTGGGAGAGGAGATTGAATCATAGGCCAATTTAGTTGTAACTTGTCCTACAAAGGTGTTCCAACTCCAGATAATGCAATCCTCTTCGTTTTTTAGGTGAATCCCATTAGTATATAGACCTTTTACAAAAAGGTCCCACTCAAACACCAAGGACCCCTATAAGCCCATATCATTTGAGTTTTTCCAACACTTCGATAAAAGGGTTTGTGAAACAAATCTCCACAAATGACTCAAATTGTACGACCCCTATGAGTTTAAGAAGGAAATCAATCTTGGATATACTTTATAAAAGGAGGCACCCCCTATGAATGGGTCCTTCCCAAGGATGACCTGATTGCCCATACCCACCTTCCAGCAAAGCCAGGTGGAGAGTCAGGGGAAAGCATCCAAAAAACCCCTTCAAATAATAGAACCTGAGGTATTAAAATGTTTGTCATGGGTTCTTAGCCAATCTATGACAGATCTATTTTTGAAATATTTGTCCTTGATGATGAGACGCCAAAGACCAAAACCATTCGTAGCCCTCCAAAGGCCCTTCATAATGAGGGCTAATCCAAACATGTTTAGATTTTTGAAACCCAATCCACCAAGGCTTTTTGGTTGAGACAAAAGGTCCCATTTCTCCAAATGGAAACTTTCCCTTTCCTTCTTACCAGTCTAAAGGAAATTAAACATGCATTGACAAATTTTCCTAGTGATAGATTTGGGGATCTTAGCGAGGGTTAACCACTACACCGAAATACTTTCCAAAGCTGACTTTACCAAAATAATTTTGCCTCCCAAAGGTAGTCATATGTAACAATAGTTACCCATTTTGTGTTCTATGTTCTTAATTAACCAAGGCCAATCTTCCAACTGGTAACAATTTAGTTTCAAGTGAAAACCCAAATATATGAAACCTTTCGCAAGAGGTTCCGCCTTTAAGGGAAAGAAAGAAACGATGGAGGTTATAGGTTATTTCGAAGTTTTGTTCTCGTAATAAAAAAATGATGTTGATCTCCATACTAGTTGCATGGAAAAAAATAGCAATGATTATGTGAAAAATGTCCCATTCAACATTCTTACCTACCCCAAAAAGTAAAACGTCATTTGCAAATAGTATATGTGTAATATACAAAGATCTAGACACCCTAAACCCTTTAACCAGACCTTATTTTTTGCTTTAAAAATCATTCTCCTTGGGCCTCTTGTGACAAGGAGAAACAATAGAGGAGATAGGGGTCATCATTGTCGTAAGCCTCTCGAAATATTGAAGAAAACAGTGGAAGAGCCATTTACAAGCACTAGAAAATTAGCAGATTTAACACAGCCCATAATCCAATTGGTGACCTTTAATTCATGACCAATGTGGAGTAACAACTTGAGAAAATCTCAATTAACTTGTCATAAGCTTTGACCATGTCCATTTTTAGAATCATATCATAAAGTTTTTTTGTCTTTATGGCGTGGATGGACTCTTTTGTTGCACCTATGGCATTGTGAATCTACTGACCAAGTAAGAACCCAAATTGTTCTAGCAATAATAGAATAGAAAGTTTGATTTTTAGTCTGTTTGAGATTATTTTAGCAATGAATTTATACATGTGATTATGTTGCAATGCACAGAAAAAAACAGAGGAATGCGAAATAAATCTAATTTTATTAAAGGCAATATACATATAAATACAACATCATCACTGTTGGATTTATCTCCCAAGGTTTCTTGGACCTTTAGTAACTGTCCACATAACACACCATAACCCTAACGGATAAGGTGTCTCACATTCCCCCCTTAATTCGAAGGGGTGTCTATAAGTCCAAGAAGAGAGATAAAGTGCAAAGATGCATAGTAGTAAATGGTTGAATGAGCTCTCTAAAATGGTGGCTTAAGGAAAACCACAAGATTTGGGACTAAAACTCGAAGCAATTCTTTGAACAGTTCCAAATCTAGCTAGAAGTTGAAGTCTTCTATTAGTGGAAATGCTCCTTGATATTGGTCTGAAGATGACCACAAATTGATGTCAGTTTAAAGATGACCGTAAATTGATGTAAAATAAATTGAAGCCTATGCAAGCGATGGTTTAAGGCAAACTGTTGGCAAGAAAAGAGGTCTCAGGGGGAGACCCAGATTCAGGAAGGTGGCCAACAAGGGTTACCACATTAGTCTAGCACAATGCCAGCATTTTCACCCTGCTCCGAGGAACAGAGAGACTCACCCGAGGCATGCCGCGACCTTACTAAGGCTAGGATTGGATCAGGTATCGATCAAGCGTGGAAAATGCACAAACCATCCATAACTTAAGTACTTCGAATAAGTGTAAATACAAGATAGATAACAATACTCATGAACTTGATCTGAATGATAACCAAAAATTCAAAATAGCCGCAAGTCCCACTAAACCATAACACGAGACAGAACTTAGAACATCAACCTTATATTATAAAGTGTTGCATTAACAGCAAAATACAATTACATCACTCCTCAGAGCGTGCCTGGCAGAACTGATTACAGTCGCATTACAAGATATAGAACATAATAACGAGAGAGAGAGAACAGAACAACATGAACAAAGCTCTCCTACGGCTCCTGCTCCCTCATCTCTACTGAGCCAACCTCTCTTTTCCTCTTACCGACTGCCTATTTGTTCCATCACCAGCGCGACTGACAGTCCTTCCTTCTTTTCCGCTCGGTTGTTTGCTGCTTTCCCTAATTGTTGGGAATCCCACTGATTGTCTTCAGCCGCTTCCCTTTGCCATCTGTACCTTCTTCTGCAATAGTCGTGCCACCTTCTCTTCAGTTCTTCACAACCATGATAGCTTTCTATCTACCGTGGTTGCGCTCTGCCACCTGTTCTTCGCAACACAAAACTGTTTAATTTCAAAACAAGGGCCCCAACAGGCCCCGACCACATCCTATTGACTCGTCCTGAGTCATTTTTTTCCTTCCGCCTCGATCTCCATTGGTCCGCTTGACTCCATGGCTCGTTTTGTCTGCTCCTTTTCCTCTGCGTGCCCAAACAAGGGCCCCAACTCTGGGACCTTTGTTAGTGTGGAAGCTTTCAGCTCTTGGAAGCTGTCAATGGCCTGCTTCCATCCTTGCATAAGCAGGTTTGTTTCTGTTGTGACCTGAGCGACCTATTTTTCTCCTGCAACGGTCGGTAGACCGCTGAAGACGCTAGAGATCTTAACGTTGGCCTCAACGGCTATTTGTTGTATTGCTTGTGCCATGGTCTTCACCAGCTACCCGATCTCTCGTAGGGCTTGTTTGGCTGTGACTGAATGCTCTTCAATCTAATGTATCTGGACTTCGAGCTCCTCCGCTTGAGCATACAATTAGTCGAGTCTGTCCGGGTCTATAGCCTCCTGAATCTGTTTGGATAGTTGTTGTAGCTTTGCTGAAACTGGCTATGACTTCAAGGTGAGAGAGGTGGAGCATTCGTGTAGACCTTCAATAGGTCATATGCTTCCTTTGCTGCAGTACTCAGAATTTCCTACATCCTGGCGATCTATGTCTATCGCTCTGCGATCTTCTTTGTGTAAATGACGGTCGGGTCCGGTAGCGCGAGCCTAGCCTCCAATGCTACCCTCATCTCCCTATTTTCTCTGTTGAGATTCGAATAGGCCACGCAAAGTGAATGGACCATCCGACTACGTCGCCCTCTGCCATGTCACTTGGTATCTGATTATTGTGGGCTGTCACCGTGGGCTAGAGATCCTGGAAGACCTTAGTCACCACGTCCAGTTGGCCCTGGAGCTGGCTCTTCTCTATTCTCAGTTGTTCGCGCTCTTCAGTAAGCGCGATAATTTGTACTTGTTGCTGCTTAAACCTCTATTGAAGTTCTGTGTGAAGCCCTTCAGCCTGTTGCGTCGCCCTCTGAATGAAATTATACAATTGGGTCATTCCCCAGGTCTGCACACTTTCGGCTCCAAAGATATCTTGATTCGGTTGTCGTTCTTGGAGCGGCTGACCGCTTGCAATGGATCTTGCTGAGTGCTCTTGTGGTGACTACGGTTGTGTTGGTTGCGGCACCGGATCACTGGGATTACCCATGCTTATACTGGGTTGGACTCGCTGAAGTATCAGCCTTGCCTGCTGAAATTGATTCAGCTCTTCGATTTAACTTGTTATGTCTTCAACAAAAGATGTTTCTTGACTTAAAAGTTCCTGAAAAGAACTTGGTCCAACCAGGGTTTGGCTAACCTCGGGTATCACTGTTGTACCTGATTTAACCTTTGTCTCAGCATCTCCACTTGTTTTAGTTTGCACACTGACTGGGTCAGATATGGTGGCTAAGGTGGAGGGTGTGCGAGATGGGTGATCTTTGGAAGTGAATGAGGTGGTGACTGATGATTGGTGAGCGCGAGGAGGTGATATACGACCATTTAGAAAATAATAGGGGTTTATTGGGGGTAGCTCCTCAGTCGTTTGGGGCTCTGTCACGGGCTCTTCTCTGATTGGGACCCCTATGTCCATAAGTTACGTTTGATATCCCCCTGTCAGATCAACGACTTGGTTGGACATTGCGACTCTCACCTTCTTGGCCTTGGGTATGGCTATGGGTGGATTCGAGGCTTTACTTTTCCTGAAGAGAGTTGTGGTTGCTACTGGTGGTGAATTAAACAAGTTCAATGGTAGGGTGGTGACTAGGGGGACTAGGATGGAAGAGGATGCAGCATTTGCTGCCTGAAATTCTGTAAATGTAGGAAACACAGAAGAATCACTGGTTAAGGTTTGGACTACCTGGTTAAAGCTCTGTACCTTGGTATTTAGTTGTCTGATGATTGGAGTCAGATGTAGCTACGACATCCTAGTCATCGCTTCCTCTGATGTCTCCCCCGGCAACGGGTCTGGTAACATGCCATCGAATGAGTAGATGTAGACTCCACTTCTGATCTCCATTGCTACTCCGGGCCAAGAGCATACTTCTGTGTGAAAATCCCGCTCATTGATTTGGAATTTCAACGGCCTCATATTGAAGGTTGACTCCGGCACGCAGGCTGGCTGGATGTAAGTTTGCTTATGGTTAATTCGAAACCATATTTGCGCTGCATGGCTATCTAGCAGGGTCCGTGGAATTCGTTGTTGGCTCATCGCTACATCCACCATCTGGTTGTACCATAATTTGAACGCCTCCTCGTTCACCTCCTTCAAGCTGGGGTCCCTTGATGTTTTCCAGGGTGTGAACTTCATTGCTAGTGGTTGGCCTAGCACCACTTCCAGTGGTTTCCTTGTTCCTGGAAATATCCATTTCCACATGGTCAATGCCATTACAAGGTAGCCGTAGATGAATCCCGTGGCCCTCCTGTAGTTGTCCTCGCATGCTTCAAACAACTCATTAAGAAGAAACGAGCACCAGTTCAGCTGTGCCCCCTTGTTACACAGTAATTTGTCACCGTCCCTACCATTCCCCGTCCCGCACAATGGAGGACCCATTTTGTGACCTGTGAACATTGTTATGCCTTGAAACCATTATCAATGCATTCCTCTAAACATGAGCTTCAATTGCCCTAAAGACATCTCCTTGCAAAAAACCATGAAAACATCTCCTTTTGCATTGGCGCGGGCAGACAGTTCATCACTCGCGCCAATGGGGAAAATCCTGCAAAGAGGCCGCGCCAACTGACGCTCTGTCCCAGAGCAGCAGTCGCGCCAGCCAATTTAAGGAGTGTTTTTTAAATAAAGATGGCGAAAGTTGTGTTTCAACAAACTCAGAAACCATTGCCTATCTTGAGTTGGGAGGTTTGGCTGCGGGAGTTCTATGGAAGGGAAGTGGTTTTGCCACCTCCCATGGAACCTTCCTTGTTGATAGGGCCAATCCCACAATAATAGGGATCCCAACTCCCTCCTTCCTCATCTATAAAAGCCTGCTCAATTCCATGGCAAGCTAGTCTTGAAGTGCCTAAGCTTTGAATCTCCAAATTCCCAAGAGCCTTTGTGCTGTAAGAGCCCTCTTTCTTCCCTTAAGGCCGACTCAAGTAAGGAGACTATCGTCGAGAGACTCTAGAGAGGTTTGCCCTTTCCCTGGCGAGCTTTGCGAGACGTGAACGACTGGGGACCCTTCCGAAGGAGACCGCAGCGTCAGAACATTGGTTGTACTCTCTTTCGATTGCTTATTAATGAATGACTACCGGTTATGGTTCCACTCTGTTTTTCACTTATGATAATAATGAGTTATATCCTTTCTGACTGATATATAGTTGCGTATTCTGGATTTTATGCTTGTATTCGTGTTGTTTCTTGCATGTGCAGGTGTCCATTCACGGACATCATGGGGATCGTGATCTGCCGAGGCTGAGGAACAAGAACGTTGTCTCTTCCACGGATCATAGCATTGGACTCCAGGTAGGCCTCCATCGTTGGTCTATTTATTCGCAATTAGGAACTTGCGTTGTAGCATTTGATGATTGTTGCTAGACCCCTGCTGGGCTAGTAGGGATCGCCTCTGTCCGCAGAGGGGATTTACCTCCTCAACAATTTGGCGACTCCACTGGGGAATCGTCTAGTTTTCACTGTCTCGTTTGGATTGTCTCATTTTGATTGTTTTATGATTTTCCTTGCTTGGTTAGCCTTCTGGGCTGGGTTCTTTTGCTTTTTTTTGCTTCTTGGTTTGCTTAGTTTACATTGATCTGCTTCTGGAGTAGTTCTTTTTTTTTTTGGCTGAGAAACTCGACTAGCGCGCTTTCTAGCCCGACAGTCGCGCCAATTGGCGCATGTTGCTTTTGTATAGCCCGCGCCAATTGCTTGTTGGCGCCAGTTGCAGCCTTACAGTCGCGCCACTCCTGTAGGGTATTTGAGTTTGCTCAGTTTTGAGCTCTCTAGGTCTGGTCAGTGTTTTTCTTCTTGATTTTTCGACTACCTGAGTGTGTTGGAGTCCTGTTTGACTGGGAATTTGCCTTCGTCCTTTGGTTGTTTGCTTTTATCTATCGATTTCACGTTTTAAGCCCTAGGGCATCTAGTGGCTTTGTGTATCGAGCCCTCCTTAGGAGTTTTGGTGTTTCGTTTATCCAGTCAACTCTCTGATTGCTCCTCCGCATTCTTTTAGTAGTTGTTCACTGTTTTGTTGCGATTTTTGGGTGATTGCTCGTTTCTTCATTCAAATTTCGTTTGGTCTTGCTTTGGGCCTAGATCACATGGTCCATTGGAGCCTTTGAGTCTTTTTCTTGGTTTTGAGAGACTTTGGTCGATTTGAGATCTGATTGTTTGTGTCATTGAGTGAAATTTGTTCGTTTTGCTCTCTCAATATCGTTTCTCAAGTTGCTTCTCTTTTATTTTCAGTTTGTTTAGTGCATCTAGCTATCAAACATTGAAAATTACAAAAAAAAATCTCTTTTGCTTTTGGTTGATTAGTGCAAATTGAAATTTTTCGATTTTACTAGTAATTAGTGATTTGAATGAAAATTTTCGATTTCATTAGTTGCATTAGAGATATCATTGTTTGTCTTCCGATCATTTTGTTTGTGTAAAAACTCTCAACTCTCCTGTAGCTAGTTTTCATCGAACGAAATGATGTACTGTGGCATGTAGTTTTGCATTTAGGAGTTTTTGAAACAACACATTCGTTAGGGCCTGAAAACTGAAACGTAATTGAAGATCAACTTTAAAATCTACTCAATTTACACTAAGGCAGCATTGGAATCTAACGAAACATATTTAGAAGTCTAGGCTAGAGACGTGTTCCGACGTCTTTAAACCTAGTAGCTGTCGTTCACCTTTCGGCTTTAGACAGCGCTAGTACGGACTTGTGCTCCCCGTACCGTCGCGTATATAAAGGGAGACCCCTCTAGGTTTTCAATCCTTTATCCGTAGGAAGCCGAGTCTGCCGCCCTATACCCGTGATACACTGAACACAGCATTCGGGGAGATTGCCTGCACGTACGGAAAGTCCTTGGTTGATTTCTCTTTCATTATTGAAACCAAGGTGTATATTGCAATTCACGGTTATTTGGTACACCCTTTTTGCCTAGTATTCTCGAGCAGTCATTTGGTCTTTTCTGACTCCCTAAATTTGAAAAGATCGCCAAGCGCTTGTCCTTTCACGCTTGTGTCAAATCTGAAAGAGATAGAATCACCTTTTTATAGTTTCTCGACTCTTAAAACATGAAACGGTGAAGTTTCTTATTTTTCAATGTGGTAAAAAATTAATCACCCACGATTACACGCCCTCTTAGATTTTTCTTGTTGACCGTTTGATCGTGTGTCTTGACTCTTTTTCAGCCCGTGTGTGGTTTTGAGTTTTGATGGCAACTTTTTCAGAGTTTACCAACCAAGGAATCCCCTCAGAAGGGAATCCTGGTCATTTTCCTCCTTTTGGAAATGTTGGTGCTCCTTACATGGCAACGTTGTCCCTTCCTGGGTTAACTGTTGGGTTGCCTGTTTGGTTGTTTTCAACCTCTGTGGTCCCAAATGTCTCCACTACTGTTCAATCAGTTCCTCCACCTGAACAACATCATGTTGATTCCAAGGTGGACCTCTCCCCTTCTTCGCCTGTTTCTGCGTCCTCCTCTTCTACTTCACCTGGTGAAAGCCTGGATTCGAGTAACCAGGTGGTTAAGAAGAAGAAGAAGAAGACAAAGAAGAAGAAGTCTGATAAGCGAGAGGCTAAAAGTGCAGCCACTGTTTCTGAAATATCTTCTCTTGATAAACCTTCCAACCCTCCACGGAAAGTCAAGTTCCCTTGCCTGTTGTGCACGGGAGACCATCTTCTTCGAGACTGCCCTGGCATCCCCAAGGTGCTCGAAGCATGGTCCGATGGCCATCCGCCATTGCCTTTGACTTCCGGGAGCCAAGTTGGGGGCACGTCTTCAGCTGCTGTTGATAAGGCTCCTAAGAAGCAGGGTAAGATCACCAATCCCTGTAAGTTGTGTGAAGGGCATCATGCCATTCACCTTTTTCCTTATATGGATGAAGCCAAGCGAGTTTTGGACAACCCAACCGGTTCTACACCACGCCTTCCACCTGGTTATAATCGGCTTTCTTTGAGTCCTCTGCCAGCTGATCCTACGATTGGTCAAGAGTCATCTTTGGTCCTTCCCACTCCCTCAGAAATTCGAATTCACGAATCCGTCCCTGACCAACCATTGGTCGTAGGATCGGTTGAACTGGCCCCGTCCGCGGTGTACCAGTTCTTTTCTGTCGAGAGTGGATCTCACACCCCCCATGTCCTTCTGATTTCTTCAGATTCTTCAGACTTGGAGAAAGATTCTCCTGTCCCTGTACTTCAAGAAGCTGCTCCTCCGCCTCCCATGATGGAGGCTTCAGAGGATATCCCTCCCACCTTCGAGATGGAGGTCACGGAGGGTGCTCCTTCTTCTGTAACATCAGGGGAAGACCTTCGCATTTCGATGGTAGCCCCTCCGAGTAGTTTGGTCGCTTCCTTTGATTGGGGTCGATTTGCAAGATTCCGCCTTCCGTCTTATGTGCCTTTCGAGATCACAGTACAGGCTCTTGGTCTGGTCGTAACCAGCACCATTATAGATGAAGGCGCATCTGTTAGTATTTTATCCTCGACTACTTGGCAAGCTTTTGGCTCTCCGCCGCTTGCGCCTGTTACGCAGAATCTGTTGGCATTTAACAGAAGAACGAGTCAACCGTTAGGGATCCTTCCAAGGTTACCTGTTACTTTGGGAGGTAAAACCGTCCATATGGACGTCATGGTTGTTCCAGGCCCCTTGGATTTCAATCTGCTCTTGGGGCGCGATTACACCTATGCCATGGGAGCACTTGTCTCCTCCCTTTTCCGCATGAAGGACGGATCGTGACCATTGATCAGCTTTCATTCTTTGGTCCTGATATGGCAGCTGGACCGCCATCGTCCCTTCCTGGTTTTTATCCACCTGTTGTATCTGCCCCACCACAGGTCAACTATGTGGCTACCTACCCCATGCCTGTGCTCAGTGATGATGCCGTCGTGCATCAAGTGTTGGGGGCATTAAGTCCTGACTTCCAGGATGTTTTCCTTCCATTGGGAGTGGAACTCTTGGAAGCGATGACTTCTTGTTCATTATGAAACAAGGTTGTCGGAGCATGGTTCCTTGTCTTGTGTCAAGCTCCTTAAAAAATGAAACAAAGGTTGTCGGAGCAGAGTTCCTTTTCCTGTGTCAAGCTCCTTAAAAAATGAAACAAGGTTGTCGGAGCAGAGTTCCTTGTCTTGTGTCATGTCCTTAAAAAATGAAACAAGGTGTCCTGAGGATAGTTCTTTTAATGTGTCAACCTCGTTAAAACAATGAAACACGTTCGTGTTCAATTCGAGTCTTTGATTAGATCTCGTAAAATCCCAGTCGAGTCTTTCTTGGATCTCGTAACTTGAACCTTCACTCCATCTGCCTTTCATATGGACTGAAGCTTGGGGGGCATGTACCTCGAATTGAGTCACCATGCTGGGGGCATGCTTACTTTTTCAAGCATAGTTTGTTTCCGTTTCAAGCTTGTGTAAAAATGAAACCAACTTCAAGTAGAGTTTCCTGATTTCAAGCTTGTGTAAAAATGAAACCTTTCCCATTTTACCTCTTGTGATTGCCATTTTATCAGCCTGTCTTTGCCAGATGAGCCTTGGTTTTCTCACTCCATCGTCACTATCTTCTTGGCCGATCATATGCCTTCACTTGATTGTTTTAACCGTTCCTGAGGAACCGCTGCGATGAGTGGTCTTGTTAGCCAGCCTCTTAACCTTTACTTGTTCTGAGCAGTTCCACTATTACCGGAACCCGTTGCTACCCTTTATACCACTCATTCCTCCAGGAGGAGTCATCTTTCAGCTCTTTTCTGACTCTCTAAACATGAAAAGATTGCCGAGGCCCTTGTCGTTTCGATCTCGTTAAAGTGGACTCGAATCGACATCTACCCAGTATACGTTTACCCCTTTTTCGGGCTGGGATAGATTATTTACGAATAAGGAATGCCCTAGCCTATCGCGACTAGGAGGTTTCCTCAGACATAATTTTCTACCTTTTCGGATCCGAGGAACTATTTACGAAAAGGGACCTGTGGAGTTTACTTTTCTGCTGTCTTTTCAAACTCTCTAAACATGAAAAGACACCGAGTTCTCCCTTTGTCAGACTCGTTAAACCCTGATGACATCGGATCCAGTCGAAATGACGTTTTCCGAGTTTCTCCTTCCTAGGACTCGTTAAATGCACTAGGATGGATTCGCCCGAAGGGCGGACTTATATTACAAGCATATGCTATCCCCTTCAAGCTTATTATTAAAAATAATTGGGGTACTCGCCATAAATGGTGGGGGAAAAATGGAACCATCATCGTTGTCGTCGGCAGTATGTCGCTCTTGAACATGGCACTTGTCTGCATTCGTGTCGGGTTGGGGACATCTCATCTCGTTTCTTCACTTTGCCTCCGTGGGTTTGGATAATCCCTTTTGACCTCTCATCTGCTCATTGCCTTGTCACCATGACCTCTGATCCGTTGATGTCAAATACTGCCAAGTCCACTGTCGTGCCATTTATATGTTCAAGAGAAGTTGGCCTCTGCGAATATCAACCTTCCTCTGATTCTCATACGATCCTGATTCACAACAAAACATCATGTTCCTCTGTCTCATGTCAATGATGTGGGAAACATTATGGCCCACCTTCGATTAAGGTCACTTCCTGTCGACTTCAGCTCATTATCCAGGAAGTTTATCTAGAGACTCCTTTATGGTACCTTGGAACCTGCATGCCTCAATGGCAGGTTTGTCGCACTTGACGTAGGGTTTTCATCATTGGCTTCCGATCGAGTGATTCTACGGGTGTTCGACACCATCTCATTGATTCACATGCCGTAGATTTTACCTGTGGTACCTTGAGGGCCATTGTCATTATTGGTGGTTCCTCTTGCGTTCGTTAACAGCTCTCATCATTGGCTGGTAATCAGACGATGTTCTTGCATGTTCGACTTCAGCTCACATATTCGCATGCTTGAACTTGTACTTTATTTGGGTCGAGATGGAGCGCAAGACCCTAGATTGTGTCTGTTGTAATCCAGGCTGCGATTGTGGATTATTATCATTATGTACATGATTCACAGATTGGATGGCTACGACCATACCTGAGTCTATTTATTTGATCCTCGCTGGATGGCTGCACCCATACCCTGGATCCGGATTATAGTGTACTATGTTTCGGATGGCCGCGCCCATACCGTATATACATCATGTACTTGAGATATCAGTTGTATTTTTCTACGCAGGTTTTCCGACGGCGGAGCTTCAGTTGGACACGTTCTCGTAAAGCATTTCACCCCTCTCTCTCTCGAGCCTCATACTTTAGGGGGCATCTGTTACACAGTAATTTGTCACCGTCCCTACCATTCCCCGTCCCGCACAATGGAGGACCCATTTTGTGACCTGTGAGCAATGTCATGCCTTGAAACCATTATCAATGCATTCCTCTAAACATGAGCTTCAATTGCCCTAAAGACATCTCCTTGCAAAAAACCATGAAAACATCTCCTTTTGCATTGGCGCGGGCAGACAGTTCATCACTCGCGCCAATGGGGAAAATCCTACAAAGAGGCCGCGCCAACTGGCGCTTTGTCCCAGAGTCGCAGTCGCGCCAGCCAATTTAAGGAGTGTTTTTTAAATAAATATGGCGGAAGTTGTGTTTCAACAAACTCAGAAACCATTTCCTATCTTGAGTTGGGAGGTTTGGCTACGTGAGTTCCATGGAAGGGAAGTGGTTTGCCACCTCTCATGGAACCTTCCTTGATGATAGGGCTAATCCCACAATAATAGGGATCCCAACTCCCTCCTTCCCCATCTATAAAAGCTTGCCTATTGCCATTGCAAGCTAGTCTTGAAGTGCCTAAGCTTTGAATCTCCAAATTCCCAAGAGCCTTTGTGCTGTAAGAGCCCTCTTTCTTCCCTTAAGGCCGACTCAAGTAAGGAGACTATCGTCAAGAGACTCTAGAGAGGTTTGCCCCTTCCCTGGCGAGCTTTGCGAGACGTGAACGACTGGAGACCCATCCGAAGGAGACCGCGACATCAGAACATTGGTTGTACTCTCTTTCGATTGTTTATTAATGAATGATTACGGTTATGGTTCCACTATGTTTTTCACTTATGTTAATAATGAGTTATATCCTTTCTGACTGATATATAGTTGCGTATTTTGGATTTTATGCTTGTATTTGTGTTGTTTCTTGCATGTGCAGGTGTCCATTCACGGAGATCATGGGGATCGTGACCTGCCAAGGCTGAGGAACGGGAACGCTGTCTCTTCTACGGATCATAGCATTGGACTCTAGGTAGGCCTCCATCTTCGGTCTATTTATTCGCAATTAGGAACTTGCGCTGTAGCATTTGATGATTGTTGCTAGACCCCTGCTGGGCTAGTAGGGATCGCCTCTGTTCGCAGAGGGGATTTACCTCCTCAACACCCCTGGAGACAATGCTCCGCAACTGAGATAATGTCTAGCGTACATCCCCCTTTGGTATAATGTCTCATTGTTTTGCTTGCAATCAAGTAGCACACAAATTTTATCATTGGGTTGTTGATCAAGTCTATCTTAGCTCCTTTTCCCCCTCTCTTGGTGTCATACTTCTTGTAGTAGTCCATGTCCCCTGATTTCTTTGCTCTCTTGGACACCATGTAGAAAGATGTGGAGACGTATCTCCCTTCCTGTGACAACCCGATCAATCTATGAATATCTTCCACGTGAATTGGGATTTCTCTTCCCAGCCAGAGTGACCCATTGTGAATTCTGCTCAGTCGAAACTTGGTGCATTGCATTGCAGCCCCTGTAGTTCTGAACACTAGCAGATTCCATAGGTTCAGTATGGTGGATTGTTGAACACCTCTGAACTCTGGAAGTACTCTTTGTGCTTGCTATCCCGCCTCTGTTGCATATTTCTCCATGTAGACCTATTTCTTCATTGCTGGAAATTGGAAGGAGTCTGTGAGGTTGGTATCAATCAACGAGGCACTGTCATATTTTCCTACCAGGGATTCCATCTTGTTAATCCTCTCATCAAGCTCATGCTTAACAACTGCTTGCGCTACCCTGGTCATTTTAGATCTTCTTTGATACACTTGCAGCCTATTCCTCCTCTTTCCTTATGAATCCCTGCTTCTAGACTCCTTCCTTTTTCTTTCTCTAGTGACGTTTCCCTTGCTGCGTTTGTTGTTTCTGAATCAAACTCAGACTTCTCCAGCATTCTCGCGCTTTCCGTCATGCAGGTTATGTAAGTAACCGGCACGCATGAGGTTGATAAGACCCCATAACTAATTAATTTTCCCTGCCTTTCCCTGCAGCTATAATCGTGCGATTAATTACCGAGATGAGGTGGGTTCTGACAAAGCTGACTGTGGCTTCGGGGTTTGGGTAGACGTGATGGGTGATGGTTATGGCTTATTATGGAAAATTTATTGCAGTATGGGTGATGCTAATTATGGCAATTATTTTTCAAATCTCGGTAATCCTACGAACTAACATGGGTACTATGAGTAATGATGATGGAATTATGTTCGACACGCTTTTCCTTTTGACGTGGTTGACATGCTGGACCTGATCCCCCCGACCACAATCGGTTGTGCTATAGTCTCTACAACGCAACACTCAATTTTTCTTATGCTACATAATGTATTTATTAGGAGTCCTATCTAAGCTCTTCTCAGGTGCGAGAGAGTTATTGACTCCATCTATTCTAGCCTAATCTACCCTATTGACTTCTCTCGGTCGCAAGAGTTTATTTGAAATGAAATGCGGAACTTACTCGTTGCAGGGTTTCAGGCGTGCACCATTCACCCATCCTGGGAGTATCTAGTTGTCTAGTTGTGTTAAGCGCACTGCTCCAGACTCTTTAATTTCGATTATGTGGTACGGTCCTAGCCAATGCATTTGCAATTTTCCTGGAAACTTTTGGTACTTGTTGTCATATAGTAAAAATTTTCCACCAACATTGAAATTTTTGTGTTTGATATGGCGGTCGTGCCACGCTTTTTGTCTTTCTTTTTGGATAGTGTGGTGGAATTATGCTAAAAACCTGTCTTCTTCCAGCGCTTGCAGTTCTTGTAATCTTTCCTTCAGAGAGTCTTCTTCTGATAGCTGGAGTGAGGTTGCGATTAGAAGGCTAGGTATGGCAAATTCTGTTGGTACTGCGGCTTCTCTCCTATACACGAGCTGGAACGGCATTTGGTTATTGAGCCTCTTGACAGTCATTCGGTATGCCTAAAGAGTTGTTGGTATACGTTCCTCCTAGTCGTCTCGTTGAGCATTGCAGATTTTTGTTAATCCCTTTTCGAGGACTTTGTTGAATGCCTCTACCGTGCCATTAGCTTATGGGTGGTAGGGGCTGCTCCTGTGATGTTGTACCATGAAGCTTTCGAGTAGGGATTTAATGGTTGCATTGATGAAATGCGTACCCTGATCACTTGTCAGACTTTTCGGGCAGCCAAATCGGCTGATTATGTTTTCAAATATGAACCATGCCGCTGTGTCAGCTGTGCAATCTTTCACCGGCATTGTCTCTGCCCATCTTGTCAAATAATATGTTGCGGTGATGATATACCGGGCCTACGAGTTTCTTGCAGCGGATGCAATCGGGCCTATAAAATCAACTGCCCATTTCTCGAATGGTTGTAATGATTTTACTGGGTGTAGTGGAAGCTCATCCCTATGCGATGGATGTCCTGTCCTCTGGAAAAAATCACATTTATTTACGAACGCCTTGTTGTCAATGTGTACCGTTGGCCACCATAAGCCCGCCTGTAGTACTTTTATAGCCGTCAGTTTAGCTCCTACATGTCCTCTTGCAACTCTTGAGTGGCACTCCCATAGTACGGCCTCCCTCTCGTGGTCCATGACACATCTTCGCAAGATTTGGTCTAGCCCCATTTTGTACAAGTGCCTTGCGATGAGCTAGTAATATGTGGCTCGCACTACTAGGTGTCCCTTCTGTACTGCGGTATATTCCTTTGGGCACTGTCCTGTTGTTAGGTAGGTTGCGATCTGATCTAAGTATTCTGGGATGGCTTCTACTATGAAAATATCAGCGTCTGGAAGCTGATCATCCAGAGATCCTTCATTTTCTCCAATTTTGAGCCTTGACATGTGGTCTGGTCCCACGTTCAGTCACCCAAGTTTGACTATTACCTCGAAGGTGAATTCTTAAAAGAGTAGGATCCATCTGCATATCGTTCCTTCTAAGACCGGTTTGTTCACTAGATACTTCAGAGTTGAATTGTCTGTAAAAAACTTGAACATTCCTTCTAACAGGTATTGGCAGAACTTTTGGAGGGAGTACACCGTTGCTAATGCTTCCCTTTATGTCATGGTGTAGTTCCGTTCTGCTGTTGATAGTTTTCGACTTGCAAAGTACACTGGGTGATCAATTGTAGTGTCCCCTGGTTGGGCTAGAACTACTCCGAGTGCGATGCTCGAAGCATCAATGTGGACATGAAATTTCCTGTCCCAATTTGGATGAACCAATATTGGTGCACTTGCCAATTTTTCCTTCAAGGTGTCTAGGGCCATCGTGCAACTCTCTGTCTAGTTGAATTGTTCTGATTTCCGCAATAGCTTCTCCAATGGGGTTGTTATCTTCGCATAGTTGCGGATGAATCGCCTGTAATAACCTGTATGGCCTAATAGTGACCTCAACTGTTTCACAGTCTCTGGAACTTCCATGTTGATTATCACTGCTACCTTTGCCAGATCCATGCAGACTCCGTGTTTGCATACAACATGTCCTAACAATGTTCCAAACGGCACCGCAAAGATGCACTTCTTTAAGTTCAATGAGATATGTAGCTGTCTACACCTGTCAAACATTATTCTCAATAGTGTGGCATGGTATTTTAACAGGCTGTAGACGGTCCAGTCTTCCATATAAACCTCTAGGAATTTGTGGATGTAGTCACGGAATGTTGCTATGACAATGCGCGAAAAAACTGTTGGCGCATTCTTCAAACCGAATGGCATTACGTGGTATACGAAGGAGCCCCATTCGGTGGTGAAGGTTGTCTTTTTCTTATCTTCCTCAGTTATCCTTACCCGATGGTACCCTAAGAATCCATCTGTAAAAGAATATGCTTTGTTCCCCGCAACATTGTCTAGGACTTTGTCACTGAACGAGGTGGGGAATGGTTCATGTATACAGGCATTGTTCAAACTCCTATAGTCAACACAGACTTGGATTTCCGCCCTATCCTTTTTGATCTGTATGACTATGGGACTTACCCAGTCTGCTTCCTCCACTGGTAATATCAACCCTGCCTTTAGCATTTTGTCGATTTCCGCTTTAACCTTTTCCTTTGCCCTTGGATTCAACCGATAGGGTCTGTGTTTTATTGGTATTGCATCAGGCCTCAGTGTTATACACATTTATCCCAGGTCCCCTTTGATTCCTTTCAAGTCTACTACGGACGAAGGGAACAATTCCTCATATTCCTGTAATAGACTGAATATTTCCTTAGTCGTCTCAACATCCTAGTAGTCCCCGATTGATGCTAGTTTGGGCTTCTCTTCGGTCCCAATATTCATTTTCTTGGTTTTGAGGGGGAGAAAATGAATTCCCTCGGTTGTCGGGTCCTCCTGAATATCCCGCTCTCCCTCTGTTTCTTCAAAGTAGAGATGTCTAAGTCCATCTAGATTATCATCGTCCATCTCACTGTTTATCTTCTTGCATGTTACTGACTACCTGATGCTTTGGTTCGGGAGTGGTTACTCATCCTCCTCCTAATTCTCTGGGAAGAACAGTACCATATTAATGGCCTGTAACGCTTGGGTGATTGTATCTGTCTTTCCTTCAAATAAGAAGTACTGTGTAAACTTCCTCGTAACTTCTTGCCAAGTGCTAGTTCCCCTTTTCCTCTCCTCCGTTAGGTACTAGCATTGTGGAATCCTCTCCAAGGAGTGTATAAATTTGTGTACCCACATCTCTTGCGGGTATCCTGCAGTGTTCCATTGATCTTCACACTTCTTCAAATGCTTTCTGGGATCTGAATCCCCTGAAATTTTTTGAGTGTATTGGGGTCCTTCTTCTCCATTGAACCTGGCTTTCAGTGCTGCTACAACTCTGTCCCATCGCATCAGTGAGTTGCGGTGGTTTTCAACCATCTTGCAGCTGTGGATTGCAAGGCCACATCCATGAGTGGGACCCTATGATCCTCTGGTGCATTGTCTTCTATTTTGATAATGAAATTATTTACAACGTTAATATCGAATAAAGTTGGGTAATCTCTTACCTTAGTCCCGATCCAATTGATTCTTCTAATGGAGGTGCATCTCCTTGTGTTGGTCTCTTATCCCCCTTGTTGCTAGTAATCCCAGGCTATCTCTGAGCCCAATTCTGAGCTTTGAATGCTCCTCCAGCTCACTGATCCTCTCGCCGTCGGGTTGATGTAATCTTCCCTTCTTCCTGCAGTCATTCGATAAAGATGGTCGAGAAGCTGAGCATCTTCTCTGTTACCGATAGACTCTATGTATCAGGGACCTTGATACGGTTTGAGCAGCTGGGTGACTATGACCTCTCCATCCTCAAAGATCATCAGTTCCTTATTTAAATCTATTACTGCATAGTTTTCAAAAGCCTAGTCGATCCCCAGTAATGCTTGATAGGGATCTTTGTCTCCTATAATGTCGATGACCTCAAAGTCTGTGTATGTCTTTACTCCCGCAACGTCGACTTCGACCTCCTCCAGCTTGCCTATGGGCACAATGCAGTACTGGTTCGCCATACGGAGTTGAATTGGTGAGTATGTTAACCTTGGTTTCCCCAATGCTTGCCACGTTTTTATGGGCAAGATATTTATGTCGGACCCCAGATCAAGCATTGTGTCCTTAATTTGGAATCCCGCAACTTGAGTATTCACCTAGAACTCTTTGCCTGTCCTTCTCTTATTTCTCTTTACTCTTTGTATATATTTATGTGTTGTGCTAGATGATTCCCCTAGATCCGTGGTCTTCTGCAATACTCTTTCCAGGTTATGTTTCAATTGTTCCAACATGGGTGGGTTGTTAACAATTTTTAGAAATAGACGAAACCACTCTTCAATTGTAGTACCTGAATTGGCTTGGTTTTCATCCTCTTCCTTTGGTTGCGGCATTTCGATTCCTTTACTTCCCCCAAGCTGGGCAAATGCTTCCACTGCTTCTTGAAATAATTGCTTCTATTTTTCTAGCCTGAATGTTGGCTTTGGAGATGCTGGCCTTACCAGTTTTATCGAGTCCATCTTTTGTGCATCTTCCCCTATTATTTTTCCTCCCAGTGTCACTATAGCCACGTTCTGCATGGCTTGAGCCTTGATTATTCTTGGCTCTACATTTACCAAATTTGTTCCTCTTTGTCTGGCCCTTTCTTCCCATCTTTTAATGAGCTCTGGGAAGTCTTCTATTGTGTGCGTGTTAACCCTGCACTGAGAGCTCCAGGGTCTTTTAGGAAGTGGACAATCCCTAGCCACATGGCCCTCTTGGTCACAGTTGTAGCATCATACTGGTCCTCTTCCTCTCACTCGACCTCCTCTCATGCCTCCTCCTCATCCTCTGGGAGCCTCGTTCACTCTATATGAAGGCATGTCTAACCGTTCTGCCAAAGCATCCAGAGCTCTACACTACTATGTGATGTGTGTGGTAGATGCACATAACTCATAGTATACATTGTTCGGGACATTGGAGTACTTTTGTAGTATGGGGCATAGGCGGGGTGAGTGACCCATGCTTTTGCAAATCTCGAATACTCAATCGTCGCTGAATTTTGTTGCGTGGGGAACCCCGTGTATGGCTGTTGCGGCGGATATAATCCTTGGGTGTTTATTTGCGTGACCCCTCCTGCTGGTGGAGCTCCTGGTGCCCCTGTTACTAGTGTTCCCACGTTCTGGCCCCGCAATCGAGGACATTCAGTTACCACATGTACTTCCATTAGACAGTGCGTACACCATACATTTGGCCTCGCTGGACGCATGGGTTGAATTTCCTTTAGTTTTTCTGTCAGGCTAGTTATTTGATGCTGTAGTCCCAATATGGAAGGGTCCTGAGCTGATGTCCCTCCTTTAAATTCTTGCAAGTATCCCACCATGGCCTCTGTCTTCGTGGCCTGTTCTAATGCATCTTGCAATGTCTCGATCTTTTGTTGTGTTAGCGAGGTTCTTGTCAGCGGGAGAAGGGCCTTGATAAACCAATCCCTTTGGTGATTGGGATCGATCGGATAACTGAGTTTTCCAACCGCATCCTTGAATCTCCTCATTAGATCCCATGCAGTTTCCCCTTCTCGTTGCTTGATCTCCCACATCTCTGATAAACCCTGTTGATCTGTTTGGGGTAATTTGAATTCCTTCACGAAATCCCTCTTTACATCGTCTAACGCTGGGTTCTGATGAGTCTCAGGCCACTTTATAAACCAGCGCAGAGCTCTCTCCCGGAGAGTAGTTTGAAATTATACCAACTTACCTGTGTCTGGTGTCTGTCGAGCCCTCCATATGGCTTCACAAAGGTACCAGTGTTGTTCCACATCGTCATTACCCCTCCCAGAAAACTCTGGGTACCGAGTAAACGAACCTGCCATGCTTCCTTGTGTGGGGTTTACTAGAACAAATCCCCTTACCCCCGGCTGTGAAATGGTAGTACCAGTATTGTTGCTAGTGTGTATTACTGTTGTGGTGTTGTAGCTCCTAGAGACAGCCTAGAGTTGTGATAGACCAGTGCCTAGGACATCTTAGCATAGCAAGGAGCATATAGTATAATGTATGAAGTTGTTAGCTTCAGCTCACATGCTATCTCCTGTAAACGGGGAAATGAAATAGAATGGGACCAAACTCTCAGAAACTGACACAGGAAAAGAGATACTGCGGAGGCAAAATGTAGAACTCTAAATACAAAAGCAACAAACAATTCAGAGACAGTTTACTGTAAAGCGGGCTGATTCAGAGATACCTCACAGACATAAATTATCAGAAGGTGTATGTAGTGAAAGAAATAATGAGAGGATATTAGTTAACATTGAGCTGATACCCAGATATACAATACTACCATGCATGGGCTTACCAATCTAAGAATCCATACATGATAATAGCATTTTAAAAGCACCCTCCCAAAGCAACTAATACAGTAGAAGTATGGTTAGCTGAATAATGGAACAGAATATCATGCATGAGCCATATTTAAAGCGCTTGACTGATCTAAGTATGGGCATCAACTAGGATGAATCCTTACCAACAATCATTGAGCCACTCGCATTCCAAAAAATGATACAGGAAAGATGGATGAGATGGAATGATATATTAAATTACACATAAAAGAGTTACAGACTGTGAAATACCAAAGACCAGAATCCTCTTTAACAGATAGAACTCCTCCTCACTGAGACCCTATGGGCTCTGAGCCTTCATACAAAAGTTCTACAAAATGTATACAAAATGCCTTTCACTGCATAATTTTCTGATAAAAATATGGAACCCTTACAATGCGTTTCTTCATGGTTTTTATAAGAGAAACTAAAACCTAACAAAAGAGGTAGGTGATGAACATTTAATTTGCATAATGAAAACAAAATGGCGGAAACATTTGCGCCCATACTGCTGAATGACTATGCTGTGATGTTTGTACTCTGTGGCCTGTTAACCGGAATAAATGTTGTGGGTGAAAGTTTCTTCAGGAGCACGATATAGGGATATCCATACTAACATTCTGTCCTTTCCTGAAAGAAAACTCAGCTGAGATAAAACCTGGAGGATATTGTTTCTTGTGCGTTGTACCCTCTGCCTTCTAAATCTTGAATTAAGATTGAAGATCTTCGATATTGGACACTGAATTCCTGGATCTTCCACTGATACTCTTTGCCGCAACATTAATGTCTTCATCTGCAAAAGTCTACGCTTTGAATAACTCCAGAGGGTTTAGCAGTTTTTCTACCCTATTTTATTAATGCAAACGGTGTCGTAACAGCCTCCCAGATCTTTTCTTCATAAATTTGGCCTCTTGATTATTGTCCTTTTACGTGCTTGTGGCCTCTGAAATGGAGGTTGTAATTTATGATAAATCTCCACCGCTGCGAACCTGCAAAACCCACGAATTTGTTAAAGAAAAACCATGCGCGGAAGGGTGAACACAGTGAGGATCATGATGAGACAACACGGAATGGTGGGGCGGTCGAGAAATGCAGAGCAATGGTGTGAAGTGCAGCGTGACGGAGGAAGGTGACAATGGAGAAGGTTGGTGGAAAGCGATCACGATCGTGGAAATACATAAGAAATGAAGAAATGAACCAATATAGGTCTGGGTGGCGAAGAACACGTGGGAAAGACTGAGGGACAAGCGGTACGACACCGAGACAGCGGGAACGGATGACGTGGAATGCTGACTGTGGGAGTCGTTCAAAGACGGAAATAGTCAAATCTCGACCGTCCGATCTCAGGAGGAGATCGACGGCTGGAAGAGCGTCGGAGATAATAGACAGTGGACCAGGGGCGCTTTTGGCTTGGTTTAATGTTCGTGCGGCTTCGGAGCGCGATGACTGTCGGATGGAGGCTCCCAGATCTGACGGCGGTGATGAATATCACTGCGTGTCTTCGTCCGAAAGATAATGCGCGATGGGGTGGTGGTTTTGGAATAGTGATGGATCCACGTGTCGCGCAACGTATGGCATCGTTGTGATTTGAGGAATACCGCCTGCCCTGGATAAGTGGTGCGATAAATACTACCGGTTTTATAAAGCGTTTTTTAGTGCGGGGACCACCAGGACAGATGGGCTGCGGACTGTCGGCTTTATGAGTTGATCAGATGGCTGGCAGGTGGGTTATCGGTACGACAGAGATGAATGATCGTCGTCCGATCTGCACAGATCGACGGCTCTGAGAACGCCCGATATTCATTTGATAAGCGCCTATAAAGCTTAGCACTCGGTCGAGCGCCTGGGTTATATGGAGCAAAAACCTGAGGGGCTCAAGATCTAAAGGGGCTGGGCCTTTTTATATTTTCGGATCTGAGTTTGTGGCCTTTTTTTATGTAATTTCGAGGCTGAGAGAAAGCAACAATAGGTGGATACTGAGTTTTTCAGGCCCAAACATGGACTTTTAAGGCTAAAGGAGAGGATTTCGAATGGTTTTATGGGGCTGCCTGACAAAATTTTAGAAAGGGGGGGCTAATATGATCAACATGTGGACTGAACGTTGTTCGACTTACTTAATTCCCATAACTTAACAAAAATTTCACCTAGAGACTGATAGAGTACCAGGGGAAGGTCGGGACTAGACCTACTTGAACTTTGGGGAATATCGTTACCTGGGATTATAGGTGTCGGCCCTTCTCTGAATAGCTGCTCCATCACAACATGCAACTCCACATCGGACGTCTCCTCGGGGCGCACGTCATTTCTGTCATACTCCTTTCCCTTTTCTGCTTGGGTTGGGCTCCTATACACCTGTCACACTTCCTTGGTGGTCCCCCCTATATCCTGGGAACTCGTCTAACCTTCCATATGCTTCGTCGTCTGAGGCGCCTCTCCTTTGTCTCTCCTTTTCCTTTCTTGTCTTTCCAATTATTTCATCACCCTTTCTCGCCACTTCTTGGTGAGTTGCGCCCTCCGATGTGCTTGTCGTTCCCTTAACCTACTGGAGGTCTCGGCATCCATATCCATATTCCCCCTTTTCAACTTACTTGTAGCATCCCTCCTTCAGTCCCTTCCCCCAGTACTGGAGGTTTAGGTCTCCATCTCAGATTTTTGGAACTCCATCAATCCTTCGTCCACCATCAAAAGCCTTGATCCACAGGCGGTTCTCCCTCAATAGTCCTCCGCGCAGCCCTGATCTTAATACATCTTCCGCTTTCGAGAAAGGCTAGTAACATTCAGCTGCGAACTCTACTATGTATCCTTCCAAGGTAGATTGCACCTAGAAATCTACAGCTCGGGTCAAATCGGTATCTACCTAGTGGAGTGCTACCAGATCTGAGTGCCCCCACTTGCGACAGACCTTTTGTAAACCTCTCGAGACTGCCTTGGTTTGTAATCTCCACAACCAGTTGTAGAGCTCCTCGGGAAACTTCCCCCAGAAGATCTCGTAGATGTCACTAACGGACTCAGAGAATAGAATCTGGTTCTTAACAGTCTTCTGTTTTTGTTGTCTCACTTCCGCTTGCTGAGCTATGAAATGATCTAGATGGTCATCCCACTCTTCCGTATTTCTTTCTCGAAGATCCCTGATACCATGATCTAACTCCAGAATGAGATTTCATGTCCCGGCAATAGAACCATTTGTTGGCAAGAAAAGAGGTCTCAGGGGGAGACCCAGGTTCAGGAAGGTGACCAACAAGGGTTACCGCAGTAGTCTAGCATAACGCTGACATTTTCACCTACTCTGAGGAACAGAGAGTCTCATCCAAGGCATGCCACGACCTTACTAATGCTGGGATTGGATCAGGTATCGATCAAGTGTGGCAAATGCACAAACCATCCATAACTTAAGTACTTCGAATAAGTGTAAATACAAGATAGATAACAATACTCATGAACTTGATCAAAATGATAACGAAAAATTCAAAATAGCCGCATGTCCCACTAAACCACAACACAATACTGAACTTAGAACAACAGCCTTATATTAGAAAGTGTTGCATTAACAGCCAAAGACAATTACATCACTCCTCAGAGTGTGCCTGGCAGAACTGATTACAGTCGCATTACAAGATACATAACAAAATAACGAGAGAGAGAGAGAGAAAAAACATAACAACATGAACAGAGCTCTCCTACGGCTCTTGCTCCCTCATCTCTACTGATCCAACCTCTCTTTTCTACTTACCAGCTGCTTATTTGTTCCATCGGCAGCGCGACTGATAGTCCCTCCTTCTTTTCCGCTCGGCTGTTTGCTGCTTTCCCTGATTGCTGGGAATCCCACTGATTGTCTTCTGTCGCTTCCCTTTGCCATCTTGTTACATAGAATTTTGTCACCGTCCCTGCAATCCCTCGCCCCACATATTGGAGGGTCTTTCCCATAACTTGTGAGCAGTGTCATACTCTGCAAATACCTTTTTTGCATCCTTCTGCATAAGCACATGATTTCTCCTGTTGAACATTTCCACATAAAGCACTCAAAAACCTATGTTTTGGCATTGGCGAGAGTACCCAGTTCACCCCTCGCGCCAATGAGGAAGATTTTCACTAGAGCCCATGCCAGCTAGTGCTCTGTCTCTTTGTTGTGCCCCCGCCAACCTTTTTGGGAATGTTTTTTAACAAATTGGAGGCGGAAGTTTCCTTTAACCACCTCAGAAATGACTCATTGCAAGTGGTTAAACTCGATAAGCCATGAATCTCTTCCTTTAGCAAATGGTTGATGGAACATTCTTGGAAGATAGGACTCCCCCCATGATTATAGGAATCTTAACCTCTCCTTCTTACTCTATATAAACAAGCCTTCTCCCTTTACAAAAGCTAACTAAACATATAGCCAAGAAGCTGAACTTGGGGAAGAGATATTATAGTTGAGCAATCACTATAGAGAAGGTCGAACCAAGGAGAATCCTGTAGAGAGGGCCCCATCTGAATTCTTGACAAGCTTTGTGAGACGTGCTTTGCTGGAACCCTGAGGGAAGAGATCGCAACGTCGAAGCCTGGTTGTACTCTTCCTTCTTTAAATTAATATACTCAACTATGGTATTGATTCCATCTCTATGTTATGTTTATTTGACGCATTTGATTTAGTCTTCTTCGACTGACTGATAGTTAGGAATACGAAATAGTATGTTGTGTATCATCTTCGTTTCTTGTGTATGTTTAGGTATCCGGGCATGAGAACGAGCAGATCGTGATCTGTCGAATCAGGAGTGAGAGGCGGCCATTCTCCCGGACGACACAATAGCGAAGGACCTACGGTAAGTGATCTACCAAGTCTTTGTCCATTCTTAACTAGGAATTGATGTCATAGCGTGTCTCGTTTGTGGCTAGACCCACTCTAGGGCTAGTGGGATCGCCTATGTCCGCAGAGGGGATTTACCTCACCAACAAATTGGCGACTTCGCTGGGGATCAGTGTGAGTTTGTCTTTCGTCTATTAGATCTTCGTCTTGGTCTTTGATTGCTTAGCTTTCCTTTTCTGGTTGTTTTGCTGAGTATTAGACCCTTGTTCAGCGCCAGAGGATCAAATTTGACCTCTATTTTGCAAAATTTTCATCTTTCCAAGGTTGGCTTGATTGGCATTGTTTCTAGCCTGATAGTCGTGCCCACTGGCGCTTGTTGCCAGTTCATCACCCGCGCCATCCCTTGTCTGGCGCGGATTACAGCGAGACAGTCGCGCCAATTCCTGTAGGTGCTAGGGTTTTCCCTGTTTTGGAGTTTTTGGTCCATCCTGGTGTCTCTAGGTGTTTTCTTGACTTGATTTGAATGCTTTGGGTTTGTTTGTGACTGTGATCGGCCTTCTTCCTTCGGTTGTTTATCCATTTCTTTCAACATCATGGCTTTAGGGCTTTATAGTGCTTTGGTATGCTGAGCCTCCTGTAGGAGTTTGGGTCTCTTGTTTTGCGATCACCCTCGTTATTTGCTTGATTTCATTCAACTCCCTGGATCCGTTTTGAGTGATTGCATTTGGTGAAATGAGTCCTGAGTGAATCTTGCCTCTTTCATTTAGTTTTGCTTCCAGTTACTCCAAGCATAGCTCACATTGCTTGTATGGGTCCGTTTTGACATCTTTCTTCGATTTGAGAGATTGTGACATTGGTTTGAGTCTTTGTTTTGTTTGCTTGTGAGTTGAATGAATTGTTTTGCTTCAACTCTTGCATTGGCATTCTCGAACTAGTGTGGAGATTCGTTTTTCATGTTACTTAGTGCATTGTTTGCTCTATTACATTGAAAAAATCAGAAATATACTTTGTGCTTGCATTCTTGTTTGCATTGTGGAATTGGAAAATCTTTCGCATAACTAGCATTCGGCATACTAGGAAAGATTTCTTGTTCTCATTAGTTTGCATTTGGTTCTGTAGTGGAAGCTTCTGTGTGTTCTCATTATTTTCTATCGCTTGAAAACTCTTAAACTTCTTATAGATAGCTCTTCATTGAACGAAATGGTATTTTATGGCATGTAGCTTGCATTCAGGGATTTGTGAGATCCAACATTCAGTAGGACCTTGGAATTGAAACATAAATACAATATCAACTTAAAATTTATTCAATTAACCTAAGGCAAAATTGAAACTTAACGAAACATTTAGTGGTCTAAGTTAGAGACGTGTTCCGGCGTCTTAAAACCTAACAGCTGTCGCTTGCCATTTGGCTTTAGACAGCACTAGTACGAACTTGTGCTCCCCATACCGTCGAGTATATAAAGGGAGACCCCTATAGGTTGCAATCCTTTTATCCGTAGGAATTTGAGTCTGCCGCCTTGTAACCGTGATACACTGAACACAGCATTCAGAGAGACTACCTACACGTACGTCAAGTCCTTGGCTGATTCTTCTTTCATTTTATAACCACGGTGTATATAGTAGTTCACGGGTACCTAGTACACCCTTTTACCTATACTACCTGAGCAGTCATTTTCGATCTTTACTGACTCCATAAATTTGAAAATATCATCGAGCATGTCCTTTCGTGCTCGCTTAAAACTAAAAGAGACTAGAGTCATCTTTGATTGTTTCTTGACTCTTAAAACATGAAACAACAAACTTTTGGTTTCAATGTGGCAAAATAAAATACCTACGATTACACGCCCTTTAAAGATTGATTACTTGGTTTGTCTTTGTTTGCATTGGTTTTTGATCCAAGAGTCTTCGTTTTCGATCTTTTTCCCTTTTCTAGTGTGCTACAGTCACAGTGGTGGAACCATCAGTTTCTTCTACTGGTAGTCCTTTTTTCGGACGATTCATTTGAAACTTCTCAAATCTTTGGCTCTGCCGAGCTTCAACAACCTGTTATCCCATCAGATTACCCCTTTGGAGAATCGGTTGAGTTCCATTGGCCTCTTTCAAACGCTTGGTTTGGATTTGGGGTTGGGGAACATTTTCCCCCTCTTACATCGGGATCACCGCTTTTGGCTACTATCATACCTCCTAGCCCTCGTACTCTTTTGCAAGATCTTACGGTGGATTCAGACATGGATTCGTCTGGTCCTAATGGTAGTGAGGGTATTCCAGTTTTCGATGAACTGACAACAACAAAACTGAAAGTCGGCCTCTAAGGAGAGATGGTCTCTTCTCGTGGCTCTATCAACACTTTTCTTAGTTTTCCTCCACATGGTCTTCTTTCTTTTCTTGGGATTTTATTTATCAGATTCGAGGAATTTGATAAATAACATTATCGACAACCTTTGAAAATTAAATTATATCTCCGACCTTTATATTCCCTCACCACCTTACAATAAGGTTGTCACCCGGCGGAACTTTATATTAATAGCCCAATACTTTTGAATAAATAACTTTATAATAAACCTTTGGCTCCAGGCCCCACATATATATATATATATATATATATATATATATATATATATATATATATATATATATATATATATATATATATATATATATATATATATATATATATATATATATATATATATATATATATCAATAACCAATAAAATTCACGCGTCGTACCTTGGTTATCCTTCACGCATCTTCCTCATACGACCACCATCCGATGGCTCCCCTCCAGATCGATGGCGCTCAACAATATCGCGCGACCTCCGACGTTGAACTTTAACGTGCGATGGCGCGCAATGATAACGGTTTTGGAACTTCACCCAACGCCACGTGTCGAATACTCTATGGAATCACTCGCAATTGAAGAATACCGCTTGCTCCAAAAAAAGCGGTGCGATATGGGCAATCCGGGTTTCCTAATCCACTCACGGTTTTGCAATAGTGTTGAACCAAAGGTTAAGTCGGGTTACGCTATCCCCGGTATTCACTAACTCAGGTCAGGATTCCGATAGTAAAACAAATTTATCTCCTTATTAAGCGGGAATTCTGCTATCATTTAAACAGAGTTCACGACCATGGTTTCTCTACACAGACCTCGCTTGCGAGTGGGATTAATTCACATAACTTGTCTGAACAATTCACGCGAGAACAATAACCAGAGAAATGAGGAAGTTATGCAACAACCCTACTCAACGATTTCACACAGACCAGTGTTCAAACGCCTCACAATTAAACAATTTCTTCACAAATAAGGATTCGAGAAAATTCGACGGCCAATGAGCACTGAAATTATTTAACTGGAAGCAATTGTTAACACACAGATTTTATTGCAAAAAACTCTCCCCTTTTTAATGCATCCGAGGGGTACAATTTATATACATTACAATGTGTCTCTTCAGTTCCTTAGTGAGGACCATTTAGAAAATCAAAAGTCTAATTACAATAATTCAACTAACGGAAACATGACAGATGGATCGAATCTAACTATTCGAATTCTACAAATTCTAACTAATCTAAATGAAGCAGTCAGCTGAGGTATTGACACCTAGCTGTTACAATTCAAATGTTTTCGAACCCTCCTAGCCACAACATGTGGAAAAAACCTCCTACATTGCTGGCTAGTGTCTAATGCCCCTGCATAATGAACAATACAACTTTTCTCGAGAGACATCCAACAAGAGTGTGCTCAATCTTCACCATCAATGTTGCTTCCAGCTAGATATAGGTCTTTGGGTCAGATTACGGCCGATATTGCCTCCATGGCAACATCAACTCCATTAAGGGGTCTGGTTCTCCCATCATTAGGTATGTCGCCAATGACACCTGCTTTGTCGTCGATGCCTTTTGTTATGTATGTTCCCACTCGGCCTACTGTATGTGTGGCTGCTTCAACACTGGTTTTCACTGTTCATTCGTTAGGAATTTCTACTTCGATTGCCATGGAAATCCCCGAAGACCTTTCTTTTGAGAAGTATCGGCTGGCTGTTCAGCAGTATAACTCTAAGACTTATCAGTCCCCTCAGGATCCTTATCGGTCTTATTTTTCTCATTATGGAGCGGATGGTACCCCGATTTATTCACTTCCATTTCTGCATGACGAGCAAGGAAACCCTATCTACTTGCCTGCTCATGAGGCTTATCAGTTCCTTTCCGGTTTTATACCTACCTTGCCTATGCAACCCTCTAACCAACAAGGACAACCCTTTCAGGGACAACCTTCGGTTCATCAGGGATATGCTTATGACCCACAAGGACAACCCTTCCAGGGACAACCTTCGGTGCAGCAAGGGTATGCGTACGACCCACAAGGGCAACCCTTACAGGGACAACCTTCGATCGAACAAGGATTGTTTTACGGCCCGCAAGGGCAGCCTTACAATCCTCAAGGTCAACTTTTACAAGCTCAGCCTATGAGCCAACCAGGGCAACCTCAAGGGCCAGCTGGGCAGCCAGTATATCAACCCGGACCTTCATACGATCTTGCGGGGCAGATTCATCCATCTCAACCTTTAGTGCAACCTCAACAGCCATATCTTCCGATTGGTCCAAATGTTACACAACCAGGACCATCTTATGGTCCTGCTCCAGGTCAACCTGTTTATCAGGCACAACCTGGCCCGCCGCCGCCATAAGGCCAACTCGCTCAGCCGGAGCAACATGGTGGCTGTCATCAATAAGGTCAACCTGCTCAACCGGGCCAACCTGCACAGCCTATTTACCCTGCTCAACCACCACTCTACTATATGTCGTAGCCAAATCAAGCGCTATCCTCGACGTATCTAGCTCAGCAAGGCCCCACTTATCAACAGCCTGTTCGACCCCAAGGCGGTTATTTTCCTCAAGGTCAACATCGATCGGTTTACAACCTGTCTCAAGGTCCTGCTTATCACCCTCAACCACCAGGCTATACTTATACTCCACAGCAGAATCGTTATGCTGCTCAATCGGGACCCTCGTATACTCAGAATCAGCATCTTGGTTTTCAACCCCCGTATCCTGGTCCTCAGCTGCCATATCAACCGAATTATCCGGCTTATACCCCTTATGGTCCTAATCCTTCGTGACAAAACTAATGGGAGCATATTTATACTCAACCAGGATGGAGTATGGGTACGGGTCCTTATCAAGGACCTGCTATGCCATTTAATCCTCAATTACCTTTTCTTGCTACGTTGGAGTTACCGGATGTGTCCAAATTGACAAATGATCCCATTCTTCATAGTCCCTTTTGGCCCCTGGTTCCAACGAAGGTTCCTGGTGATTGTCCCAAGTTTGAGGGCAAGTCTAGAGAAGATCCCCAAGCTCACGTCATGACATACCATTTATGGTGTTCTTCTAATTCTTGGGTGGAGGACTCTGTTCGACTCCGTCTCTTCCAGCGCACTCTTACCGGAGCTGCTGCCAAGTGGTATATCGTACTGCCTCGTGGCATCTTTCAAGATTTCAATACTCTTGTTATGGCATTCCTTACGCATTTCCAGTTGCCGATTCGTTATGAAGCCGGGATGCATCTCCTTGCACCCTTGAAACAGGATCGAGCTACCCATATCTCGGACCACATTCATGAATGGAGACGGCGTCGTCGTCTGATCAAGTTCTAAATTTCTGATTAGCTTCTTACTCATTGGTTCACTACCTCAATTGTTAATCATATTGTGAAAGACATCGCAAGGGGGCATGTGTAACCGAGGAACAAGCCATTGCTTGTGCCCAGTACCTTGATTTAGTGTACTCTCAATCGGGCATTTTGTACGACATCTTGACTGAGGCTCCATGTCCAGGGACCTCTAAAGCGCCGGCTACCCCATCAGTGGATGAAATTATTGGTTCCGTGTCTTAGACTTCACTCAAGTCTTCCAATGGGAAGTAGAAATCAAATTCTTCCAATAATTCTGCTCCTCAGGCTACCCCAAATTCTAGTAAAAACCTCGGAGGTCAACGCCGTTTAGGCCAATCCTACAGACAAGACTTCCAAAGGGAAAATTAAGGGTAAAGGCAAGGCCAAATCCGATGCCCCAAAACTGGAATCGTCTAAACCTCGTGCTGATGATGGTTCACAGCGAAAGCTGAAGTATCCCTGTCTGATTTGTGATGAGGACCACTACACTAAGGATTGTCCTAGACGGTCCAAGGATAGTCAATTACTCAAAGGCGCTAAGGGGACTCCGACGATCCTTAAAGAACCTTTCCCATCTCAGCAGACCCAGATGGTCGAGCAACCTCCGCCATCTGTGTCGTTTGGCTCTCAAGTTTTCATGATGAATGGTTTTGCACCCGTTTCCATTGCTACTCGATCGAAGGATTATGCCGGATCACACCAGGCAGCTGGGAAAGAGGTCGTTGATGGTCCTCCTCCCCCACCTGCCTCTGGTCCTCTTGAAATTGAAAGGCCCAGTGCTGAACCCGTTATACGACCACCTTCTAAAGGTGTTATCCAAAAATATTCTTATAATCCTAACACCCATGCTGCTCAACGTTACAGTATTGTTGAGGATTTAGCACAGGCGCCTTCCTCGATGTCCGTGTTAGAAGTGCTCCAGACTTGTTCGTCTTAATGGAAAGCATTATTATCTACGATCAGTGGAATTGACCCTGCTGATTCTAGCCTTCTCTCTTTCGACTTAGAAAATTTCGTCCCCCGACTTCCGCACCAAATTGCGCTTGTTATACAAGTCGGTATCAACGGTCTCAACATCCATAGGGCCGTAGTGGACGAAGGTGCATCTACCTGCGTCATGTAATCTGCTTGCTGGAAGGCTATTGGCTCTCCAGCCCTGACTTCATCACCCAATGCCCTTGAGGCATTCGATGGAAGGGAATCAAAACCCTTGGGTGTTCTCGCTAGCTTGCCAATCACGTTGCAAGGAAAGACGGTCAACGTTGAAGTAGAAGTTGTTGATGCCAAACTCAATTACAATCTTCTACTTGGACGAAGTTGGGCTCACGCTATGATGTGCATTTCATCCACCCTGTTTTGACTTCTGAAGTTTCCACATGAGGGAAAAATCATTACTGTCGATCAGTTGTCATTATTTACCTCGTCTTCCGAGAACAACGTCCCATAAGTGGATCAAATTCCTAATCCCCCTGATAGTATAGGGCCGGGTCTTTTCAAAGATCCCACTCTCATGGGTATTTTTCCCCTTCTGCCACCAAATACCATTCAAGTAAATATGGTCTCTCGGTCAGATGACCCTTGGGTCGTCCCTTTACCTGAACAGGTTGATTCATTTGGAGATTCAATGCCACTTAGTCCAATCGAAATGAATTATTGTGAGCTTACAACTGCATCTGATTCTCCCCCTCTTGAAGCTGTTCCTTTGAGCATGTCTCTCGATGTGTATTCTCAATTCCCCTGGCTCAATGATGCGGATTCACCAGATCCTTTAAAAGAAGTGTTTCCATTCGACGAGGCTATCATGGAAACCATGTCTCTCGAAGATCTACCGTGCAGCGACGGGCATCATCGTTCCTCGTTTATGCCTTGCCTAAGGGCAATGTCTACCTGTCTAGAGCGTTTTGCGTCCCAATTTCCTTCTCTGCCACTTCAAACGCTTATTTTGACTCATGATGTCTTTGCGAAATGTAACTTGGGGAACATTACTCAAACGATGCCTATTAACATTTCCGTTAAACCGGGGATTGTCAAGCACATCCATGTGGGAGTCACTTACTATTCCGAGGAAGTCCAAGTGTACACTAGTCTTTTTCGCGAATTCCGTGATGTTTTCGCTTGGTCTTATGAAGAGATGTCTGGAATCGACCCCAGTATTGTGGTGCACGAGATTCCTACCTACCCAAGTACGAAGCCTGTTCGTTAACGTCTTCATCCCGTGCATCCTCGGAAAGCCGCCGCCATCAAAGCTGAAGTTGAAAAACTTCTCAAAGCAGGTTTCATTTATCTAATTCCCCTGACTGAATGGGTTTCTAATATAGTTCATGTGGATAAGAAGCAGGGTGCCATTCGTGTTTGTGTTGATTATCGCGATATCAATCGGGCCTGTCCTAAGGATAACTATCCCACCCCATTTATCGATCATATCATTGACGATTGCGCGGGGAGTGAAATCTTCTCCCTTATGGACGATTTTTCTGGCTATAACCAGATTAACATTCTCCCTTCGAATCAACACAAGACCTCTTTTATCTATCCATGGGGAACGTTCGCGTATAAGAAACTCCCTTTTGGCTTGAAGAATGCTGGGGCTACGTTCCAGCGCGCGATGTCTTATGCCTTTCATGATGTTCGACATATTTTCCAACCATACATGGATGACCTTCTAACTCATTCAGCTGTGTGGAAATACCACCCAGAACATCTCCATCAAATCTTTCTTCGTTGTAGACGCTACAACATTAGGCTCAACCCGCATAAATGCGTCTTCTGCGTCAACTCTGGTAGAATCTTGGGGTTTATCGTATCTAAAGATGGAATTCACCTTGACCCTCTTAAGGTTGAGGCTATTGTCAATCTCCCCTCCCTTTCCTCATTACATCAGCTCCATAGTCTTCAAGGGAAAGCCAATTTCCTTCGTTGTTTCATCCTGAACTACGCCGAAGTAGCTAAAGGATTTACATGAATTTTAAAGCAGGACGTCCCTTTCTGTTGGGATGAGATTTTTCAACATTCTTTTGATAGACTTCAGATGTTTCTTGTCAACGCTCCTCTATTATGTCCTCCGAATTACCATCATGATTTCACCCTTTACCTAGATGCCGCCTTCAGTACGATTGCCATGGTTTTAGTTCAAGATGATGATGACGATAAAGAGCATGTCATTTACTACTTGTCTCAGAACCTTCTCGACCCTGAAACACGTTACGCACATGTCGAGAAGTTAGCGCTGGCTGTGGTCCAGGCCGTCCAACGTTTTTGTCATTACATTCTTTTACGCATGGTGACCGTGATTTTTGATTGTAACCCCATGACTTATATTCTGTCTCGGCAGTTGCTGAGGGCGAAAATACTCGAAGTGGATCATTATCCTCCAAGAGTTTGATTTGGATTTCACTACTACCAAATCAAAGAAATCACTTGTTTTCGTAGATTTGATTTGTTCTCTCCCCACCGACTCTGCTCCTTTTTCCTCTGAAGATCATATTCTGGACGAAACTCTCTTCCTGATCAACACCCTCGATCAGTGGTACGGTGATATCATCATGTACCTCCAAACGTCTACTTTCAGGTCTGAGCTAACGAAATATGCCCGATGCCGTATTCGGCATTAATTGCAACCTTATCGTATTGTTGGAGATACCCTTTATCGTGTCGGAGTCGATTATGTGCTCCGCCGATGTCTAACCCTCGAGGAAGCGAAGAAGGTTTTAAATGACTACCACAGTGGCGCCTTTGGTGGTCACATGTCTGGTTATGCCACTGCACAGAAGATCCTTCGTGTTGGCTATTTTTGGCCGTCAATTTTTAAAGATTGCATTGTTGCAGTACGTAAATGCCATGCATGCTAGATTTATCAATGCAAGATGCGTGCGCCGCCCGTTCCTTTACACCCTGTCATTACCGTTGGTCCTTTTGCCAAATGGGTCATAGATTTTATGACGTGTAACCCTCGTTTGGTCGAGGGGCATGCTTATATTATCGTTGCCGTAAATTATTTTACGAAATGGGCCGAAGCAATGCTTACACTGGTTGCGGACGGTAAGACAGTGTCACAATTCATATTCAATCACGTTATTTCCCAGTTCGGTGTCCCTCAAGCCATCGTCACCGATCATGGTTCTCATTTTTGGGATTATATGATGGCAGAGTTGACGTCTAAGTTGGGTCTGCATCACGACAACTCAACGCCTTACTATCCTCAAGCTAATGGCAAAGTTAATGTTGTAAACAAGGTCCTTGTTACAATGCTTCAACGAACAATCGGGATCCATAAATCAAACTGGCATCTCATGTTGTTTTCAGCCTTATGGGCTTACTGAACGTTGATCAAGAATGCAACCGGATTTACCCAATTCCAGTTGGTAAACGGTTTGGAAGCTACGCTTCCGATTGAATGTGAAATACCTTCACTAAAATTAGTTGTGGAATTACTGCCTGATACTTCACCTGAAGAAGAACGTCTCCTCTACTTAGAGAGATTGGACGAAACTCGTCGCTTAGCTGCCTTGGTCATCGAAGCACATAAGAAGTGAGTCAAAGCTCATTTTGACCAAACAGTTTCTCCTCGTTCTTTTATCGAAGGCGATCTCATTCTCCTATACGACCAAGCTCATGACAAGCTGGGGGCAGGAAAATTCCAACCCATGTGGCATGGGCCCTACATTGTCAAATGTGTGTTACAGAATGGGGCTTATGAGCTTATTGACTATAAAGGTTGTCCTTTATCGTAGCCTAGAAATGGGTTGTACCTAAAAAAATATTATGCTTGAGTCATTCACGCGTGATATGTGTACATAAGTGATTGTTTTCATTTTATGTGCATGCTTTGGTTTGATGTGCTTTGTGAGATTTTTCTGCTTATTGGGTCTTTTTTGCTATGCAGATGTCTATTTCCCCTTATGTCGGTTTCGCGGATGGTGCTTCCCATAGTACCAGCAACTTGTCTTCGATGGCCTGGGTAATTTATGATCCTATTGGTGAGTTGGTTAACTTACAAGGTGTTTATCTGGGGCCAACTACAAACAATGTTGCTGAATATAGTGCATTTTCGGAACTATTAACCGAGGCAGTCAACCTCGGCATATGTGCATTGCTTGTGAACTTGGATTCACAACTTGTTGTTCTTCAATTGAGTGGTCATTATTCGGTTCGAAACCCATGCATTTCGAGATTGTATTTGCGTATTCGTGTACTTGAAAGACATTTGCGCAATTTATAAAAACATCATCATATGTACATAGACCCATGTAGAAAATAGATATATATATATATATATAAAACCCACAAAACAATATATGTTTGTTTTAGTTACATTATGAGACAACATGTCTCTAAAAAATGTGCAGAAATAAAGCCTAAGTGCCTAATCGGCGTGGTGCTCATGATAGCACGTCACCGCCCATACCAACCGCCTCGATAAGCGGTGGATACGACTGGGCACCCCTACAGTATGCCTCTGATAGGCCCGAGGCACATCATCCAAGCAAGCATAGTCTGGGATCTCATGGGCGATCCCCTCCAGATTCTGCGCTATCTTCTACTCGCCACCCTCACCATGAGGATCGAAATCGCAAGGAATCTGCCTCGCTACTGGTGACATGCCTGCAGGATGATCTGGGCCAACATCTGCATACATATAAGAATAATTGTCAAAACATGCATATATATCAAAAAATTATAAACTCATGAAAATACAAAATGAGTTTTACCAAGTTCTTCGTCCCAATCCTCTCCCTCCAGGAGTGGGAGGTTTGGGTCTCCGGTGAAGTCTGTGCCAGCGTAGGGCCAATCCTCCACGTCAATCAGTTGTTGTCGGAGCCAATCGAAAAACTCTGGCCTCCAGGACATTTGTTGGCCACCCCCTGCTCTAGGCATCAGTGCTGCCTATCGGGCCATCCGTGGCTCGGTGGGTGGTGGCTCCGAGACTATAACCTCTTGACACTGAAATATGGGTAATTGTTCCAAGAAGAACGATACCAGAATCGACCCATACCCAAACTGCTTGAGTTTGGTCTTCTTGCACTTAGTGAGCTGTCGTTTGATGCTGATAGTCATGGCCTTGGCCAAGTTGAAGATGGTCGGGTTCATGCACTCTGAAGCAAGAAGAAGTTGTGTCTTCGTGGCCTCGTGTGGTGCCTGCGATCCTGCGGCCCGCATGATAGTGTGCAGCACTAGCCTCAATGCCAAATCAGGGATAGTCTAGATATCCACTTTGCCACTCCCTCGTCCTTTTCGTGCCCCGTGGCACACCCTGTCAATGACCATTGCCATGCTTTCTCCGGAACGCCGAGTACCAGTTAAGATAGGGACTGGACCCCTATGTGACAACCCAGTGATGAAATACACATCGGAAACTTCGAGTTCAAGATCTTGATCCCGAAGTACGAACTTTTCCTGATCTTTGTCCCAAATTCTTATTAGATACTGAAGTAATTCGGGCTAAGCTCGGAGGCATGGTGTCATGAAGAACTTCTTGAGCCCACAATTCCTGAGGGCATTCATGCATTGTTCATTTCCCATTGCTTGTTTATCCTCTTCACTATGTTCTCTCTCCTTCCACTCGATTACCATCTTCTCTCGCTTTGTACCTGCATGAATTGATCATAGAAACATTATAAGTCCCCTTAGGTATCAAAATTTGCAATCTATTGGTTGCATTTTCTTAAATATAAAGCAGATTTTGGGTTGCGTGGTTGGCGTGACTGTTTGGCTAACAATCGCGCCACTTGGCGCGACCACTGTGTAAAAATGGGTCGATTAGCGCGAGTCCGTGCCCGAAACCCGCACCAACCGTGATGCCCTAGAATTTGCAAATCCTCCCCCAAGAGATCCCAAATGACAGCTAAATGCAGTAAAGTATAGCTTAAAAGATTGCAAATAGAGTCGGATCTTACCTGAAACAGACGGAATCCAGATTGGTCCACTGGATTATTCACAATTGTGGCCTGAAGATCACAAGGGAAACGGGTCACTGTTGCTCTATAAAGATGTAAAAGTGAAAAGTAAATATTTTTTTACCATTTATGGTCTTTTATAACTTTTCAAAGTCCTAAAATAGGTTTTAAAACATATTTGTCGATATATTTTCATATTATTTTTGAGGAATACGTTTTACACGCGTATTTTTGTGTAGCGACAGGTTTTTCAAGCGGATATGACAAAGAAATGAGTTGTATTTATACTTTTTTCGGGCTCGGTAAAAACACGAAAAAAAGTCACTACTGGAGTCACCTTTCAGCACTTTTCTAACTCTCTAAAACTGAAAAGATTGTCGAGCCACTTGTCGTTTTGAACTCGTTAATTTGGTTGCGAAACGATATCTACCTAGTATACGTTTACCCCTTTTTCGGGCTAGGATAGATTATTTACGAAAAATGAATACCTTAGACGATCGCGACTAAGAGGTTCTCTTAGACACAGTTTTCTACCTTTTTGGATCTGTGAGACTATTTACGAAAAGAGATTGCTAGAGTTTTCTTTTCCGCCTTCTTTTCAAACTCTCTAAATATGAAAATTTGTCGAGTTCTTCCTTTGTCAGACTCGTTAAAACCTGATGACATCGGACTTCGTCGTCATGACATTACTCGAGTTCCTCCTTCCTAGGGCTCGTAAAATGTACTAGGTTGGATTTGTCCGAAGGACAAACTTACATAGCAAGCACATTCTATCCCCTTCAAGCTTGTTTTCAAAAATAATTGGGGTACTCGCCAAAAATGGTGGGGTAAAATGGAACCGAGATTGTAGTCGTGTTGGCAGTATGTCACTCTTGAACATGGCACTTGTCTGCATTCGTGTCGGATTGGGGATATCTCGCTTCATTATTTGTTTGCCTCCATGGGTTTGGGTAATCATTTTTGACCTCTCATTTGCTCTTTGCCACGTCACCATGACCTCAGATCCCTTGATGTCAAATACTGCCAAATCCAGTGTCGTGCCACCAATATGTTCAAGAGAATTTTGCCTCTGAAGTTTTCAACCTCCCTCTGATTCTCTGTTGGTCTTGATTCACAAACATCATATTCCTCTATCTCGTGTTGATGATGTGGGAAACATTATGGCCCACCTTAGATCAAGGTCACTTCCTGTCGACTCCAACTCATTATCCAGGAAGTTGATCTAGAGACTCCCTTCAGGTACCTTGGAGCCTGAATGCCTCAATGGCAGGTTCTTCGCATTCGACGTAAGGTTCACATCATTAGCCTTCGATCGACTGACTCTATGGGTGTTCGACGTCAGATCACTGTTCACATTCTGTGGATTGTACCTTTCGTACCTTGAGAGCCATTGTCATTATTGGTGGTTTCTCTCACATCTGTTAACAACTTTCATCATTGGCTGGTAATCAGACGATGTTCTTGCATGTTCGACTTCAGCTCACATATTCGCATGCTCGAATTTGTACTGTGTTCGGGTCGAGATGGAGCGCAATGCCCTGGGTTTTGTCTGATGAAATCCAGGCTGCGGGTTCTTTGTGGATTATTATGACCTACTATATGACTCTTTTGATTGCATGGCTGCGACCATACCTGAGTCTATTTATTGACCCTTACTACTGGATGGCTGTGTCCATACCTCAGATCTCATTGTTTATAAACTATATTATGGATGGTTGCGCCCATACCACATGTCATGTATCAGATGTATCAGTTGTACTTGTACTTGTAGGTCTTCCGACAACAGTATTTGGGTTGGACGTGTTTCTCATAAAGCATTTCACCCCTCCCTCTCTTTCGGACCTCATGCTTTAGGGGGCATCTGTTACACAAAATTTTGTCACCATCCCTGCAATCCCTCACCTCGCATATTGGAGGGTCTTTCCCGTGACCTGTGAGTAGTGTCATACTCTGCAAATACCTTCTTTGCATCCTTCTACATAAGGACATGATTTCTCCTGTTGAAAATTTCCTCAGAAAGCACTCAAAAACCTATGTTTTGGCATTGGCGCGAGTAGCTAGTTCACCCCTCGCTCCAATGGGGAAGATTTTCACTAGAGCCTGCTCTAGCTGGCGCTTTGTCTCTTTGTTGTGCCCGTGCCGACCTTTTTGGGAATGTTTTTTAACAAATTGGAGGCGAAAGTTTCCTTTAACCACCTCAGGAATGAGTCATTGCAAGTGGTTAAACTTGATAAGCCACATATATCTTCCTTTAGGAAATGGTTGATGGAACATTCTTGGAAGATAGGACTCCCCCCATGATTATAGGAATCCTAACCTCTCCTTCTTCCTCTATATAAACAAGCCTTCTCCCTTTACAAAAGCTAGATGAACATATATCTAAGAAGCTGAACTTGGAGAAGAGATATTATAGCTGAGTAATCGCTATAGAGAAGGTCGAACCAAGGAGGATCCCGTAGAGAGAGCTCCGTCTAAATTCCCGACGAGCTTTGTGAGACGTGCTCCGCTGGAACCCTGCTGGAGGAGATCGAAACGTCAAAGCCTGGTTGTACTCTTCCTTCTTTAAATTAATATACTCGACTATGGTATTGATTCCATCTCTGTGTTATGTTTATTTGACGCATTTGATTTAGTCTTCTTTGACTGACTAATAGTTAGGAATGCGAAATAGTATGTTGTGTATCGTCTTCGTTTCTTGTGTATGTTCAGGTATCCAGGCATGAGAACGAGCGGATCTTGATCTGTCGAATCAGGAGCGAGAGGCAGCCATTCTCCTGGATGACACAACAGCGCAGGACCTACGGTAAGTGATCTACCAAGTCTTTGTCCATTCTTAACTAGGAATTGATGTCATAGCGTGTCTCGTTTGTGGCTAGACCCACTCTAGGGCTAGTGGGATCGCCTCTGTCCGTAGAGGGGATTTACCTCACCAAAACATCTATACTTTCTTCTGCAACAGCCGCACCACCTGCTCTTCAGTTCTTCGCAACCGTGACAGCTCTCTGTCTACCATGGTTGCGCTCCGCCACCTATTCTCCACAACACAAAACTGTGTAATTTCAAAACAAGGGCCTCAACACAGACCACCAACTAAAAAGAATGCTCATGGAGCATGACTATATCTTTGGCTACAACTCTGAAATTGGCTATGGCTGACTCTGGCACTAGCCTCTGGTAGTTGGCTCTACTTCAGGTTGTGGCTCAGGCTCGCTTGATGAATCTTCAAAGCTAGTAACTTACCATCAATTCCCCCCTGTGAGATACAAGGTGATAAGATGAAGAATTTTTTGTTGCAAGATGTGTTAATACTTGAGAACACATTATGTTATATTATCGGTATATCTTCTTGATTGTTGAAGACCATTTCCAAGAAGTGATCCATCCAAGGTGAGTCTTAATTCTTATAGGAGTATTGTTTCCAGAGCATCTGTTTGAATAATGAATGTGCTTACCACAATTCTCACAAGGGTGAAGATCAAAGCACTGCTCTTTCAAATGGTCAACTCGATCACAATGTTGGCATCAGACAAACTATTGTGGTCGTGGAACATGTGCAAGCAAAGATCAATCATCGTGAAGAAACCTAGCACTACGAAACTGGATGGGCTTGTATAGTCTGGAATATGAAAAGACACATCCTTGTTATATATAATACCAATTCTTATCCTATTGTTAACAACTTCTTCTCAAGGTCTAATGATGGGCTTGGGAAGTGTAGGATGAACCTTTGCATCCTTTTTAAAATTTGCTCCTGAAATGACCTTGCAAATCTCATTAATCTCTAACTGATGATGGGATTCTGACTGAAAAAGAGAGTTGTTCTAAATAATAACCAGTTCATAATCATGTCTCTTATGCTATTCATTTTTGTAATATTCCTAAATTAGCACACAGCTAATTGGAATATTAAATTTTGATTTTTCCCTTAGCTAGAGAAATAAGAGGGTATGGAGACCCATAAATCTCCTTAGTAGGAATAAAAGACACTCCTAATGTGAAAGGAGGTCATCTAAAAGCTGGATTGAAGACCCTTATGTGTGAAAAGGGGATGGAGTATGAAGACTGGGTCAACCTTGACCAAATCAAACAACGTTGGTATGGAAGGATAGCGTGGTTTTGGAGGGAGATTGCATGCATGGAAGTAGGGGCTTTAATGAGTGGGGCCCAAGGTGAGGAATATCACCAAGAATATAAGGAAGAGGATGGAATCCATTGTGAGAATGTTTTGATTATTATTTTCTTGATGGTCTGCTTAGACTTGTTGCTCTCTACAACTGTTTAGCTAATATTGCAGTGCTGTTTATCACAGGGTGTTCCCGAGCAGGAATCCCACCTCTTTCATTGAGGAGCCTCTAGGAAGAGTATTGCACCACATTTCCACACTTCGGCATTTTTCCAAGCTACAAATTCTTCAACAGTGCAGTTTCTGCTTAGGGTTGTGCTGTGTTGCAGGGTGCAGAAGTGGAGGGTTGAGAAACCCAACTTCTGAGCTTATTGTCCAGTGGAGGGAGCAGTCCTTCATCCGGGAGGCTTGTAAAGGAGAATCTTGAGCTTCATTTCATCATTTAGCATCAGTCTAAGGTATTGCTATCAATTACATTGTAGTTTCCTGAAGGAATTGCGTTATTTCAGAGTGCAGTTGCATCAGGGGGTTTGGAGCCCTAGTTAGGGAAGATAGATTTTAGTGAGGGGATCAACCTCTCATTTGGAGAATTTATAGGAGGAGTTTTCAGACATTTCCAGATCAGATCAGCCACCTCCTATCATCTATCTAGTTGTAGATATTATTCATCCCTAGGGCCATATTTATATTTTCTGCATTTTGTGTATTTCAGGAAACCCTTCTCTTGTTATCTTGGAAATGTGTTTGGGAGCTTAGATCTCTACTCCCGACACTTTATGAGCCATACCTTAGCAGATCTATATTTTTGTACATTTCCAGTAGCAGTGTACCTTCTAAGTCTGCGTTGTTCTTGTTCTCTAGCATTCTTCTATGTAGCAGCATTTCATATTTGGCATATGTATTAACGGGAGGCTTGTTTGCCTTGATCATTTGAGTTATGACCATTTTTATTGTACCTATTTGCTGCTGATTTACAGAATAAAATGACTCCATGATTTTCATACATTTTGGTGTAATGTTATTCACTGCTATTTCCAATTTTACGCACTATATTCTTGCTTTTCCCATTTGGGAATATTACAGTGGTATCAGAGCATAATCTTTGCTCGGCCTGTGGATCTCAGCCATTATGCTATCAAGAGAATAAGAAGAAGGAGAAAGAGATCAGAATGATGGAAGGAATGAGTTTTATCTCATATCTTTTCAGATCTAAGAGGGACCTCACCAAGGAGGTCAAGTAAAGAAAAATGAAGAAAGGAAATGAAACCACACTATGGTTTCAAGATGAGGAAGGTCCATGTACTTCCTATCAACAGAAGAAAGAACCGGTATTGCATGGAGCTCCAAAGAAACATGCTATGCCCTTTTCCTTTGAATAAGAAGACAGAAGGCATGGATATGGAGGACACTTAGATCGTGAGATTCTAAGTGAGTATCTTGCAAAATACAAATCTCAATTAAGGGCTTTCAAGGAGAATCTAACTCTCCCACAGTTCATCCAGCTCAAGGAAGAAAGAAGACCTTGCAGCAATAGGTTTCTATTGTCTACATTTGATGGGTCATCCACATGCACAACAAGGGCTTGGGGAATGAAGTTGGATGCATTTTTCCTGCTACATCCATTATTAGAAAAAGAAGTTGTTGAGATTGCAGCGCTGCCCCTTGAGAGTGAAGCAAACATTTGGTGGTTCAGCCATTTGAGTCATGCAAGAGTGACTTCAGATGTAGATTTTACTCAAAGGTTGATCAAGAGGTTTGAAAAGAAGAAATCAAAGGAGAAGAAACCTCCACCACCACTTGTTGCAGGAGCACCTACATCAGGAGAGAGAACACTTGCACCTTTGCAAAGTGTTCTTGATCTCTTGCCATTTAGAGTCCCATGCATTATTCAGGAGATGCATGAGGAGGAGGAGACTTATACCAGCATTGATGCAACCATATAAAAGCAGCCATCATCATCAGTAGTTGGGGAAGTCATCACATCAGTGGGAGGAACCCTTGTAGCAGTACAAGATGTTCCCAAGCAAAACCAAGGTATGCAAGTGTTTCCAATTTCTATTATTTCAGCACATCTTAGGGAAGGTTGTGGGAATATACCATTGCATGACCTACGGTCAAGATACACTATTGATTTGGAGCAACAGACTATCACTGCGCAGAGGACCCTTGATAGAATCAAGGAGGGGATATACATTCATCGTAGTATGTCATTGATAAGTTGCACACAACTCTTGGGGTTCGAGTGTAGATTTTTGGAGAATAGGATGAGCATTGTCCTAAACAATCTGATGCAGAACTATATGTTCAACATTGGGCATGATCCGGAGACAACATATGCACCATCATGGAGATCAACAACGCTGTCATGGATTAGCAGTGATGAGTTGGGGGCCCAACCATTATTGGAATTAGCCATTATTCTACATGTGTAATAGGGGATAGGCATATGGTTGATGAGAGACATCTTATCTCCCATTATTATGATGGATCCTTCTTGATGAGCACTTCATAACTTAATGAGAATATTTTTCCTTCGGTATACTTGGGTCCTTATGGATTCAACATTGTCATTTATGAGTGATCTTCATATGGAGATCTCCAGGAGGCTGCACTTCAACATCCCATGAAGTGTAGAGATATTGATTTGATTTGGGAGGATGGTATTCTCCATTGGAGGGATACCAATATTGATCATGGAAGGGGGCACCCACATTTGGATGAGGGGGTGTGGATGGTGAGCATGAGGTTGGTGAGCCACTCGCATATCTATGGCATAGGGCAGCAGGAGGAATGGCTGCATTGGCTACTCTTGAGAGAGTTTGGCCATCACATAACATATCCTATCTTTGAGGGTGTGTTAGTAGTTGGGACTTGGCATGAAATTTGCATTATATGGCAGCAAGGATTTTGGTTACATTGGGGTGATGTGACAATTTTTTTGTCAATCATCATGTTTAGACTCCATGGTCTATATAATGGAGATGTGGGGAGGCAACACGTGCTATTTTTGCTTTGGTTGCTCTTGGGAGAGTATGCGTTGATTTTCTCCCATGCTTTACATAATATTACAGGAGTAGATGGGGGCACAATCATGGTGCAAAGAGTCTACTCCTTAGTTTTGAAAAATCAAGAGGTGATCCCACATAAGGAGGAATCTCCCACTTATAGCAGCATCAAGGTGGATGAATTTAGCATGTGGCATGTCAGAGAATGGGGTCATGGGGTGACAAGGGCCTTATCACTAAGGCCAACAACGATGTCACTTGGGAGTATGCATCTATTGATGGAATTTTCCAATGAGAGTATGTATCACTTTACATTTCAGACCATTATGAGGAGATTCTCATGGGAGGGCTCGTCCATGGACCTCATCTTTTGCCTACTCACAATTCATGGTAAGAATGGCATGTTTGTACTTATTGTTCATCTAAAAAAATGTTTTCATTCTATTGCCATATATGTACAGTGCATTTCTCCACAAGAGGGCAAGTTTCTATTTTTGCTACATGGTCTTTCTAAGACCAATATCAGTGATTGAGGAAGCCCTTACTTGGATTGCTTTGGGCATGTGTTATGCTATTCTTGTTATTCTCAGCTGATATATACTGCCATTTTCTACTTATTAGTAGATGAGAAAACAAGCATAGCTAGCAAATTGATGGGGGACAACTTGCCACATGATGTTATGAAATAACAGTTAGCAAAACTGCGTTGTATTCACTGGAGAAACCTTTGGTACCATCCAGCATTACACATAACACTCAGCATGTTTCTGAATTGGATGCCATATGGTGATGATGTGTTATTCACTTTTTCTGAGAAGGCTTGGGCTAGCAAGTTTCATGATACTATATAAGGGGTCTTTGAAGATCTAGTTTTCCCTTTGTCTCTTGAGGGCAACACTATTGCAACCCAAATTCAGCGGCAGCTCTACACTTTCCATAAGTGGAGAGAGAGACAGCGTGGGGCAGGCCATTTGGTCTATCATGTTCACTTATGCAACCCACCTACATTGCAGGAGCCAAAGGTGGAATAAATTTTTCATGAGTTACCATTTTGGAGGGTCACTCACCTTGTATGGATGATAGCTTGGGGCTTGGAGCTTCACATGGGAAGGGAGGATCCCAATAATTTTATGATCCCATGCCTCAATAAGGCCTCTATACCACATATAGTTGCCACCATGGATATCTCACTACTTCATGATGAGAGCCATTTGCATTTATCACCAAAGGCTTACTTATACACTTGGGAGAAGCAACTTGGGGACATATTGATGAGAGGGCATCTTGTTCATTGGAGGAACTTATCATACGAGGATGCTATAGGAGGAAGGGGAGAGGCTCTTCAGTTCTATCCTTGCAGTTGCTTGAGGACAAGCAACATTTGGGAGGGGAGGACTGTAATATTCCTAAATTAGCACACAACTAATTGGAATATTAAATTTTGATTTTGCTCTTAGCTAGAGAAATAAGAGGGTATGGAGACCCATAATCTTCTTAGTAGGAATAAAATACACTCTATTGTGAAAGCAAGTCATCTAAAAGTTGGATTGAAGACCCTTAGGTGTGAAAAGGGGATGGAGTATGAAGACTGGGTCAACCTTGACCAAATCAAATAGAGCTGGTATGGAAGGAGTGGCATTCATGGAAGGACATCACAGTTTTGGAGGGAGATTGCATGCATGGAAGTAGGGGCTTTAATGAGTGGGGCCCAAGGTGAGGAAGCTCACCAAGAATATAAGGAAGATGATAGCAGCCATTGTGAGCATGTTTTGATTATTATTTTCTTGATGGTCTGCTTAGACTTGTTGCTCTCTTCAGCTGTTTAGCTAAGATTGCAGTGTTGTTTAGCACAGGGTGTTCCTGAGTGGGAATGCCACCTCTTTCCTTGAGGAGCCTATAGGAAGAGTATTGCACCACATTTCCACACTTCGGCATTTTTCCAAGCTACAACTTTCTACAACAACGCAGTTTCTGCTTAGGGTTGTGCTGTGTTGCAGGGTGCAACAATGGAGGGTTGAGAAACCCAACTTTTGAGCTTGTTTTCCAGTGGAGGGAGCAACCCTTCATCCAAGGGGCTTTTAAAGGAGAATCTCGAGCTTCATTCCATCATTTAGCATTAGGCTAAGGTACTGCTATTAGTTACAGCGCAGTTTCTTGAAGGAATTGCGTTATTTTAGAGTGTAGTTGCAGCAAGGGGTTTGGAACCCTAGTTGGGGAAGATAGATTTCAGTGAGGGGATCAGCCTCTCATTTGGAGAATCTATAGGAGGAGTTTTCAGACATTTCCAGATTAGATCAGCCACCTCCTATCATCTATCCAGTTGTAGATATTATTCAGCCCTAGGGCCATATTTGTATTTTATGCATTTTTTGTATTTCAGGAAACCCTTCCTGGGTTATCTTGGAAATGTGTTTGGGAGCTTAGATCTCTACTTCGGCACTTTATGAGGCATACATTAGCAAATCTATATTTTTGCACATTTCCTGTAGCAGTCTACCTTCTAAGACTGCGTTGTACTTGTTCTTCGGTATTATGCTATGTAGCAGCATTTCATATTTGGCATATGTATTCACTGGAGGCTTGTTTGCCTTGATCATTTGAGTTGTACCCATTTTTATTGTACCTATTTGCTGCTAATTTACATAATAAAATGACTCCATGGTTGTCATACATTTTGGTGTAATGTTATTCACTATTATTTCCAGTTTTATGCACTATATTCATGCTTTTCCCATTTGGGAATATTACAATTTTGGTGGAATTGAGATTTAAGTTGCAAAAACTCGATCTTGTATTGTGCATTTTGTAAATAGGTTTTAAGTTCAGAGAGAGTTTTCTTCTTATTTTGACTATGTTATGAATAGTAGAGAGTATTAGAGTGGTTAGTAACTCTAATACATTAGTAATTCGAATCATTTAAAAATAACTCAAGCTCAGAAAACTAAGGGTGTCGACTAAAACTGAAAATGTACCAACTTACAACACACCTAATTACATCATTTTAAATAAGGTATGACAAGCATGCAAAATGCTTCTCTAATTCACAATGTGACCATTACTCCAAGATACTAATCAACAATTTACAAACTAATTACATATGCTCATTTACGTCTCACGACCATACACATTTCACCTCTTTGCTTTAACTATTCGATAACCAAATGAAGTCTTCCTTCAAGTACATTTGAAGTGAATAATCTCGTGATCACGCATGACTCTTTGCTTTAACTCTTTAAATGAAATATTTCTCGAGGTGAATAATCTAAAATTTCATAAATTCTTAATTCATGCACATTAAATATGAAAAACCTTCAAATAATTGATGTAGGTCCATTAGCCTTGGAATTTTACCATCACATTTAACTCCATGCTTAAATAAATTCACAATTAATCATTTTACTTTTAATTACTTTTTGTCAATAATGTTGGGTCTGGAGCTTGATTAGCATCCTCATTTAGAGGTCTTTGTTTCAGCCAAATGTATACCCCAGGAAGTCTATACACCCCTCCATGCGAGGGTGTGTGGGGGGGCCGATCCCCCCGGCTAGGTGGTTTGGGGGCCATTGGTCCCCCGACGGGGGTTCGAGGCCAGTGCCCCCGAAGCTAAAAATAGATGTAAAATTGCCTTGTAAAATATTGTAATTTTGTAGTCAATCCAAACCATTTATTAGGTGGTTGATCTGACGGTAGAAGTTATGTTTAATTTAGGATTTTTTTTCCCTAAAAGGCAACCCCTCGGTTCATATGAGGGAATTGTATTGCGGCTATGGGTGGTTTGTATTATGAGCGAGAAAGAGAAAGGGGGATTGTGTGAGAGAGTAGAGGATATTACAATAGATCTTTTGTAGGTTATGTCTCTCCATTTTGCTGGATAATATAAAGGAAGGATTGGTTGTTTCTCCGTGGACGTAGTCCAAGTTGGGTGAACCACATACATATGTGTCTCTCTTGTTTTATATGTTTTCTGTGTTTGTATTTCCGTATATTTTTATGTGTTCCATTGCTCTGTACCAATGTATTTCTTTAAATATCTTTCACATTCAACCATAATTTGATGCATCTTCCATTCACATCATTGATATCAACTTCTTGCACATCTTCCTCTTGGAAATTGACAAGGGTTTTCCTCTTATTAGCTTTGACGTCTCTTTGTTTCTCTTCCTCCTTTTCACATTCACCTTTCTCTTTGTTTCTCATTGTACTTATTACCATACACAAAATTGTTGCTTTTGGAATTAATATAAAAAATCCAAAGGAAATATACTCACCTTGCTAGTCATCATACTATATTATTCAAAATGTCTTTATTGTCCATTTTCACTTAAATTTTTTTTAACACAAAAGAGTAGTTATATTATATTAATCTACATCCGATTCGTGACATAGATGGTATAATACATTTCAAATTCATGCCAAAAATGGGCATTCTTGTTTTTATAGTGGCTGAATTTGCCCATTTCCTAAACAAAAAGTCAAAATGCAACTGATTTATTATAGAGGTACTATTATAGACTTTACAGAACTGTCCGAGCAACAAAATACATTTATAGCTTTGCATAAAAACAAGAAATAGATTATCCATTTGGATCTGCAAGTTTATTGAGATATTTTCCATTTGATTCATCATTTATGATGGAGTTCTTCTCGACTTGTTGGATCTTCAATTCCTCTATTTGGTTGCGCAATGCTTAAACTTCATCCTCAAGCTGGAGACTTTTTTGATTATTTTCGATGTTTCTTTCACTCATCTCGCAGGCATCCTCATGTTGTATCTAGAAGCACCTCTTCAACTCTGGCAAAAATTCCCTTAATTCATGGTGCTCTCGTTCCCAAGGAGTGCACAGGTGCGGCGAGAAGGTGGCTAGCGGGGGACAACGCTCCCATTTCCTATCAAACGACTTGCCACTTTGCCTAAATGTTTTCATTGGAATCCCTAGTGTTCTAGTTCCATACTGACTTCCCAAGAGAGAAAACTCGAGGGCTCAATTAATAGAGTACTAAACCGATGTTCCTAAGGCTCTATTGATAGAGTGATGAACCCAATTATCCTAGTTTCCAACCAGATGCTCCCAAGTCTACCAATTCTCTCCAAAACACCCCAAAATTCAAATTCCAAAGCACTGCAAATTCCACTCTTAGATTCAGAATCCACTTCAAGGACATAATTACAATATAGGGCTAGAATTCCGCTCCGGGGCTGGAGTAAATCCTCAAAGTGACACGTAAGACAAGACCCAATTCCACCTAGGGATAACAACAAAGACACAGATGACCCTAGTCCACTTCTCAGAAACCCACAGACAGATAGAGACTCCACTACACTTGAATCCTCCCAAGGCAGATGATCAAGGACCCCAATTACCCACAGGAAACCCAAACCATAACCTTGAGACTTGCAACCTACGACCTTCAAGGCTTCGACCTTTCTTCAAATGCAATTATGATATATGTTCCTTAATTTATAGTAATCAACGAATCAGGCAAGTAAGCACTTACCTCCATGATCCCAATTCCTATCCATGATTTGCTTGTTGATTGAAACAACATTCCTCTGAAGCATATTAACTTCTCCTCTCGCAAGCCATCAGATATTCCCTTTCAAAATTAAATGAGGCTCATTATTAGAGGGTTCTCGCATGAAGCTGGTTAGTTGGTTCATCCAACAAGCCCATTTATGGAGCAGTGGCCTGGGAGCTTCCACACTTATGCCAATCCCATCGCCAAGTGTCATGATCAACCCTGTACTACAACCACTGATTGAAATAAAATATTTGGATGACACTCTCCAGGTTCTAGAACTGTGCCACCTAATCCTTTTGTTACATGCCACAGGGTGGAGGGAGGAAGGCGAGTAGATTGGGTCAAGGAAAAGGATGCCAACGAGGGATGGGGGGAGGGGTGAGGGAGGGGGAGAGTGGGGTCGGGGGAGATGGAAACGAGGGATAAGGGAAGGGGAGAGGGGAGGGGGGAGAGGGGGTCGGGGGAAGGGGTGCCAATGAGGGAACAGGTTAGACGAAACGTGGAGGGGAGAGAGGGGAGGGAGGCGGGAGGGAAATAAAAAGATAAAAGCCCAATCAACAAAATGATTAGGGGTAAAAAAAATTGCCAATTTATCTCTAAATTCCATGATATTTTATTACTTTCCTCATTATGAGGGAAATAATTTTCCAAAAACAAAATATTGTCCATGATCAGGGCTAGGGGATAGAGAGGTAACCTTCATTTCCATTTACTTGGTTATGGCTCTCCTTTATTTGGCAGGCTATATTTTCTTTCATGTTTGCCTCCTGGTTCAACCTTCTTAATATATGAAAGAAGTGAACTTTCTCAAAGAATAGGAAAATTCCTTTGTTTCTTTCTAGGATTTGATTCAAATTATTGTTTTGTGATGCATTTTTTTTTACCATGTGTTTTATAATAAGGAGGGAGTCCCCCAAAATGTCCATAACTTGGATCCCACTTTGATGAGCAATGGTAATTCCATAGAGTAACCCATAGGCTTCAGCTTGATTATTCATCTTTTTTCCCAAACCTCAAGCATATCGATCTACAATTGTTCCTTTAGGGTTAATGAGAACCCCTCCGCCTCCTGCCACCCCAAATTTTCACTTTAATTTTACAAATCCTTGTACATAGTTAAAAAACCCTATAATTTTTTTTACTATTTTCACTCTCATATACCTTGCAACATTGATATATGGATTATCTTAAATATATATGAAATATGAAAAAGATATTCCACTTGAAAAGACAATTAATAATTTACTCCACAAAAATAATTAAAAACCTTACTAATACTCCATACTCGATGTTTTTGCACACTTTTCCAATAAACCAATAATAAATAATAAAAATATTTATGCACTTTCACATTTAAGATTGTGCCAACAATGAGAGTTAAATCACGGGCAATATTGGTTTCTTTTAAAGTTCAAACCAACAATCTCTCATTGAATTAACATTCTTTGTATTTGATCTTACTATAATCTTTCTCATCCCACGTTAAGATCCCATTGCATCAGGCTTTAATATAAAAAAATTCACAGTTTTCAACACATTTTAGTTAGTACCCAAACTCATGTACCTCAAAAGGCTCCATCCTCGTGACAGGGGATCGCATTGTGATCTCTCCAAAAAATCTCTAACTCCTTTCCACGAGAAAAAAATTTAATGTGCATATTCTTCTTCACTAAGGAGCATCCACAAGCAGTCGAGGTTCAAACATTTTGTCAACCAAGAACACAACTCCCCACTTTTATATCTTCTACAAGCATCTTCTTAAATCTTCAATCTCAAATTTTCACACACTCTAATACCATCTTTGGAATGCATAGATAGAATGAAGGAATGGGAAATAAATCCAATTCCATTAAAGGTGATATACATATAAATACAACATCATCACCATTGGATTTAACTTCCAAAGTTTCTTGGACCTCCAATAAAAATCTACATAAGATACCATAACCTTAACAGATAATGCGTCTGACAGATTGCAAAGAGAAATTGGTCTAAAAACATTAAAAGAAGAAGGTCTGAAGCACTTGGGAAATAATGCAATAAAGGTAGTGTTTAATACCCAAGCCATCCCTGAAGTTTTGGCGTCCTCCACTACCCGAAGGATGTCATTCCCCATCAAATCAGAGAAAGCAAGGAAAAGTTAAATATTCCACCCACCAGGACCAAGACTTTTGTCCTTAACAAAGGATTTTAAGTCTGAATGAATTTCATCTAAATAAAAAGGCCCACCCACCTTGACCAAATCCTCCTCTATGAAAAAGTGAGGGAAGTGTTATAAGACATGCAGTTGTGTTGAAATGGTATTATTACATGTATTTTTGAAAATGATATAGAAGTGATCCTTTGCAGCCTTCTCCAAATCCACCTATGTGCTACAAGTTTTACCATTAGCACCCTTTAGGCCTCAAAAAGAGTTTGTGACTCTCTTGTGATTTTCAAATTTATGGAAAATTTTGTTATTTCCATCTTTTTCATTAACCCAAGCAGCTCTACTTTTCAAGCGCCACTCTTCCTTGATAATTATAAGTAAGGGGGCTTTCCTCTCTTCCAATTTACAAGCAAGACACTCAAGTGCTTTGAGGTATCCTTCTAATATGATACCAACCTTCGAATGGAAAGATCTAAGGACAACATCACCTGAGTTCTACATGACTAAGAAGCCCTCAAAGCGACCCACAACATTGACAGAGCGAGAAATCCACCTAGGACAAATCTTCAAGAACTCCTCCCTAGCTTTATGACTTGACACCATCGTTTCGTGAATAAAGATAACATAGGGTCTTTGAGGACCAATCACTATAGAGATAACACATTTTTTGGGAGCGCCCCTAACTCCCTAGATATTTTAGGACATCATAATCATGGAAGAGATTAATTTTTTTGAGGTGCAAACCTCTTTTAAAGTGTAAACTTGAGAAATGTTTCCACTTTGAGAGATTTCATACCTCTTGGTACTTGATAAATATGGGGTTAAGATGGATCTAGGTTAGTTTTGGTCTTAAGAAATTACACAAAATTTAGAAATGATCAATATTATGTATATTTATATGTTCAAGATTAATTTGATTGTTCAAAATTTACTCACTTTACTAAGTGGTTTGAAAGTATAGAGAGCATTATGGAAGAGGATTATTGGCAATTTATCTTCAATTTTTATTATAGTGACACAATTTGTAGATGATCAACATTATCTATATGTAATTGTAGATGATCAAGACTAGCAATTGCCCCAAAAAGTGCAAAGAGAGGCTCATAAGATTGTTAAATTGGAAAAAGTTGTACTTTGATTTGAAATAATAATTGTTGTATTAGATTTAGGTTGTTTAGCATGTTTGCATCATGTTGGTAACACATAATTAAAATAATAATTGAAATCTTGTGATGATGAAATTTGACTGAGATATAATTTACTACTTATTTTACCAATAAAAGATTTAAAACTATTATGAAGAAATATTGATTTTCTAGAATGGACAATTTTTACTAAGAGGAAACAACGAGTAAAGATTATCTTTCCATAGTTTTAGGCGTAAATCTTGTTACATTTTTTTGGAATCTTGTTACATCTTTTTTTAAAGAAATAAATGTTTTACTTCAATGCTAATTCTTTTTATCAATAGTAATTATTATTATTATTTTAAATAAAAATAAAATTTAGTTAATTTATGATTTTTTTAAAAAAAAAATTTCAATCTAGGATAATCGGTAACTGGTGAGAGTTATCCTGAACAAGGCCCATGATCAAATCCTACTGGCTGCCACTATAAACCTAGGCTAGGTGCAAAAACCTGCAAGCCACACAATAGCAATTAACTTATGCCTCAACAAGAGCCGAGACGTCCACTATGGGGTCGCCTACTCTTCTAGCCAAGACACAACAGGCCATATACTCAATGAGATTTGAACCTCCGTCTCGTGGGTTTCACCCAACGAAACTTACCGTTAAACCACATATCACTGTATATGATTTTTTTAATTTTAACAAATTGAGATATTTAAGTATGAGGGGTTTCCGCAGTGCATTATATTAGATATCATTTCTGGAAATGGAAATGGTCATAGATGAATGACTTACTTAATGCAGATGAATCCCAAAAATGATATCTAAAATTAAGATATATGAGATATATGGGGTTTTTGATGTTTATTATGGATTAATAATATTTAATTTATATATTTACCTTAATTTTATTAAGCTTGCACTAATTTTATTATAGTTTTTAAATTGTAAAATTTAAATTATTAATTATTTTATTTTATTTTTAAAATAAAATAAATTTGAAAAAATAGTTGAAAATTAAAATAAATTTGAAAATTGTAATATCATAATCTTGCCAAAAACCTAATATTGTAATATTTCCAAAAACCTTTAAGAAAATATGTACATGCCAAAAAAGAGAATAATTCAATTTATTCACAAATATACTCTCAAGCCCGTGAAAATATCCTATTTATAGTCAATATATCTCATATTATATATTTAAAAATTAAAATTTTAATAAAAGTAATTGATACAACACCCTGAAAAACATCCAATTCTAACTAAATAACACCAAAATGTAACATCTCAATAATTTGATGTTATTATTCTTATTGGTCAAATTCTAAAATATTTCTAAACTCTATAACCTAAATAAAAATAATTTGGTTTTTTATTAAGTATATATTAGTGGAAATTGGTTTTTAATGTGCAAGTGGAATATATTTATAAGACTTTGTCTATATTTATAACACTTCAACACAAGTGAGATTTGTAATTACAGATCTCCAACTGGAGAACTATGGGCTTCTTCACAGGGTGTGTCATTGAAAAACTATATACGAATTTTTATTTGGAATCGATTCCCTTCTATGACATTCCAGTTCACTCAAATTTCATTTTCCCATTCTTGAAATATTTTTCATGGAAAGCCACCTTAACAAATATTTGCACATCCAAATTTACAAATCTGACACTTTCAAATAGAGATTTTAACAAGACATTGCCCCATTTTCGGCAATTTCAAGAGCAAAAGTTCTGTATTGTTTAGTTCAAGTTTTGAATATTCAGTTAAAATTCTGGATTTTAAAACTTTTGGGCTGGATACCAAAATCTGATCCTTGTTGCTGAAAGACAAATAATATCATAAAAAGTTAGACTTATTTTGTTGGCTAAGGAATGATAAGTTACAGAGCAGAATTATCATGCACGACACGTAAAGCACAATAAATCGGCTTGGTATACTTAGCTTTCAAATTTTCTCCATAGTTTAATCAGTTTTTAAAATTGCAAGTTCAGAATTAGGCCCAAAAAAAATTAAAAAATCTTGCAGTAGGAATGTTTGAATCGAATTTTTAATGGTGGAAATGGATACAACATTATGAAAAACGTTGAGCACCTAAAATCTTGAAGTTTGACAACTATAACGTGAATTTACAAAAATCTTGTCGAATATTATGCAAAATTTCCATAAATTTCCGAGCAAATTTGAAAATTGGGTAAACTACACCCAATAAATATGCAATGCAAATTTCAAATAACCGCTAACACAAAAAATAATAATGAAACATAACACATTATAGTTAATTTTCAAATTCCGGCAAAGGAATGCATAATAGGCAAAATCTGCTAATCAAAGTTACCATTTTATTGATAGCATTGTAGAGTAAAATACACTACAATTTTCACACTTCCTCGTGATTCTCAACTATGTGCTACATTTAATTGCGTCGATCACTTTTATCGATCCTTCTCCGAAATAATCTAAATTAGAGACATCTCTAACTGAAATTCTCATAGTGGCTCGACTTTAAACATGAATTTCTAAATTTAGAAGGCAAAGTGACGACAAATAAAAAGAGTAATAATTTGCTTGAAAGTATGGGAGAAACTCTTTGGTTTCAGTAGATCCTGTGTTCGATTACCATCCCTATATGTGAGCAGTTACCAAAGTTTCAATAAATCACAACTCATCGAACCTCGGCACGGTGCTCTTAGAAGCCAAATTTTGAGAAACAACTATGTCATCATTTGTTGATTTGGCCTGTAAATACAACCAAAAAACCACTAAATTCAAGACAAAATCCATAACCTTCTCTCTAAAATTTAAAAGTTTGCGTTTAACACAACGTTGGAAAGAAGCAAAACGAAAAAATTAAAAGGGATCCCAAAATCCTAGCGTTAAAATGGAGTATTGACCCACCGTAGCGAAGGATGTCATGACTCGGATCTCGTGGTCGTCGAGAGTAGTAAACATGACAGAATTGGTCGTTGCACCTACACAAGTGATTGTGACAAGTCATTTAGGGCCTCAAAACGGCTCCGAAAGTTCCCGAAAAAACTGCCAAAAATAGTAAATTGCGCTACAATTAAGGAAACTAAAAAAATGAAAGAAATAGTGGTGGGGGTCCAAGTGGAATAGGAAGGTGGCCACCGATATCCACCTAGATCATTCCTCCCCCCTTAGGAAGCAATGGTCCCCATTGTGTTGAGTTCCTCCATGAGATGAGAAAACTTCTGTTGAACTTGGTCCCTGGTGAAGGATTTGGCCTACTTTGACAACTCGATATAGCTGGATCTTCTGTTGGCGAGTGTTCTTCATCTGTATGTCCATAATTCTATCAGTTGTGGCTTGTTTCATACAATATGGGTTTAAATTTGTTGGTGTGAGTTGTTTTTCCATGTCAGATGTGTCCAGTAGAGGTGGAAAGTAGGGCCGAAGACAGTCCACATTGAACACTGGGTGCAGACCAAGGAATGGTGGAATACTAAGCTCAAAGGCATTGCCCCCTATAACCTTGGTGATGGTGTATGGCCCATCTCGGAACGAGCGAAGCTTGCGGTGGGGTCCAACAAGGTGCTCCTTCTGGAAATGTAGCCATACTTTGTCGCCCACCTAGAAGTTGTGTGGCACCCGATGTTGATCATGTCATTGCTTGTACTTAGCACTGGATCTATCTAATATGTCACGAACTTGTTGGCGGATGTGTTGAATGTGCTCAATGAATTTGTTCGCCTTGTCAGATTTGGACTGGACATGAGTCAATAAAGCCTGAGTAGCTGCAAATGGCATGGCTACGTCAATGAGACATAGTGGTTGGAATCCCAAGCCCACCTGAAAGGGGATATGGTCGATTGAGTTGTGGAGGGCCCAGTTATAGTTGTGTTGTATATAGGGGAGGCTCTCATCCCATGTGCGTGGATGATTTGAGTTGTACATGTGCAAAATGTGTACGATCATCCTGTTGACGACCTTGGTCTGGCCATCAGTTCAGGGATGGAAAGCTGTGGACTTGGTGAGCTTGGTGTCCAGCATTGACCAGAGGTTGTACCAAAATGTACTAAGGAACCTGTTGTCCCGATCTAAGATGATAGACTATGGGATCCCAAAGTGTACCCACACTCGTTCAAATAAGAGTTTAGTAGTGGATTATGTTGTGATATTCTTCTTGCAGACCGCCATAATGGCCATCTTAGAGAATCTATCGACAACCATGAAAACACAGTCGTTACCATGCTTAGTAGAAGGAAGGCTCGACATGTAATCCATGGCGATGGATTCCTAAGGATGAATAAGGGTAGGTAGCGGAGTATAGAGGCCTTGCATCTTGATGTTAGGTTTGGAAATGGCGCAGGAGTGGAGGATCTGATGTACTTCCCGACATCATGTCGAAGGTTTGGCCAATAGAAATACTTCTACAATACTGCCACTATTTTCTTGATCCCAAAATGACCAACAACCCGACTGTAGTGCACTTCCCAAATTGGCACGCTCACTTGAAGGAACACAAAGGTGTCCCATGTGACACAATAGTGCATCTTGGAGGTGAAAATTTGGAAGTCGGTTACCCTCCAAGAGTGTCTTGTCTGTGTGTTCGAATTCTATATCACTTTTGTAGAGAAGTGGCCAATCAGAAGTCTCGTTCCCACATGAGTTGAGCACGGTGGTTAGCGCCACGATCGATGGTCGTCTCAGGCAGTCTACAACATTATTGGTGTTACCCTTCTTGTACTTTATGTTCAAATGAAACTCTTGCATATATGTGGACCACTTCTGATGGTGATCGTTTTGCAGCTTCCCTTTTGTTCCTGCATAAGTCCGGATCACATGCACCTCGAAATTTTCCAGCAATGGTAAAATTAGATTAGTTCATTTTAAATTAAAATTAGTCTTTTTTAATTTTTATAATGAAGTTCTATAATGGATCATTTGGATTAAGTAACATTTTACATGTTAATCTAGATTTGGGATACTCATTGCTTAAATGTCTTTCGAATGCCATATTTTCTCTCCATTTGGATGACTCTATACCCTTTCATGCTTCTCATAGGGCACTCTTTGTGTATTTTGATTGATGCATTGATTAATATTATGGTAAAATAAAATAAATAATGTGAGACACATGTGAGATTAGTTGGTTCTCTCTTTGTGGAATATGAATATACTCTCCGCAAAACCTTTGGTATCCTCCATTCTAGGCGGTTTGGAAGACTAAACGTTATTAGCTCTTGTTATTAAGTAGTCAAGCCTCCGTTCCCGTGCATTCTTGTCCATATCCATTTTCGCAAAATTGGTTGTGGAGGAAGGGAAGCATGATTGGGTGGGAAGCCACTATCGGCAAGCTTAATTCCTCGTGCTGGTGCAACCACACTGTATTTCGATGGAGCCTGCATAGGTCATGCTCAGAGATGGTAACGACCGAGTGATAGAGACATTCTCCCATTTTTTGGGCTACAAATGGACGAATAACATAGTTGAATACAAGGCCCTCATTGCAGAGCTTCAACATGCTCTAGATAACTGTATTAGAGATATTGTTGCGTAAGGAGATAGGGAGCTCATTTTCAACCAAGCAAGTCTCTTGCTTGCTCATGTTACTAAATTCTTGTTTTTTCAGGCACCTAAACAAACTACTCGGTGATTGTAAGGTATGTATATCAATAAATCGCGTGTGGCAGCTGGACGGGTAGTACCACCCTCTAGGTGAGGTATGACAGGCTCATAAGGTATTGCAACACCATATTAGAGCTCCAACGCAGATTTGAGACATGTAGGGTCCTGCATGTGCCTCAGGAGCATAATCACGATGCAAATGACCTCACAAACCACCAAATCATCGACAATCTTGTAGATGAATGTTATATAAATATAAATATCCACAGGTAAATTAATGGGTTTTTAAGATCCACAAAAATACGAACAACTAAATAGTTAACTAGAAGCTAACATAATGGCACTAACTGATGCTAGTTATTTATGAAAATAAATTTTGCTTTGAATATAGATTCTTATGAAAATAATTAAGCAAATGCATGGAACACCAAGGGAATGCAGCACCTTAAGAATATATTTGTCTCTGGGAAAATGAATGCATTCCAACAATTAGAAATACAAGTGTCTTATTTCAATCATTCGTTTTAATTTGAATTTATTTTGCAAAAGACTGTCATAAAACCTAGGATCCAAGGAAGTGAAAAGTTAACACAACACGGAACATACAATTTAAATGCATTGGACAATGATTGTTTTCATTGTAACACTTACCAATTCTTTTCCAATAGTGACACTCTTCAGTACACTTCTCCCTTCTCCATGTGTTCGATGACATGTTTAAAAATAATAATTAATACGTGTTATTTCCAAAACAAAAACAAAGGGCATGTCCCTGTGTGAATCACCGAGGAGGATGGAGGACATATCGATAAATAGATACTTGAATACATGTTATTACAAAAATAAACATCATGTCCCTATGTGAGCCACCGAGGAGAATGGTGGACATATGTATACATAAATAGATAAATCTCCTCCAACTTCCACATTAGCATATTATGGGAGAAAATATGGGTTTATTTGGCTCCATCTAATGCCAAACCGTTTGCTGGTCTGATGATCTTTTCAGCTCTGGAATTTGCAGATACATTGGTGGACAAAGACAACTTGCAAAGGTCTGGTGCTCCAGAACTTTGTAGTGTGGTTGGATACCTTCGTGAAATTTTGGATTGGCAGAGGCATCAGCGAGAGAAAGGAAGAGGAAAAGGATGAGTGTGGGTATGGAAGCCGTGTTTGGGCATGAACAAAAACTCCAGCAAAATTGAGAGATCCACCAATTGTAGTGGCAGTGGCATTCTTTGGACCACCCGTGCCTCTATTATGTTGGCATTCTTTGGACCGTTATTTTCTCACGCCTCTATTACCAGAGCAAGCGGCCAACCAAAAAGATCAGAGAGGAGAAAGGCGAACCGCGAAAATCGCTAGCCATCTGTAGTCAAGCACACTCACCATCCGTTGTCAATAAAATGACGACAAGGTGACAAGGGAACAAAGGACTTTGTATGGCCTCCAGATCTTAAAGGCTATCACATTGATTATATTTCTTAAAGGCTACCACATTGATCGGATTAAAAAGTCTGCACGGCCTCAGGCGGCCACAGTAATCGATAAATCCAAATTGCGGAGTGTGCACAACCTCATGGGACCACAGTAATCGACAGATGCGACAGATGGGAAAGACAGATGCAAAGACAAATGCTCATTTTTAATTGGTTAGAACAACGAAAATGAAACATTGTTATTGGCTAGGGTGAACAATGTTTGCTCACCCCAAGCCAACAAAGAAAACACCTTCCGTGTAAAAATCAATGTATGTCCATTGAAATAAAGTTTACATAGAAATAGAAAGATCATCTTACTTGCATTTCTATGTCTACTAACATGACAATGTGATTCTTACAAATCTTAAAATGATATTTTCTTATGTTAATAGGCTAAGTGGTATTCATGGGTTTTGATAGGACTATGACTACAAATGGTATTTGTGTCCTTTTCACTCTCTCCATGTGGCTATTGCAATGTTTTAAATTTGTGCAATCGGGTGAGTCTAGTTAGAAAATTATGTTCATAAGACAATAACATTTTTCTAATCATGACTCCTCTTGTCATAATTGAAACTCCATCATGCGGTTTGCATATAAAGGTGTTACTTTCCTTGTCTAAGTACTCTGACAATGCATGTGCTTTGCAGATTATCAACATTGTGTATATGTCTAAGATTAATATGACCATTTGAAATTTACTCAGTTTCCTTAATTCGTTGAGAAAATAGAGAGTATTATTTATAAGTTTTGATTTAAAAACTATGAAAAATGCATAGAGAAATCAATGTATGTAGACTAAAAGCAGTGTATTGATTTATACATATCAATTTCTATTTATATTTTATGTCAATTTTATATTCAATTTATATTCAACTTTTAATGCAGTGATTCCATCATACATGTCAATTTCTAGATGCATTGATCTAAAAATGATGGAAACTATACATTAAAATCAATACATGTCCATTAAAATCATGTTTTCTTAGAATTAGAGAGATTATTTGACTTGCACGTCTATGTCTACCGACATAATGATATTATTCGCACAAATCATAAAATAATAATTTTCAAATGTTAATAAACTAACTAGTATTCATAGGATTTGATAGAATTATGACTGCAAATGGCATTCATCTTCCTTTTCACTTTCTTTGTGTGTTTATTGCATCGTTGATAATTTGCGTAGCTAAGTGAATCCGATTAGTAGATTATGTTCATAAGACATTGACAATTTTCTAATTATGATTCTACTTGTCAAAATCAAGACTCTATCATATGGTTTTCATACAAAGATGTCACGTGTTCCTTAATTAACTATTTTATCAATACATGTACATTGAAATCAATGAGTTCATTTCATTGTACATTTCAATTTCAATTTATATTTCTATGTCAATCCCTACTTTTATTTATATTACTATTTCTATTTTATTTTGTTAATAATATTTATAGTATGTATATTTATTTTGTATCTCTCAAGCTATAACATACAAACACCCGAGTTCCATGAATATGTGTAAGATTTGTTCTTGTTGTTTTCTTATTTACCTTCTAAATGATCAATAAAAATAAGTGCAAGTTTTAAAATATAAACGAAACCTTATATATATATATATATATATATATATATATATATATATATATATATATATATATATATATATATATATATATATATTTTTTTTTTTTAATTTTTTTATTTTTATTTCTATTTTTATTTTTAACCATGGTGAATCGATAACTCTTTAGACTAATCTAAGGGAGGTCCCACGATCAATCCTTGTGTTCTCATATTTGAATATAGTTGCACGATAAGATTTAGAGGCACCAATGTTAGTTGAAGTTTGATTATTCCTTTTTGTGCATTGTAGTGATGGATATCACAATATATAATTGTATGCATTGAGATGCAAGATGCTCTGAAGGATACATTGTCTTTTGGACATAATCCACAAACTAATTTCACTCAGCTACATTGTCTTTTGGACATATTCCATTAAATTATCCTTTCTTGTAAATTAATCAATATAGTCATTAAAGTTACTAAAATATTTTCAATTGTGAAATTCGTCTTAAGTTGGATAGTGGATAAATGTGCTAATCATTATTTAGACTTTAAGATGTATTAAAACAAATTAAATCTTTAACTATTATTCAAATTTTGAATTGTGTACATTGTTTTCAATCAATATGAAAATTAATTTATAGTGTCATTTGAATCATGTATGTACCATGTTTATTGTAAATCTGTTAATGTCCACTTGACATAATAATTTATTACATTACAATTTTGTATATTTTTATTTACATGATTGCATTTTCTTTTCGTTGCTAGTATGTTAAGAGGTTTTACCATGTATATTTTCATTATAAACTTTCTTTATTTTTTGTTTGAGAGTTAAAACAAAATGGTAGTTTAAAGTTTACTTAACTTTTAATGTGAGGTTATTCACAAAAACAAACTCTCCACTCAAAGTTTAAATCGAACCTTAACATTTAATTTAATTAGAAAGTTTAATTGACTCACATTCAAGTTTAAAATTTTTATTTGAATGATAATTTTTTTTCAGAGAATAAATCTCAATTAATGTAAATGCTCTTGGTGTTTACACTTTTTTTACAACCCTAATTTCAAATAGAGTAGTAGTTGTATTTATTACCATTTGATTCATAATTTATATTCATTTAATTTTTTAGATTTTTTATATGACTTGATATTTAGGTCTTCACAAACCTTAGTTTCACAAAGGATACTACCCACTCAATAAATAATATAGGAAATAAATCCACATTCTAAATACAAATTTTCTCTCAAACACAAGGGGATGTCGAATATGTAATCTTTTGTTTTAGAGGAACGAGTGAAGGAAAATTCAATTGGAATTTAGGGGTCATGAAAAATAATGTAGCCGAATATTATGCACTTATCCAAGGCATTATATTCTCTCGCTCTCTTCATCTGCGACATCTCATTGTCATAGGTGATTCACTTATCATTATCAAACATTTGCAGTGAGGAACTCAAACCAAGGATTTAAGAATGGAAGCAATTTTCACTCTAATTTTATCTCTTGTTGATAATATAGATTGCTAATATGAATGGTTCCACATTCGGAGAAGTAAAAATGAGTTGGCTAATTTCCATACCCAGTCAGTGATACAATTAAGCAAAAAGGTCTAATTTTTATTTAATGAGCAACATGTCATGCACCTTATCCTATAAGAATATTTCACCTCTAAGTGTTACCTCAAGAGGAATCATCGGGGGCACGACGAAGGAAGTTGGACATCCCTCAACCATACACATATTTTAATTATGGTTTATATTTTTGCCACCTTACAATATAATTGTTGCGATATCATCACACACAATAGGTGTGGGATTAATAATTCATAGTTCATGGATCAGACATTAGTGATAACTCTATTTGATGGCTCCCTTGTTCGCATCCTAAGCTCTTAGGACAAGAAGGAATTGGTAGAATGGGATTATATTCCATGATGGGTAATGAAACCAATTGTGGTTCTTTCTCTGCTTAAGAATCATTGGTCGACGGAGAACATGGATTTTAATGAATTGAGGACCACTCACAATACTCTACGTTGTTGGCAATATGATCCTATGTCTTAATATGTTGTCCTTGATGGCAACTCTCTGGTAAAAGATGAAGTATATGTCTCTAGTAGAAGCTCAGGAGTCCATTAGAAGAAATGTGTAATGTCCAACAGAATATTTGGTAATATTCATAATGAAGATTCTATACGCGGGTTTGTTCAGGGCAAGTCGCATATACACGCGGATAAGAACGATCCAAGTCGTGTATGCCTTTTGCGCTCCAAAAATATAATACCAGGGGGCATTACCATGGTAATAGCCCATGGGATTGAGCCCCATGTCCTCTATTTGATTTCTTCCAAAAATACCATCGGCAGCTATGTGGTTTTGACTCATGGTATTGGTAAAGGCTAAATCTATATAAGGCGAAGAAGTTCATAGTGCAAATGTGTGCATGTGCAAGGGTTATCACTAAATACTTCTCTCTGAAGTATATCTGCATAGGATGAACTCTGTTTTATTGAGAAATCTGAATTTATGATGCACCCTTGGATAGATTGATGGATCAAGATCTCTAGACCTGAAATGATTATGTTCTTGCATGATCCATTGAAGAGATAATTAGATCTGAGACCTAGCGCATATTTGCTAAAGTGGAGTGAATAAATCTGGGTAAGTTCTATAGATCTAAAACATTCTGCTGAATTAATATTTATAGATCTATACGCTAGTTCATCTTAGCAAAAGTGCGTATACACGCGGGTTTACTTCAGAAAAGGCGCATATGGAAGTTAGGGTTTTCTGAAGCTTATTGCAAAGGTTTTTCTGTTATTGCTGCTATTTTTCTGTTGTCTGTCAATGAAGTCTTCATATAGATCTGGGTTGCTTTATTGTTGTATATGTTGCTAAGTTGATTATGTACAAATCTGATCAATGAGTGAGAAAATATGTGTTATGATGACTAACTGATCAAGGGTTCTGCAATTCTGAAAAGATATCTGACTGAATGACTCAGATTTGGATCTGAGATAGATCATATTCTGAAAAACAGTATCCACAGATCTATATGTAGGTTGGTGTTAAGGAAAGCGTGTATACACGCGGGTTTAGTGAAGCAAAGCAGCGTATGCTTTTTGAGATAATGAATGTTCAAGGTTGAATTTGATTCTGCATATTGATTCTGAAATCTGGTTGTTACAGTATTCTGATTACAATGATCTCACTATTCAGTTTGATGTATTGGGTGAAGTTTGTTATTGTTGATCTTTATGAAGGGTTGTGTTAACTCTGTGTGATCCAGTATGAAAATTGATGAAACGTGCTCTGTAGTGATTCTGCGGGAAGTAGAAGCTTCCTGCCAGTAGAAGTCGGTGTTTTGATCAGGGTGTTGAAGCTCCCTTCTAGGAGTGGTTGGTAAACGAGATTAGGGGGTTGTAGCTCCCTCCCAGTTGCAGCTGGAAAACAAAAGAAGGTTGCAGCCTTCTGCAGGTAGATGCCTGTGTACTGATATGAGTCTGCATCAGTACAATATTGTAAGTAGTTTTCCATATAATAAATATTGAAGACAGAGACGACAACAATGGTGGTTTTCTCCCGAATTGGGTTTCCACCTTAAATCTTGGTGTTCATGTGTTTTACTCTTGTGTGATGAGTTATTATGGTGTTACTATGCATATTTACTTCTCAACTAATAGATGCATAAATGATAAGCTGAGTTAAAGATTGTTTCTAAAAGGTTTTCTAATTATATCAGTATACGCAAGTTTCTTTTGGTATATGCGTGTGTATACGCGAGTTGGGTTCATTAAAGCCGCGTATGGAATTCAGTAAAGAAAATGTTAAAATTGTCATTAAGCTCTAAATACTGATTCACCACCCCCCCCCCCTCCCCCCCCCCCTCTTAGTATTTTCCCAAACAGTTGTTATCAGAGTGGGTCCTTTTGAAGAAGCTTAATCGTTAGAAGGAAGATCTGCCAAGATGAGTAGTCAAGATGGGACAAAATCTATCAGACCTCCTCCCTTTCAACGGAAACAACTTAATCTTTTGGAAGAAAAGGACAAGATCCTATCTTCAGTCTCTTGGAACAGATGTATGGGCTATATTTGAAGGAGGTTATCAATATCCAACTTTTGTTCCAACAGATGCAGCGGCAAGAAAGAACTATGAAACCAATGCAAAGGCGGTCAATGCATTATTGGGAAGTTTGACTGAATCAGAATTTGTCAAAGTCATGCAATTGAATACAACAAAGGAGATATGGGACAAAATCATTCTAAGCTATGAAGGTGATGCCAAGGTAAAAAGTGCTAAACTCCAAACTCTCAGAATTCAATATGAAAAACTCAGAATGCATAGTGAGGAAAGCATTGCCAGTTTCTTTTTACGTCCAGATGATATTGTAAATCATATCAGAAATCTTGGTGAAACCATATCTAACACTACTCTGGTAGAAAAGGTTTTAAGATCTCTAACTCCCAAATTTGAGTCAAAAGTGTCTGTTATTCAAGAGAAGCAAGATCTACAAACTCTTACTATTGTTCAACTTCATGGGATTCTGACTGCTTCTGAAATGAGAGAAGGAGGTCCATCTGAAGTCAAAGAAGTTGTCTTCAGAGCTGCGACAAAAGGAAAGGAGGTAGAAGAACAAGAAGGATCAGGGTATGTTTCAGAAGAAGATGAGATAAATTTTGTAAAGAAACTACAACTTGGCACTGGAAGATTCATAGATAAACTTCCTTTCAAATGTTTTGCTTGTGGAAGAGTTGGTCATTATACTGCTAAATGTCCCCATAAATATAATCATGAAAAGGGAAAGGAAATGGCTAAAGGAAATAAGAAACAATTTATCAATATAAAAGCCTATTATATTCATGAAGACAGTGATGGTTTATCAAATAGTAAAGAAGGAGAATCTGATCAAGATATTAGACTACTCATGGCTTTTGAAAAGGACTCTAGTGATACTTTTATGGATGCATTATAAGAAAATGACTTTCTTGAAGAAACAAATCATCTCAAAATATGTTTGGAAGAAAACAAAATCGCCATAGATACTCTAAAAAATCAGCTTATGGAAAAGGAGAAGCACAATGAGAAATTAGAATGTGAAATAGTAAGTCTAAGAAAGGAAATTGAGAAAGTGATAACTTTAAATCTTAGATTTGCTAAAGGATCTGAAACTTTAGATGAAAATATCAAGGTACAACGCTCTCCTCTTGTAAGGACAGGTCTTGGATATATTGGAGAATCATCTCAGTCTTCAGAACCAAGCTATCTAAATGCAGCAAAATCCAGCCTACAACATTCTGTCTCTCAACAAAAGAACAAAGAAACTACACAGGTAAAGAATGAACACTTTAATACAAGGATGAACAATAACAAAAATATCAATCAGCAGGTAAACATAAACATAAGGTTTCATGATCGCAGAAATTTATTCTTTAATGGAAAATGCTTTTCTTGTCATAATTTTGGTCATAAGGCTGCTCAATGTGTTGCATACAAAATCATCATGACCAGAGAAGCAAGAAAGCAAATAAATGAGACTAGAATAAAGAAGAATACTTATAAAAACTTTTCTCCTCTTCAAAATGAAATTGAATGTGCTTATTGCAATAACTTTGGTCATGAAGATTCTGAATGCAGGAGCAAACTTCAGCCAAAAGAGCACATACCTTCAAATTCCAAGGTTTGGAGAAAGAAGGACTTACAGGTTGAAAGCTGCAGCATAGCTTTATTTGCAGAGGGGGAAGAGAATCAATGGTACATTGATAGTGGATGCTCAAAACACATGACAGGTGATAGAAATAAACTCCTTTCATATAATTCTCTAGAGAAAGAAAAGGATGTTACTTTTGGAAATGACTCTCCTGTTGTCATTAAAGGAAAAGGTTTTGTTTTTATAAAAGAAAAGGTGTAAGCTAACAATGTTATGTATGTGGATGGATTAAAGCACAACCTGTTAAGTGTGACTCAAATGTGTGATCAAGGAAATGAAGTTGTCTTTAGTTCAAAAGAATGTATAGTACGTGAACTTGACACAGGAAAAACGGTAATAAAAGGAACTAGAACACCAAGCAATTTGTATGTATTGAAAGGTGGCCAAGAACAATGCTACTTGGGTAAATGTTTAGAAAATTGGTTATGGCACAGAATGTTGGGACATTTGAGTTTCTCTCAAATAAGAAAATCCAGCAGACTCAAAGCGGTTCGTGATCTTCCCAGCATCAATCTACTTGAAAGTACCATATGCAAATCATGCCAGTTTGGTAAGCAAACCAGGGTGCAATTCAATGCTAAAGAAGGATCAGCAAGTAAGCCTCTTGAACTTATACATACTGATCTATGTGGTCATGTAAGGAAAAAGTCAGCTCGTGGAGAACAATACTATATTTTATTTATTAATGACTTCTCTAGAATGTGTTGGATCGGTTTATTGAAACATAAATATGAAGAATTTGAAAAATATAGGATCTTCAAAGCTTTGGTTGAAAATGAATTACATCTAAAAATCAAATGTCTTAGATTTGACCGAGGAGGAGAATATATATTAGATGAATTCTTTGATTTCTGTGAAAATCATGGCATAAAAAGACAGTTTTATGTAGCTGGAACCCCACAACAAAATGGCGTGGCAGAAAGGATGAATAGAACAGTTCAACAAATGGCTCGGGCTATGCTTGATGAATCTGGAACTCCTGATACCTTTTGAGGAGAAGCAGTACATACTGCGGTAAATATTCTGAACAATGCTCATGTTCAGGTAAATAGTGATAAAACTCCTTATGAACTCTTGTATGGCAATCTTCCCACTGTAAAGCATTTTAGAGTTTTCGAAAGCAAATGTTTTATTAAGAACAACGATGAAAAACTTGGTATGTTTGAACCTAGAGCAGATGAAGGAATATTTCTTGGCTACTCTTCTAGAAGTAAAGCATATAAATTTTACAATAAAAGACTTCGAAAGATTGTTGAATGTATTGATGTTGTAATTGATGAGTCTCTCTCAGCTCCTAAAAGGGAACTACCAACAACAAATGAAGATGATGATGATGTATATCTTCCTGCATCAAATAGAAACAATATAGAAGGTGAACCCAATGAAGCACCAAACCAAGGCTTCATCTAGGTATGTTTAAAATAATCATCTAAAATCTCAAATTTTGGGAGAGAAGGGATCAGGTGTCCAAACAAGAAGAACTCTTGCAGGATCTCCTAGATATCTAGCATTTCTATCCACTATTGAACCAAAGAATGTCAATCAAGCTAGCAAAGATGAATGTTGGATTCAAACTATGAATTAGGAACTTGATATGATTGAAAAGAATCATACTTGGGAATTGGTTCCAAGACCTCATGATAAAAATGTGATTGGAACAAAATGGATATTCAAAAACAAATTAAATGAAAATGGAGATGCTATTAGAAACAAAGTTAGACTTGTTTGTAAAGGGTATGCTTAACAAGAAGGCATAGACTTTGAAGAAGCATTTGCTCCTATAGCTAGACTTGAAGCTATAAGAATGTTTCTTGCTTTTTCAAGTTTTCAACAAATTAAAGTTTATCAAATGGATGTTCAATATGACTTTCTCAATGGTGATCTAGAAGAAGAAGTTTATATAGAACAACCAGAAGGATTCATTATGGAAAATGATGAAAATTTTATTTGCAAACTTAAAAATGCTTTATATGGTCTCAAACAAGCTCCTCGAGCATGGTACTATCATCTTGACAAATATCTTCATCAACAAGGTATTACAAAGGGATCTATTGATAGTAACTTATACACAAAACTAGAGAATGATAAACTATTGACTGTGGTTGTATATGTTGATGACATCATTTTTGGAAGTAATGAAGAGTCCATGAGTCAGAAATTTTCTTCTGTTATGCAACAAGAATTTGAAATGTCTTTACTTGGGAAACTAACATTCTTTCTTGGCTTACAAGTGCAACAAGCAACATATGACATATTTTTATCACAAGCAAAATATCTTAAGCAAATTCTGAAGAAGTATGGGATGGAAGACTGCAAACCTGTGAGTACGCCAATGGTAACTGGATGTAACCTCAGTTCTCATGATGATTCTCCCACAATGAATCAACCAAAATATAGATCCATGATTGGAAGTCTGATGTATCTAACTGGGACAAGATCAGACATCATGCATGCAATTGGGATTGTTGGATGATTCCAAGCTAATCCAAAAGAGTCTCATCTTCAGGATGTAAAAAGAATATTAAAATATCTACAAGGGACTCAAGACTTTGGTCTATGGTATCCAAAGAATGCTGATCTCACTCTTCATGCTTACACAGATGCAGATTGGGCTGGATATGTTGATGATCGAAAAAGAACTAGTGGTGGTGCATTCTATCTGGGGCCCTGATTAGTATCTTGGTTCAGCAAGAAAAAAAGCTCTATTGCCTTATCTACAACAAAAGCAGAATATGTGGTTGCCGCATCTTGTTGCACGCAAATTCTTTGGATGATGCAGACTCTACAAGACATTCAAAACAAATGTTCACCTCCCATCTCCATTCTATGTGATAATACAGGTGCTATTAGTATCTCAAAGAATCTTGTTATGCATTCCAAGACTAAGCACATTCCTATCAAGTATCACTTCCTACGTGAACAAGTGCTTGAACAAAAGGTCAAATTGGAGTATGTTCCCTCCAAAGAACAAATTGCTGATATATTTACTAAACCTCTTCCCAGTGAAACCTTCGAATATCTTAGACAGAAGCTGGGAGTTGTCCCTGCCTCTCTGATTAAATATTCTTAATTTCATAAGTTTAAATTTGATATGTTGGTTTCGTAAAGACGAATCGCGTATATACGCGAGTTCCTGTGCATAAAACCGCGTATGGGTTTTGCTGACAGAAATTCTCTGGGTCAGTGCTCAGAATGGTTGTGGTGCTGTTGGGTAATCTCTATTGTTGTTCTAGAATTCATATTTCTATTTCATTCTCTGATGAAGATGCTTTGATGAATTGGTTGTTGAAGGTGTTCGGGATGCATCAGCTTAGGGGGAGGGACTGTCTTGTTGAAAAAGATGCATTGTTGGCATTCTGATTGGTTTCTGATATATGATCTCTCTCTTGAGATCTTTTTGACCTGTTAATGACATATCATTTATGTAATTTGACGAAAAGGGGATGTTGACACTCATGATGTAAATTGTTTTATTCAGTCATATAAGGACTTGTTCTATTTTCTAAACCCACTTGGTTGGGTAGTTGAGTCAAATATGCATTTCCTCTTGGTTGGATCATTGATGTAAATATGAATCCTTGGTGATAGGAAAGGTCATACTTGGTTGAGTTATAGAGTCATGTACTACATTGAAAATATCTAAAGATTCAACATACACTCAGGCTGAGCATGGTCAAAATAGTACCCTTTGCTCTTGATGTCAAACAGGGAGAGGATTTTGGGTGTTTGAAGTGTTTGAATAATGGTTATGTTTAATGTAACTATCTGTTGTGGTGATCAAACACCATCATGGTTGTCATCAAGTCCAAAGGGGGATATTGTTGGCAATATGATCCTATGTCTTAATATGTTGTCCTTGATGGAAACTCTCTGGTAAAAGATGGAGTATATGTCTCCAGTAGAAGCTCATGAGTCCATTAGAAGAAATGTGTAATTTCTAGCAGAAGATTTGGTAATATTCATATTGAATATTCTATACGCGGTTTTGTTCAGGACAAGTCACGTATACACACGGATAAGAACGATCCAAGTCGTGTATTCCTTTTACGCTCCAAAAAGATAGTACCAGGGGGAATTACCATGGTATTAGCCCACATGATTTAGCGGCATGTCGTCTATTTGATTTCGTCCAAGAATACCATCAGTAGCTGTGTGGTTTTGACTCATGGTATTGGTAAAGGCTAAATCTATATAATGCGAAGAAGATCATAGCACAAATTTGTGCATGTGCAAGGGCTATCACTAAATACTTCTCTCTGAATTATATCTGCATAGGATGAACTTTGTTTTATTGATAAATCTGAATTTATGATGCACAATTGGATAGATTGATGGATCAAGATCTCTAGACCTAAAATGACAATGTTCTTGCATGATCCATTTAAGAGATGATTAGATATGAGACCTGGCACATGTTTTCTGAAGTGGAGTGAAGAAATCTGGGCAAGTTCTATAGATCTGAAACATTTTGCTGAATTAATATTTACAGATCTATACGCTAGTTCGTCTTAGAAAAAGCGCGTATACATGCGGGTCTACTTCAAAAAAGGCGCGTATGGGAGTTAGGATTTTCTAAAGCTTATTGCAGAGGTTTTTTCTGTTATTGTTGTTAGTTTTCTGTTGTTTGTCAATGAAGTCTTCATATAGATCTGGGCTTCTTGATTGTTGTATATGTTGCTAAGTTAATTATGTACAAATTTGATCAATGAGTGAGAAAATATGTGTTATGATGACTGACTGATCAAGGGTTCTACAATTTTGAAAAGATATCTGATTAAATGACTCAGATCTGGATCTGAGACAAATCATATTATGAAAAATAATATTCATAGATCTATACGCAGGTTGGTGTTAAGGAAAGCGCGTATACACGTGGGTTCAATGAAGCAAAGTAGCATATGCTTTTTGAGATAATGAATTTTCAGGGTTGAATTTGATTCTGCATATTGATTCTGAAATCTGGTTGTTACATTGTTCTGATTACAGTGATCTCACTGTTCGGTTTGATGTATTGGATGAAGTTTGTTATTATTGATCTTTATGAAGGGTTGTGTTGAAGCTGTGTGATCCAGTATGAAAATTGATGAAACGTGGCCTGCAGTGATTCTGAGGGAAGTAGAAGCTTCCTTCCAGTAGAAGCTGGTATTTTGATCAGGGTGTTGAAGCTCACTTCCAGGAGTGGCTGGTAAACGAGATCAGGGGGTTGTAGCTCCCTTCCAGTTGCAGCTGGAAAACGAGAGAAGGTTGCAGCCTTTTTCCAGTAGATGCCTGCGTACTAATATGAGTCTGCATCAGTACAATATTGTAAGCAGTTTTCCATATAATAAATATTTAAGATAGAGATGACATCAGCGGTGGTTTTCTCCCGAATTGGGTTTCCACCTTAAATCTTGGTGTTCATGTGTGTTGCTCTTGTGTGATGAGTTATTCTGGTGTTACTATGCATATTTACCGCTCAACTAATAGATGCATAACTGATAAGTAGAGTTAAAGATTGTTTCTAAAAGGTTTTCTAATTATATCAGTATATGCAAGTTTCTTTTGGTATATGCGCGTGTATACGCGAGTTAGGTTCATTAAAGCCGCGTATGGAATTCAGTAAAGAAAATTTTAAAATTGTCATTAAAATCTAAATACTCATTCACCGCCCCTCATAGTATTTTTCCCAACATACGTCAGCACATGCAAGATCCTAGGGCATTGTGAGCATAATTGGAGGGAATCCTTAAGTGTCTCTTGGTAGTTTAAGGCTCAATGGGGTTTTGGTGGCAAGGTTTAGTTATCAGCTCACCTGATTTTGAAGCATAGGGTTGATGTGTTGGAAATTGTGGTCTCAAATTTCCTCAATTCAGGTCTACATAACTCCCTATGAATTTTTTTGGAGCCTATGGGATCAAATGGTGCTCCTCTCTCCTATACTTTAATGACCAATTGCCTATGGATGATACCAACAACTCATAAACTCCATCAAGTGCTTTGTTTATAACTCTTAAGTAGTAGGTTTCCTAGAGTGTGCAAGGTTTTGTCTCATTCTATAGAAGGGATCATTTTCTAATAATTGTTTTCTTTGTTCGTTCTAGGTTTCAATATGTATTTTTGGGTAAGTCTAGCGACTCTAGAAGTATGATAATTCTGAAAATCAAGTATCAGAATCAATATGGCTCTAATGGACATCACATTTTTGTAATTTTGGCTTTGATGCATCGTCCTTATGTACTCCATATGTGTGTTCCATCAACACCTCTTTAATAAATAAATAATATTTCCCATTTGATGTAAAAAACAAAGGAAAAAGGAATTTCTCTCAAACATTAATTGGTTCATACTCCATCGAGGTTACAATACACACTTCATGCTCAAGCATGATGTGCCAAACACACGCAATTAAATTGGGAAGATAAAACACTAGTAATATGTGAAATACAAGAAAAATAAATTATAATTGACCTACATAAAACAATTGGGTTTCTTATGTGGCTGAGAGGAATGATTTTTATCCTCCCCACCCAAGTTCAATTCCCACAAGTGACACAATGAGCTCTTATTGAACACATTGTTGTAAGGGCTTTGAGCTTTGTTGTTTAACAACCTTGATGCTTGAAGAACATCTTACCCCTGCTCGAGGGTGAGGTGTCTAGTTGCATGAAAAAAGAAAAAGAAATTCATTAATCTACATATATGAAAAATAAAACAAAGCCAACATAGTATTCTTTGATGGTGAGATTGAGTTGTACAATGTAGCATGATCAGAAAAAAACATGAATTCCCCATGTCAAATATTTTTTCAAAACTCCCTTGTATAGATTATAGCACCAATCATAATGCACAAAGTGACACTCTTAATTTGCAAAGTTATTATCATGAAAAAAATTACAACTTATTTGCCTTTTTGCTCTATCAAAATAGATCAAAGAATCAAACAAACTATAACTTACATTCTATAAACTCTAGAACCAATGCATAAGCATGATTTAGGTTATTGTTGTTATATATGTGTGGGTGTGTGTGTGTGGCAGGGTTGAGGGCGAATGCGATCCAAATGTCATAATCTTTCATATATTTCATTATATATATCATGCCTCGTAATAGTTTCATGGCTTGCCATAAAACATTGTGCATATTGATTATTTGCCTCTAAGAATATATGGTGGGCCACTCTAACGCATGTTGTATGGATTTAATCATGTAATGTTTTAATACAAGCATGTAAAAAAAATATGACATTAAAGAGCCATATAGATAATGGTTCCTCGATTGTGGCTTTATCGTGAATGTACTTTTATACATTGTTTGTGGTGCAATTTGAAGAATCGATGTATAACACATTTTGCATTTTTTATCTTGTAGGAATTTAACATGAGATAGTTAGAGTTAACAAAATTTAAAATAACAAACAACCATATGTGGAATGACACTCTAAGTTTTATTTTATTCATTTATTTTTCCAATTCAAGAGAAACTCGGACATTAAATCAAGGCATCTTAGAGTCAAAACCCCCTCCCATGGCCTTCAAAAAGATGTGTACCGTGTATAATAATGTTAAAATAATATAATACAACACAAATTACTGCAACATTTTTCCCAAGGAAAACCTCATGCAAGAATCTAAAGGATTCCTTCCCACATTTGTATAAGGGATCCCTAGTAAAACCATAGATGTTGATTGGTGTGCCTTGCCCTAGGGAGATTGAACCCAAAAACTACCAACCCAAAACCAACCAAATCTTCGACAACACAACAACAATTTATTCAACGAATCCCTTGGGCATAACTATAACATATTCTTTCATAGAATATGAAATCAAAAAACAACCAATTAACCAATAGGATATAAAAAGTCTTAGCACTAGTTTTGTTTCCTTTCAAAGCTGCCCTCTCCGTCATTTGTTTTGGCCTCTAACTCCTTATGATTCAATTCTTTTGCATCCTTGTCGCCATTTTCGCCATTTCTCTTTGATCCTTTCCTCATTTTGCCAAAATACTAAAACACCCTAAACTATTCCTATATGGTCATTTGCATGTCTAGAAGCTATCTCTTGATATTTTAATGTTGTCATATCTATTCCCTATTTCATCCAAATCTTATCTAAAATGAAGCCTATTTTTGTTTTTACTAAAAATTACAATAATTATATATATATATATATATATATATATATAATTATTGTAATTTTTAGTAAAAACAAAAATAGGCTTCATTGAACTCCCTAGCTCTCAACCCAAATCTTCATCATACAACCAAGTGTCATATAACCGATAACTAATTCCAAGATCAAGTCCAAGTCCAAGTCACGAGAGGAGGACACATCGTGCCAAGTCCAAGCCAATGTTCAAACATATATTATTGTCTCCTACAAAACTCTCGATTCCCCAACTGTGATGTAAATAGGCCCCACCTTCCATTCTCATCGCACATCGCACTTCACGAGTTTTAACACTTACCTCCCATTTCTCATAACAAAACTCTCAATTTTCGATTTGCGGTCGGCCCTACCTTCCCTGCCACGTCACCCTTCGCTCATCGCACATCGTCCTTCGCATGTTTTAACACTTACCTTCCATTTCTCATAACAAAACTCCCGATTTGTGACTTGCGATCGGCTCCACCTTCCTTGCCACGTCACCCTCCGCTCATCGCACATCGCCCTTCGCAAGTTTTAACACTTACCTCCCATTTCTCATAACAAAACTCCTGATTTGATATTTGTGATCGGTCCCACCTCCTTGCCACATCACCCTCCGCACATCGCATATCACCCTTCGCAAGTTTTAACACTTACCACCCATTTCTCATAAAAAAACTCCCGATTTGCGATTTGCGATCGGCCCCACCACCTTTCCACGTCATCACCCCCATCGCAAATCGCGTTCCCTCCCATTTGTGTCTTATGTTTAAACATTTTGACCCCGATCTGCGATTGCGATATATGTATAAAGGGTTTTTCTCCTCCCACTCATCTAATAATGTATCCCGCTAATAAAATGAAACTCTGCTATCTCTTTTAATCTGCCTTCATCCCTATCACGACAAACAAGAAACCAAAGGAAAGGAACAACGACAGAGCTTCTCTGAAACATATTTCTACCATTACTTTGAGTAGCGAGCCTTCTTGAGAATGACACCAGTAAATGGTCGAGACAGTCTTGTGCAAATGAGGAGATTGGTTACTGGGCAGCTTGAAATATTCTTAAGCAAATTCTGCCCCTTTTTGGGTATTGAAAAAAACATCATGGTACGCCAAAGGATGGTTTATGCTTATTTCAGTCTATGTGGATTCTTCTCACCGACAACGTTCTTTTATGCAATATTGCTAGGTTTATTTCTGTTAAGTGGCAAATCATTCCTTCCCGTGATTTCGAAGCCTACCTTGGCAATTGCAGTTGCACTGATCACTTCAATCTATCATTTTAAGATGTTCGAATTTCTTCGCATTGGCGGTTCTATTAGAGAATGGTGGAATAACCAAAGGATGCGGCTGATTCATTATTTATCTCCATTGTTATTTGCCACGTTCAACGTTTTGATGAAGTTACTAAGGGTTTCATAAACAGTTTTCGTGGTGACACCCAAGGGAACTGGTGATAAGGATGATGCTTGCAAATATCATACATTTAGTGACATGCCATTTGCAGAGTACTTTTCCAGTGCATGGGTCGTGATAAATCTGTGGCCATTTTCCAAAGGATTTTAGTGAGGAAAAAGGGAAAGATAGTTGATGAAGTTTGTAGTGAAAATGTAACATGCAGTTCAAATGTAGTTTCTATCCCTTCTATGGGAAAACCAGCAGATGAAGTATAGGTACTATTCCAGGATGGGTACCACACTATAAAGAAGAAGAGAAGCTACAATAGGAAATACCTAAGGGGTTTTTTTATGTCCTTTAAATCTCATGTTTTGGTTTTAATTTTTGAAGAGCATGCTGCTAACAACATTTTATTATCATGCATAGTTTTGTTGTAGAGATTGAGCCTCACAGTTTACTGTGACGGGATATTTTTAGTCATTTCCAGGAAATAGTTGCCTTTTACAAAAAATCTAGTTTTATCAGCAAACCCAGCAGGTAGCTATTTTCCCAGAAATTTGAATGTAGCAGATTTAGGGGTTGGTTAGGTGGCATATTTGACCTAGATTCCAAGGAAGAGCATAAGTATCAGTTCATCGAATACTTTCCAGATTTTAAGGGAATAATTGGGCCAGGTGGCAGTTAGTTCCACATTTCTTGCAGCAGTGAAGACAGTTAGGGTAGGTGGAAGAAGGAAGCTTATGTGGCAGTCAAACAGTTTCATGCTTCAAATTTCTAAGCCTCAAATCATTCAGCAGTTCTAAATTTATGCAACAGTTTGATTTTTTTACTACTTTTAGTTTGTTTTATTCAATTTCATTCCTAAAATTTAGCAGCAGTTTGTTTTGTGCAACTCTATTTGAGAGTTGAGTTTTATGTAATAAAGGAGAGATGGTTGATGGCACAGTGGTCGAGTGCCATGTTGCTGATTCTCGTGTCATTCCTGAACAGTGTATTGTTGAACACATAATATATTCCAGTTACACTCTTAAGGATTCACAAATCATATGGTGTGTGTATTTGTTTTTCTCCTATTTTTCCATTTCTTATATCTTTTTTTCAAATATGTCATAAGAGTTCTATCGTATGTTTTTACAAGTCTTGTGAACCTCCAAGACATATGGATCTGTTTTTGTAAGTCTTGTTCCAAGATTTCCTGATTCAATTTGTTTTGTAGATTGCTCATAAGTGTTCCTTGAGGTGGAAATAAACCATGTTTCATGTTTTTATAAGTCTTTTGATCTAGCATGCATGTTAATATGGTTTTTTCAGTCTTGAATCACCAAGCATTCCTTATTCATGATGTCATGTTAGTCAAAAGCATTCCTTGAAATAATATTCTTAAAATGTAAAATGAGATTCTTGTATGTCTTTCTTAAAAACCCTTCTTTCATTAGACATTATAGGTTTAAAATTTGTGTCATTATTTCCTCCCAGATGTGGGATTTTGTCCTATAGACCCACTTTCTTTCTCCCATTCTTCAAATCATTGAACTACAAACCTTGCTACCACATCATATATCAGTGCCCTCATATATGTCAGAGTCTTTTAGTTGTTCAACATTCCTTTGAGAGTGCTTGAGATCCAACCACTTTTTAAAAAATCCAATCAAATTATAAGAATAGCCCTCGAGCTTAATATGTGTATGGTCACGTGCTTGATGCAGTCCAAGTGCCGATTCTAGCACTAACATCTTTTGGTGCGTCTGCCGGGAGACGAAGGACTTGAAACGAAGTATTCTCCCGAGTTCTCTTGTTTTAATTGCTGAAGATCGATTCTTGAAGGTGAACATGAATTGATAACTTGAAGAGGTTTACAGTTTTTCACCTGGCGACTCCATTGTTCCGGATCCAGTGGAGACTTCACGGGGATGCAGAGATCAGATTTTCAGTGAAATTTTTGGATAAAAAGCTACACCTTTCAGAATTCCGAAAGGGACATCATTGCAGAGGTAGCATTTAATGTTATTAGTCATTTAGTAGTTGATGATTTGGAGTCTTCTTATAGTGCAAACATTCGATGCTTTATGAGCATCCCACGTTGTGATTATTTTCATCATGAGCTGCACTATGTTATGATATGGATTCTTTCAGTTTTACTCTTAAGATTCATAATCCATATGAGGTTTTTTTCAACTATTTGAATGGTTGTATGACAAGTTCCATATTGCATGAAGATTGCCATTCAAATCAAATTAGAAGTAGAAAAATGAATAAGCTCGTTGTTTTGAGCATTTTTACAGAATATTAGAGTTTAGTTTTCAGTTTGAATCCAGTTTCAGTTTGGATAAGTTGCAGAATTGAAATGATGTTTTGACTCCATTACCCAATGGCTAGGCATGCTGGTCTTTTTCAGTCTAATTGGGGGCATATCGTCTCCAATTAGAGTCACTGTTAGCACTGGTTCTGATTCCTTTCAAAGTTGCCTTCTCCGTCACTTTTTTTGGCCTCTAGCTCTTTATGGTTCAATTCTTTCACATCCTTGTTGCCATTTTCGCCATTTCTCTTCGATCCTTTCCTCATTTTGCCAAAATAATAAAACGCCCTAAACTATTCCTATTTGGCCATTTGCATGTCTAAAAGCTATCAAATGATATTTTAATGTTGTCCTATCTATTCCCTATTTCAGCCAAATCTTATCGAAAAGGGAAAATAAAAATTATATATTAATTTTATATATATATATATATAATTATTATAATTTTTAGTAAAAACAAAAATAGGCTTAATTGAAATCTGTAGTTCTTAGCCCAAATCCTCGTCATACAACCAAGTGTCATATAACCGAGAGCTAATTCCAAGATGAAGTCTAAGTCCAAGTCACGAGAGGAGGACACATCGTGCCAACTCCAAGCCAATGTTCAAACCTACATTGTCGTCTCCTACAATAATCTCGATTCCCCGATTGCGCTATAAATGGGCCCCACCTTCCCTGCCACGTCACCCTCCGCTCATCGCACATCGCCCTTCATAAGTTTTAACACTTACCTCCCATTTCTCATAAAAAAACTCTCGATTTGCGATTTGTGATTGGTCCCACCTTCCCTGCCATGTCATCCTCCGCTCATCACACATCGCCCTTCGCAAGTTTTAACACTTACCTCCATTTTCTCATAACAAAACTCTCGATTTGCGATTTGCGATCGGCCCCACCTCCTTGCCACATTACCCTCTGCTCATCGCACATCGCCCTTCGCAAGTTTTAACACTTACCTCCAATTTCTCATAACAAAACTCTCAATTTGTGATTTGCGATCGGCCCCACATCCTTACCACATCATCGCCCCAATGGCAAATCGCATTCCCTCCCACTTGTGTCTTATGTTTAAAAGTTCCGACCCCGATATACGATTGAGGTATATGTATAAAGGGTTTTTCTCCTCCCACCCATCTAGTAATCTCTCCCGCTAATAAAATGAAACTCTGTTATCTCTTTTAATCCGTCTTCGTCCCTATCACGACAAAAAAGAAACCAAAGGAAAGGAACAACAACAAAGTTTCTCTGAAACATATTTCTACCATTACTCTGAGCAGCCAAGCTTCTTGAGAATGGCACCAGTAAATGGTCCAGACATTTTTGTGCAAATGAGGAGATTGGCTACTAGGCATCTTGAAATATTCTTAAGCAAATTCTGCCCCTTTCTCGGTATTGACAGAAACACCATGGAAAGATAGAGGATGGTTTATGCTGATTTCAGTCTATGTGGATTATTCTCAGCGGCAACATTCTTTTATGCAATATTTCCATCTTTATATATCTTAAGTGGCAAATCATTCCTTCTCGTGATTTCAGAGCCTGCCTTGGAAATTGCAGTTGCATTGATAATTTCAATCTATGGTTTTAAGTTGTTCGAATATCTTCACATTGGCGGTTCTATTAGAGAATGGTGGAATAACCAAACGATGCGGTTGATCCAGTATTTATCTCCATTGTTATTGGCCACGTTCGACATTTTGATGAAGTTACTAAGGATTTCAGAAACAGTTTTCATGGTGACCCCCAAGGGAATTGGTGACGAGGATGATGCTTGTAAATATCATACATTTAGAGATATTCCATTTGCAGAGTACTTTTGTAGTGCATGTGTGGTGATAAATCTGTGGCCATTTGGCAAAGGATTTTAGTGAGGAAAAAGGGAAAGATAGTTGATGAAGGTTGCAGTGAAAATGTAACATGAAATTCAAATATAGTTTCTAGCCCTTCTATGGGAAAACCATCAGATGAAGTGGAGGTATTATTCTAGGATGGGTATCGGACTGCAAAGAAGAAGAGAAGCTACAACAGGAAATACCTAAAGGGTTTTTTTTTTTTTTTTTTTTTTTTTTTTTTTTTAAATGTGTCCTTTAAATCTCATGTTTTGGTTTTAATATTTGAAGACCATGCTGCTAGCAACATTTTATTATCATGCTTAGTTTTGTTGTAGAGATTGAGCCTCACAATTTACTGTGTCGGGAGATTTTTAGTCATTTCCATGAAATAGCTGCCTTTTACAGAAAATCTAGTTTTATTAACAAGCCCAACAAGAAGCTATTTTCCCATAAATTTGAATGCAGTAGATTTAGGGGTTGGTTAGGTGGCAAATTTGACCCAAATTCCAAGGAAGAGCATAAGTAGCAGTTTATCGAATACTTTCCAAATTTTAAGGGAATAATTGGTGCAGGTGGCAGCAGTTCCACATTTCTTGTAGCAGTGAAGACAGTTAAGGGAGGTGGCAGAAAGAAGCTTATGTGGCAGTCAAACAGTTTCATGCTTCAGATTTCTAAGCCTCAAATCATTACGCAGTTCTAAGTTTATGCAATAGTTTTTTTTTTCCTAAAATTTAGCAGCAATTTGGTTTGTGCAACTCTATTTAAGAGTTGAGTTTTATGTAATAAAGGAGAGATGGTTGATGGCACAGTGGCCGAGTGCCCTGTTGCTGATTCTCATGTCATTCCTTAACGGTGTATTGTTGAACACATAATATATTCTAGTTACACCCTTGAGGATTCACAAATCATATGGTGTGTGCATTTGTTTTTCTCATGTTTTTCCATATCTTATATCTTTCTTCTCAAATCTGTCATAAGATTTCTATCTTATGTTTTAATAAGTCTTGTGAACATCCAAGACTTATGGATCTGTTTTTGTAAGTCTTGTTCCAAGCTTTCCTGATTCAATATGTTTTGTAGATTGTTCATAAGCATTCCTTGAGGTGGAATTAAACCATGTTTCATGTTTTTATAAGTCTTTTGATCTAGCATGCATGTTAAACTGTTTTTGTCAATCTTGAATCACCAAGCATTCCTGATTCATGATGTCATGATGTCATGTTAGTCAGAAGCATTCCTTGAAATATGATTCTTAAAATGTAAAATGATATTCTTGTAAGTCTTTCTTAAAAATACTTCTTTCATTAGACATTATAGGTCTAAAATTTATGTCATTCTTTCCTCCTAGCAGTGGATTCCTGGCCTACAGACCCATTGTCTTTCTCCCATTCTTCAAATCATTGAACTACAAACCTTGCTACCGCATCATATATTAGTGCCCTCATATGTGTCAGTGTCTTTTAGTTGTTCAACATTCCTTTGAGAGTGCTTGAGATCCAACCACTTTTCAAAAAACCCAATCAAATTATAAGAATAGTCCTTGAGCTTAATATGTGTCTGGTCAGGCGCTTGATGCAGTCCAAGTGCCGATTCCAGCGCTAACATCTTTTGGTGCGTCTGCCGGGAGACGAAGGCCTTGAAACGAAGTATTCTCCTGAGTCTCTTGTTTTAATTGCTGAAGATCGATTCTTGAAGGTGAACATGAATTGATAAGTTGAAGAGGAATGCAGTTTTTCACCTGGCGACTCCATTATTCTGGATCCGGTGGCGACTTCACGGGGATGCAGATATCAGTTATTCAGTGGAAGTTTTGGATAAACAACTACACATTTCGGAATTCCGAAAGGGACATCATTGCAGAGGTAGCATTTAATGTTTTTCCTCATTCAGTAGCTAATGATTTGGAGTCTTCTTATAGTGCAAACATTTAATGCTTTATGAACATCCCGCATTGTGATTATTTTAATCATGAGTTGCATATGCACTACAAGGAAAAGACCCTCTAGAAGATGTTTTTGAGGAACCCCTTATAAAAATACCCCAGACATCTGTTTCTACCAAGGGTTCCTAGAGGAGGTTGGTGGGCAGAGGTTTTTGCATATATATTTCGTCTAGTACTCTTATCACCGTAAAACGCACCAGTGCGTTCAACAAGAGAAAGCATCGGTGCGGTTAAAAAATTGGCACACCAAACACCGTGCGCTTCCTACACACCCACCCAGTGCGTTGTATTTCTATAGAGCACCGGTACTTTACTTAACTTGCGCACCGGCGCCTCATAAAAAACGCGCGAAAACTGAAACCGCCCTGGTCGCCCTTAAACGCACCAGGTTGCCAATGCATCGGGCCGCCCTGAAATCCCTGCACACCAGCACAGGGTTAAATAAATAAAAAATTACAGCCAAGAAACTGCACAAAACATAGGCACACCAGGAACCGTGCGCTCCTAACACACCCACCCGATGCGTCCTATTCCTGTAGAGCACTGGTTCCTTACATCTCTACCGCACCGGTGCTTCCGAAAACATGCACGAAAACAAATACCTCCTGGTGTAGAATAAATCAAATGCAGCGGGGCACCCATAAAACCCGCGCACCGGCAGATGGTTAAATAAAAAAAAATTACAGCCAAAAAATCGCACAAAACATTGACACACCGGAAACCGTGTGCTCCGTACACACCCACCCGGTACCTTTAATTTAAGGAACAACACCGGTGCATGTAAACTCGTCAGCACCTGTGCCTGATAAAAAGCGCGCAGAATAGAAACTGCATGGGGTGGAATGACGAAAACGCACCAAGGTCCCCATTAACGCCGCACACCAGAAAAGGGTTAAATAAAAGAAAATTTGCGGCCAAAAAACCGCATAAATCATTGGCTCAACAGACACCGTGCCCGGTGCGTCATATTACTGTAGAGGACCGGTGCGTTACAGATACGCCACCTCGGTGCCTCATAAAAGCACGCGAAAACAGAAACAGCTCGGGGCGGCATATTGCAAACGCACCGGTATGCCAGTAAAAACCCCACGCACCGGAATAGGGTTAAATAATAAAAAAAAATTATGACCAAAAAACCGCATTTTTCACTTTTTTCAGTACTGCAGAGCTCTCAAACACTGGTGCAAGTTATCCTTCTTTGAGTCGCCTTGACATCCGTGCTCCCATTGCACTTATTGCACGCACTGCTACTGTGCATTGCCACTAATCTCCAGCTTGAATTTTATAAAACAATGGACAAATTTTCTTTTGCAAATTCTATAGCCAATATGCCTCCTCGACAGGTAAATGTACAAGATTTTTTCTTGTTTTTCCATAATTAAACCTTTTAGCGGATTATAATTTCAAAAAACCTTAAAATTAACCATTAACAAAAATAAAATAAAATAAATATTGCCGCGCTGTGCGCTCGAGCCGTTCGACTCACACCAGTTTACGGTGCTGCCTGTAAATTTACAGGCCACACAGCAACCGGTGCTAACGGTATCCATACCAGTTCTAGGGCAGTACTGTGAGGTGCACTATGTTATTTTAAAAAAAAAAAATTGAAAACGGTGGTGTGGTCGTTTACCAGGCCGCATCGTTGACAACGTGGTATCGTGACAACTCAGTGCATTGACGAAATTATCCGTCTCGGGGCGCGTAATGTGGTCAGCGCACCACATACTACAGTTCGACATTGTCAACGGTTCGGCCTTGTAAACCGATGCTAAGGGTATTCGCACCGGTTATGGGGTGGTACCAAAGGCGCACCGTGTTATTTTAATTTTCTTTATAAAGAGTGGTGCAGTTGGCTACCTGGCCGCACCGTTGACCTAGATGAATAGTGGTGACACGGTATGTTGATCGAAATAACTGCCCCGGGACAGCTATTTTTTTCAGTGCACGACTTACCGTATTTGGCCTGTGTCAACGGTGCGGCCTTTTAAAATACTGCACCTACGACTACGTACGGTGGCAGGAGGGCGGTGCACTAACATAGATATACGCCCTGGGGCATATAATTTTGTCAGCGCACCACCCTCCTGACATCGCACGTACTAAACGGTGCGCTAAAAACATTTTCTGAAGCACCGCCCCTGGTGCGCTGAATATAATTAGGTGCACCATATCCAATGCGCTCTGTTGAAAGACGCACCGAGACCAGTGCATCACTGTGTTTTTTGCGCACCGACTGTTTTTTTATTTATTTTTCAAAAAATATTTATATACGTATATTTCTAAGTACATGTGTCATTTAATAAAAAAATTTGTGTTTAATATGTCAATCATTTAGAGATGTGAAAGGAGAGAAGAGGGGCAACAACAACAACAACAGGCGGAACAGTATACATGGTTCACCTATGGGAGGCAAGAGAGAGGGAGAGAGATGCATACCCTCGCCCTATTACAGCAGCGACGCAGGGGCTCCTAAGGCAGGTACGCCTCCTCAAGTTCTATGAGGAGGCTACTTCCCTAAAGTCCCATAGTTTGTTTTTGAGACATCTTATCCGAAGGTGGAATGCCCAGCGACAGGCTTTCCGGGTTGGTATCAACCAGTGGTACACGCCCACTGAGGAGGATGTATATTTTATTACAGGGCTATCAAGGAGAGGGGTGAATTTTCCCTCGTTCTCCGAGGTTACAGCTGGATGTGTGGCAGGGAGTCAATTAGTTTACTCCCAGAGATACATTGGAGCACATTTCGTATCTCCTGCAGATTTTCAGGTCACTGGAGGGAAGTTACGTACTGGTGCGTTTGGTCGTGAGGAGGTCTAGTGTCTCTCACTTATCATTTCGACTATTTCGCACAACACCAGTGACGGGCAACGCATTAGTTGCTCACTTTTATATTATGTTGATTCTTTACAACAGCAGCCACGACTTGTCAGGTGGTCTGCCATTTTTTTGCGGCAGTTCTGTACAGCATTAAATAGATGTCGTTCTCATGCACAAGGGAGGGTCAACTTCCCTTTTGCTTCAGAGCTTTTTTGTTTATTTTTTGAGAGGTTTCTAGAGACGAGACCTAGTTTTCTTCGGCTGCCTCGTAGGCCAGTTACTGAGGCCCGTATGCACATGTGGGGGCAGATGATGCCCAAGAGGGAGGAGACTCTTTTTCCAGCGAGGATATCAGATGATGCACTAGAGTTGCTAGCCAGTGTTGATGAGCATCCCTTCATTATATTCCCCTGTCCTTATGCGGGGTTGGATTGGCGAGGGTGTGCCAACATCCTCTTCACAACTGATGAGTCGCCAAATGATAGAGGTAATATTATTGTTTTATTTAAATTTATTCTAACATGTTCTTTAACTTGTTTTTATTAAAATGTGTAATGAAATTGTCTACTTATTGTTATGTACTGGTATATATTTTGCAGACATTGGCTCTTTTGATGGCAAGGAGATGCCGCCACACCACCTGATCCAGATGTGGATCCTGATGATGATGAGGGCATGCCAGATGCCAAGGATCATCGGGAGGCTGGTGCAGATCAGAGACTTGCTCCTGCTAGTGCGCCGGTGTGCGATCGACTTGGTGATGCTAGATACATGATGGAGTTGGGCGACCAACTCATTGCAATGAATGTTGAGGCGAGCATTAGGCCTGCTCATTACAGAGACATAGAGGCCGATCATAGGCTATTACGGATGTGGAGAGTCATGTTGCGTGACACGTACAGCATGATGCGGCATGTCGTAGGAGTTACGACAACTTTTACGCGACTGACAAGGACTGTTGCACGTTACGATCGAGCCGCAACACGGGATGGACAGTCTGCGAGGCACAGCGTACCATCATCTCATGATCGTTAACCTCGCACCGCGCTAGATGAGCATGAGCCTCCACTAGTATCTAGCAAGAGTCATTAGGCTGGACCATCAATCACTAGTACTGATATTAATGTTGTACTATCACCAGCTGATCCATGACATTTATATTACAGTTGTATATTTTTAACATTATATATATATATATATATATATATATATATATATGGTCCATGTATTTTATGTTCATGTTGCAGTTGTACTTAATTTACACGTTGGTGATCATCATGATGTGTATGTTGTTAGGTCATGTTAGATATGTTCATTTAATGTGCAGCTTGCAGATAGATGTGTAGTAGATAGCATGAGTTATTTGACATGAGATGTATACTTGATGTTTGTGTTGTGATGATGTTAATATATAATGTTAATTATGTCTTGTTAGATGATCATGATCACAATGATGCAGTTAGCGATTTTGCAGAATGTGTTTTTTAGTCAAATTTGATGTTTGTACGATGGTTTTTTGTAATTTTTTAATTTGTAAAATTGTAATTGTATATATGTAAAATTATAAAATTGTAATTGTACGTGAAATTGTAAAATTGTAAAATTGTAATTGTAATTGTATGTAAAATATTTGTAAAATTTTAATTGTATTAATGTGAAATGAATTTATTAAAAATTTTAAATTTTTGAATTTGTAAGATTTAAATAATTGTAAAATAATAAATCTAGAATAATATGATTTATTGTAACATAATAAAGTTTAGAAAAAATCGCTCTGCTTTAGGTCGAGCTGCTCTGCATTAGAGCTCGCGCCCCTACGCCTGCGGCCTTTGGCCCTTGCCCTCCACGGCCCCTCTGGATGCATCCCCGGAGGTGGCCTCTTCTCAGCTGGCATTCTCCACCGTCATTAAATCTTTACCGCCTCAACGCACTCGCCCAGCTATCTCTAAGTTTGTTAAGAAGCTTGACGTTTTGCAAGAACTAGTCCTTCCCCCTGCGCTCCCTCGCATGGTTTCCCTTTCTCTGGTAGATCGAGGTCTCATCGGGCAATTCACGGGCCTCTGGCCCTCTCTGAAGACGATGCAAAGGTGGATTGAGTGAAACTGGTCTGATAAAATAAACGGCAAAATCTCCATCCGTTTTTGCGGGAAAGGGTACTTCACATTCCACTACGAATCAAGAGAAGACAATGATCTCATCTTTAGGAACGGACCGTATTTCATGCACTCTAGGGGCTTGTACCTAAAAAAATGGACCCCGGATTTTGACCCCAAATTGGATGTTCCTAGTGCGGTCCCGGTCTAGGTTCGGCTTCCCCATCTCCCTCTCCATTGTTGGGGAGATGAATCGGTTCGAGCCATCGACAATGTTGTTGGCAAGTTTATTGATCTTAGCGAGCCGAAAGACAACATGTAAGCCTGTGCCCGCATTTTTGTTGAAGTCGATCTCGGAAAAGGACTCCCGGAGGCCATTAAACTCAAAGTGGATGACTGGTCTCACATCCAACAGCTGGATTACAAACAGATCCTGTTCAAATGCAAGGTATGTCACGAATACAGACATTTTGCCAATCGCTGCTCTAAATTAGTTGATGTTTAGAATTCTTCACAAGATGAACAACGGGAAACAATTAAAAATAAATAAAACTGCCTCCACTTCCAAAACAAACCCTGACTCTGCTCCTCCCAAGTCAAAACCTGATTCTTCTCCTCCCAAGTCCAATCCTTCCTCCTCTTCGGCTCCTCCTCCCCCCCCTCCCAAGACAACCTTAGAGTCATCTAATCCCTTTTCCTCCATATCCCTCTCTGACGAAGATCCCCCCATCCCCCTCCCTCTATAACATGATGACTCTCTTGCTCCCATTCCCCCTTCAATCCCTTCTCCTTCATTCTCCCAAGATCCTCCTTCCTCAAGATCAACTAGAAGCTCTTCTAAAGAGCACGGTGTTAATCTGGACGCACACAAAAAACAAGGACCAGGTAGGAGATCCGCCAAGCAACAGAGAGATGAAAATGCTCAAAAGGATATTGCCATGGGCACCCAAAACCCCATAGAAACTTACATTTTGGGGCAAAACAACAAGGAGGCGGCACATAAAGATCAGGGAGGGCGAGCAAATCTCTGTATTCCTCTCACTCAATGATGAAAGCCCTATCCTGGAATAGCAGGGGACTAGGGCACCCCTCTAAAATCACTGCTCTAAATGATCTGGTAACTCATGAAAAACTAGGAATACTAATGTTACAAGAAACAAAGCAAGGATAACAAGAAATGAAAGGGATTATTGATCGACTCAAGCAATATGAAGGCTGCATCTGCGAGTCAAGGGGCGCTTCAGGGGGAATTGCCACCCTTTGGAACCACAATGCTTGGAAACACACAACTGATACAATCAGCCAGTATTGGATTAAAGTCACTCTAGAGAGCCTAACAAATATCAAGAAAATTGTCATTTACAATATCTATGCTCCAAATCACTATAGGGATAAAGCGCAGTGTTGGAACTCTCTCAAACTGACATAGATGAAGAAGAAAGCAGCAATATCATTCTCGGAGGATATCTCAATCTCATACTCCACTCCAACGAGAAGAGGGGGGGTTGTTTTACACATGAACCTACAGAACGCAGTTAGAAGTTATCATGCAGGAACACAATCTCATAGATGTTGCTCCAAAAAACTGCAGGTTCACCTGGAATAATCGCAGGTTGGGCAAAGACAATATAATGGAGTGACTAGACAGGATTTTGGTGAACGTCTCCCTTCTCTCTTCCTACTCCACAGCATATGTTGTTGTTCTCCCCTTCTCAACATCCGATCATTACCCCACAACGCTTGTTCTCGAAGCTCATTGCTCTCTAGGCCCCATTCCGTTGAAGTATAGCCCGCTATGGAGCAACATTCCCATTGTTGATCAGATTGTTAAATCCATATGGCGCCAGCACATTGAAGGATCGTCGGGTTTCATATGGGCAAACAAACTGAAAAGGACCAAAAGTGCCTTGAAAGATTGGGCAAAAAATCACTATAAGGAACCGGAGAAAGTTAAAGCAGAAATTAAAAGCAAACTAGAGAAGATCCACAACACGATAGAGGAACAAGGGCTCTCCCAAGAATCCAAAGCTCAAGAATGCGACCTTTACTTCCAGCTATATTGTGCCAATAGAGTGGAGGAGCATAAATGGAGAATAAAATCACACCAACTTTGGCTGCAAGGAGGAGACAAAAACTCTGCTTTCTTCCATAAGCATACCACAGTCAGGAAAATCAGGAACAATGTCACCTCCATCATTTATGACGAAGGCCATCTTCAAAATTCCCAAGATGTTATTAAAAAGGCTGCCTCAAAACATTACAACACTCTCTTAACTGAGACAAAAGAAGCTGAATATTACTCAAATCTTCTTCAATATCTTCCCACGGAAATCAGTGAGGAAATTAATGCAAATCTCACCAAGGAAATTGAAGAAGAAGAAATACAAAGAGCCATTTGGGCGCTCTAGCCAGACAAGGCCCCTGGCCCAGATGGCTTCCCCATCTGCTTCTATAGATCTTACTGGGGGACTATAAAAAAAGACCTTATCAAAATGATAAAATGGGCCCAATGCAAGAGCAAAATCGGAGGCTTCACCAACGCCACCCACCTTGCCCTTCTCCCTAAAGAGAACCGACCTTCATCATTCTCCTGCTTTCAGCCCATTTCACTCTGCAAATCCTCATACAAAATCTTGACCAAAATCATAGCCACTCGCCTCAAACCTATCCTCCCCTCACTCATCTCTGAGAATCAAGGAGGCTTCTTGGCAAATAGAAAAATTTCTAATTCCATTCTGCTTGTGCAAGAGGCTATTCACTCCAGCCAAACTAGAAAAGAAAAAGGTTTCATTTTAAAATTGGTTTTATCCAACGCCTTCAACCAAGTTAGACACTCTTTACTCTTTGTTGTTCTGAAGAAAATGGGATTTTCCTTGCCTTTTATCGACCTTGTCCAAGCATGCATCTTTGGCCCTTGGATCTCCCCTCTCATCAATAGCAGACGAGGGTCCTCCTTCCAATATTCTCGAGGATTAAGACAAGGTTGTCCCCTTTCTCCCTACCTTTTCATCTTGTTGGCTAAATCCTTCAGTAAGGCCTTAGACTACAAATGTCGCATCGGTCTTATTACTGGTATTAAATTTGGGAATGGAGTCAAAAACATAAACCATTCTCAATTTTTTGATGACACATTGTTAATGGGAGGTGCCTCCAACATTATAGCTCATCATTTCAAAACCCTCTTAGACAAATACATGAGTTACTCCGGAGGCATGATTAACTATCTTAAGAGCTGCATTTATGGTTGGAACGCAACCGCTCAAACTCTTCAAAACATTGCCAGCATCTTTGGGGTCTCTTGCAAGTTAGACTAGGGGAATTTCTCTTATCTGGTCATGCCAGTGAGTGTTGGACCTTTGAAAGTTGAAGTTTGAGACACCATCATTGACAAAATGAAAAGGAAAGTACAGCAATGGGGCTCCTTTTGGCTTAATCCAGCAAGGCACCTAATCCTTCTGAAATCAGGTCTTTCCTCATTGCCCTTGTATCAATTCACGCTTCTGCAAGCACCAGCAAGTTTTCATCACAAAGTGGAAGCCATCCTCCGTCACTTTCTCTGGCAAGGGGGGAAAACTGAAAGAAATAAATACAACCTCATAAATTGGAAACAGGTTATTCAACCTCAGGAACATGGAGGGTTTGGGATCAGATCACCAAAGCTCTTAAACCTGGCCTTTGGTGGCAAGATAGTTTGGAGACTCGTCAACGGAGAATCTTCTTGGTGTAAAAATGTGTTCGAAGCCAAATATCTGAATTCTCCAAGGCAGCTCCTCTTAGATCATGATATACCTTTCAGAGCCAGCACCAGAATCTGGGGGCTGTGTAGAAAAGTAATTCCCATCCTTGCCCCAAACATTTCTAAGGTGCCCAAGGGAGGCAACAACATTAGAATAGGGGCTGATAAAATAATGGGCCAGCAACCTATTAACAGTAGGCCTGGAACCCAACAGATTCTATCCTTCCTTGACAACATGAGGATCTGTAATCTGGGCCAGATTTCCAAATGGGACATTCACTCACAGCTTTGGACAGGATGGCGTTTCCTAGAAATACCTGCTGAGCTACAAGCAAGTCTAGATAATCTACAAACTCATCTCCATGGCATCGCCCCTACCTGACAAAACAATGATGATAGTTTTCGCTGGGACCCCTCAGGCTCCAACTATATAGTCAAAGCTGCCTACCATCACATTTGTAACAGTGATCGCCCCATGCCCATATGGACTCAATGGAAAATTGCTTGGAAATCAGAGACTCTTCCAAAAATCAAATTCTTCATATGGGTTCTTCTAAAAGGAAAAGTACTCACTTCTGATAATCTTAAAAAACGTGGTATTCTTGGCCCATCACGCCACCCAAACTGTCAAGCAGCTGAGGAAACCATCCAACATCTATTCATAAACTGCCCCTTCGCCACTACATGTTGGAAAGAAGCTTTTCTAAATGACCAACTCCCCTGGGGTTCCCACAGCTCCATTGACGAAGTCTTGCAACTATGGAAGAGGAATTATCCCTGGCAACGCAAGAAGAACAATGTTACTAGAAGAGTTTGGAATGCTCTTCCTTACTCTCTACTGTGGAGCATATGGCTAGCACGAAATCATGCAATCTTCAAAGATAAAAAAAAAAAATCGACATCAGGAAGTTATATAGCAAGGCAAGAGGCCTTACTCTAGAAACAATGGTTGTCAAATGTCAAAGGAACATTGACACTACTGGTCTCTATGTAGAAGAACATAATTACATAGGGTGTCGTTTAGATCAAAGCAACAGTGGCCAAAACATTGGCCAAAATAGAAGTGACAACAACAGTCACAACAACTCCAGTTATAGTTGGAAAATTAGAATGAAGGATAAGGAATTTTCACTCTGGCTAAGAAACTATAACACACATTATCTCTTCTTTGATGGAGCCTCCAAGTCTAATCCTGGTATGGCTGAGGCTGGCAGAATCATCTGCAACGCCAACAGAGACATCTTCTTTTCTTATGAATGGGGATTAGGCCCCCTCTCCAATAATAGGGCTGAAGCCCTCACTCTCTACCAAGGACTCATTCAGCTCCAAACTCTCAGCATTCGCACAACAACAGTCATTGGAGACTCAGCCATCATCATCAGCTTAATGGTCTACAATCGGACAACATCCAATTTGACACTACAACAAACATTAAGTCGGTGTTAAGCGCTCACCCAGCAAATGCAAGAAATTCGCTTCATTCATGTCCTTCGCTCCCTCAACAAGGAGGCCGATACACGCGCAAGAAAAACCTGCTCCAAATGTATAGGCAGTCTCAGATGTAACGCCCTCGAATCCCTCTACTTCCTGCCATGAATAGAAGAAATCCACTCATTAGATTGCTTGCAGATGTATATATCTCCATAGGATACCTTTTAACTGTCATTTTCATCATCTCTAGGCCAAATTTAGCACTTGAGTCTTTTCAAATCTCCCTAAGATCCTTCGATGATGACAACACTGCCATAAAATCTCCAACTCCAACAGGGAAATATCTCTGCTGTCCGAAGGCACCTCGGACTCCCTCATTGTTTGCCTGTGACATATCTCAACCTCCATCTTCTCCCCTGCCATCACCTGTCCCTGTGTAGCCTTATTCACCCATTCCCCCTGCTGCGTTGTGCATTCTCCCTTCTCCCTTCCTTCTTGTCCCCGGTTTATTGGACCAACGCCCTTACTTCTCTTCCCTTAACCCTTGTCTCTCAATCTGAATCTGTCCAATGGCAAGAAACGAAAACTATTTGCTTGATGCTGGCCCCCAGGCAGAAATGGAGAAAATTTGTGCTCCTCAGAGGATAATGGATGCCAAAATCGATGCTATCGCCCAGATCATCAAGGAGAAACATGAGGTCGACCTCAATCTCTTCCTTTACAATGTTATTTCTCTTCAAGAGCAGATCACCGACCTCACAAACAGATGCAATCATGCCCAAGAGTCCAACGATATCCTGAAATATATTTTGGGAAATAATGCACCCAACATCAGCACAACAAATGCAAGAATTGCAGGCTTTGAAGGAAATTCACTGCCCACCTAATCAGTCATAAAAATATTGTTTAAGCATGCTTTGTAAATGTAGTCTTTTCCTATCTCAGTTTGTCCGAATTTACACTAGATTAAAATTTTTCAATAGTTAAGTACAATCGGAGCACAAGGGATTTTGGTCCTACTGTTGTTCCCCCCTCTCTTGCTTCTTATGTATACTACCATGTAACAATGGAGCTCAGTCTCCCCAATCTTTTTTGAATACAAACAACATCCGATTATGTAAAAAAAATAAAATAATAATAATAATAATAATAATAATAATAATGCAAATAAATTCATGTACTTTAGAATTATCATTATTTTATTATGATCTTAGATACAAAAAAAAAAAAGAATTAATTTATACAGTACGCCATTGTTTTTGAGATCAACGTAATTGTAGATTATCAAGTGAATTATTGATTTTTAACATTAACACAATGCAAATTACCAATTAATTCAAAATACATATTATATTAATATTTCGAAAAACCCATCTTAAAAAGTATAAATATTGATGAAATAACACATGTACCATATCACTCTCGGTTCTCATGATCACCCTCATTATCTTCTAGCTCGCATGGCATGATAACACTATTGTTCTCAAAAATATGTTTTGATCTAAGGTCATGTGTCAATACGAACCACCAATCCCTATCCAACACATATGGGTAAAAAAACACCTGGTTGCAGTGTTTAGGGAAAACATAGGGCTCCTTAGCTTTATCCCACATCTTTCTAGAGTTGATACATATCAGCCTACTATCACGATCTTCCTTTACATTATTCCGATCAAAGGTGTCCCACCACTTGCACCTAAAACTAACACATTGGAAAGAAGAAAAATCCACTTCAATGATCTCTTGTATCTTTCCGACGTAACCTAACGTCCCTCGTACTAGGTTTTGATCACGGTGGTTAGATCGACTAGATTGATCGAAATCGACTTCCACTCCACAGTCTTGTGTGATGTTTCCAGCATCGACATTTTATGTGCGAAAATGGTGTCCATATGCCCACATAGATGGGAACAAATGCACCTATTATAAAAAAAGTTAAAAAAATCATAGTGTCATGTGTCTTATAAATAATAATCCAACAGTTAAAATATGAAATGTAGATGTCTTAATATAAGTTTCAAATTTACATATAAATTAAAAATATTATTTCCGAGTTGTTGCACCTAATCCCTATGTTTAGCGCATCCTCTTCAGCATGCGGGTAACGACCGGTAGCACCGTATTTCTCTCTGACTTGATCAGCAACCCAACTGTTGGGGCATAATTTTGGCATATTTTCTTTTAAATGATCGGGATAAGGCACACTTCTACCATTCAACCGTCTGAATTCTTTCCTGTCACTATCCCTTTTCATCCTGTTTTGTTCGTACAATGCAACCCACGGTTGTGTCGCTTCAGAATTGTAAAGAATGAATTTATTGATTGCTTCAATTTCTGCATTCGTTGATGAAATCAAACCAACATTATATAGTACTTAGATATCAAAATATACATTATATCGAAGTTTAACATCAATACTAATTACTTTTTGTAAATTTGAAAAATTATAAGTCGCTTACTCTTTTTCAAGTGCTTTTTTCCATTCGTTTGGAGCAACTCTCCTTCTCTTTTCTCTTCATCCATTTCATCGTCCCAAATCATCGCACCTGGTCTGTTGTCGATCTGCTTGATGTACTCACTAGCATAATAGAAAGACTCATACGATATGTACCCCTCTGCAATAGACCCCTCGGGTTTTTCCCTTTGTCAAACAAAACCTTTCAATTTCTTCATGTACCTCTCTAAGAAGAACATCCAACAACAAGAAACAACCCCAACTAATTCAACCTCATCTACCAGGTGGATTAGAAGATGAACCTGTAAGTCCATGAAACTCGTCGGCAGTTCCTTCTCAAACATACAAACAATCTCAACTATCTCTTGATGCCATCGTGGAATGCTAGCCACATGAATCTCCTTTGACGTGATCCAACGTACAAATGCATATAATTTAGATATGGCATGTCCTAGGTCTTGAGGGAATTCATGTTTCACACACCCACACACGAAAAAAGGATAATTACACTGCAAAGTTATAAACAAGTGCAATAATATACAAAATTAGTTATGTTTTATGATCCCCGCATGGGATAAAATTTATTAATATAAAAAATAATAAAATCATGCTTTTGACATTATACGTACTCTTAGAAGATTCAAATGGTCATGTGATTTCAACCCTAACAAATGGTCATCCATGGTGAAGCAGCGCCGTAGTGAAGACCCGTATGAAGTTGGCACCCTGACATCCATTATAACTTCCTTTGCCAAAGTTATATCATCTTTTTTTTTAAATCCATGGGACATCACCTTCGTTGAAAAACCATGAATTAGAGGGACCAAAGCCTGCCTCTGATCCCGTACTTTCTAATCGTCTTGGCCAATGTTTCTTTTTAGTTTTTGAAGTAATAAGATCTTTCCTAACATCAAATGTGTCACTTTAAGTGCCTCCATAAAGAAGATGAAACATTTTTAAATATATGCATGGGATCTAATAAGTGGGAAATCTTAAGATGCTCCCAATATGGGAGGTCATAAAATATAGATTTCCTTTTCATCCCAATGGGCAATTTCTCAACAGAGGTATCGAAGAAATTTGGATCATCGAACATAGGCTCCCCATTTGAAACGAACATTTCTATGAACTCCTTCTCCTTCTCTCTCTCATATGCTCTAAGCCATTCAGCTGGTGTCATTATTGGAGGCCTTTGGGTTCTCTCTCGTTTACCATTGAAAGCAGATGCTGCTCTTCTGTAAGGGTGTTCTTCTGGTAGGAATACCCTGGAGCAATCATACACTAGATTTCGTAGGTCCTTGGACCATCTAGCTTTCAGAGAAGGTCCACAACATTTACATCCAAAATACCCTTTGGTTACAAGACCTATGAGATTATATTTGTATACATTAATTAATATGCATGTCACATTAAAGAATATCATGAAGATCATAACAAATATTACAACAAATTAAATAACTAATATGTGAAAGAATATTGTTACATATATAAACAAATCAATAAATTAAACATGTAATTTACAAGAGCAAACTCCTAAGCCTGGATAATCATGTATTGTGTAAGCACATATGCCATACAATGTAAAACTCCTCTCTACTGCGATGGGTCTTGATACATCGTATACATTTATCCCATCCCATAATTCCTTCAATTCATCTACCAGTGGTTGTAAGTAGACATCCATATTCTTCACTTGTCTTCTACTAGGGACTATTAGAGCCAACATAAGATGTTCATTCTTCACGGACAACCATGGGGGGATATTTTTATTGTTCATTACTACATGGCAAATAGAATAGTTGGTGTTCTGGAGGGAATATGGGTTGACGCCATCCATGGCTATGCTGAGTCGTAGACTTCGTACTTCATCCTTGAATTTTTTGGGCCATGTATCCTCTATATGCTTCATGGCTATTGAATCAGTTGGGATTCGCATAACTCCCAACTCACTTCTGTGTGAGGCATGCCATCCCTACAACATAGCTAATTCTTTGCAACGAAAGAGCCTTTGAATCCTTGGGATTATAGGCATGTGCCTCAATATTTTAAAAGGAGGACCAGTACGTGATTTACCCTTCTTTTTTGATTTATCATACTTGTCATGCCCACATTTCGGACACATCTCTTTGTCTGCATATTCTACTCTATATAGAATACAATCATTTGGACATGCATGATATGATATGTACTCAACACCCAACATTTTCAACATTTTCTTTGCCTCTTCACAGCTACTGGGCAAGACATTATCACTCAGAACCTTGTCTTTGAATAACTTGTAGTTGGTGATCATGGAAAAATATATTAATAAATGTACATTAATGTCGATATAATTATTAACATACTTCATAAAATTTACCATTTGTAGTGTACTGATTATATTTCAAATTTATATAAGGGAAGTATTTTATGGTGACTTACCTCAAAAGTTCCGAGAAACATGCATTTGACAAGCCAAAATTTGCTTTCAAGTTGTACAGTAACATCGTTGTCCCTAACTGGGTAGAATTTGACTTAGCGCCGGATCCAAAGAGAGGGGTGGTGGAAGCAAATTTAAGGCTTTCGAAAAAGGTGTCGGCGATATGAGCATCATCCCCTAGCTGATCATCATTTTGGAATGCATCTAACAACATTGTCTCCATGGCAGTCGTATCCCTTAAGTAATCATCCATACCAACCTCTATTTGATTGCCTCCATTGCTAGCATGTGAGGAACTACTATCGCTATAGTCATTCCTAATTAGTGAATCTGGATGTAGCGGGAATTAAATCTGTGGTTGATTCAACCATTCTTGGTATCGTTCCTCTCCAATTTTTTCTCTTAATTCAGTCTTATCTCGATTTGACATTGTCGTGGGGTGCAACGGAAGATGGTAGTTAGGTCGTTCATCATCACTAGAATCCTAATAATTAAAAAATATATATATTGAACATGATTAGTACAAAATATGTGATATCAATTAGTAACCACATTGACAATATTGCATGATTATAAATTGGTTTGACGTTGAAATAATTACATATTAATCAATATATATACCAAACTATTATAATTATAATTACCATCATTGTCCCACGATTGTGGCTAGAAGATGCAATATTGTTACAATTGGCAGGGTGAAGTGGCTGTCCATTTTCATCTACCAAATGCACCTTGCGGTATGCAGCTCCTGATAAGAACTTCTGACGTTTTGGAGCAGTTTCAATATTTTGTGCATCTGAACTCGATGTTGAATCTGCATGAACCTAGAAATTTGTATACATTATAAATTTAACTAAGTTGTGCATGGTTGACTGCATGGATAAAAAAACATAAATTCAATTAGATAGTGAAAAAATAAAACAAATTTGAAGTAAATATTACGTCTCCAGATTGATAGGGAAAACTCCGCGATGGACTTTGAGAAATATTATGGAACGAGTTGGATTTTGAAGAATTTTCCATTCCATATAATATATGATATTTTATCCCTACATTTGAGAAAAAACAACAATAAATTTTGGTGCACAAACTTAAATGTAATTCCGGTGCGTAATGTACAAATAACAACACCAGTGCGTTTTTGGTATTGCGCACCAGTGCCGTTTTATAACCCGACGCATCGGTGCAGTTCGATTAAAGGACGCACTGGTAAACGAATAACCGCAAATACAAAAAGCGCAAATCTATTTTCTTTAAGTTGAAAATAAAAATAAAAATAAATAAATAAATGGGCGGATGGTAAAATGAAAAATGGGCGGATGGTAAAATGAAAAATGGGCGGCAAAATGTTTTTGGAAATCTAATTTCATAAAACATTTCTTTAAATACTAAACACTTTTTATTATTTCACTATTTTTGCAAAAAAATTCAGCCAGAGATTTGTAGGAAACATACCTAGAGAAAACAGAGCACGAGAGCACTGTGGAGCAGGGAAATATGTTCGAACAGAAGTATTCAAACAATCAGAATTCCAAACCTCTTGTGATTCAAACCTTGTACATTAGAATTTCAAACGATGTGAGTAAAGTTTATTGTTTTTTTGTACTTTTTTCTGCAGTTTTTTTTATGCAGTAAAAGAAAAAATCAAAGTCTATTGTATTTTTCTATAATTTTTTTTTATGAAGTAAAATAATAAAATCACAGTTTATTGTTTTCTAACCTTTTTTTTTCTACAGTTTTTTTACCTTTTCTACAATTTTCAGAAACAAAATAAAAAAGGAAATCAATTTTTAGAAACAAAGCCCTAGATTCTTTTTGTTTTTGCCCTTTCTTCTCCCTCTTTCTGTAATTTCAGAATTAGGGCTTTTCAATTTAGATTTATAGGGTTTGTATAGTCATAATACATCCAACTCATGGGACGAATTGCATAGTCGGATCCCAATCCATGTTGGCCCTTACGTCGATCTAAAAAAAACGCATTTTTTTTGTCGGTGCACCCTGCGTAACATAGAGCATCGGTGCATTCTATTATACCAGCGCACCGTGAAAGTACAGTGATTAAAAAAAAATGTTTTTATCAGTGTGCCATGTGTAACATATGGCACCGGTGCACTATTTCATTATGGTGCACCACAAACGTGTTGTTTTACAAAAAAAACCATTTTAGAAACAAACCCTACATTTTTTTGTTTCTGCCCTTTCTTCTCCCTCTTTCTGTGATTTCAAAATTAGGGCTTTTCAATTTATATTTATAGAGTTTGTATTGCTAAATATAAGCCTAAGACATCCAACCCACGAGAGGACCTGCATAGTCGGATCCCAATCCATGTCGGCCCTTGCGTAAATTAAAAATAAAAATGTACTTTGGCATACCCGTGTAACGATCGCACTTGCATTTATTATCCCAAAGACACCGTGCATGTACTGTGATAAAAATTAGAAAAACAAAATATTTTTTCTTATGCGCTCATTTGTAACATAAAAATATTGTGCTATTTCTTTATGCAACACCGCTAATGTTCTCGTTTCGAAAATAAAATTATATATATATATATATATATATATATATATATATATATATATATATATATATATATACTTTCAAAAAATACAAACCTTACATTATTTTCGTTTCTGCCCTTTCTTCTCCCTTTTTATGTGATTTTAGAATTAGGGCTTTTCAATTTAGATTTATAGGGTTTGTATTGCTAAATATAGACCTAAGACATCCAACCGACGGGACGATTAGCACAGTCGGATCCCAATCCATGTGGGCCCTTGCATGAATTAAAAAAAAAAACAGATATTTTTATCGGTGCTTCGGGCGTAACACAGCGCACCGGTGCTTTGTATTGTACAAGCACACCGCATAAGTAATGTGATAAAAAATTAATAAACAAATGTTTTTTTTATCGGTGTGCCATATGTAAAATATGGCACCGGTTTATGCTACAAAAATTAACATTGGAAGATTTTTATTATTTTATCATGGTTAACCGGTGCGGTGATTGACTTGTAACGCGTTGGTGCTCCTTGTTGACATAGAGCACCGTTTGGTTTATTATACTGTTTGTGCGGTGCGTTTGGAAGACAGACACGCATCAGCGTCGGTGCGTACACCATGAATAGCGCACTAGTTTCTTAAGATTTTTTTTTACTTGAAAAGTTGACAATTTATTTATAAATATATTAATGAATGATATAGTACATGTTTGATATTGATAAAGAAATGACTGACAAGAGATCAAGTAACAAAAATACTGATAACACGTCAAGAAAAGAAAAAAAGGCAAGTTCTTTGTAAATTTTTTACAAAAAATATTATTTTTGAACTATATGTAAGTTTAACTAATATGTATTGTTTACTGTGCATCATGCAGAGCCACAAAATGACTAAGCTCGATAGGGTTATTTTTGATCTGAGACCAGAAGAGCGTAAAAGCTTGATGGAAAAATTAATGCAAAATGATGAATCAGTTGAATGAAAAAATACTATCGATCCAATATGAGTTTCTTATTTTAGTTTTCATTAATAATATAATTAAAATTATTAGATAGCATGTGTGAAACAATCTATTAATTCACATCTGTTTAATGTTCTATAGGGACCAAAAACTCAGAAAAGGAATGTTGTTCTAAGAAAAGAAAAAAAATAGAACATGCAAATGAAAATGAATTGCTCCTTAACTCATCTGGAGTGGTGCTGGAGGTTAATGAAAGGGCGAAAAAACTTTTACAAAAGTTTGAGGGATCTAGTGGAACGAATGTGTAGACGTTCTTTCCACTTACAATACAAAAACCAATCCAATGATTCTGAGAACCAAATTTTATCTAAGCTACAAAAGAGTTTCGAGAGAATTGGTCAATGAGACATGTCAGACTTTTAATAGCAAAAATGTACAACAACAAAAAAGAAGGAATGAAAAAGTAATATTCCTTTAGATGTTTGCCTATAATTATTTATAAATATCACTTTTGTTATACCTACTTTTCATATATTAATATAAAAATTAAATAGTTTATTGTCATGTTACATTTTCAGGAAAATTATGAAAATCTCAAAAGATGAACGCGTTGATATTAGAAATATGCTAGTAGGAAGGTCCAAAAAGGTGTACAAGAAGATGGTCAAAGAAATGGACAAAATTGCATCGTGGGAGGAGCCATCTTAACAACAACGTGCTTCAAATGTAATATGTAATCATTGAGTTTTTCGATCATTAGGTACTGTTAGCCACCCATAAAATTATGTCATATCAGATGGTGGCTAAATAATGTTGGATAGCCTTCAAGAAACAATTTCATGATTAAAATTGCTGATACTTGAAGACTTTTTGATAATGTCCTATCCTTGGTTAATATTCACTACTGTTTCCATTCAGAACTCAGAAATCCTACTGATTTCTAAAAGCCAAAGTACTTCTGCAAAGGACCCTTTTCCCTTTTTCTTCTTTCCACCACTAACCTCATTTTCTATTCTCCATTTCCCATGAAAACCCCACAATTTCATGTTTCTCCCTTTTTCATTTCATTAAAATCCCTTTTATAAGGTTAAAACCCACTATTTTGACCTTACCGAAAGCCTTTATCTCCTTAAAAAACCATAGAAAACACACTTTTTCTATGCGTTGGACTTAAGCCCCTCAGGCTAAGCCCCGCGCCTTTTCTCTCCATGTGACCCGACGCCGTGACTGAAGCGTTTCCCCTGTGGGGGCTTTGCTCTATCCGTAGGGTCAAACCTTAGTGCCCCCGTAGTTGACTCCTCGGGATGGGTGAAGACTTAATCTAACGGCTGCCATTCACTACAGGGGGTTGCTCCAAAAGTCTCGTGTCCGTACACGTTGGCCCCCCGTAGTTCATCTCCGCCGTCCGATCAAAAACCAATCGACGGAGCGGAACTGTTTCCCGTGGTGGTCCCCGCGCCCGCGTTCATTGTGTGAAAACCGGTGGTTTCATTCCGCACCACCCATCCATAGCCGGCGGTATTTCCCGCGGACCCAACGATTCCACACGCCTCTTGGCACGTGTCCTTTGTACCATTCCAAAACCACCACATAAAGCCATTTCCCCGCGCATTATCCATCGGACGAAGGCCGCCTAGCAGAATCAATGATAGCCGTTAGATCGAGACCTCCGCATCCAACGACTGTCCTTCGCTGAAGTCACCCGCCCTTTAACCAAGTTGCATGCGTTTTAGCTGGGCCCCGGCGTAACTGAAAACCCATCTCCACCGTCGATCTCTGCAGATCGACGGCTCACATTCAAATACCTGATTTTGTAGCCCAGTCAAACTCCCTTCACCGCTGACTTTCCCGATTGCTCCCGACCGTCGATCATAGCGCGATCGACGGCTCAGATTGCCCCGCTCCTCCGCACGCCCTCCGATGCAGATCTACCTATATAAACGCAGGATTTCCTCATTTTGTTTGTTTTGTGCAGGTTTAAGGTTTTTTCCGATTTTAATGGAGAAATTTCGTGGGACGAGGATGACAATCCTCTGCTTGTCGAGTACCTTAGGGAAATTATCCACAGGGTGCAGTACTTTATTGTCAACAAGGTTTCATGAGACTTTGCTGCTATACGCCCCTGTTAAACCTGGAAAACAACCAAGAAATCACAGAGAAAGAGTATCAGTCGTAGGAAAGGATCCGAGTGGGAGTTTAATGGACAACTTGGAAGGGATTACGGCTAAGACGACTATCAGAAGCCTAATCCCCAGCCTAAAACACAGTTTAAAAGGAAAACCTAAAAGTGTTTATCAAACAGAATGCCTCCACCGCCATATCTGAGGCAAATTGATTCCTCAACCACCACAGCGCCACCTATGCCTCAAAGGATTCAATCAGGAGCTAAATTTATTGATCAGGATCAGATTTTTGCCTCGACACAGCCAAAGAAGTCACTTCTGCCAGGGCCTTCAATGCAAAGAATATCTGCAGAGTTACTTCAGACTACATGTGCCTCAAAGGTCAAAAAATACTCCTACCCAGCTTAAATCATAAGTGTGAATCAATTAATACGATGAACACCTCTTCTGTTTCTTCATTGAGCATCCCAAGGGCCAATGGGCCATTTAAATCCTGTATTAATTGTAATTGAGATCTTTTTCAGATCTCACCTCCTCATCTTTCTATATATACCACAGCAGAAGATGAGTGAGGGGTTGTTGGTTGTTGGTTGCTGTTTGATCACAAGTTGTAACATTGAAACTCTCTGAAATAAATATACAAGTCTGTTGAAGTTGAAAACAAATTGAAGTCTTGGATGTCTTGATGATGATGTTGCATGCCCGTTCCTGAGAAGGCTCTATCATTGGATTCATGAGCTTGGTTGTTGGTGAAGTATTCTAACTGTTTAATGTTTTCTCCTATTTTCATTATGTTTCATAATCTCTTACTACATTAGGCTAAAAGTTTTAGGCTAAGAAATGACTCCTGGAAGCACCTTAGACCTGTTCACCCTTCACTATTTTATGTTTTCTTCTGCTGAAGTATTTTAGAGGCTTTAAACCTTCTCTTTAGTCTTCATGCTTGTTTATTTCCTTAATAGCTCAAATAGTTGGTTTCAGCATGATTTATGGTTCTCCCTGCTTGTCTGCCATCACTTGAAAACTGTTATTGAAGTCTCCCTTCGAAGTACCATTGTCTTAAGTTAATCAGAGAGGTCGGTTTTGATCTTGCCCTTTGCCCCTGCTTGAACAGTTGTTTTGAAGGTCTTTATAGTTGCAAGCATAGATGTTATTTAGGTGTTCCCTGTTCTATGAATGCAGCTATCAGTGAATCTTTTATGTTTTCTAAGTTTTTTAAAATAAAATCTTTGAGGAAATAGGGAGTTCCCCGAATCTTAGATTTCATTTTAAAAGTTGTCTTGAAGTCATTATTTTCTTAAAGAATGTTTGTAGAATTTATGGTTAGCCCTGTCTATCAAATGTCTCTTTATTGTTAAGTTATGTTTTCAAGTTCCCTTTGTTGAGAATTAAACTTCTCTTTCCAAAACATTAATGTCCATCTCATTCCAAAACAAAGGATCCTGTGGCCAAGTTAGATTTGCCCTTTGATATCCCATATCCCTTGAAGAGTTTGTCATGACCTTATTTTGACTCCATTACCCAATGAACCAGATATTTCCTCTCTCTGTCTATCTTTCCTAGACCTTTCATATTCTGTTGTATCAACTCAACCCAACCAAACAAACATCTGCACTTAAATAACTAGTCTAAAATCCATAATCAAAGCAAACAAGATAAACCTTTGCAAACAAATATTTGAGAGATCCCTCTCTGAGAACAAGAGGACTAGATCCTAGAACTCTAAAGATTGGTTCTGATGTTGCCTTGTCTTTTGATTTGCCAAACTGTCAAAACACGGGACACCAACAGGTACAATAAATAAACAGTTTAGCATTCAATATTAATTTTCAAGTATTTTCTTGCAAAAAAGAAAAGAAAATGGAACCCATTCAGTACATAAAACAAGACGACAAGGAAGAAAATGATTGATATCTGAGTTTGTGAGTAATTGTTACTTCCATATAAAAACTTAACTAGATTTCATTTTTGTATTTTTTAAGTTGTTTTACAAAAATCATCATTGAATGTCTTCAAACAGGTGCTAACATACAAAGAAGAACCATCAGAGGAATTGATTGAAATTGGGTTAAATATGGGTTGTGAGTATATGTTGACATATCAGAACTTAATTGTGGAATTTGTAAGCATCTATCGATCTTGTTTTACTTAGCTACGTCTATAATTAATAGAAAAAAATAAATAAAAAATCTTTTATATTAAATATATGATTTGTTATGGGGTATAAAACTTGCAGGAAACAAAGTATGGCACTGCGCCACAGATCAAATCTTGAAAGATGGCATGTTACATGGTTTTGAAAGAATGTGTATAGTTGATGAGTCAATTGTTGCATTGGTACGTAATTTCTTTTCGATTTACATTGATGTATATTATTTAATATTGCAATTTTCATTATTCTCACCAATGTATATACACTCATATGTTTGGATATCAAAGCAAGGTGTTGTATTCTTTGAAAAATGTCTGTGAAATCAGACATTTTCTTTAATGTAATGGACATAGTGTCCCAATTGAAAGATAAAGGGATACCAATAACTATCCCATTTTGTATGACAAAGAATTTCATATATATATATATATATATATATATATGTTTTAATTTATTTTATTGCGTTCTCTATTGTCGCTATTGCGTTCTCCATTGTCGTTCTCAAATGCACTAATAAAAATTTAATTCATATGAATATTGTTATAAGATATATATATGTGTCAACTTTTGATGAATAATGAATTTTAAAAAACCACAATAATTATGCTATGATATAAAAAATTAATCCAAACATCACATTCAAATGCATTAATAAAAATTTAATTAATATGAATATTGTTATAAGATGTGTCGACTTTTGGTGAATAGTGAATTTAAAACAATCACAAAAATTGCACTGTCATAAGTCGATGTTTCTAAAAAATACAAAATGAAAACTGGTGCGTGTATTCTTATACCGGTGTGCTTGTATTCTTAAGCGCACAGATGCATTTTTTCGACCTATGGGCACCGCACAAATACCAAAACCAGTTAAAAATATCGAGGCGTTTGTGCGGTACGACGCTCCAGTGTGTTTATGTCTATATACGCACCAGTGTTGTTTTACGACCTATTAGCACCACACGAATTCCGATACCAATTATAAATCACGGTGTGTTTGTGTGATATTGTGCATCGGTGCATTTGGACGACCTATAGGCACCGCACGAATGCCGATACCAATTATAAATCTCGGTGCATTTATGAGATACTGTGCACCGGTGCGTTTACGTGTCTATATGCACCGGTGTATTTGTATGACATATTTGCACCGCACGAACACCGATACCAATTATAAATCTCGGTGCATTTGTGTGAAAGGGCACACCAGTGCGTTTATATAAATCTACGCACTGGCGCGTTGATACGACCTATGGGCATCGCTCAAATCCCAAGACCAATTAGAACAGCCCCGTGCGTTGTGTCACCAACACTACGCCCGGTGCTGTTTTATACCTTAACGGCCCGATGCATTCTCCTTCGACCACCTTGGGGCTTCGACTACAGGTACGCACCGATGCGTTAAATCCTGATTAGCACATCGATGAAAAAATATCCGTAATAACCTCCGACTGCCCTTTTTTTTTTAGTTGTGTTGAATTTCCATTAAAAGCTCCGCCAAAACCTTCGTAACTATAAACGGATGTGGTAGCATATGTTTTTTGACAATTTTAGCGAATTTTATAACACTAAAAACCTCCTTTATAACCTCCACTAGAGGGTCTTTTCCTTGTAGTGATGTTGTGATATGGATTCTTTCAGTTTTACTCTTAAGATTCATAATCCAGTGAGGTTTTTTTCAACTATTTGAATTGTTGTACGACAAGTTCCATATTACATGAAGATTTCCATTCAAATCAGATTAGAAGTAGAAAAATGAATAAGCTCGTTGTTTTGAGCATTTTTACAGAATATTAATGTTCATTTTTCAGTTTGAATCCAGTTTCAGTTTGGAGAAATAAGTTGCAAAATTGAAATGATGCTTTGACTCCATTACCCAATGGCTAGGCATGCTGGTATTTTTCAGTCAATGAGCAGAATTGCAGGTTGAAGAAATAAGAACTGGATAAGGCACTCGAACTACGTTCTTGATATCCCACAGGGGGCATATCATCCATAATTAGAGCCACTGTTAGCACTGGTTTTGATTCCTTTTTTTTTTTTTTTAACTGAAACGTTTATATGATTTTTATTTATCTGGAAACAAATGGGACTCTTTCGAACTATCCCCAAATACAATACAGATTTCTAAACTCTGCCTCTATTCCTCTATTACAATATTCAGGGCATTTGAACAAAACTTTCTTTGTTAACAAAAATAAGCCCTTTCATGAGGGCACTGCCTTTGTTTGCCATTTGATCCGCTTCACTATTTAAATTTCTGAGTATATGATAAAGTTTGCAGCTGTCGAAGTATTGAAGAACTCCTTTCAGTCTTTCCAAAGTTTTGTTGAGGCTAGGATTATTGAATCGATCACCCATGTTTAGATTTTTTATTATTAGCTCTGAATCTCCGAAGACTTGCAGATTTTTAACACCTTTGTCTCTTGAAATTTGGCAGGCTTTGAGAAGCCCAAGGAGCTCAGCTTGATTGTTGGACTTCTGACCTAATCCCCAATAGAAGATGTCTTTAGAGTAACCGTCCGGAGAGTAGATGACTCCCCCAGCGCCAGCTGTCCCTGGATTCCCTTTAGACGCCCCATCGAAGAAGACTGAGGATATTTTTTGAGACCTCCACCAGTTTTGAAAGTAATCCTCTTTATCTCTTAAGCGCCATTCCTGTTTATCACTTTGTGGTTTAGGATCGTTTCTGCTCGGATAAGGCACTAGAGAGCCTAACCACATCTTTTCTTCTGACAGAAGCAAAGGGTCTTCTTTTATATACTGCTGTTGGGCCGCTTCCATTAGAAAGGCCTTGGCTTTTGCAGCTATTTGCAGCGGAGTGTGCCTCACCTCTTTGAATATCTGCTGGTTACGTGCCAACCAAATCTGCCAGCAAACGTATTTGGGTATCGCTGTCCAAATTCTGCTCTAGATTGATTTTTGGGGAATATGATGGGGGTAGTGATGCCTCCAAGAGGCAAAAAGTTTAGCTGCAGAGTTAAAGGATGGGACAGGAGTCTGCAAGTCCATTAAGATGAGCCCCCAAACTTCTTTTGCTACACTGCAACCCATAAATAGATGCTGGATTGTTTTTGAATTGTTATTGCACATAGCACACCTATGAGGCCCTGTTATATTTCTTTTCTCCAGATTGTCTCCCGTAAGTATTTTGTTATGAATCAAAGTCCAGCAAAAGAAATTTACTTTTGGTGTGGCAAAAGAATCCCATACATTTTTCCAGAAAGTCGGAGGGTGATTACTATTTCTTGAACCCTGCAAAGCGCTATAGCCAGCAGCTGTGGTGTAAACGCCAGTTTGGCCCCAACCCCAGCAATCTTTTGAGGCTCTATGAACAGGGGCAGCATCCTCCAGTCGATCTTCCAGCAGAGTTTGTTGATAATTCAATCTTTTCGGGACTTCATGGAGATCCCAGCCCTCCCATTCCCCACGTTGGTTCCATTTCGACAGTTCATAGAGACTTTTGACTCCAGCACGCTCCAACCAAGATCTTAGATCTGATATATCCACGTGATCTGCTAAGGGAGCGTTCCTCATGATACTGTCCGTCCACAGATTGATGTGTTTGCCGCTTCCAGGGATTCTATACATTTGTTTTATGAAATGTTTACTGCTTTTACAACACAAACTCCAGAGTTGCGTGCTATTGGCTGTGGGCATGTGTATTACGTTGCTGAGATCTTTGTTGACACCATACTTTGACCGCAAAGTGATGCTGATTGGGTGAGTGGGATCGTGGATCAATTTCCACAGGATTTTGCCTCCCAAGGCTAAGTTAACGAGCTGGGGATCTCTAATATGCAGCCCCCCCTCCTCCATCGTTCTCTTGACAACATCCTAGTTCACCAGATGTATTTTGTTTTCGTTGCCTTTCCCTCCTTGCCACAAAAAATCTCTGAGAAGTTTGGAGATCTGCTCCATAACATTTCGAGGAGCCAAAAGAAAAGCAGCCTGGAAGATTGGAAGCGCAGACAGCACCGATTTGATCAAGATAACTTTTCCGCCCTTGGTCAACCAGTAGCCCCCCCACGCTGCAATCTTGGTTTTAATTTTTGAGATTATTTCGCTCCATAAAGCTCTTTTATTGATTCCAGATATAATGGGCAGGCCAAGGTAATTGAATCTATCCCAGATTGTTTGTCCTTTGAACCCAAGAAGTGAAGTTATGCCTGCAAGTTCTTGCTGATCAATATTCCAACTAAAAACTTCACTCTTACTGTCATTTACTGCCGCTCCAGAGACTCTGCAGTAGTTTCTGAGGACAGTGTCAAATGCTCGAGCAATTCTAGTGGAGGCTCCACCTAGGAGGAGAGAATCGTCTGCAAATAGTGCATGATTCGTGGGCTCAGCTCCTATTGATGTTTTGAGGCCCGGTAAGTTACCAGCAACTTTTTCTGCATTGAGCTTTCGGCTTAATGAGTCTGCCATAATAATGTACAGATAGGGGGAGAGAGGGCATCCCTGCCTTATGCCTCTCTTGGCTTGGAAGAAATTTGTTGGACAGCCATTGACTAGGGGAGCGATCCACGGATTGTCAATGCATGCTTTGATGAGATGAACAAAAAAGGGCGAGAAGCCAAAGGTAAGGAGAACTTTGCTAAAGTGCGGTTGACTCTATCAAACGCATTTGCCATATCTAATTTTATCACCATTCCTTTCTCTTTTCGCTGTCTGCTGGAGTGGATTGTCTCCTGGACCTGGATTACATTATCCAGAATATGTCTACCTTCCACAAAACCACTTTGGGAATTGGAGATCACCCTTTTTAAAAGTGGCTTAATTCTGTTTGCTAACAGTTTGGCCAGAATTTTATAAGACGCATTACACAACGAAATAGGTCTGAATCTGGAAAAAGTTTCAGGATTGGTGTCTTTGGGGATTAAAGCTAGGTAAGTGGAGTTGGTTCCTCCACCTATCTTGGCTTTTGTCATAAATCCTCTTATCATTTTCTGCAGGTCTGCCTTGATTATATGCCAGCATGTTTTATAGAAATGGATTGTGAATCCATCGGGCCCAGGTGCCTTGTCCGCCTCCATGGCCCATATTACATTTATGATTTCTTCCTCCGTTATGGGTCTGCAAAGGATTGCATTTTCTTCAGGGCTGGTGAGGTTGGGTATGTTTGAAAGAAATGCAACAGTTTCCTCATCATTACTTTGAGCATCTGCACTATAAAGGTTCTGGAAGTGGGCTTCAGCAGCTGCCTTGACTTGATTGTATCCTTTGCAGACTTGACCGTCTGCTGTTTTAATTTCTGCTATATAATTCCTTGACAGTCTTGCTCTATATTGCCCGTGGAAGAAAGATGTATTCCGATCCCCTGCCTTTAACCACAGACTTCTAGATTTAATTCTCCAATATTCTTCTTCCTTTCGGAATGACTGATATGCTGTTCGTTGTACTTGTATTTCTGTTTCCAACAATTCTGTTGTGATATCTTTACTTTCCATGTTGGTTTGCAGGGTTTGCAATGAATGAACTGCCTCTTTTCTTTGTTTCGGAGGAGTATGGGTTGGTTTCTTGATCCAGTCTTTCAAGGCTTGTTTTGTAGCTTTTAACTTTTGCTCCCATACATAACTTGTTGATCCCTTGATGGGTTTGGACCAAGCTTCTTTCACCGTGTCTAAGAAACCCTCTCTCTCAATCCAAAGGGCGCTGAAACGAAAAGGGATGGGGCCAAGGTCTTCTTCTTCTTCCAGGAGGAGCTGAATTGGCTTGTGGTCAGATGTAAGTTTAGGTGGAAATTTTGTGATTATGATTTTTTTATTCATCATAATGGAGCTTTGCACCAGAAAGTGGTCAAGACGTGCAGAAATGTGATCCAGACCAATCCGGTTATTGGACCAGGTATATATGCCCCGAACTGGGTTAAAATCCAACAGATCCCAGCTTTGGGAGAACTCCTCAACCAAGGGCAACATGGGATCCCTGCTGACAATTCCCCCCCTCTTCTCTTTTGCTTTCATTATGATATTTAGATCACCTGCTATAATGATATTGATGGGGGAAGATAGTTCTAAAAAGGCAGAGAGGCTGTTCCAGCATTCTCTTTTTTCAGTATAAGAAACTGGCACATAAAGATTGAATAGAGAGATAGTTAACTTACTTGTTTTGTGTTTCAATTCCGTGAAGATCCAGTGCTGGGTTTCTTGGAAGTTATTCAGATGGAAAAGATCTTCAGACCAAAGGGTTGCCAAGCCCCCGGAGGTACCCCTTGCACTGACTGCTTTGCCTGCTTTTTTATTCCACTTTGATCTACTGATCTCTAGAAGGGCCTGCCCTTCTATTTTTGTCTCTTGGAGCATGAGAATATCTGAGGGTTCAGCTTTCAAAAGGTCTTTAACAACCTCGATTTTGGAGGGATTCCCCAGTCCTCTACAGTTCCAAGAGACTAGCTTCATTATTTATTATTTTGGTGGGTGAGGCCTCCCTTGGAAGGCCTTGGCCTGGTGTTTCGCCCGATAGACATTTCAATTGTGGGCTGAATTCCTTGTGTTTTGAGTCTTTCTGCCTCCTCCTCCCTCTTTTCCTTTCGGGATTTCCTTCCTGCTTTTTTTGATGGACGCTCGTAGGTTTCATCCTCCGAAGAATCTGAGCTCTCCATTGGTTTTTTCCTTGCTATATCTGCATATGATAGGTTGGTGGGGCTACCTTGATTGGTATCGCTCTGAGTTGCTTCCACTCCCTCTTTGTGTGAAGGCGTAGTATCTTCCTGCTCCTCATTCTCCTTTGTTGGGTTAAATTGATGGGTCTGTTGAACACTTTCTGTCCCATTTGGATTTGTTTCCACCTCTTGGTTTGTTTTGGATCTGCTAGTTTCTCCATTCTTATTGCCTTTTCCTGTACCTTTTTTTGAAATTGCATTTTTCTGCACTAGGGTCCATTGATCCCCGTTTTGTTTGTCCACTTGTTCCTCCGCCTTCTTCTTGCAGTGCTTTGCAAAATGACCATGTCCATGGCAGTGTCTGCATTTAAAAGGCAGTTGCTCGTAGTCCAGCTCTTGAACATACGTCCACCCAGCTACTGTAAGTTTGATGGCTTCCGGTAGCCCTTCTTCCAGGTCCACTTCGACGCAGATGCGTGCGCAGGAATACTGGTCCTTCCTTGCAGCTTGATCTATGTATTTTCCCAAGGCATTCCCTATGATCTGAAGGGTTTTGTGATTCCAACAGTGGAGAGGCAAATGGGGAAGCCTGACCCATACCGGGACAGCCGAAGGAACGTCCTGAGTGGGGTCAAAGTCAGGAGACCATTTGTTTAGGTAAAGGCCCTGGGGGCCCATGAAGTAAGGTCCATTTCTGAAAATTAATCCTTTGTCGTTGGGGTTTTCGAATACAAAAACAAAGAAGCCCTTACCCACGAAGTAGCTTTTGACACCCTCTTTAATGAGAGGCTTCCAGTTTCTTTGTGTCCACTCCTCTACCGATTTTGGCAAAGGCCAAAGGCCTGTGAACTGGCCTATGAGGCCTCTTTCAGCCAGATTCAGAGCAGCTTTGCAAGTATCTTCTTCAGGCAGAGCCACTGATGGGATAGAGTCCATCTTCTTTACAAACCTCTGGAGAGTCGCAGAAGGAGGGCGCTTTGGGCCAGAAGCCACTAACGACTTGAAGGCCAGGACCTCTAGAGGCAGAGGAGGGGGATCAGACACCCCATCTGCATCCATGATTAGAACTCACTCAGATCAGGCCAAGCAGAGAAGCCTAAGTTACGCAGGAGCAACCATCAACTCTCACCGCACGAGGAGGCAGAGAAGAGGGGGCGGATAGTCCACCCCCGGACTGAGCAGAAGCGATACAATCAGTCAAGACGGGCCAGAGCAGAAGCACAAAGCACCGCTCACCACCTGTGCAACAATCAAGCGCCTCCAGGCCCGGACCTGAGCGCCTCTCCGGCAGCCCAGAACGCTGCAACGAGCAACCAGATTTAGACCTAGCTCAACTCGTGCAGAGCGTATTATCCTAACTCCAGTCCAAACTTAGATGAGATTGGGCATTGGTTTTGATTCCTTTCAAAGCTGCTCTCTCCGTCATTTTTTTTGGCCTCTAGCTCCTTATGATTCAATTATTTCACATCCTTGTCGCCATTTTCACGATTTCTCTTCGATCCTTTCCTCATTTTGCCAAAATACTAAAACGCCCTAAACTATTCCTATTTGTCCATTTGCATGTCTAAAAGCTATCTAATGATATTTTAATGTTGTCCTATCTATTCCCTATTTCAACCAAATCTTATCGAAAAGGGAAAATAAAAATTATATATTAGTTTTACATTTTTATATATAAAATTATATAATTTTTAGTAAAATCAAAAATAGGCTTCATTGATCTCCCTAGCTCTCAGCCCCAAATCCTCATCATGCAACCAAGTGTCATATAACCGAGAGATAATTCCAAGATCAAGTCCAAGTCCAAGTCATGAGAGGAGGAGACATCCTGCCAAGTCCAAGCCAATGTTCAAACCTACATTGTCGTCTCCTACAAAACTCTCGATTCCCCGATTGCAAAGTAAATGGGCCCCACCTTCCATTATCATCGCACTTCACGAGTTTTAACACTTACCTCCGATTTCTCATAACAAAACTCTCGATTTGCAATTTGTGATCAGCCCCACCTTCCTTGCCACATCACCCTCCGCTCATCGCACATCTCCCTTCACAAGTTTTAACACTTACCTCCCATTTCTCAGAACAAAACTCCCGATTTGCAATTTGCAATAGGCCCCACCTTCCCTGTCACGTACCCTCCGCTCATCACACATCGCCCCTGGAAAGTTTTAACACTTACCTCCCATTTCTTATAACAAAACTCCTGATTTGCGATTGGCGATCAGCCCCACCTCCTTGCCACATTACCCTCCGCTCATCGCCCTTCGCAAGTTTTAACACTTACCTCCCATTTCTCATGACAAAACTCCCGATTTGTGATTTGCGATCGACCCCACCTCCTTGCCATGTCATCACCCCCATTGCAAACCGTGTTCCCTCCTACTATTGTCTTATGTTTAAATGTTCCAACCCTGATCTGCGATTGAATATATGTATAAAGGGTTTTTCTCCTCCCGCTCATCTAGTAATATCTCCCGCTAATAAATTGAAACTCCATTATCTCTTTTAATCTGCCTTCATCCCTATCACGAAAAACAAGAAACCAAAGGAAAGGAACAAGGACAGAGTTTCTTTGAAACATATTTCTACCATTACTCTAGGCAGCTAGCCTTCTTGAGAACGACACCAGTAAATGGTCCAGACAATCTTGTGCAAATGAGGAGATTGGCTACTGGGCATCTTGAAATATTCTTAAGCAAAATCTACCCCATTCTGGGTATTGACAGAAACATTATGGTTCACCAGAGGATGGTTTATGCTTATTTCAGTCTATGTGGATTCTTCTCAGCGACAACGTTCTTTTATGCAATATTTCCAGCTTTGTTTCTGTTAAGTGGCAAATCATTCCTTCCCGTGATTTCAGAGCCTGCCTTGGCAATTGAAATTGCACTGATCATTTCAATCTATGGTTTTAAGTTGTTTGAATTTCTTCGCATTGGCAGTTCTATTATAGAATGGTGGAATAACCAATGGATGTGGCTGATCCAGTATTTATCTCCATTGTTATTGGCAACGTTCGACATTTTGATGAAGTTACTAAGGGTTTCAGAAACAGTTTTGATGGTGACCCCCAAGGGAACTGGTGACAAGGATGATGCTTGCAGATATCATACATTTAGAGACATGCCATTTGTAGAGTACTTTTGCAGTGCATGGGTGGTGATAAATCCATGGCCATTTGCCAAAGGATTTTAGTGAGGAAAAAGGGAAAGATAGTTAATGAAGGTTGCAGTGAAAATGTAACATGCAGTTCAAATGCAGTTTCGAACCCTTATATGGGAAAACCAACAGATGAATTGGAGGTACTATTCTAGGATGGGTACCACACTGCAAAGAAGAAGAGAAGCTACAATAGGAAATACCTAAAGGTTTTTTTTTTTTTTTTTTTTTTTTTTTTTTTTTAATGTTTTGGTTTTAATTTTTGAAGACCATGCTGCTAGCAACACTTTACTATGATGCTTAATTTTGTTGTAGAGATTGAGCCTCACAGTTTACTGTGTTGGGAGATTTTTAGTCATTTCCAGGAAATAGCTGCCTTTTACAGAAAATCTAGTTTTATCAGCAAGCCCAACAGGTGGCTATTTTCCCATAAATTTGAATGCAATATATTCAGGGGTTGGTTAGGTGGAATATTTGACCCAAATTCCAAGGAAGAGCATAATTAGCAGTTCATCGAATACTTTCCAGATTCTAAGGGAATAATTGGTGCAGGTGGCAGTCAGTTCCACACTTCTTGCAGCAGTGAAGACAATTAGGGCAGGTGGCAGAAAGAAGCTTATGTGGCGGTCAAACAGTTTCATGCTTCAGATTTCTAAGCCTCGAATCATTCATCAATTCTAAATTTATGCAACAGTTTGATTTGTTTACTATTTTTAGTTTGTTTTATTTAATTTCATTCCTAAAATTTAGCAACAGTTTGTTTTGTGCAACTCTATTTAAGAGTTGAGTTTTATAAAATAAAGGAGAGATGGTTGATACTACAGTGGCTGAGTGCCCTTTTGTTGATTCTCATGTCATTCATGAACAATATATTGTTGAACACATAATATATTCCAGTTACAGTCTTGAGGATTTAGAAATCATATGGTGTGTGGATTTGTTTTTCTCCTCTTTTTCCATATCTTATATCTTTCTTTTCAAATTCCTCATAAGAGTTCTATCTTATGTTTTTATAAGCCTTGTGAACCTCTAAGACATATGGATATGTTTTTGTAAGTCTTGTTCCAAGCTTTCCTGATTCAATATGTTTTGTAGATTGTTCATAAGCATTCCTTGAGGTGGAATTAAACCATGTTTCATGGTTTTATAAGTCTTTTGATCTAGCATGCATGTTAATTTGTTTTTGTCAGCCTTGAATCACTAAGCATTCCTGATTCATGATGTCATGTTAGTCAGAATCATTCCTTGAAATAGGATTCTTAAAATGTAAAATGAGATTCTTGTAAGTCTTTATTAAAAAGCCTTCTTTCATTAGACATTATAGGTCTAAAATTTATGTCATTCTTTCCTCCCAGCAGTGGATTTCTATCCTACAGACCCACTATCTTTCTCCCATTCTTCAAATCATTGAACTACAAACCTTGCTACCACATCATATATTAGTGCCCTCATATGTGTCAGAGTCTTTTAGTTGTTCAACATGCCTTTCAGAGTGCTTGAGATCCAACCACTTCTCAAAAAATCCAATCAAATTATAAGAATAGCCCTCGAGCTTAAGATGTGTCTGGTCAGGTGCTTGATGCAGTCCAATTGTCGATTCCAGCGGCAACAAAATGAAAAAGCTAAATAACATGTTCGTAAAGTATTAGCATAAACAAGGAGAAGAATAAGATATACATGATTTTGTGGGCTATACCACTCCCATCGCCAATGATCGCAATTATTCTTGATCGTTTATACTTTAGCTCAATAAATTCAGGATGATAATGAGTATATAACCATTTTGATTCCCAAATCGTACCCCCACCCTTACTAATCAAGGATCCCTTTTGGATGGCCCATCAAAATTATACTTGATCAACCATTAGATGTTTAATGTTGGGTATATGTCATATCCTTTGAATGAATAACAACACACATCTTATGCATGTGCTTTGGTGTAGGGAGGATTACAAGATACTCATGTCGATGGGTTTATAAGTAGAGCCCCAAGTTTTTTTTTTTGCAACTTCTTGTGTTTGTTTTTTGTTGTTTTTAACACATGGTTTTATAATTGCAATTAAGGAATTAAGGTTACAAAATAGTCTGGGTCAACAAATTGAGTGATTCTAAAAAAATGAGCCTTTAGTAAGTTTTAATGTTGCATATCCTCTTCACACTAGGCTAGTAAGGAGGGTTTCTCTTTTCGAACAAAGAGAAGGAAAGAAGAGACATCAAAAGGAAATAATTTTCTCATGTGTTTCCATTGTAGTGTTGGTGTTGATGTCAATGGGAAACACTTGATGTGATGAATTGTAATGAATTTTATTTATTGTATTTTATGTTTATTACAATATTTGGGAGTGGGTATTGATGGTTTTATGTTGATTTTCAGACCTAGGTGATGAATTTGTGATTTTGGAAAAAAAGGGAGATAGACGCATATTTGCCATTAACAATCTACGGTCGCATTTGATTGATCGTGTACCATGCGGGTCCATTCCCCATATTACTAATAGGTAATCTGAGTCCACAACCTTATGCACACAATAAAAATACCTCGGTCTAATTCCATGGTAAAATCCCATGGTAAACTATTGATCCGGTCAACAATTGAATTAATTTGTTTAATTGGTCAGCAATTGAATTGATCTAGTTCGGGTCCACAAAATTCATTTTGGTTATAATGGTCGATTTGTGTGATTTGGTTGCTCCCATGAAATCGATTTAGTATGCTTGAAGTTATCAAAGTTTAATTGAGTCGTGAAGCCTTCAATCTTGTTGATGTCGTGTACTTGTACGTTGAACTGTCCAGAGAAGGTCTGTTGATCTAGTTCGTGTTGGTGTATCAACGTGTGCACCCATTCACTAATTATGTGTGTGTATGTGGAAAGAAAAAGGTTCAATACCCTGAGAGTGCGAATTATTACTAATCATTGTGGGGATAAGAAAAGAGTGTGACTTTAACCTTGTCCTATGCATGCATGTAAAGGTGATGTAAAGAGGCTAGGGTTCATTTATGTTATGTGAGTGTGAAGATTCAACTGCTAAGAGTACAAAACCGTGAGATCACCTAAGTTCACAAGGCTGAGGTCGAATTGCAACGATTGAAGCAAGGAAACTTGTAGATCATTTTCATTTCTAAACGAGTTATGACCCAGAGTCTGGGGCTGTGACCACTGTGATTTGGTATATCAGATTGATTTTTCAAAGAGTGTAAGATAATTGCAAAAAGAGAATGGCAACTTGTATTGCGAAGATAGGGGTGATCATTGTGTATTAGCTATAACAACTTTTTAAAGGATATTTCTATCATTTAAGTATTGTTGTACATGTGTAATCAATTGTTTATGTAGGTAATGAATGTTTATGAGTGAAGGAAGGGTTAAAGCAGAGTTTCTGATCCGGATTTTATGCAGGAACGCAACAGAATACAGATATAACCATAGATACAGAGATGCAGCGGAAATAATGCTTCAATTTATTAATAAACGAATGACTGAAATAAGCTTTCGAACATAATGGAAACAAGCTAGGGCGCTGGTAGCATATCTCTGAGAAGAGATGTAGCGTACGCAGGCCTCTGAACTGTGTTACATTGAGGCTCGCAGGCCTATTACAGACATAATGAAAATAGATGAGCTAGGGTACTGGCAGCGTATCCCTGAGAAGAGATGTGGCGGCTACCATTACAGAGCGTATTCCTAATACGGACAATAGATCTGGCGAGCAAGGCCATGGTCGCTTATCTACATAAAAGAGATCCTCTTCGGCTAGGTGATCGACAGACTTTCTTAATGAGGCTCGAGCCTATTTATTGAGAAAGCACAATGTAGAATCCGACGTCAAAGCCCTAACATTGGAGATGTGAACGCCAAAGCTGTGGGTCGGGTTTGATGGAGTGATGGATTCAACTTCACAGAGGCGTAACTTTGGCAGATCTCAGTTTGGCCTCAATGGCTGCGTTAAGAAAGATCTGTCAAAAAGGGAGTACAATTTTGAGCAGGCGGCGTGGGTCCTCGTTTGCCCAAAACACGTCGTTGGGGGCCACAAAACGCTCCAGAAGTTTAAGGCCGAAAAAGCTGCTAAAAATAGTAAGTTGATAAGAAACTTACAAACTGAAATAAATGATGGTGGGGGTTCAAATGGACTTGATGGGTGGCCACCAATATCCACCTGGATTATTAATGCCCCAAAACGGCTCCGGGTGTGTAGGACCCGAAAACCTGTTATAAATAGTAAGTTGTGCTGAAGCTGAAAAACTGAAAGGATTGATGCTGTGGGTCCAAATGGAATAGGTGGGAGGCCACCGATATCCACCTGGATCAGTTTCCATCTTGTAGTAATTGTTGAGGCAACTGAAAGACCTTGTAGAATAGGTTATTGCAGAGATTTGATCAATTGATGTGTGTTGTTTCTTATGTCAAGGCAGAGATAAAATTTTATTGTCTTAGTGAATATTTTTATAAATGTATTTACAGAGACTGAGGCCTCAAGTAGGTCAAGGCCTGCTAAACTATTGAAGGAGTGGGTGCTTCTAGTCGGTGGGTGCCAATAAATTTGTGTAGAGGAAGTGGTTGCTCTTATATAATGTGTGCTAGCATGTCAATATAAAAGAGAAGATCGAGCAATAATAATAAAAGAAAGAAGAAAAACATCACAATGGTTTTTATCCCCTTAAGGGATTCCATCTTGATCTTTTGTATTGTTGATTGTACTCTTATAGTTGTAAATTTTTCATTAATTGTTTCAAATTTTAAAAGGGTTAAAATAAGCAAAGTTAACCTAAATACTGATTCACCCCTTTCTCATTATTGATTGATCCCAACAATTGGTATCAGAGAAATCTTCTTTGAGTGCATATTAATCATTGGAATGAGATTTAAAGGGGATCATGGCCTCTCAAGTTGCCAAAGTGCCATTTTTTTATGGAGAAGATTGTGCCCTTTAGAAAGTTAGGATGGAGGCAAATCTAATTAATTTGGGTGTTGATGTTTGGGCATCTATTGAATCAGGACATATGGTTCCTTCTACACTCCCTACATACCTTGATGAGAAGAAAATATTCATAAGAAATGCAAAGGCTAGAATTTCCACCCTCTATGGACTCGGTCAGACAAAGCTCATCAAAGTAATGCATTGTAAGTCAACAAGGAGACACAAAAAAAAATCCAAAACTGCTACAAAGGAAATGAAAAAGTGAAGAAGGCAGAATGAGGTTTCAGAGCTTAACGATGAGATAAAAAGAAAGTATTGGTGAATACTTCTATAGAGTTGAGGAAGTTGCAAACATGATCAAAGGTTTAAACGAGAATCTCAAAGATGAAGTAGTCATTAAGAAATTCGTAGGATCTTTGCCAATGAGTTTTAATGTAAAAAATTCGGCCAACGAAAAAATGCAAGACCTAAATTCTCTCATTATGGAACAACTCCTTGGGACCCTCACTACATATGAGATGTGTATTGGGTGAGAAAGATCAAAACCTAGATAAGAAGCCTTCAAGGTTTCTAATAAATCCAAGGATCAACATGAATATTCCAACTACGATTTAGATCAAGGAATGGCCTAGTTCATTAGGAAGCTGAAAAGGGGGTCTAGAAAACACAAGGGTAGACTCCCTTTCAAATGTTTTGATTGTGGAAGAATCAAACATCTTGCATCAAAGTGTGCCTACACTAGAGTAGAGAAGGAGGAAAAGGAAAAGGAAGTGAAGGGCAAGAGTAAGTTCCAAAAACATCAAAAGGGTAACGCTCAAAGGAAAAAAATATTTTATTCCAAAGAAGAGAGTGATTCACTAGAAGCTCGCAGTGAAACCTCATTTGAGGAGGAGGATGATGAATATATTCTCATGGCCATTGAATCAAAGGATGAATCGACCTTTAAAGAAGGAGTGGTGGAATGTGAAGGAGAGTCTATCAATGCATTGGATGAGCTAAAAAGGGCTAGAAAGAAGGATAAACTATTGAAAGAATAACTGCTGAAAATGGAACAAGGCGTGTCTCACCCTCTTGATGAATCTTTAGAGGAAAAACTAGAAGAGGTTAAAAAATTTAAGGATATTTTGATACAAAAGTTGAAGTATCAACAAGAGAGTCTAGCCAAATTAGAAGATGAAAACAAATATCTCAAACTGAAGTTATATAAGGTTCGAGATCCAAGTAATTATGAAGAAGATATTATTAGTTTTAAGACCCAATTGGAGGAGGAAAAGATAAAAGAGGAAGGGTTTTCTAGTTAGCTAGGAGGTTGGGAGAAAAATTATCGAAAAATTTGAGGCAAAATTTGTTTCTTTGATATAAGATATGAAGAAAGAAAAAATTCAATGATAAATGATTCTAAAATTTGCGAAGGGATCAGAAGCTTTAAAGGATATTCTCAATGTGCAAAGATCTCCAAAAATAAAAATTGACCTAAGGTATGAGACTTATTGATCCAGATTTATGTAGGAACGCGATAGAATACATATATAAACATAAAGATAGAGATGCAGCAAAAATATGGCTTCATTTCATTAATATCAAAGAACTTAAATATGCTTACAAACAGAATAGAAATAAGCTAGCTCGGGTGATGGTAGCTTATCTCTAAGAAGAGATGTGGCGGTTACATGCCTCTAAAATGTGTTACAATGAGGCTCAAAGGCTTATTTATTATTGAGAAACAATGGGAAACCCTAAATATCCAAAAACCTAACCCTAGCAGACGAATTCACCAAAATTGTGGGCCCCATTGGGGTAAATTGGTACATCAACTGCCCTAGGTTGTAACTTTGGCATACGATCTTCGTTTGGCGTGCATAATACCTCGTTAAAAAGATATATTCGAAGACTACAAATTTGGAGTGCAAACATCAATCAAAGCCTTACATTTTCCCATTAAAAAAAAAAAAAAAAAAAAAACTTCATTTGGGGCCTTAAAATGGCTTCAAAGGTTCAGGACCCGAAAAACTGCCAAAAATAGTATATTGTGCTACAATCAAGGAATCGAAAAATAAAAAAAAATTAAAAAAAAATAAAAAATAAATAAATAAATAAATAAAATAAAAATAAATAAATAAAATAAAATAAAATAATAAAAATAATAAAAATAATAAATAAAATAATAAATAAATAATAAATAATAATAATAATAATAATAAATAAATAAATAAATAAAAATAAAAATAAAAATAAATAAATAAATGGTGGGGGTCCAAGTGGAATAGGTGGGTGGCCACCAATATCCACCTGGATTTATTCTCAACAAAATATAAAAGGTAATCCAAGCACCAGATAGGCAGATGCACTTAAGGGAAAGGGAAGTTAAGCTAATATTCTAGCCAACAAGAAGAAAAACCAGAACAATATTGATGCAATAAAATAAAAATAAAAATCTTTAAGACTCCCAAAATTCAAAAAGAAAAGCAATAAAGGCACAACAAATTAAGTAATTGTTAGTGGCAATATAATGTCAAGTATAAAAATATGTTTAATGGCTTTTGTTTCTCATGTCATAATTTTGGATCAACTATAGAACAAATCTACTAGCTAGAAGAGATGCTGCTAGAACAAGACCTCCGGGAACTCTAGAAACTAGTGTGTTAGTAATAAAATTTCTTTCTCTCCTCTTATGGATGAAATTGAGTGTTTTAAATATAATAATTTTGGGCATCAGGCAAGTGAATGCAGATCTATATTTACTAATCCTCCCAGATAGAAAAATCACAAGAAACCAACTCAACAAGGAGTGATAAAGAGATAGAAGCAGAAGTGAAACAAATCTTTAAAATGTGGATTATCCTTGTCAACTCATGACTAGTATGAGTAATGGGTTGTTAAAAACAGGTGCTCAAAGCAAATGACAGGTAACAAAAGCAAGTTTATGTATCTGAAAGAGATCAAGAAGGGAAGTGTTAGTTTTGGAAATGATGCTCCAACCCAAATCATAGGTAAATGAATTGTAAATTTGGATGATAAAACCAAAGCTCAAAACGTGTCGTGCATGGATGGATTGAAGAATAATCTTCTAAGTGTAAGTTATATGTGTGACAATGGTTATGATGTAACTTTCAGATCTAAATATCGTGAAATCATAAATGGTAGATCTAGAAAATTGGTAGGCAAGACAATCATAAATGACAACAATGTATATGTGCTTTGTGATTCGAGGGTTAAATGTTGTATGAGCAAGGCAAATGAATCATGGTTGTGGAATAAAAGAAAGGGTCATGTAAATTTTGACAACATAGTCAAGACCGACAAAATTAAAGCAGTTAGAGGGTTGCCAATATTGTCAAAACGAGACAACTTCATATGCAAATCATGTGAGTTTGGAAAACATGTACGAGTGCATTTCAATAATAATGAATATTCTACTTCTTAACCTCTACAACTAGTGCATACTAATATATGTGGGCCTACAATAAAACAAATTTCAAGAGGAGAAAATTATTTCATTCCATTCATTGTTGATTTCGCACGAGCCATTTGGATCATGTTGATGACAGAGAAGTCAGAAGCCTTCATCAAATTCAAACTTTGTAAATCCTAAGTTGAAAATGAGAAGGATTTGGAAATCAAGTGCCTAAGGTCAGACAGAGGAGGATGAGTGTTCAGTCTAAAACCCTATTAGAAAGAAGTTGAGGAGAGAGAAAATTCATTCCACCAATTATCATTCCATAGTCTTGTGAGTGTCCTTTATCTTGTTTTGAAGCAAATCCCTTTATTTATTCCTAATATTTGATCATCCAATGTTGTGAATTGTCTCATATATTTGTAAAGTTTATCCTTGACTGCAATTTATCTTTTTCTTCTAGGTAACCTCATATTATTTGGTCCATGGGAATCCAATCCAAGTCCCTAAGGGAAAAATGCTTTTACTTTTATGCCAAGTGTTTTAGCCACTTAAAGCCTCTAAAATTATTATTTGACTCTTGCAGAGAGCTATTTTCAGGAGTACGTATCATTTGTGGTTTCAAGACATATAAATGAGCAATGAAATCTCATGAATGTTCTCCTATGACTCTTTATGATCTTTGAATGCATTAAATTATTTTAGAGTTGTTTGAATATCTTGGTCATTTCTATACTTTATGTCTATTGATTTGCTTCAAAAATGTTTTCCTCATAATGTATGAATGAATGTGTACTATTGAATGAACCATCAAATCACATTTATTTATGATATCATTATTTATTTTCCTCTTAAAACACCTGGTATACTCACAAGTGAATGTCTTGAATGATCATATTTGTATGCTTTGAGTTATTTTGAATATATGAGTGGATGAAAAGAGGAGTACCACCTCTATAAAAACACAGAGGGAACTCAAGCAAGGACCTATGAGGTTGACTCTTTTCTTTAACAACAAAATACATCAACATTTAACTCCATTAGGGAATAAATTCATTTTCAATAAATCTTACACTTTTTTTTTAAACATAATGGGTACTTTATATTAAAAACTTCTTTCAGTCTTAGCAGGTGCTCTCATATCCCAAAGCAACCATGATAATATTTTCTTTCCCCTACTAGCCCTATAAACTATAATAAAACACTGAAATCTACCATAAAGCCGAAAATACAGTCCCAATATAAAAATATAACAACAGTTCATAAGCAAACATTAACTAGGGTTGGTCTTCCCCACAGCCTCGCTGGCATCCTTGCCTCGGCTACTCGAACCCACTCCTGTGTCAACTGCTCCTCTATCTTTCTGCAGTTAAGCCATGACATCCTTTGGTAGTCCTGCAATAATATCTTTTACCTCTGCAAATATGTTGTTGCTAACAACCTTTGAATTGACGGTGAGTAGATAAGTGTCCATCTTCATAATTATGTTCTCTAAATATGCCCCCACACTCTCAAACTTTGTGTTAATTCTCTTGACGTTGGCAACACTATCCTTCTCTAATAACTCCACTCGACGAGTGATAAGATTGAATCTCTCCATTACCAACTTAAACAAAAATTCTATGACCCACTTCCAGCGTGCCAGATCCTCCTTAGGAGGTTTCCTGCCATGACCTTCTGACACATCCATATCGAAGTTCCTCCAAATAACACAAATATCTATTCAACGCTCCAAGCCTTATTCCTCATCAAGCCAAACATTTACAAGAAAACAATTTGATTATGATTTCCTATTTTTTTCTCTTTTGCACTTCTCAATTTCACTTTGAATTACATTTGTTATCTAATGACTGTCGAAGCTTTGGAAACCAATTTTCTCCTTCTAAATTAATCTCTCCAACATTGTCTTGAAGATAGTACAATTTTCTTGTGTTAGAATATTTTTGCCTCTTCATAGTGATTGCCAAGAGCATTGGGTTTTTCTCCTATGTTGCCTTTCTTCTAACTATGATAACATTATATAAATTGGGTTACAGTTTGATTTTAAGTCCCAAATATGCTCTCCAATCTTAACTTCATCTATCTTTTCTATCAATCTTTGTGAACAAATCACATAATCAAGAACACCTGCCCCATTGTATGTGTTGCAAGTGAAGTTCCCATAGATTTTCCATCTATCTAGACCATTGCAAATAATTAAGTTGAAAGCACCACATAGTGTAAGCAGTTCCTCTTGAAAATTATTGCTAACTTTGTCATCTTCTCAACATCTCACCCATTGGGGATTCTCCTCTTCAATGAACCAAATAGGATTGTGATCCTCTTTGCAACAAAGAATAATATCTTGTTGTTTTGTTTTTATAGCATTAAAATTGCCCACTAAAATAATTTCTCCCTACTGAGAGTACGTGACAATGTCTTGCTTTAAAGATGCATACGGATCCTTGTTGTCTAGCCCCTTATTTTTGTAAGTTTTTGAGACTTGAGGGGCAAAATAGCATGCTGCAATTCTTATGTGATTCTTATTCTCTGATATTTTGAACCATAAATATTGTTTATTTGCATCTTCTTTCATGAACTGAATGTGAAGACCTTCTTTTTCTTTCACTAAAATTAGTATTCCCCCATACCCTTTGCCATTTTTTGCTACCTTGTTCCAAACTGCTAACTTCGAGAACTTTCAAACACAGGAGTTTTGCAACCATCATGTTCATGAGTTTCCGCGAGACAAATTATGTCTCTACCTTCCGCAATAGGCCCTAACCTAGGTCCCCTCCTCCAAGGGTAACCTCTACAATTCCAACAAACTAAACTTAGGTAGACCTGGGTAGGATTTGACTACTACACAATTTGACACACAAGACTCAAATTTGAGTCTTCACCCCTTTTCATCCATGTTGCTCTTATTGTTTTCCTCCCTTTTATCGAATTCTATTTTTTTTCTTTACTGCTAGCTTGGTGCCCTATTTTTCCCTCAGTCCCAAACACTTTAATAACTGCTTTACCATTGTTCAAACATTCCCTTTTCCCTTCATTTCTTGCTACCCTAATTTTCTCCACTTCTTCACTTCTCTCCTCTTGTTGTTTGTTGGTTAAATCTTCATCTAGAAAGAAGTGTGAGCCTTTCAAGAGTTTATTTTTGCTCAAGAGATGTTGTTTGTCTTGAACGCTTGCCATGGTGACTTTTATGGGTTGAAGCCTCTCTTCACATATCTTCCCCACCCTCCTTGCTTGGCAAATTTTCCCTTTCCAATGTAGTTTTTATTTCAGAAAGACCCTTGTCAAATTGAGAGTACTTTCATTCCTCCCATAATTTGTTATTCCCCTGATAATATAGTTTTTTTCCCTATATTTTCTTTCTTTGTGTTCTCTTTCATGTTCTCTATGAGCACTTGCATCTTCTTCTTCCTTTGTCCTTATGTAACCATTAGCGTCTTCAACTCTGGCTTTGATTTCTTTTGGACCGTATTTCCTATTGTTACTTTTTGTCTTCTCTTTCGAAATATTTGTTTGCTGAGATACTTGTGTATCTACCTGAGTTTCTTTAGAAATTATCACATTCTTGTGTGTTTCTCTTTATTCTGTCATGGTTTGCCACGTTGTCTTCATGTTTTTCCATTCTTGTTTTCTTCTCTCTAGAGCCTCTTGTAACATTGTTACCTGTTCTTTTAAAATTCTATTACCTTCCATTAAACATTGATTTGCAAATGTGATCTCTAAATTTTTGTGGTCCCTTTCCTGTTCGTTGGCTTCCAAAACCTCCAACCTTGTCCCGACCTTCATAATTTCTTCAACATAGAGATCTGATGACCAAGTAAGAGGTGTAGATGTGGGACTGTAAATGGTTGAATCTTCTTTATTTTTTCTGCTCTTATTTATTTTATTTCTCTGGAACTATTTTATTTTTCTTTGTCTTTGTTCCCATTTAAGGTGAGCAAGGCTACGCCTTAAAATGCTTCAATATTGCTTTGCAATTACCCAAATCCACTTTCATGTTTTGTCTATTGAAGCAATTTTGACTTGACCCAAATGATTGGTTTCCATAGAACTTGAGATTTCCTTGCCATTTTTAACATTTACTATCGATTTGATTTCCATTTTAAGATGAGAAAATCCTCCTGAACAGAAAGTCTGACCAAATTTACCCTCGTTTCATGTATGAGCTAACCCTCTTCAAATCACTACGGTAGCTATGCTCCCGTAAAAAATACGTCCCTAAATTGCATACAAACTTGTTCAACCATCTGACATAAAGAAACTAAGGATTGCACGCTCCAACCTAACGAAAATGATCTTTGTTGCGCTCTGAAATGAGACCTACCCTACCTTTTCCAAGAGCAAAGATTTGAATTAAATTCTCTGGTGACTATCGACGAATTTATTTTCAAGGGAAACAACAACAAAAAATATTTGTTTTGGGCTCCCTTCGCCTACTGAATATTCGATGTATTGCATATATTGAAACACTAGTAGTTTGTGCTTTCGATATAAATCTTGTCCACATCTAAACCTTTGCCCGCCTCTTTCCTGTCTGCATTCAGGGCCTTGAGCTAAACCTTTGCATGTCTCTTTCTGTCTGCATTCACTACAAGTCGATACTTTGCTCACGCTCCCCTTTTCTCACGCTCCCCATGGTTTGTCAATGTCCGCTATAAAAGTGTTGACAACACACCATATTAAGCGCGAACCCATCCCCAAAATGCAATGTAAAACACAACAAATCATAACACACTCCGCCCAAAACATTAACACACCATATCTAAAATATATCAAAACAAAGTCGCAGCATATGAAATACCACTAGTAAACGCATAACTGCCGATGACTATTGAGATTAAAAAAAAAGGCCAAAACATATGTTAAGTTTGGAGCATGCGGGTTTTGAACCTGACCCACCTCTAGACAATTCGCCACCTTTGTCGTTGGGCCAACTACCAACTTTGTAATATTAGCCCTACTACAATATATTTAAACCCTAATCATTTTCTCATGGGAAACGATCGAGAGGCGGAGGTCAAGAACCAGGAGGCAGAACTGTGAGCCAATGGAAATAGGGGTGGAACCATGAGCTATAGAATGTCAAGATGACGAGAAAGATTCCCTTGAGGGCTGAAGATGTTGGTGTGAGATCTTGACGTGCTTAGAGTCATTTTTTTAACGTTTTCTCGCCAGGTTTCCAACCGTGCAAGTTGAATCTCCATTTGAGCAGCAGAATTGCAGGTGCCCAACAATGAGGAATCTTTGAGAACCATGAGGAATATAAAATATTCCCGAAGGCTCAAAATTTGACGGTGGAAAAATTGGACAAGTTGACAGTCGATTTTACACTACTCATTGGAAGAATTCAGTGGTGCAGTCCTTTTCAGCAGCCGAGCTTTGCATTTTTCGACCATCTTCGAAAGTGGAGGTACATGATGCAGTCATGTTATGTTTCCTTTTGTTATAGCTGAGATGATGTATTATTCTTGAGATCCCTCTTTGACACTATGTTGAGGGATTCTTGTTTCCACATAATTGTGAGATTATATTAGCTTGTCATGTTGAAGGAAATTCCATTTTGAGGGAGTGTTCTCATAGGGAGAACGTATCATGGAGAGAAAAGCCACCCTTGTTTGAGGGTATATGTCCTTATTATTAAAAAGAACATGCTATATACATCATCATCATTGGCATCAATTAATGAAGCAACCACCACTATCTTGACACCAGGCCTGGAGACATAGCCCACACTTGGTGAAATCCGCTATCAAATGTATCGTGTTATTGATTTACTAATCGTCGTTATGTTTCCTCTTGTTTAAGCATCCACATGTGGTTCTTTTATGCTCTTTTAAATGAAATTCTATTAACATCACAAAAGTAAAAGATCTTGGATAATTCCGGTAGCTGAAGAAATTCAGATCACTTGGTGTTGAACATGTTCAATGCCTCTCTTCCTCTAAGCTCCCTATTCCCCCTCCAAAAGAAATTTCCATCTCAAGAGTGAATGTTCCGACATAGGCCTCGTTACTCATTCTAAGGTGATGCACATGATATAGGATTTGGACAAAGGTGGTAGCCCCTCCTTCAATTTCCTCACCTAGCTCCTTAAATGGTAGCATGGAAAATCCCTCTCTAAAGTTCTAATATCACCTCCATTCTCTCTAGAAACCAAAAGACGAAGGGGAAATTTTTGGAGGTTTAATTGTAGAGAAAACATAGGGGCCAAATAGGATGTAACTCCCACCTACCCTTTGCTCAAATTCAGGAAAAAGGAAGACATTTGATGTAGAAAATAGTCCACCATTGTTCGGGCCCTCGAAGCAGGAAATCCCACATGAGCATTACATCATGATTTATTTATCATTTCATGTATGTAAGGTTAGAGGTGATATGAAGTTTCTAGACCTTGAGAGGCACGTCAAAGTATGTGTTACCGATGTGATAATGATTCGAGAAACTATGTACTTGAGTTCCAAAGTCATGGAAGCCTTCGCCCCCTAGTTGAAATTGCCTAATTGTATAACAATTTCCTCATGGAATCTCATTACGACATCCAAATATTAGAAGCTACATCTAAAGTCATGTTACTCGTAATCCAAAAATCAAAGCAATAAACACAAAATTAATGCATATTAACATCCCACAATTTTGTTGTCAATTATTATCTTCACTTCTTAAAATTTCCACTATTGAGTACCATGGCCATAATTTAAAATCTAATGTTGCATCTATAAGGACTTCAAAGTTGCAGTTAGAAGAATCAATAAATCATTATATATTGCTATTTACACATGTCTTTCGCTCTTTGCTATGTCTTGTCAATACCTCTCACAAATAGTGTACACATAGCCTCACATATAATGTTCATTGTTACATCTACTTTGTTAAATAAAATTAGAGTCACTTTAAATGATTTGAATGCCCGAAAACACCGTACAAATCAAATTCCGTGAGAATTGCATTCCAATGCACACAAAACAACTACAAATGTTTAACCTCTCAAGATTTTCTAAACATAGGGAATGTGGAAAGAGGTTTTCAAAGAAATTTGTGCAACTGCCTAATAGACCCAATATTTTCAAATCCATATAGAAAAAAAAATGAATGTAATCAAGAAAGGCCATAAAAATTAATTTACGTTGATGTGTTTGAACCATTCCTACCAAAAAGTTTTACAATATTGGTGTAAAGCAATTAGAAACAACAATAAAACAATAGGCATCTAAGAAAAGGTGAAAAGCTCCTTTAGAGAGGTGGATGGGTAAGCCCCTAAGTTAAATAAGTATGAGCTCCAAAAACCTTTCCATTACACCACCATTTCCATTGACCATCTTCCTTATATGAATGATCAAATTACTAGAAAATTGACTTCTTAGGCAACAATAGATTCTTCACTGCACAAATAATATAAATTGAAATTTAATATATATATATATATATATATATATATATATATATATATATATATATATATATATATATAGCTAATGATGTTAGTGCCTTGAGTATGCCCTAAAACTACTTATGCTTGGCTAAGAGCTCGTCTTTCTTAGACGTAAGGAAACATGTTAACGACCCGAGACCCAGAGGCATCAGGCAGGAGTGAAAGCCCGCTCCCTTACGTACCACCATCGAGTTATTCCAGGTGGCGTGGTTTTCCTTGAATAACGGTGATGAGTGAGCCTGCATTCACGGAGAGCAGCCAAAGATAATTGTCCTCATTGCTGGTTTGACAACTAAGTTATGATAGGTTTTCCCACCATGGAAAAAAGAAAGTAGCTAATAATGTTAGTATTACAAGAAATTCTTTACTACATAAATAATATAATCATAATTGAAAGATGCAATCCTTTTTATACAAAATAAACGCAAATAACAATATATGATGTTTGGAGAAGAATGATTCGAATTATGCACAATTTTATAAGAAATTTATCGACGTTTTGAATCTCAACGGGATCCATCTTCAGGAATTTTTCGAAAAAGTCCTAAAGATGGATCTCATTGAGATTTGAAACGTCAACATATTTCTTATAACAGTGTGGATAATCCAGATCATTCTTCTCCAAACGATAACCAAAAAAGCTTGAAAACTAACAATATATGATGTTAGTATCAATTGTATTTAGAAATTTATATAATATGTTAATATCAATTGTATTGAGAAATTTTAAATTGACACCCATATACCATAATCACCTTTCAAGTGTCGTTGTAAAACGTTGGATATATACTAGCATTTGCACCAAAAGGGTGTAAAGACACGCCAATAGAAATGTAGATGAATGTAGAGCGACGTAGTGGTAGTGTAGCAGGAAATTCACTTAGTCTTGATACTTGATGCCCGAGGACAACCAGAAAGTGATGATAGATCAAAACAAAAGCATGGATTTGTTGTAATTTAAAACTTGAATACAACAAAATTGCGTGGAAACTTAAAGATATTGAAAGTCTTATAATGGCAAATTCAAGGTATAACAACATTTTATTAATCAACCATCTCAAAAGGAGAGCAATTCTAAAGCTTTGAGTGCAATAAGTACATTTATACATACATGATAAACCCAAAACTTGGTTTGAATATGAACACAACATCTCCCTAGGATTTAACGACAACAACAACTTGGGAAGGTGGACCAAAACTATAAATTAGGTAGTTGGTATTAATTCTAAAGCTCCCCAATACCAACCAACTCGTAAATAGTGTAAGACAATGAGTCGAAAGTGTGTTATATAAAAACAAAAAAGAGTTATAATCCAACAGAATAATGGCCATATGAACCTTATCTTGCTCCTCTTTGGCTAGAGGAAGATTTGGTGGGTGCACGGTTATTATAGGAGTGCTTACTTTATGCTTTTCTTCAAGTTTGCTTTCTTTGTCTTTCTCATTGTCATTATTTTTCTTGTCTTCAATTACCATCCTATAAGTTGTAACCTTTCTTCCCCTAGAGCTAGGCTGGAAATTGTCAAATGAAGGCAAAGTAGTTGTCACATCAACGACTCTTTGGTTTCAACCTGTTCTAGAATTTTGTGTAGCAGTGTTTTCTACAACATAACCATTTACAATAACATCATGGTGTGCCTTCAATGTAAAAACATCTAACTCCCATTTCATAAGCCTACTACGATATGCAACAATTTTAGATTTCACCCGAGCCAATGCACACCAAGTAGAGAAATTTGGAATCTTATAATAAGTGGAATATGTATATATATGATTTAAAACTACTATACCATGAAGCGATGAAGTAGAAGATAGGGCAACTGGAGTGATTGATTTTGGCAAAATCTAAGCTCTCGAACAAATTGTTGAAATTTCTATTCCAAATATGGAAAAGTGTAGAAACCTCGAGGGGCTAGACATGGTTTTTATTCCCATCCTCTGCTTCAAACATGTAAGAGGAAAAGCACCCTATCTAGTAATCCAAGCTACTACTAATGTTGAGGCCCACCAATGAAAATAATCTACGACTATGACTACTTCCTTTCTTAATTGGCTGAGCTTTTTAAAAATGACATGTGTAAGGGTTGTGCATAATACTAAAAATTGCATACCATTTTGCTTGCGAGTAGCTACAAATGTTTATGGTGATTTATTTTTAATATTTGTTATTTATTTATTTATTTTATTTTATTTTATTTTATTTTTTATTTTTATTTTTATTTTTTTATTTCTTTTCTTCTTCTTTTTTTGGCACAAATTCGGTTGTATTATATTATCTGAAAAGAAAGAGGAGAAGGAATTCCTCATTATAAAATTTCCCCAATTTTGATACATAATAGTTTTGTCTATTGGGGAAGCATTGCTTCATGAGTGTTGCCAGTGCTGTTATTTTTTCTCCTCCCTTTTGTAGTAGAGGTTGTTACATTTGTGTTATATTGCCGGACAAACTGTTCTAAGAGAAAAATATATTTAACTTTAATTTTTAAACTAGATTGACTGTTGGAATCCTAAACAAAAGCAAGAAAAAAATGATGGAGAGAAGGATCATTTGTTCACAGTGTTCTCATTGCCTCTGTATCTTCTTCCTTGATCCTGAGAGGTGGAACCTTGTTCTGACTTTTTGTTGAGAGCTTCTCTTATGGATTTGAGAGATTCTTCTAGATGATTGCATCGATTCTTGACTGTCATTACATCTTTAGTGCAGGTATCCCATTGAGAGCGAAGGACGACCATCTCTACTTTAGTTCAAGCCTTGTCTTGCTAAATTTGACTTCTCAGGCTTTCTATCACCACTCTGTGAGATTTACAGAATGCACATGGATGTTGTCTATCTTCTAATGGGTCCATTTGCTGAAGGAGAACGTATACTCTTTCGATGTAGTCTTCTCTTTTTGTTTTTTATGTAGCTTTTGATGTTGTTGCATACTTTTCCAATTGTTGAGTAGCTATACCTTTGTTTTTTCGAAGATGATCTTCTGCCTTATCTGTTGAGGAAGGCTCGGTTTTTTCTAGAGGGGAAAAGCAATAATTAAGAGGTCAAAAAGATATTGGATTGGAGCTCCAGATGTAGGGAATGAGTGGGGATGAGAGAGGCAATGAGGTGGGAGATGAGAGAATGGGAGGCGCTGTGAGAGCGCACTGACCAACACCCTGCAAGAAGCGAGCGATGTAGGGAGAGGGGAAGGACAGATCGGGAGGAGTGAGGGGAGGGTGCTGAGTAGTCGGAAATGACATAATTTTTGTGTAAACCCAAACAAAGGCATGTGATTTATAATAGGACAGAGGGGCATATTTGCAGAGAGGGGTCAAGAGAATTGGCATGTGAGGAAAAGCGAGAGTACTGTATGCTAAGATGTGGTAAATATTTAGGGAATTGGGCATGACAGATCTATTGGGATTGGGTTGGGATATTTCAAAGAAAATAGTCATGATAAGATTGCTCTTTTTCTAGTCTATGTAAGGATGATGATGCTTTATAATCATATCAGTAGGAGAAATCATCATGGGATAGGAATATGGGATGTAATTCCATCAATTGTGACTTGACCGATACTTCTCTGAACTCCCTCATTATCTTGAGAGTCTGCATGCTTGTTGTTTGCTCTAAGGATGTGATAATATTCAACCATTTCTATATGCTTTTCTAAATTTTTAACTCTTTGCAAAATTTGGTTGAGGGCTGTGTTTTTTGGAGGTTTCTTACTAACCATTGCCTGAATGATGAGTGAAGAATCTCCAAAAATAGTTACATTATTGATTTTCCTATCCCTTAAGATTTCCAGGCCTAACAGTAAGCCATAAGCTTCGGCTTTGTTATTTGACATTTGTCTTAATCCCCAGTTGTAAGTGATCTGCCTTGATTTGTCTTGAAGGATGATGAGGCCTCCTGATCCTGCTTTTCCTGGATTTTTCTTTGACGCTCCATCAAAGAAAAGATAGGCTCTATTGAGATATTGGATCAATCTTTGAAACTCAGTCTCTGTTTTCCTAATTTTCCAGATTTGTTGTTCCCATGCATTCGTTTGGCGAGGAATGAAACTGATATTATTGATGGCGAAGCCAATCCAACTTCTCTTGTCATTCTAAAGTTGGGCCATGTTTATTTCGTTGAGCCCTTTGGATGAGAGAAATTCAATCATCAACCCCCAGGATTTTGAGATTATTGTATTTACTGTGGAGATTTTATTTTTGAAAATTTTCCCATTTCTGGCTAGCCATATTTGCCAACACGGAAAGGAAGGAAGACTACTCCAGAATCTCTGAATTGTGGATTTGTTTTTGAATGAGTAGGGAAAGTTGCCTTTCCATTTACTAATAATCTAACTTAGAGGAAGTGTGTAATTCAGATGTACTTCAATAGGTGCCACCGTTGCCTCCCAACAATTTTTGGAAAAGGGACATTCTAGAAAAATATGCTGGATTGTTTCATCCGCCTTCATACAGAGAGGGCATTGCGAAGGCCACAAATTCCTCTCTTTTTAAAATTTTCTGTTGTTAATGATTTACTATGAAGCAGAGTGCATAAGAATATTTTTATCTTGGGGAGGGTTTCCACCTTCCAGGCCTGCCTCCAGTATTTCCATTCCTACTGCCTCTGATGCTCGTGGATTTTTTCGTATCCAGTCTTGACTGAATATTCTCCTCCTATTGGTTTCTAGTAGTAGGCATCTTTGAAGTTTTTTTCGATTGGTGCTGCACCAACAAGAAGGGAAATCATGAGATTCCATTGATTTTTTAGATCATTGGGCAGATTGGGTTTGGCCCATTGCTTCCATACCCCATCTAACTCCTAATTGGATAATATCCTCCAATTTTTTGTATCCTTCCCTTATCATCCACCTCTTTATATCCTTGATGTCCTGATTACTGTCTAAGGGAGGATTTCCCATTATATTGTCCTTCCATAAATTTATATGTTCCCCATTTCCAAGCCTCATTGAGATGTGATCTTTAATTAAATTAATTGGTCCGATGATTACTTTCCAAATTTGAGTGCAGGGTCTTGTTGGAGGGCTTTTTTCCATAATAGTGGTTCTCGATGCATTAAGGTATTTTGCCTCTAATGCTGCCTTCCATTAGAGTTTTTCTCCTGTTAGGAACCTCCATGCAATCTTGCTTCCCAAGTCTAGATTCATTAGTCCAGGGATTTTTATGGAGAGACCTCCGTTTTTATAAGGAGTTGCAACTTGTTTCCAATTTATGATACTGATTTTATTTTTTTTGTCTCTTTCCTCCTTGCCATAAAAGCTCCTGATAATAATTTCGATTTGCTTGTTGATGTTTGCAGGGGCTGCAATTAGAGCAAATTGATATAAAGGCAGAGTTACTAGAATGGATTTAATGAGGATGATTCACCCCGCTTGGTTTAGCCAGAGCATGCCCCATGCTTGAATTTTTGTTTTCATCTTCTCAGCATATTTCCTCCAGATTTCAATCTTCATGTTTTTCTTAGTGATGGGCAGCCTAAGGTATTGAAAGTGATCCCAAATGTTCTGATAAGGAATATCCAAAATTTGTGATATCCACTAAATAATTATAATGGGTGTATTCCAGCTATAAATACAACTTTTTCCATTGTTAACTAGTCCGCCTAAGACATCCATGAAGTTTTCAAGGATGGTTTTGAATATTCTGGCAACGATGCAAGATGCTCCACCCAAAAGGAGAGTTTCATCAACAAACAAGGAGTGGTTTATTCTTTTGGTTCCACTGCTGATAAGAGACCTATCAAGGTGGAATTTCTTCTGCTGTGCTCCAATTTCCTGCTGAGAGAATCAACCATAAGGATGTAAAGAAAAGGGGACAGGGGACAACCCTGCCTAAAGCCCCTTGATCTTTGAAAAAAATCACAGGGTCTGCCATTCACGAGGAGGGATATCCATGGGCCAGAAGTGCATGCCTTGATTAAATTGACGAAATCATCAGAGAAACCATATCTATTTAAAACAACAACAAGGAAAGAGAGATTAAATCTGTCAAATGCATTAGCCATATCCATTTTGAGAGTGAACCCTTTTTCATTTATAGAAAGACTTGTATGGAGAGCTTCTTGAACCAAGAAAATGTTGTTGACTATCTGGCGGTAGGGAACAAAGCCTCCTTGGTTTTCTGAAATAAGGGAGTGAAGAAGAGGTTTGAGCCTACCAACAAGGATTTTGGAAATGATCATATAGGAGGCATTGCAAAGGGAAATTGGCCGAAATTGGTTAAGGGTGGAAGGGCGGGGATCTTTTGGAATGAGGGCTAGAAATGTGGAGTTGGTGAATCCCCCAATATTTTTCTTTTTTAAAACATATCTTATCATCTTTATTAAATCCTTTTTGATGAGATGCCAGAATGTGTGATAGAAAGCGATGGGAAAGCCATCTGGACCCGGTGCCTTATTCAGTTGCAAGTCCCAAACAACTGCCTTGACCTCTTCTTCTGTAACTTCTTTGGAGAGGGAATTATTTGTTTCTGCATGAATTAGCTTTGGAATATGCTTTAAAAATTCCTCTGGGTTTGCTTGGCTATCTACAGCTGTTAAGAGGGCTTTGAAGTGTCGAAAGACCTCATTTTTAATTTCTTCTTGACCCTTTATTTCTTGTCCTCCTCCCACTTTTTTTTCTATGTTATTCTTTATCATTCTTGTCTTGGCCAAGTTATGAAAAAAATTTGTGTTCTTGTCTCCTGCTTGTATCCAAAGTTGCTTGGATTTTAGCCTCCGTGTTTCTTCTTCCTGTCTATTATTCCTGTAGATCTTCCATTGAATTTCTTTTTCCTTTGCCTGTTTCTCAACTGTGTTGTCAGTGTTTTCCATTTCCTATTGGATTTTTGTTAATTCTTGCTTTAAGGTCTCTTTCTCTTTATGAGGCTCCTTGTCGTGGGTCTTGGCCCAATCTTTCAGTTTAGCTTTGATGGATTTTAACTTTGATTCTCATATGTAAGTTAGTGAACCACTGATATTTTTTCCCCACTCTTTTTCCACCTCTTGTTTGACTTCTTCATGGCTGCCCCAAAGTTGATTGTATATGAAAGGAAGAGGACCGAATTTTTCAACCATTCCAAGTTCAATTAGAACTGGTTTATGATCTGAAGTTGCCGAAGGAATAATTCTTGAGGATACTCTGCTGTAGCTGGCAGCCATTATGTCCCGAATGAGAATTCTATCCAACCTTTCTTTGATATTTGCCTTCCCTATTATTCTGTTGTCCCATGTGTATTTTCTGTTTTTTAGAGGAATGTCAAGAAGGTTACATTGCTCCATAAGTCCTTCTAAACTCTCTCTGTTTGGATCAGGCAGAAAGGTGCCCCCTCTCTTTTCCTCTGCCTTAAGAATAAGATTGAGATCTCCTCCTACAATGATATTTTCTTCAAGATCCTCCATTGTGTTTTCTTTTAAGGTCTGCCAAAATATCTCTTTATCCTTGTAATGTTTTGGAGAGTAAATATTGTAGATGTTGTTTTTCTTTCCATTTTATGCATTTTCCAAAATTGTATTTATCCAATACTCTTCTTTTGTAGTTTGCTACATGTGCCATTTTCCTTTTTTCCACATTGTACATATTCCTCCTGAACCTCCATTTGTTGAAATTGCTTGCCCTTCATAGTTTTTTGTTTTTTCTATTATTGTGTCCACTTCTTGATTGCTGATTTTTGTCTCTTGGATTAAGAGGAAGTCTTGGTTTTTCTGATTTTATGAGGTCTCATAGGAAATTTAACTTGGAGGGATGACCCAACCCTCTACAATTCCAAGAGACAACTATCATTATTTACTGATGGTGGTGGTTGAGGGACCCTTCCCTTTGTGAGCCTGTTGAGTTTTATCTTTATTATTTGAGCCTTTTTCTAGGAAGCTTTCTAGTGCATGTTGCGTTCCCGAGGATAGATCTTTGGCTGCTGCCTTGTCTCTTATTTCCCGATGAGATTTCCTTCCTACTTTCTTTGTGTTTTCAATGTTAAGAGGAGTTTCTTTTGATTGGTTTCAAGTGAGGACTCGATCCAAGATGTGGCGGAGGGGATTGGAGAGGGAGGGAGGGTCCTCCTGTTGGGAGAAGAAACCTTGAGGGGTGGGGGAGCCTGGTGGGGTGCGAGAGTGAGATGTCAGGGGGATGGGGTTAGGGGAGATAGAGGGGATAGGAGGTTCATAAGGGATGAGAGCCTTGGACAGGATATCAAAAGGGTTGGTCCCCGAGAAAGGGGAGGATTCTGGGATTGAGGAGGAGGGTTGAGAAGAAGGTTTGGAGGTCAGATATGGGGGGCCAGGTGGGGGAGCAGGTTGTGGTTTTTTTTTTTTTTTTTTTAATAACTTGTTACCATTTCAAATCCGGGTTTTCTTCTACAGTTTTTTCAATTTCTTCTTTTTTACTGCATCTATTTGCAAAATGGCCGTATTCATGACATACCTTGCATTTAAATAGAATTTTCTCGTAATCCAGCTGTTGTATGTGTGCCTAGTTATCTACCTTGAGCTTGATGGCTTCCGGGAGGCCTCTTCCAAGATCCACCTCAATGCAAATCCTTGCACAAGCATGCATGTTGTCTTTTGGTTCGCTTCTATCTATATATTTTCCAACTGCGTTTCCTATTGCACGCACCAATTCATCTCCCCAACAATGCAAAGGGAGGTGTGGAAATCTGACCCAAGTTGGAACAACATTTAGGACATGCAATTCCGGATCAAATTCAGGATTCCAACGGTTTAAATATAGTCCTCCGATGTCCATGAAGTATGGTCCGCTGCGAAAAATGAGGTCCCGATCGCTCTTGGATTTGAAGTGGAAGGTGTAGTAACCTCGATCACAGAAGCGAATGGAGATTTTTCCTTGGGTGAACTGAGCCCAGTTTCTTTCAACCCATTTATGAACGGCTTTGGGGGAAGACCAAAGTCCTGTGAATTGTCAAACCAGACCTTTCTCATCTAGAGAGATCGCAACTTTCCTAGGCAGAGTGGGCGGAAAGGAAATCTCAGGGATTGAATCTAGTTTTTTAACGAACTTAGTAATCATTGGCCTGACCTGTTGAGGACCCAAAGAGTCAATCGAAGAAGCGAAGGCAACCACTGCTGCATCAGGCTGAGCATTGATCGATGGGAAGGCGCCAACGTTGGGGGAAGGTTCACTCAAATCTGGCTTCGGGGAGGCCATGAGGGCGAAGGCCCTGCACCAAAAGGCGATGCAGCTTGGCTTGGGCTGCCAGGTCACGCGCGCACAGGAAGAATGTTGCTAGAGTATAAGGGTAGAACCATGAGTTATCTAATATTTGTTATTATTGTTAATACTATTATTAGTAGTAGAAAAATAGGACGTAGGTGAATGTAAAGAAAGGGAGAGCAGATGATAAGCTATGAGCTTCCTTCATTGATTTGAAGATGACCAATCTATCATTCAAGGGGCTGAAGTGACCATAGAACTAAGTCAGTGCCCTTTGAGGCAACCCAAAAGAAGGTATTATTGCTTTCCTTAACATGCCATCCCGTGAAAAATTTGGGGATTCCCTCCAACCATCTTGCAGACCCGTCCCCATCCCTGCCATTCTTGATCCCAAAAACCAATGCAACATTGCATTTCCCCATCCCAAAAACCAATGAGACATTGCATTTCTTTGAGATATATATAACTAAATAGAATTATTGATTATAAATTTAACTTTGGATTCTAAATAAAACTCTTGATATTAGGGAAAAAAAAAAAAAAACAACAACAACATTAGCAATAAAACTCTATCTGGATTTCTAAGACTATTAATGCAGATACTACAAACTTCAAAATTTTATAGTTTTATAACATATAAAATGGCAAATTTCTAGTTTTATAACATATTTAATGGCACTAGCTTACACCGTTTTTTGAGGAAATCCTATGAGCATATTATTTTCTAATATATAGCACATGGCTCTTGATTTAAATCTAGCCAAGATTACTTAAACATGTATAATGATATAGCATTTTGGATGAATAGTACTTTAACCTCAATCCAGACTAGCGAGCAAAGTCTCTTTGCCAAGCAGTCTCTCTTGCCCGGGTATTTCTATATAATATGAAAGTCGGCTCATGCAAAAATAGGTAATTTAGAGTAACATGTTGGAATCAAGAAGAAAGTATATTTTTTAAGAATGAAGGCTTTAACTTTTGCAACCTTTTCTTCTTCTCCTCCTTTAATGACTGCACTCAAGAAGAAAATATATTTTTTAAGAACGAAGGCTTTAACTTTTGCAACTTTTGCTTCTTCTCCTCCTTTAATCACTGCACTATTCTCTCTAGTTTGGCCAAGATATCATTTCTAATACCTTTTGACTGAATCCCCACCGAATCACCTAAACTGCCTTGGTGAATAAAATAAATTTATTGGAAACCCTATTGTTGTAGATTCTGCAAATCCAACGATCCAAATGTATCACAATTTAAGAATTCAAATAAACTAGTGTTGGAATGATTTAAGTTTTAATTTTAAAATGTTTTTCCCATGACTTCAAGGGTTGACATCCCTTGCATCCCATGGTTGTTGTGAATATTATAATATTGTTATTTTCAACTTGTAACCACAATAATTGAAATACTCATATTCATTGAAATCAGAAATTGCTGATAATATTGGGTTTCAAAGCACTAATTACCTAACTTTTTCATGCGAGTCCAATGCAATGTTCATCTTGTGTGTGTGAGGTATCACATGAATTATTATTTCTAGATTGATAAAACTTCAGTAAATGATATTTTTAAGATTGCAAACAATGTCTTTCTATTAGGTTACCAATCCATTGTGTAATTTTTTAAAAAGTGATTTTGCCTTGCTTCATTGTCAACTCAATTGTTTTTTAGTCTAATATCTCACCTTTAATTTTGACATTCCATTAAAATTAAGACTCATTCTTCATTTATATGTTAAAAGTTAATCTTTTTTAATAACATTAAAAAAGTCCATCCCCAATAAAGGGCAAAGATCACTATAATAAAAAACCTTGTGGAGTCCATCACTCTTCCAAGGATTACATATGCTAATTAAAGCGTGAAGTACCATGAAACAATGTAGTTTATAATTAAATTCCATATGATATATGTTTAAATCAAATGAAAAGGATTTGTCATGTCTCATGCATCATTTAACTTGGAAATGAGTATAACCCCTGCCAACTTTAACTAAATCAATGACAAAAGGGTAAAAGATTATTTCTAAATCAAATGCCACCGTCCAGACCATAGGGGATTATATTACAGATATAACATTATTTTCAAAACAAATTAACATGCATATGGACCAAAGCTACAGAGAAATGTCACCTTTTCTCCTTAAAATTATTGAAAATGTAAGAGAAAAATCCATAAACCTTTTCAATTATAAGTCTTGATAATCGACTTTTGGAGTTATAGCTTCATTGAGCTACAATTTTCCATAAATTTCTCCACAAATCCTGGGCATTTGTACTTAGACATCCAAAAACGGATTGATCCTCTTAGTTTTGCTACAAAAGCTATTCCAAAGCTAGTGAAATAGCAACAAGTTGTTCCTTATATGTTAATATATAGTTTTATTGTTGAAGAGTTTATTAATTGTGAGGATACAAACCGTAAATTTTGCATAGTTTATATATATATATATATATATATATATATATATATATATATATATATATATATATATATATATATATATATATATATATATATATATATATATATATATATATATATATATATATATATATATTATCATAAAATTAAATTGATTCAAAACTTGGAGGAAAAGTTAAAGAAAATTTATTAGTCCCTGCCTACGACAGTGGGACTATAAAGATCGATTCGACGTTGAATAAATAGTAATTTGGGTTGATCGGTGCATGTAATCGATGAGTTTACCTAAATGTTTGGTTTTATCCAAAGTATTATTTTTGAGGTCTTATTGTCGATTTGCTGAATTTTCACATATGATTCGCCTTACAATTAGGCTTTTTTTTTAAATTTTGTGCTAAGTTTATACTGCTTGGGGTGGAGCCCATGCGGTGGGAATGGTCATTTCGCCTTTGTTATCCAAAGTTCCAGCCTGCGATTATTTCTTGGTTGTTTAGATTAGGTTATTTAGGTCGGTTTATAACCAAGTTTGCAGAGTCTTCAAAGCCTTTGCTTAGACGATTTAAGAAGGATGTCCTAGTTTTAGGCATGTTAGCCATTTGTCACTTTGGATCTATCACATTGCAAGACTATGCATCAACACTTGGACTTCCCGTTGGATTAAACCTACCTGGGATCCTTTGTTTTGTGTGGAAACCCATAAGTGGGGGTTGTCTGTCGTTTTTTCTTGAGAACATTTCTTTCATTTTCTCTAGCTAGATCTGTTTTGTAAGCAGTAGCTCGGGTGCGAGAGTGTACTAGTTGATTTCGGGGTGCGAGAGTGTACTGGTTGATTCATCGAGTGTACTGGTTGATTCCTACGAGTAAAGGAGGGAAGGATATTTCTCAGGCTCATGAATGTAGCTCATGTCAGGAAGACATGTATGCCTCGGATTGTTGCCTCATATTTACATTCAACAATTCAACAAGTAATTTACATTCAACAAGTTGTTTGGGCACCCAAATGCAAGGCATCTTATGTTGAAAAAAAAACCCAAATGAAAGACTGTTTGTTGCCTCAGATTTACATTTAACAAGCATTATGGGCATCTAAGTGAAAGGCATCTTATGCTACAAACAAAAAAAACCCAAATGCAAGACCGTTTCAATTAGAAAAAATCCTCTGTATTGAAACAATTAAAAAAAAAAAACTCAATTAAAAAAAACTCTATATTATCGAGAAGTATCTTATCATTCGCCTCTCTTTGTTTGGTTGTATCTCGTTCCCATCCATTCCATTGTTCTCATACGTTGTAGAAAGCAGTGGATAATACACTTCCCCATTTCCTCTAGGTGATGATTCATAAATCCCTTTGTAATGAATAGAACTGTTTTATTTAAGTTGTGTTGTTAACGTAATCTATCGAATTCAGAATGACTAGAGCATTGTGTTGAGTTTATGGCCCCACCGCTTGGCCATTTGTTTAGCTATCACTTTTCACCACGTTTCGCTGTCACTTCTCTACACTTGGTTGCATTTCTTTCTGTCACTTCTCGGGTGACAAGATTTTTCTCTATTTCCAGAGAGCTCCACACCACATATTTGCCTTCCCACTGCTTTGATTGTTTCAAGAAGTATTTGATTTCCCACTGCATTGATTGTTTCAAGAATACTTCTGCTCTCCATTGCTCTTCACTGACTCTACTATGCAAATGCATGACTTTCGTACAAAGAAAACAATGGATCATGACCTTCTTGCCATAAACAATAAAGAAATTAGTTGCAGCCATTTTGTTTGTTTATGAATACATGAGATTTTTTTTTAATACAGGAGAAGTCCTGTCAAGCAACCATGATGGGTAATATTTTTCCACTTCTCCTGTAACTTGTAATGGGATAAATAAGAACCATATTATGTTCAACATTCTACTACCACATGTGAACTTTCCTTTTATCTACAAACCTTGTATTTTCCAGGCTCTTCAAATTTAAAGAGATATGATTTCTAGGCACATTTTTCACCATAAGTTACAAGTCCTTTGAATTTTCTTTTGCCCGAAAGAAAACCTCTGCATTTTCTTTTGTGTGAAAGAAAATCCACACACAAGAAGTGAGATATTATTACATTTTTTTCCTTTAAAAATAATTAACTTTACTAGGTGTATTAATTCAATTTTAAGCATGTATATAAGTTTACCCACTACATACTAGATGCTCCCTAACAAACCCAATAGATGCTCTAAATCACAAAATAGGTAATGTTCAAGAGGAAAATTATTTGCAGGTGGGCTAGGTATGCTTTGAATAGTTAAAGTATTCTATTGAGGGTTCAAGAGAATTTCTCAATAAATAATTTATTATTTGTATACTGTATAATTTAGTAAAGTAGTTTGTAATTCTATATTTTTCTATAATAACTGGTAGAATTTTTCAGAACACTTTTATTATTTATATACTCAACAATCAGTAGTAGAAATTTTTGGAACACTTTTATTATTTGCATATATTCAATGGTTAGAATTTCCTTTTCATTTTATGTTACTATATGAAATAGATAATCACGTTTTTGTTACGATATGAAATAGATAAGCACAAAATACCATGATTGAATAAGAAGGGATGCAGTGGCTTAAAAACTTCTGCCTCAAAGAAAAAAGAAGAAGTGAGATATAATTACATTTTTTTTTCTAAAAGGTAAAATTTGTGCATTGGAATATTGCTAAATACACATTTATCCACTAAATGCTCCCTAACGAACGCAATAGATGCTCCAAATCACAAAATATCTAATTTTTACTAGGAAAAGTATTTGCAAGTGGACTAGGTATGCTTTAAAAAGTTAGAGTTATGTTATTGAGCATTTAAGAACATTTATGAAGAAATATCTCGAGTGATACAAATAGTTCCAAATCAGTGTATTTCTCAAATTAATTTTTTTAATGACAACAGGTAGAATTTTTTTATAATCTTTTCATTATTTGTATAAAATTTTCATAATCTTTTCATTATTTGTACATTGTGTATTTCAACAATGTAATTTGTAATTCTTATATTTTTGTAGTTTGTAATTCCTATATTTTTCTATGATAACAAGTAGAATTTTTCAAAATGTTTTTATTCATTTTATATTAATATATGAAGTTGTTTTTTTTTTTTTAATGATAGCAGGTAGAAAATTTTCATAATATTTTTATTATTTGTATACTGTTTGTTTCAACAATGTAATTTGTAATTCCTATATTTTTCTATGATAACAAGTAGAATTTTTCAAAATGTTTTTATTCATTTTATATTAATATATATTTTTTATGATAACAAGTAGATTTTTTCAAAATATTTTTATTTATTTTATATTAATATATGAAGTTGTTGTTTCTATTACTATAAGAACACATAATCACAGCATGCAATAAATAAAACACAAAAATGTACTCACGGAAAACCAAAATTTGGTAGATGAGGTTAATTAATTTTCTTCTCAAACATTAACAACCTTCTCGTTCATCCTTAGTCTTTTTTAAAATAGCATATGCAACCTTGCCCTACATGTCAGTGTAGTCACCTATGACAAGTCTATGGAAATCAAGTGCAATTTCTAGTTGAGCATGTTATTTACAATGCCAAGTTGAACATAGTTTTTCGTCACATGGTTTTTTGTTTGTTTGTTTTTGTTGTCTCGTTTTAGACAGATCTTGAACTAAGTATTTCAATATTTCATTATGCAAGGCTTCAATTTGAATGGGTAAAGAAACATAGGTTTAAAATGTGATTTTTTTTTTTTTTTTTTTTTTTTTTTTTTGGGGTCATTTTAGATGGATTTTGAACTAAACATTTCACCATGTAAGGCTTCAATTTGAATGGTTAAAGAAACATAGGTTTAAAATGTGATATTATTTGGTTGATGGTCGTTAATTCTTGTGATGCATTGGAAATATGAAAATTCACATTACAATTATAGTATTCTATTTTATTTATTCCAATAACAAATGGAAATCATAAATATAATTTTTTTAAACCAAATATCTGCATAATTCAACTTTTTGTATGTTAAATATTTCATCCATTTTTGAAATAACTAATCTAAATTTATAATTAATTTCTGATGACTGTAGTTCATATTATTGGCTTTGAATTTTAACTTTTTTTACTTTTTATTTTCACAATAAAACCATAAATTAAGAATTTTTTTGATATATTTGTATGTTTCACATTTGAAGAAATTATATATATATATATATTTTAGCAATATAGGTTGTATTATATTTCTAAAAAGAAGAGGAAAGGTGTTCTCCATTACAAAATTCCCCAATTCTAATGCAGAGGGATGTCTGCTTGGGGGCTAATTCTTGAGATATGCTACTTGATTTCCATTTTTCTGTCCTTCTTTTACAGCTAGAGACAGTTACATTGGAGCTATAGTGTTTAACAAATTAGAATAAAAGCAAAATACACTTGACTTTCATAATAAACTAAATTTACTACTAGAATTAAGAGTGAGACCCATGGGCGTATAGAGATTTGATGAGCTATTTGTTGACAGTATTCTCACTTCCACGATATCTTCTTCCCTGATCCATTGATGTGGATCCTTGCTCAGAGTTTTTACTCATTGCTTCTTTGATGATGTTTAGTGATTCTTGCATATGGCTGCAACTGTACCTTAATGTGCTTATTTCTTCACTGCATGTCTTCCACTGTGATTTCATTTGGGCCATCTCTGCTTTGGATTTTTCTTTATCTTGTTGGATCTGATTCTTGAGATTTTCTATCACTATTCGGTGAGATTTGCAAAGTGCACAAGGGTGCGATCTGTTCTCCAGATGATCCATTTGTGTCTTCTTACTGTTGATGCTGCTTTTTTGTATTTGATTTTTCTTCCATTGATGATGTTTTCTTGTGCTTGGCTTCTTTGCTACTTGCTATTTTTTTAAAAGAGAACGTTGCTACCAATGAAAGAGACTGTGTTGCCAATGCTGAAAGGGAAATCCAGCTTACGCAGGAGCAAAGGAGGGGGGCTCGTAATGCAAATCTTTTAAGAGGTAACGCTGCTGCCAACGGAACATGCTTTGCTACCAACGCTGAAGGATGACTCCAGCTCATGCAGGAGCAAAGGAGGGAGGCAATAGAAACAAGGAGAAAAGCTAGGATGCGTTGGCCTGGAGAGATAAGGATGAGGCTCAGAGAGTGCGTGGGCCAGTAAAGGCTCAGAAAAGGCTAAGAATGGTTAAGGAAAAATGTAGCAGAAGGGAAGATGCACTCGGGCAAAATCGAGAAGGATAGGTAAGGCGCTGGCTGGGTGATTCGAAATTTATTGAAGTGCAGTAGGAGGGAGGGGGGTTGAAGGTTCACATGATGCCAGATTCCAAAAGATTGATAAGTACTAATAGCAGACATTTTAGGAATAATATTGGAGTTGGGAATCATTGCAGGGTTGACAGAATGCTTGGTTGAAGTTTCAAGAGAGATATTGGTGTTGTCATTAGATTTCTGAAGAGAGCTGATTTGACTATTGTCCATCATGAGTGAGAGAGAATAAGTCAGGGGATAGGGATTTGGATCGTGATTTCACCAATTTGTGCTTGTCCATAATTTTGTTGAACTCCTTTATTTGCTTGCTCATCTGCCAGTTTATCATTTTTCCTCAAAATGTGAAAATACTCTATGTTGCCAATATCCTTTGATATTTTTTGGGCTCTGCTTAAAATTTGATTTAAGCCTACATTTTTTGGAAGAGAGTTGTTTACCATTGCTTTGATGATGATAGCCGAATTCCCAAAGATTATAACTTCTTTGATTTTTTTTTTTCTTGAGAATTTTTAGTCCTAGCAGAAGCCCATAGGCCTCTGCTTTATTGTTCGTCATTTGGCCTAGTCCCCAATTGTAAGGTAGTTGCGTTGTTTGTTGTTGTAGAATTATTATTCCGCCAGTACCTGCTTTACCTAGATTCTTTTTTGATGCTCCATCAAAGAAAAGACATGCATTGTTTAGAGTCTTTGCCCAGGTTTGAAATTCTTCTTCGTTTTTCCTTATTTTCCAGTTATGATGCCTCTTTGTATTTCCCATTTGAGGGGCTTATTTGATCTTACTTGCTGCAAAACTTATCCAACTTCTTTCTTCTTCTTGTAGTTGGCTTAGATTGATTCCCTTAACCCCTTTTGCTGTGAGGAATTCCACCATTAGTCCCCAAGCTTTTGTAGTAACTGTGCTTACTGTAGGAATTTTATCTTTGAAAATTACTCCATTTCTTGCTAACCATAGTTGCCATCAAAGGAATGAGGGAAGGCAGTTCGAGAATCTTTGCACTGTTTGTTTATTTTTAAAGGAATATGGGTAGCTACTTTTCCATCTATTGATGAAATGATTTATTGGGAGGTTATAGTTTATGTTTGCTGCTATGGGTATTATTATTGTCTCCCAGCATTTTCTTGAAAAGGAGCATTCCAGTAGTAAGTGTTGGATTGTTTCCTCTTCCTTCCTGCATAATGGACATTGAGATGGCCCACTTATCCCTCTTTTCTTTAGATTCTTTGCAGTTAGAGTTTTGTTATGAAGTAAGGTCCACAAAAAGATTTTGATTTTGGGTAGGGATTCAATCTTCCATGCTGATCTCCAGTATTGCCATTCTTGTTGATTTTGATTCTCATGAAGTTTTTGGTACCCTATTCTGACAGTGTAATCTTCTTTTGTTGGTTCCCATATGTAGATATCATTCTTATTTTTTTTCTATCGAGGCTGCTCCTGCTAGTAGCTTTATCAATTGATTCCATTGTCCTGTCAGATCACGTGGAAGGTTGGGTTTGGCCCATTTATTCCAACCTCCATCTGTCTCCCAACTAGAGACGTCATTCAGTTTGTGTAGGCCTTCCTTTATCATCCATTCTTTTAATTCTTTTATGTATGGATTATTCCCCATCGGTGGGTGTCCCATTATGCTGTCTTTCTAGATATTTGTCTGCTTCCCATTTCCCGGCCTCTTCATGATATAGTCTTTGATAAGCTGAGTTGCATTAGTGATTGCTTTCCATATCTGGGTACATGGCCTTGTTGGAGGGTTCTTATCCAGAATCGAAGTTCCGGGTCCATTGAGGTATTTTGCTTCAAGGGCATCTTTCCACCATGCCTTTTCTCCTATTATGAATCTCCAAGTTATTTTACTCCCAAGAGCTGTGTTCATTAGTCCTAGTAGTTTTATGGTGAGACCCCCATTTTTATATGATGCTGTTACTTGTTTCCAATTTATCAGACTAAATTTTTTCTTTTCCCTTTTCCCTCCTTGCCAGAGAAAGTTTCTGAGTATTAATTCTATTTTTTTTATGGATGCTTGCAGGGGCCGTAATAAGAGAAAATTGGTATAAAGACAGAGCTGCCAGTATGGATTTTATGAGCATGATTCTGCCGGCTTAGTTCAGCCAAAGCATCCCCCAAGCCTTGATCTTCACTTTCATTTTTTCTGCAAATTTACTCCATATTTCATTCTTCATGTTTATCTTACTAATTGGCAGCCCCAGGTATTGAAAATAGTCCCATCTATTTTGGAAAGGTATATTCAGAATTTGTGACATTTTCTGCAGGGTTCTTATAGGAGTATTCTAGCTGTATAAACAGCTTTTGCCATTGTTAACCATGCCTCCGGAGACCTCCATGAAACTGTCTAAGATGGCTTTGAATCTTCTTGTCACTATGCAAGAGGCTCCACCCAGTAGAAGAGTGTCATCAACAAACAGGGAATGATTTATTCTTTTGGTTCCTTTGTTTATAGAGAGATCTGTCAGAGTAGAGTTTCTTCTGCAATGTTCCAAATTTCTACTGAGAGATTCTACCATAATGATATAGAGAAAAGGAGACAGGGCGCATCCCTGTCTTAATCCTCTTGAACTTTGGAAGAAATTGCTTGGCCTACCATTTATAAACGGGGCTATTCTGGGGCCCATAGTACAAGCTTGTATTATTTCCACAAATTCCTCAGAAAACCCGAAGGCTTTTAGCACATCTGCCAGAAAAGAAAGATTAACTCTGTCAAAAGCATTTGCCATATCCATTTTTAGGATGAAGCCTTTTTCATTATTTGAGAGGCTGGTGTGTATGTCTTCTTGAACTAAGATGATATTATCCACAATCTGCCTATTGGGTACAAATCCTCCTTGGTTTTCAGTGATTAGGGAAGGGAGAAGGGGTTTCAGTCTTCCTGCTATAATTTTGGAGATGATCTTGTAAGAATTATTGCAAAGAGATATAGGCCTGAAGCGGTTAAGAGTAGTTGGTCGAGGATCTTTGGGTATTAAGGCCAGAAAGGTTGAGTTGGTGTACCCTCCTATCTTCCTTTTTCTCATTACATATCTTATCATTTTTAGTAGATCCTTTTTGATAAAGTGCCAAAAATTTCTGTAGAAACCTATGGGAAAGCCATCTGGTCTCGGAGCCTTATCCGGTTGCAGTGCCTAAACTGCTGCTTTTACTTCTTCTTCCATTACTTCCTTAGTAAGAAGGATATTGCTACTGTTGTCAATAATTATTGGGATGTGTCTCAGAAACTCTTCAGGATTTGCATGACTATCTGGAGCTACGAGGAGTTTTTTGAAATGGTTGAAGGCTTCATTTTTTAATTCTTCTTGTCCTATTGCCTCTTGTCCCTCCCCTCCTGTGATTTTTGCAATATTGTTCTTAATCATTCTTGTTTTCGCTAAGTTGTGGAAAAAGGAGGTGTTTTTGTCTCCAACTTGCATCCATATATGTCTGGACTTGAGCCTCCAAGTTTCTTCTTCTTGTTTGTTGTTTCTATATATTTTCCATTGCACTTACTTTCTTTTGTTTGCTTCTCTATGGTACCGTTACTACTCTCCAGTTCCTCTTGAATTTGTTTTAGCTCTTTTTTTAGTTCTTCTTTCTCTTTGTATGGTTATTTATATCTGTTTCTTGCCCAGTCCTTTAATCTTACTTTTGTTGCTTTTATTTTTGTTTCCCATATGTAAGTGGAGGAGCCACTGATGTTTGTTTTCCAAACATTTTCCACTTCTTTTTGTGCTTCTTCATTGCTGCCCCATAGTTGATTATATCTAAAAGGCAGCGGTCCGTAGTTTTCAGCCATGCCAAGCTCCATAAGTGTCGATTTATGATTAGATGCTGTTGATGGAATGATTCTGGAGGTTGCTCTGCTATAGTTGATTATCATATTATCTCGGATGAGGATCCGATCTAGCCTTTCCTTGATGCTTGCCTTGTCTATTCTTCTATGGTCCCAGTTATATTTCCAATTTTTGGGTGGGATGTCAATAAGGTTGCTTTGATCCATTATTTCTTCTAGAGTTTCTCTACTTGGATCCGGCAGGAAGTTCCCTCCTCTTTTTTCTTCAGCTTTTAGTATTAGATTTAGATCTCCTCCAGCTATGAGATTATCTTCACTATCATCTCTAATGTTTTCTTTTAAAGTTTGCCAACAATTTTCTTTGTCCATGTAATGATTAGGGGAGTATATGTTGTAGATGCTGGCTTTCCCGCCTGTTTCAACATTCTCCAGCTTCGTATTTATCCAATGTTATTTTTTTATGTGTTGTTGCAGTTTCCATTTCCCTTTTTTCCATATGATGCTTATCCCTCCTGAAGCTCCATTGGCCGAAATTGCTTGTCCTTCATAAATCCTTGATGTTTCTACGATCATATCCATTTATTGGATGCTAAGTTTTGTCTCTTGAATTAAGAGGATGTCAGGTTTTTCACTTTTGATCAGGTCTTTCAAAAAGTTTATTTTGGAGGGGTGACCTAGCTCTCTACAATTCCAAGAGACAGTTATCATTATTTACTATTATGGGCGGCTGCAGGACCCTTCCCTTTGTGTGCTTGCTGTACTTTTTCTTTATTTTTTGTTCCTTTTTCTAGAAAATTCTCCAGTCCCTGTTGTGTTCCCAGAGAGATATCTTTGGCTGCTTCTTCATCCTTGAGTTCTTTATTTGTTTTCCTTCCAACTTTCTTTGTGTTCTCGGTGTTTTGGGGAATTTCTTTGGTCTGGTTTCTAGTTAAGATTCAATCCAAATTTTGAGGTAAGGGATTGTCCACCTGGTGAGGGGAAACAAGGGGGGTAAGGACGGGGGAAGAAAGAAGAGAGGGTTTGGGAGATGAGGAGGAAATCGACTTTGAAGGGATAAGGGCAGATGAGAGGATGTCAAAAGGGTTTGTCCCCATAAGGGAGGTTATCTGAGAGGGGGGAGGGGATCCTAGTGGTTGGGGGGGGGGGGTGTGGTCCTTTGGAGGGTTTTGCGGTTGTCTTCTTCTTTTTTACTTGTTCCCATTTTGGACCTAACGTTTCTTTTGCATTTTTTTTCAGGTTTTTCTCTTTTATTACATCTATTGGCGAAATGACTGTATTCATGACATACCTTGCACTTGAAGGGGATTTGCTCGTAGTCCAGCTACTGAATGTGGATCCAATTGTCCACCTTGATCTTGATAGCTTCCGGGAGGCCCTTTCCTAGATCCACCTCTACACAGATTCTTGCGCATGCCTGCATGTTGTCTTTTGGTTCACTTCTGTCAATGTATTTGCCCACTCCATTTCCTATTGCGTGTACTGAATCATCGCTCCAGCAATGAAGAGGGAGATGCGGCAATCTGACCCATATTGGTACCGCATTGGGAACATCCAGTTCTGGATCAAAGTCCGGGGTCCATCGGTTAAGATACAAGCCTCTTGTGTCCATGAAGTAAGGCCTGCTTCGGAATATGAGATCTCGATCACTTTTGGTCTCGAAATGAAATTTGTAGTACCCCCTTCCACAAAATCTTATGGCTATTTTTCCTTGTGTAAACTGGATCCAGTTTCTCTCCACCCATTTCTGTACTGTTTTGGGTGAGGGCCACAATCCAGTGAATTGACCCACAAGTCCTTTTTCTGCAAGAGAGATCGCAACTTTTCTTGGTATTGATGGCAGCAAAGGTATTTCTGGTATGGATTACAGCGTTTTGACAAATTTTGTGGCTGCTGGTCTGATTCGCTGAGGTGCCAAAGATCTGATTAGAGAGGCAAATGCTGCTGATTCTTCATCTAGCTGTTGATTACTCGCATTTGCGGCATTTGCAGGAGGTGAAAGTGGCCCCGGATCTAGCTCCAGGGTAGCCATGGGAGCAGTACAAGATCTGCTGTGCATTTGGCTCAACAACAACCACTAAGGCATAGAATCAAAATATTATTTTAATAATTATAACTTATAAAATCAAAATATTAAAATTATAGATAAAAAATTAAAATATTGAATTTTCAAAACTTATAAATCAAAATATTAAAATTATAACTCATAAATTAAAATATTAATTTATTAATGTGATGCATATGCTCCAGCAAATAATTACTCTAATAACTAAATAATACAAAATAAAAATTTAATTATAAAGAGACATCTGCTTGCAAAAAATTACTCTAATAATTAAAAAATAATAAAAATAAAAGTTGAATTATACAGAGAGAAAGAGAACTATCTCTGAAATAGATGCGGCCCGAGCAGACGAGAAGGCCACTTTAGGAGGTTTTTTCTTTTTTCTTTTTGGCTCAAGGTTTTGTTGATTTTTACAGGTGTATACTCCTATTGCATATCTCTTGAAAGTCCGCTAACCTGAAGCAATGATTATCTGATGCAGCGTATTCTGAATTTGTGTTTTGTTAAAGGGTTTGTGGTTTTAGGTTGCAGAATTCGTTGGGAAATCTCAAGTGGGATTTCGGCCTATCCAAAGTGGCATCTGAAGGTGTTTTATTGATCATTCATTCTGAAGTTGCATACGCCCGCGACTTTACTTTCAGGACTTGGTTTCGCTGGGACTGTGGTTGAAAAATTCGTACATTGTAAGCAGATCTTGAAGCAATTCTTATTCGGCCATCTTTGGGGAAGTTTATATCTGTCTTTCTGAAGAGCTGGAGCAGATTTAAGAACAAACCTCACCCTAATTTCTTCGATGGTGTTTTCTCCTGTGGTATTAAACAAACACTTGAAGTCTTCGGGACAAATCCTCTAAAGATAAAAGTTTCGATAATCTGTGCGTAGTCTTGGATATCTGAAAGAGAAAAAAATCTCGCATGCATTATTTATCTGAAGAAGTCTGTGGCCATCACAATTTGAAGGACGAACTGTACAAAAGCCTGTATCTACTCGCTGAAAGCATTTAAGGGTTTAATTATGGTAATTTAACGTGAGTTTTTTGTTTGATTTGGTTCCAAGTCTCAGATCTATGTTCTTAGCATTGTTCCAAGTCACCGTTACGGTCAGTTCCACATCCAATAGAGGCCTTTACGGGCTCAAAGCGGCGTCGTTGACCAGTAAGTAGAGATCGTGTTATTGACCTTGTCTTTACCTGCGACCGTACAGGACATACAGTGTCATGAAGTAGGATCTCATAATAAAAAGCCTTAATTAGAAGTGAAACCATTTGTAGCGTCTGCTAAAAACACCGAGACAGAAATTTTAATGCAGCAAAACTGCAATGGGTACACAGCTTGAGACGTGAGAATGGCGAAAACCCTAACGCTAACACAAACCATATCAGTCGCAGGCGTTTTCTCTGCTGTTTCCTTCTGGTACACACACGATCGTGGAACCCATACAATGCCTTTCGTTTTATTCTTAATTTTGGATCTTCACACATTATTTCGTTCAATATTTGTGGAGTTTACATATTGTAGTGAACCTTGCCAGTTAATGTCAATACCCTGAAATTTGCAGGTATGGGTTCATGTTCGGAAGAGAATCTGCAAGGAAGGAGCTCGGAAGCAAAATCGAGGAGCTCAAAAATATCGCCGAGGACCGCCAGAATCCATGAATCAATTGATCAATAATGTAGGTCATGATTTGTATTTTCTCTTTCAAAAATCGCTGCGAAGAAGTTGAAGTTATTTTCAGTATTTATTCGTATTTATAATGTCTCGTTATGGAAGTGTTTATTGTGGAACAAAAGATTATTATGGTGGCATGTCGCCCGAGTAGTAGTGGGCAGAAACCCATGTAGTTCATAAACCAAAACGACAGCACATATTATCCTTATAAACCCTAAAATCTTCAGAACAAATTCTAAACCGTAAAATCCGTACATAGTTATTCTCCGAAACCCCAAAAATTCCAGCACGGACGTATCCTTCTCCCAAATTGTTTTGACCTCGTTTCTGCATATGGCAAACCCATGAACTATTGTGCGACTTCTGCTGCGGAGTGCGCTTATAGTGGGTTGAATGTGGTTCTCAAATTGATATATGGGTTCAGGAGCTGCGATAGATGTAACGTACCTGACCTCCTATATGGTCATGTCCATTGGATGGGGTGCTTAAAGGAACATCAATTACATGACTGACGCATACTAAGGCGGAATCAATTCAATCAGAGAGAATTAATTTAATTACAACCAAATAAAACTAAGTGCAATGCGCATTTCTTGCACATAGACATACGAACAACCCTTCCATGCATTCCAGAAAAATTCCTATCCATACCAATCTGCCAAATTACTCATTGATACCAAAGAACTCACAACATCAATGCATAACCCAGTGAGCAACAACATCAACATGGATGATACTCATCTTATATCAATTCACCACCAATTTCCCTCAAGTGTAGGCCTTTCCACCCAACATTAGGCACTCTTTCATAGAGGCCAATCCCTTGTTGGGGTTACAAGACTAGATGGGAAAATTTCTATGGGCTGGCTCAATTTTCTCTCACTCAACTCAACCTAGAGATCTTAGACAGGGAATTAACACTATGATTTTCCCAGGCACAACAAGCCCCTTTCAACTTGTCACATTCTTGAGTCTTCCTTCTCAAAGGGGGGTTCTCCCTTGTAGATCATTGGGTTTTAAATTTCTAATGGCCTAATTAAACCAAGTCAAGAGGACCCTAAGGCTTCTACTATCATTAGCACTAGTCAAAGGATTGAAAAATTAGGGTTTAAGGTGGAAGGCATGATTGCTAGGGTTCTTCAAGGTAAATTCCAAATTTGAGTTCAAAGAGAAGATCCCCAAACACGCAAAATCATACAAGGTGATTTGAAAAAGCAAACCCTAGCAAAACGGTATAAAAGATTTTTGAAAGAAAATAAAGTGATGGGAGGATATAAGATTAGTGCCTTAGATTGCCAATGTATTTTCTTGGCATATGGGGTCAAGGATCGACTCACTCGTGGAACATTGGAGTGGATTTAGGTTCAGCAGAGTAGGGTAAGTCCACTGACTACCCCTAGGGCTTTCAGTCTTCAAGGACAAGATAAGGAAAGGAGCCCACGTGCTACTTCTTAAAAGATGTGCAAAAAAGGGTTTGTTTAAGAGGGATAGTGAAAATTAATACTATGCCCACTCGCTTAATACTAAAATACCATCATCCATAAACACAACCAAGACACAAGAAGTCCACTTAGATTTACTTTCATTCATCCAAGCTCCACCATGTTCATCCAAGAAAAGAGTAATATCCAAATCTTAGACACGGAGACACGGAACACGCTAGACACACAAATTCGATTGTCTGACACAGGGCACGTAGACCCCCCAAAACAAGACACATAGGACATGTTATATATATATACTACTACTACTACTACTAAATAGATATTTCAATGATTTCATATTACACAAATTCTCATTCATGATACAGATTAAGGATTGAACAATTAGGGTTTAAGGTGGAAGACATGATTGCTAGGGTTCTTCAAGGTAAATTCCAAATCTGAGTTCAAAGAGAAGATCCCCAAACACAAAAAATCATACAAGGTGATTTAAGAAAGCAAACCCTAGCAAAACGGTATAAAAGATTTTTGAAAGAAAATAAAGTGATGGGAGGATATAAGATCAATGCCTTAGTTTGCCAATGTATTTTCTTGGCATATGGGGTCAAGGATCGATTCATTCGTGGAACATTGGAGTGGATTTAGGTTCACTAGAGTAGGGTAAGTCCACTGACTACCCCTAGGGCTTTCAATCTTCAAGGACAAGATAAGGGAAGGAGCCCACATGCTACTTCTTCAAAGATGTGCAAAAAAGGGCTTGTTTAAGAGGGATAATGAAAATTAATACTATGCCCACTTGCTTAATACTAAAATACCATCATCCATAAACACAAACAAGACACAAGAAGTCCACTTAGAGATTTCCTTTCATTCATCCAAGCTCCACCATATTCATCTAAGAAAAAAGTAATATCCACACCTTAGTCCCTTGACACAGGGACACTGAACTCGCTGGACACGCAAATGCGACTGTCTGACACAGGGCACATAGACCCCCCAGAACATGACACATAGGACACACACACACACACACACACATATATATTACTACTACTACTACTACTACTACTACTAAATAGATATTTCAATGATTTCATATTACACAAATTCTCATTCATGATACAAATTAAGACATAGATCTAGATTCAAAGGTTCCATTGACTACCCCTAGCTGTACTAGTATCCAATCATCAATAAATCCCTCGATACCTGGGTTCTAAAGATAACACTGTATTATTCGACCACAAGTGGATCCATTGTAGTGTGAAGCATTCCTCAGTATCATCCCTGGTAAATCTGAAGGGCATATCTCCTCATGTGCTAGTGGGGGTGTCACTGCCACGCTAATCATCTGCTCCCCTAGAACCCAATCCACCAAATGGAGAGCATCCTCACCATACCATGCCTGACACTGTGTCATACCAATGCCATCCCACCTAAAAAGATCTTGCGAATGCAGACTTGAGATCCTTCTATCTTGGTCGCTTAAAGTATACCTAGACATCCCATGGGGCTTGTGCACTTCCTTGCCAAACAATCCTGCCCCTTGGGCTGACTTGTACTCCTATGGAATCGTGAAAGGTAGTGCAAACTTGGTCACCAAGTCAAATTCTGTATCGATGTAATCAGAACCCTGCACCCTTGGTAGGCCTATTATAAGGTTTACAAATACACACTCTAATTCCGGATCTACAGTAGCCTGTGCCTATTATAGGGTCTACAAATACACACTCTAATTCCGGATCTAGAGTAGCCTGTAGGTATGTCCTACAATAAGTCTGCTGAACAACCATGCCTCAACTTGTCCTGCTGACAAGTCATACAATCTTTCTCATCACCTGGCATAACACCCTTGAGGCCCTCCCCATAGAACCTCACTTTGACTTGAATGTAAGTGTGGCAATCCTCAGGATCCACTGCCAATAGTGAAGCATAGACCACTCTCAGAGTCTTTTCCTTGAGTGTGGACTCAGGGATTGTTGAAAATAGCGAGGGAATGGATTCCTTGATTTGTGCCTTAATTCAAGGAATCAAATCTATGTTCTTCTTAATCATGCATGAGTTCCAGTGATGACTCAATGAGGATGAGTTCAAGAAGCAGTTTGACTAGTGCGAGTTTGTGGAAGACTAAGTTAATTGTCTTCTAGTGTGAGTTAAATTGGGAACTGAGTGAACAAGTGGAGTTAGCCTCCTAAATTTTAGGGGGATCCAAATAACTAAGTGTGTTGACTTTTGTTAACTAGAAAAGCTCCAGTTCAACTCCTAATTTAGAAAACTCACTAATCATAGCCTAATTGAAAAGCTTATAAGGAGATCAAAGGCACACAATTGATCACTCAATTCTTGAGCATGAGTTTGTGAGTAAGAGAGCTTGTGAGAGGAACACGCAAGAGGATTTATCTTGTGCAAATTGTTGGAGGAGAATTTCCTTTGGGAAGCAGATCAGTATTCTTGCAGAGTTGTTTCAAGCCTAATTCAAGGCTGAGAGATCAGATTGCATTCCTTATTGAAACAGTTGGGTTTTGCAAGAGATCTGTAGCCTATTTTTCTTCAATAAAATTTTCAAGCAAGCGAGGGTTTTCCCTGTTGGGTTCCCTAGAAAAATTGTGTTGTTTTTGTGAAATTATTTCTGTTCTATTCCGCTGCTATTTGGTAGAGAAATTCTGTGTCTGTGTGAAAAGAAAAATTATTTTCAGATTGTTCATAACAGCAGATCAGAATTTCGTGGAAATTTTACAGGGACTAAGTAGATGATATCGTCCTCTACTGTATACTCATCATCCTGTCGGTTTCCAACCCTCAACTTAGAGGCAAAACTGTTCTCTGAATTCTGCATCCCCAAGTGGGATGCCCAATCTCTGCATGCTGTTGGTCTCCTGGATAAAATACCTGTAACAATGTCATCCATGCTCTCCATAAACCCTATAGTGCGCCCCACCACTCTGTCAAAATATCTATCTGATCCTGCTGCCTGTGATATCTCACCGTGATTGAATCTTAGAAATAGTTGCTACATCAAATGAATCCTGGACAACCTGTCAAGCTCTGCCACATGATGACATGATCCACCTGGATCCCACTGCCCATTTGAGATTTTGTCATCCCAAATATCTGTGGGCTCCTGCTGTGGTATACCTCTAGCTAGAAGTATCTTTCCAAGCATCACTAACTCAGTGGGATACCAGCTCATAATCTCTCTCCGTTCCAACTGAAATGGACTTCTGAAAGAAGCAGTACATAACCTCCCACGGAATGTGACTTCCATTCAGTTATCAGCAACCCTTGAAAAAGACCTCGTGTATAAATGTCAACACAAGGAATATTCCCACCATGCTTATGCTACCCCACTCTGATTTGAACTTGAATGCTCTAATGTCGAAGCTCTATTTCATGACCTTGGTCAACCTGTAAAAGCAATTGGAAAGAGTTGGCTTCTTCTTCGTCATACCAACTCACCTCCCCATTATGCAAATGTGGACTCATGGTACTGCAAGTCTTGTCTATCTACTTCTGAAGAGGGCTGTTCCGCAGCTCAAGAGTAGGCTTCTTTTGCTGCCTCATTAGAAATTCTAACTGTTTCCCAACACGGATAAGATTGGCAGCTGTCCTAGCACAACTAACTCCAAGGAACTTAGGCTCATTGTCGTGCTGTCATATGAGCATCTTGGTTCTCTCCTTCATTTCTAGAGGGCCTTCTTGAAGATGTTTAAAACTTTAATCTCTTCTTGAGTATGTTCCTTGTGACTGTGATTGGAAAGTCCTGTAGAAGAGATCGGTGAAGTGAAACAACTGTCCTCCTCATGGGTTGTGGCTGCCATATAAGATTGAATTTCATGTACTTACCAGGCAAGCGACATTCTAGGTGTCCTAACTCTCCTCTTTGATCCACTATGTCATTTTTTAACCTGTTCAAGTTTTTGGCATGAAGTCCCTTTGGTCCCTTCATATTTGTATGTATGTGGTCAATCAAGGGGGCCTCACCACATGGCTATCTTTGACTGCGTGGTGGGTTAGCCCCTTTAGGTTAATTGCCAAACAATTTGTGGGCAGGTGCTTTCCCCACCGTTGATTGTGAAATAAATCAAGTTTGAACGATTCAGATCTTCGTGGGTTCAAAGGCACCTTTCCTTGAGGTGCAACTTTAAAACCCTCAACAAGTAGGGTGCCAAGTGTCTTTTTCTGCCAAACATCAAAATTTTAAGGTGTTTCCTTGGATCTTGTCCTCGCCATGTGCATTCTATAACCTATTTGGACTCTCCTCTGGATCCATGTCTGCGCAATAACCCATGGATGTTCTGGACTTGTTCGCCATCCACTTTCCATACAGTTAACATTCCCATGCAGCAGTGGATTTTGTGGGGTTTTCACGTTGGTACCCACAAGATCAATGCTCAGGTGGTCAAAAATTCATGTCTCTGCACATTTATAATCAACCCATGGGGATTAATTCATCGTCTTGGTGCTCATGGCAATTCCTTGATTTCCAGCAAGGTCTTTTTACCAAACAGTTGTGTGCAATTGAAAATTCCATTATGAACATTCCATTTTAGTGTGCCACTGCAAATTCCATTATGAACATTCAAATTCTCTGCCCATTATGCCTAGTGCTGTAATCTGGGATTTGATACCACTTTGTGGTGGACTCAAACTCCTCTATAGTCACGTCGAGGGGATGGTGTACTTGAGGAACAATTACACCACCGGCACAAAATAAAATCAATGCAATCATTGAGAAATAATTGAACTATACATGTATATAATGAAATGCAATGCATTTTATATTGCGCATTATATTTACATAGATATACGAACAATCCTTAATGCATTCCAGAATGTTTCATAAGCATATTAATCTTGTCCAATTACACCTTGCCATCAAAGAACTCGTAACATAAATAAATAACAGATGAAGCAACAACAATATGAATAATACTTATCTGGAATTCACCATCACTGGCTACAAGTAGAGGCTTTTCCACTCAATTAGTATGTGCACTCTATCCTGGAGACCATCCCCAAGCTGGAGCAATGGGACTACAAGGGCAAATTACCACTGTTTGGTGCTAATCACTCTTATTCAAAACAACCCATAGATCTCATATATGGAACTAACACTGTAGTTTTTCCAGGCACAACAATCTCCTTTCAAGTGGCCACACTTTCCCCCCTCAACCTGCTTGACACAAGGAAATAATCCTCTTCTCTGCCATGCAGCCCCTTGGTCAATCCCCCTACCCTCCTATGCTCCAGTGCAGGCAAGGGAATCTCTAATTCTGGGAACCAAAGATTTATAGTGGTGAGCAATGGCTACTGTTTTGCTCAACATTCACCTGTGACCCTGTTCATGGTTTTCACATGTAGATGGCAGCACTTCTCAATATGTACGCCCTGGTAGCAAGGTCAGGCCGCATGAGAACAGAATGAGCCTGCAGAATAACAAACAGTCCTTGCCACTGCTCCCTGGCCTCCCCTCCCACCTCCACCTTGCATGCCATCCTATGAAGAAATCATTTGCCTTCACAAGAAGTTCACAGATCTTTCTCTGGAAAACTATTTATCCAGGTTTGTGAATAATTAATGAACATAGATAAAGGTAGAGAACTTGAGTTAAAGGGTGGACAGCAAGAAAATATTGTTATTTATCTCATATCTCCTTAGAGCCAGTTTCTGTTCTTGTGAAGTCATAGCTCCCTTTTTATCTTTTCTTGCAGCCTTTTAGTGTGCTTTATATTGTAACTGTAATGAACAAGTGTCACAAACCAAATTACATTATGGGGATGGTTACGTGCCTGCTGATTAGTAAATGATTAATGTCATACCTTGACATAGACCACATATGTCCAGGGTTATAGCCAACTAATCATTACAATGGAAGAGCACTGCTCAGCACAGCTTGGTATCTATTAAGGTGTACTTAATGTGGACTGTGTGATTAATCAGATCTACTTCAGTGGCCTGGGACACTCGATTGAGTCTTTTCCCCCATGGCATCGTGATGGGAGGCTGTTTGGTTTTGTCACAATAATGTTACTGGACGCTTCTGAGTAAACTGAGTTGAGTCAGCTAAGTTAGACTTGGTTTTGAGTCATACTTATGAGTATCACTCACGAGTATGTAGATTGGCAAGTCAAATGCCAGTCAGATTAACTGACCATAAAGAACATCTCATTTTGCTGGTTTCTTACACAATTTTACGACAGACAATCAGCACCTTTACACTGTCCAGAATCTATGACATTTTGTCGTATGTACTGTCAACTTTGTAGTTTGAAAGGAAATAATATCGAAATTTACCATAAATGGGCATTGTGAACTACTATACATTTCTCCTTAAAATTAAATCAAATTTTTTTATGTAAAATTCTGATTCAACTCCCTCATTCTTCCCCAGTCTGACTCAATTCTTACTCTTTTGCCTCGTTGGGTGAGTCTCCATGTCAAATCTGCCGACTTTGGTTTTTTGTTGAGAAAGATAAGTTTTAGTGATGATCGATGCTGGCTGTGTTCATCCATCTTCTGATAGATTTGTCATGTATGCAGGATGTGTGCCAAAGTGATGTGATTTGAAGAGAATTCAGCATGCAACCACTGATTGGACCTGGTTATCTAGGATTCTTTTGTGTTCTTTGTAGCAATTGACTGCCAAATTTTGAACTCATTTTGGTCGACTTTACTGAGTTTGCAATGATTGTTCAAACTTGATGTCATTTTGACACATTGTATTCAGCCTACTATCTTAGGTGGATGGATGCTAGCTAGACAGGTTTTGAATGGTCTACAGCCCAAGATTGAGCCCAAGGTTTTGAATGACATGTTTAGCCAAATATACAGCATGAGTGGGAACCCATGTTGACAGTATAGTCTGATCTACAGCTTCCCTTACATTATTTATACAATTTTATGCACTCGAAATCCCGATCAGGAAGTCAACTCAAGGCATTTGTTGACGTAGTACTTGAGATTGAAGTGTGTCTTGTCATGAATTTTGGTTAGAGTCTCATTCAGAGTGCGAAGTTTTTCATGAACTTTGGTACAACCTGATTTTAAAGATTGGACTAGGAACAACTTGGTTGAACAATGGGTTCTCCTCAAAAGGTGGATGAAGGAACAGGAGTTCAGAGAAAATGGAAGAAGATAGCATATGGAGGGATGCAACCTGGGTATGATGATAATTATACTGATGAATCCTTTTTGGAAGACATGGTAATGAATGCCAATGTTGTAAGGAGAGATACCTTGACTGTGATGCGGGACTCTGTTGCTGTGGCCCAGTACATATGTATTGTAGCAGTAGTTGCATCTGTATGGACTTACTCTTTGAAAGCCCAACTGGATGAAAATCTGCTTCTTATGATGGATGCAGTTCTGCTGGCACTGGGCTTCTCGGTATTGTTATTGACAGCAGGCAGGATCTCAGTATCACTTCTATGTCAATATGCTCTCAAAGTTGCTTTTTTTGTTAGTGGTCTTTATGTCTTAGCCCCTATATACCAGACACTCACTATGTCCATCAGTTCAGATTCTATCTGGGCACTCACTGTATTTCTTCTGATAATTCACCTTTTCTTGCATGATTATGTTGGCTCTACCATTAAATCTCCAACGACCTTGGATTTGAACCCACACCTGCTTCAAAATTGCTGTACATTGACCAATAATATTTCCCTGAATGCTTCAATTGTGTCATCAGTACTGATTGCCTCTCGCTTACCATCCAGGCTCCTTGTATTTGCAGTAATGCTTTTCTCTTTGGAGCTTTTCCTGTTCTCTCCACTGATCACCCTTAGCATAAAGCAATACTCTGTCAAACTGTATTTGTGCTTTTCTGGTTTGTTGGTTCTGATAACTTTGGGCCTGATTTTTCCCTTGCATCGGCTAGTATTTGTTCTTTTTGTGGGCCTGATTTTGTTTATTGTGATTGCTTGCCCCTATTGGTTGATAAAAGCTCAGGAATACAAATTTGAAATCAAGGGTCCATGGGATGAGGCAAAACTATGCTTTGATATAACAGAATAGGCTGGCTAGAAGGATTTGTCAAAGTAGTAAAGATTTCTGACTACATTCTACCAGGTTGATATGGGGATTGCTGTAATGGATTTGTTTGGATTTATATATGCCTCCACACCTACTAGAAGAGGATATGCCTGTCCGGACAATGGCTTTTTGGAATACACATTTACAATATTAATCTTTGTTTCAAACTGAATAGGTCAAACATTTTGGTAATCTATCAAAAACATTTTGTCAATAATTTTAAAAAATCATAAATAGCATATGCTATACATTTTGCTGAAAACTTTGCATATTTGTAATGTTTGTTTTTGCTGAAAATATTATATGGTATACTGTATGAGAGCCTAGGTTAGGTTTACAAGTGGGAGAGAAACACCGGGATAGAATGTGAGTCAATGTGGGAGAGCAGACAAATTCCACAAATGTAGGAGGCAGACAGTCACCCTGGTCAAGAAGCCAGATGGAAGAATCGCACCATTGGCACAAACAATAGCTAGGACAGACCTGTACCATGGATCATAACTGAGACAAATTGTGTAGGAGTATGGTTGCTGGGTGTATCAGAAGTTAGAACCAAACAATAAATTTACAAATTTTAATCTCTGGAGACCAAATTTAGGGCTTACATCAATTTGCTAGTTGCTGGAATGCAGACCCGTGATGCCAATAGAGGAGATACAGCTCAGGACAGTCTTGGAGTTATTTTGCAGCCACACTACTTCAGGTGCCGTACTAAGTGCGTTTCTGTACAGAGATGTGGAAATGTGTGTTTCTGGCCTTAACATGTCCCACATGTGGGAAACACGCTTGATTCAGCGAGAAACATGTTTCCTAGCCGTACTAGTGTCCATATGACATGTTTCCAATACTAAATCTGTCTATTTTGACTTGGTTTGAGTTGGTTTAAGCAAAAATTCTGGCAATTAATGGTAATATATTTCCTTTGTGCTTCTTTTTACCTAAATTTATATTCCTATTATCTTTCCTTTTTATTCATTTACTTCAATTTTTAATGTTACCATTAATTGTTTCAAGATGTTTGAGAGTGGTTCAAACCTCATTGGACTTCATATGGAGAAAGTAGAATTTCATATCCTATTCAAAATTCAACGGACTTAACAGTTTTCTACATTTCAGAATGGGTAGGATTGCATAATTTTTGTTGGATTCTCTCATTTATTAGTGTGTGGGATTGGCATTTAATCAAGAACATCAAGCCCTTTATGTGCCTCAATGTTGGCGGTGTTGATTGTGAAACTCCTGTCATGGCTTCAGGAAAATTTACCTTTCACTCTAACCCAAGTCATCGATTATCCTATTCAAAATTCAACAGACTTAACAGTTTTCTACATTTCAGAATGGGTAGGATTGCAGAATTTTCATTGGATTTTATCATGTATTAGTGTGTTGGATTGGCATTTAATCAAGAGCATCAGGCCCTTATATGCCTCAATGTTGGTGGTGTTGATTGTTAAACTCCTTTCATGGCTTTAGGAAAATGTACCTTTCACTCAAACCCAAGTCATTGATTAGGCGTGTTAAAATTTTTCCTCCATTTTTTAAGGCTTGGATTAGGCAGTTTCATCAAATTGGGTAGTGTTGATTGATGTTCCTAGAGGATCGAGGTAGAGGCAAAAGCTAGACTGTTGGAAAATAGAAAAAAGGAATCATTTTAAATTCATTTTCCATGACAGTTATTTGTGATATTATATTTTGCCTTCTTATATTTGTGGTTATATTCTTATCATCAAATAAATGCCAAACCATAAAGATCACAACCATAAAGAGAGAGACACCAGAAATAGGCTCCAAGCCAGGGCAAAACCCCTCCAAGGGGAAAACCCAAAAGAACTTTTTCTTTCTTTCTTATATAAACAACTTCAAAGGAGACATCCATGACCCAAAGACAAGACCCTTAGATTCCTCCAAGACACAAAATGAACAGTCAAATAATCTAAAAGATCTCCAAAGGCAACAACATAGGAATTCACAACAAAAGGGTTCTCTTAGTCTTCTCAGACCTGAGGTAACCCTAGGTCCCTCATATGACAAAATATATCCTCCTTCGCATGCCTTGAAGACCCTTCTTTTTCACCTTTGCTCCTGTCCCAAACCGCAGACCAAGAGCTAAGATATGTGGGCTCACTTGTCTACCCAAATGGAGAGTGAAGTCATCCTTTACAGCCTTTTGTGTGGCTCCTTAAGCCTACATATGGCTGACTTGATTCCTTTTGGAGTACTGGACTTTTCTAAAATACAAAATAATGGTACTTACTTTGATACATGTGCCCATAAGGGCCATTTACATTGTAATGATGACATTTGACTCATGACAAACTCTACAAGCATATAATGGATGTTTTGACCCATTGACCATTGACCCAAGCATGAAAACCATGCTTTATAAATACATTTCTTTTATATTTTTCTTTCTTCTTTTGATCAATACATAGATATTACATCATAACACAAGTCAAATAACAATTATGACGACCGAAACTAGTTATATTCTTCAACACTCCCTTTTAACTAGGGAGGTATTCATAATTGTCTAACTAGTACAAGGTGTTGAGAAATCTAGGGGCAACTAGATTAGGTGATTTCTCTTACTTTGATAACTGATTGTGATGTATTTTTACTTAACTTGTTTAACTTCTTCTTTAACTTTATTATTATTGTGTTTTCTGTCATCAAACAGGTACCAAACAATGAAGATCAAAGTGACAAGAGGACACAAAATATAGGCTACTAGCCAGGGCCAAAACCCACAAGAATTTTTCTCCTTTTGAGAGGAAAACCCACAAGAATTTTTCTCTTATAGAACCTTCAAATGACTAATTCCAAGACCTAAGACTCTTGATAAAGACCCCTCCAAGACCAAGTCAACCTTCCTTTTTGATGAGCTTTCCTTACACAACTTACAACAACAAACTTTGACTTTCCAACAATAACTTCTTTTTCTTGCTTCTTCGTATGTTTTGGATGTGTGCTCCATATGAGGTCAAATGCCTCTTATATATAGGCTTTCTAGGGGTATGAATTGCCTCCATGAGGCCGACTTGATCTTTCATTTAGGCTGACTTGTTGCAGCTTGTTGACAAGGTCTTGGAGTGTCTTTATGATTTAAATAAATTTCTTTTACATAATACAAGATGCCCAAAAGGGTCTTACATGTATGACAATGACTCTTTTGAGTTTATGATTCTATGACAAACCTAGAAGCACTCAATCGGTGCTTGCCCTACAAATAAATTTACCTTGAGCATGAAACCCATGCATCAAGAATGAAAATAATAAATTTCTTTTTCTCTTTTCATCAAATACATAAAATCATGATTACAATAGATAATATGAAGACCGAACCTAGTTACACATTTCAAAACAAGGACAATACTCCCTTTGAAAGGTTCTCATAAGAAGAGTCAGATTGATAAGCCAAATTGTAAACATCATTTCATCATAACCAACATTGTCAACATAGTAAGGTCTTGACTAACAAACTCTATCACTTCACTAGATTAGAACTCAATGCTGGGAGGTTTTACATGTGATACCTCACTACCTCTACAAGGCATATACCCCATCTAGATGTTCACAAGGGATGTCATAGGACTATTCTTATCTTGGATTCGAAAGACTCGAATCCTCAAAGAATATTGGTCTTCTTTGCCTATTAGAAAATCATAAAGGAAGTAAGATTTTCTTATCTTGATAGTTACTTGTGATTATCTATAAATTCTTATTATCTTCTTATCATTAAGCAACGACCAAAACATTGATTGCGAGTTTTCCCCTTTGTGGGGTTTTGCCCTAGTCTCCGACCAATCTTGGTGTTTCTACACATGTTTGCTTTTTTGCTATTGTTACTTTATGTTTCACTGTATTATTGATATTGTTTTTTCTACATAATTGCATGAGACGTGATGATGTTCTAATACTATGGGGTGAATTTAGCGTATAAAAGATATCAATGCAATTATCAAAGCAAAGAACAATATAGCCCTCAAAGAAATTTAACATGGTATCAGAGCTAGTGTTAAAATTTGGACAACTAGGTCCAAACTCCGGGTTGTACTGCTCAGATGACGATCCCAATATTTTTATTGGATTTTTCTTTCAGGGAGATGTAAGATTGATCTAAAGATCATCTCGATCGGATGAACAGAACATGTACTTTGAATTTATTCCACTTATGTGCTAGGTCGGCCGAGAATAAAATATAGGCTTAAATGTCTTAAAGGATGTGTCACACACCCCCAAAGATTCCTATATATTGGAGAGACTTAGAGTTCATTTGACACACTTTTGTGTGGAGGAATTCTCTCTATGGATAGCATTGGAGCTGCGTATCTATGGACTGTTCTTTGTTTGGGTTGTTCTGGGGTTATGTGTGACACGCTTGGCTGAATGACCTATTGGAGAATTTGCTGGTAGAAGCATCCTGCTGATCGCCGTAACACCACCATTCATCATCTCTGTTTTGGTTTGTCTTCCATCGATCTATTAGTATGTTCTATCTCCTTCAGTATTGTGTTCCATAATCTGAAATGGCATAGAACATAAGCAAAAATTAACATGGAATCAGAGCTAAGGTGAAGTCAAGCCCTATTTGTAAGGTGAAGATGGAGCTGAAAGGCTGAGATTGCTATAGATGTTTGTGGCCTTGTTTGAAGGTCAAACAAAGGTATGAGGAGGCTATTAGGGAGCTGCAGCAAACTAAGGTAGGCCTGCGGGCCGCAGGCCTACCCTCCCCAAAACAAACCCGCAAGCCTACCCTCCCCAAAACAAACCAACGAAAAGGGTTTCAAGGCTACGGTAGCCTGGCATTCGTTTTTGTTTGGATACGCAGAACTAAGGAAAACTACTAATACTTGTCCATAATTGTGGAATAGCACTTGACCAAGCCGCAAATTCTGAGTTTCTCTGCAGTTTCGGATTCTCTTACAAAGAGAAGTTTGGCCGGAAGTAAAGGCTCGGCTCTGGGACGGTAATCTCCCGAGACTGTTACTATTAAATTATACCTCAGAACAACAGCCTAGAAGAAGCATGCACGCGTATCATCTCAATTTGGTCGGTCCATGACTAAATACATGATATCGACTGCTAGTCAAGTTGGATGTCCAGCTCAGCTTAACAACCGATAGCTCTGAGGGAGCTGCTCCACTATCGTATCTGCTAATCATCGATGTGCGGAAATTCTGGAAACCATAGCAACGTTGGCGCAATATAAAGAGACATCAGCGGTGTCATCGTCGTGGAAGGACACCGAATCGAATTGGAATTTTAAAGTCACGCTGCTGGTCAAAGGCAATCAGATTGACGTCGATTTCCTATGCCTGCAGAATGCGATTTGGCTAAATACCATATCTAGTGCAGATTGAATGCTATACCTCCGACTACCCGCATATGGAAGAATCATGGTCGAATTGAAGACGATTTATTTAATTCGAGTGAACAGATCTGTGGAAAAGCCCATCGACAAAATTTGCATTCGAACTTACATCTGAACTGTTTTGGAAACACATCGGATGCCTTTGACATCAAAGGATGTCATATAAATTGTGATGCAAGATATGTTGCTTTAAATGTCTGGTTGTAAAATACTTCAGTTTGAAGAATTTTATTGCATTTTACTTAATGGTGTTGGCACTGTGGATGTGGAATGAGTGATCCATATCTTTTTAAGGGATTAGATGATGGCCTTTGCTAGGAATGTGTCAGGTAAACCATTTCATTGCCAAGAAGAAAAAAAAAGGTACAATGTTTTTAGCCTTTAAGCCGAGGCAGTTTGTCGCACATTTGAGGCGATCTGAGCTGGCTTGTCATCCATCGAAATTGCTGGATATGCATTGAAACTGTGGTGTTTAGGGAAGTTACCCACATTGAAAAATCTTTTGATGTTGGCTTTTGGGTTACTGTGGGACTTCCATGGCTGCTGGCTGTATTGCATTGGATTGTGAAAGCCATACTGGGAGCGACAGGGACCCTTTGCTCATGGAACACTCGAAGATCTCATCAAATCAGGACATGCTGTAAATATACCAGTCACTGCAAGCCCTCTAGTAATGACATCTGAGAGAAGGGGAAATTATTAGAGCCTTGTCACAGATAATCATTCATTCCCTCCTTCTGAATGCGATGTTGAAATTACAGTGATTTCACTTGACAGGACATTGTTAACTATAGAAGTGCAGTCCCGGCTGCCACCATCATCATCCTCACTAAGAAACCCGTTTTTTTGTTTGTTTGTTCAGAATTGATGAGTTAAGTGGCTATGGGGGATGGCAAAGAACAAGTCCGTTAAACTCAGGTCTCTGGATATCGACGGAGCTTACCATAACAGTTAGCCAGATAAAAGCCTACACCTTTTTTTTTTGCCAGATGAAGACCAGGGCCCCAAATTTTTTTTTTTTTCTCAAGAAGACGACGCTAATGGTACATTCCAGTCATCCGGGAGCAGCGATGATGCAGCAACAATTAACACTAGAGCCAAGAGGGCAAGTGTGTACGGGTCACCTTGAAGAGGAGAAATCAAGCTGAGATTGGTTCCTATAGCAGTGCAAATTTAGGAGAAAAAAAATTGCAGAACTAAGCTCTAAAGACCGATTTTTTTTTGGAGTTGGAAGTTTTTTTAAGGGTTGACTGCAGAAGCCCTTGGGGCAATTCTATGTAGCAGTCAAATTATTGACGAGATGGGCAAAGATGTAAGTCTTAGGAAGAGTGACAATGGAAATTGAATTGTCATTGAGCTAGGCAAATCTTAACAGCCTTAGGAGCAGTCCTCTGAAATAACCAGAAAAATGGCAAATGGGTAGATCTGGAAGCAAATCAGGATGCAATGCCTCAAGTGTAGGATAAACCATGGTAGATTCGATCCCCAGTTGCAGTCTTAGAAGGCTATTTGAGGAAGCTCCAGCAGATCTCCTCAGAATAACAGGTAATTGCTATAAGACACAAGCTAAGGCTTGTAGATACATTATCCCTGTTTGACAGCGACATATGGCAGAATATGTATGACCATGAAAGTTGAAATCTTCAAATTATACATGGTAGTATGACCATGATGAAGAAGATAGTGATGGGTAAGATAAAATTATGACACATCATAATCAACGATATCGCAGTAATCTGTATCAGTCTTACAACGTAATGATAAAGTGTGAACTGAGAAGTCTTTGCAGCCTTCAGTCACGTCGTTGGAGTCTTGAACCATGCTTAGAAAAGCCTGTAAAGTTATGAATAAATGATTTCCATTATTTGACAAGCATATGATACGTGTCAAGATGCATGAAAGCAATATGACTGTTTATGGCTATGAGTCTTTAATGGCTTTGACTATGGGAGAATAAAACTCCTTTTCAAGCTGGTGTCTTGGATGCCCTCATTTAAATTAGAAGTCTTCTCTCGAAAGAGAAGCTGGCATTAAGAGGGAGAATATATCTGTATATGCTCCTGAGCGGATATCATTGCTGATCGAATAAAGATCCTCATGGCTCAAAGACATATGGCTTCAGAGGGGGAAATTCCGGAAGAAAACCAAGAAGCCATATAAATACCAGAGGTATTTAGTTGCCATGAGTACAATATGAGCCTGGATCATTTGAAGAAGCTGTAAAGCATCAAATCTGCTAGGATGCGAGAGTGATGTCTAGGATATGGTTCCTAGACCATAGAACATCGCTGTTGTCACCTCGATATAAAATCAAGCATGGATCTGATAGAATTGCTGAAAAGTTCAAGGCAAGATTCGTTGCCTGTGAGGAAGGCATAGACTATGATGACACACTTGCACCTGTGGCCCGATATTACTCCATTCGATCAATCATAACCCTTGCTGCTACGCAAGGATGGAGTCTTCATCAGATGGATGAAAATACCACATTTCTGCATGATGCGATAAAGGAAGAAGGTGTGTGTTGAGCAACCTCTGGGGTTCGAAGTCCAGGTTAGGGACACCCATGTCTCCTGGTTGAAGAAAGCCCTCTATGGGCTGAAGCAAGGACCCAGAGCTTAGTACGAGAGGATAGATAGCTACCTAATGAAGCTGGGCTTCAACCGTAGTAATGCTGATCCGAACCTTCACTGCAAGGTTAATAGAGAGAAGCCTCTCACTCTAGTGTTGTATGAGGACGACCTCTTCCTGACAGGTGCTGGCCCTCTCTTTCATTAGTGCAAGAGGGAGCTCGCTGCTAAGAGCGAGATGAAGGACCTAGGACTGATACACTACTTCTTAGGCCTGGAGGTCTGGCAGAGACCTGGCGAGATTTTCCTTTCTCAAGGAAAATACATTGTGAAGCCTCTGGAAAGATTTAACATGATGGACTGCAAGTCCGTGTCGACAATGATGGAGCTCAACTTCAAGAAGTTGAGCGGCAGCGCTGCTGGGCCCGTGTTAACAAATCCTACTGAGTATCGTCAACTCGTAGGGGCCCTAATGTTCTTAGTGAACACCCGTTCGGACGTATGTTGTGCAGTGAACACTTTGAATCAACACATGGTTGATCATATCATTCACTGGGTTGGTGCCAAGAAACTCTTGAGATATCTCTGAGGCACGATAGACCATGGGCTGAGATACACTGCCGGGAGCATGACACTCCTTGGATATACTGATGCCGATTGAGCTGGCAGTGTAGTGGATCGTAAGAGCACATCTGGATGCTACTTCACAAGTAGATTTGCTTCGGGCAGGAAATGAAAGTCGGTTGCCTTGAGCACTGTTGAGGTCGAATACATTGCAGCATGTATGACCCGTTGAGTGAGCTATTCGAGCATGTGCTAGATGCCACTGTTATCCTTTGAGATAACCAAAGGGGGATTCATTTGTGATAGAATCCCGGGTTCCACGATTGATCCAAGCATGTTGATGGTTGGTACCACTTTATCTAGGATATGGTACAGCAAGGTGCCGTAAGGCTCGATCATATAGGAACTGATGAGCAGGTCACAAACATTCTCACAATGCCCTTGGGGAAGGTCATGTTCCTAACCTTCCGTGAGAATCTTGGAATCATGGAACGACCCTATGATGTGGGTCTTATTTGACGATGAGCTCTGGGAGCTCTGGGGGGCTTTGGGGATAGCTTCTTGAAGCTATAAGCAACCACAAGGTTGGGCTTGCCGAACCTTGTTGGTGTGTTTGGGCCCCACCGTTGTGATTTTGAGTTGGTTCACCTCTAATTATCTGTGCTTCGTATGCATCCTACCCATTGAGTTCAAGGCTCATGGGAAGTACCTCTCATTTGGCCAACGAGGTGGGAAAAGCTAGAGACTAGTAGCAAAGATTGATGGACGCATAAGAAATTGCCGTACTCTCTATGTCTAGGATGGCACGTATCCAACCACTTGATCTAGGATCAAGTCCTAGTGAGGTTTCAGACCTCCAATTGACTTCGGGTCAGTGAAACTAACTTCGGGTTAGTATATGACTCTCTTGAGTCCTAGTGAGGTTTTAGACCTCCAACTGACTTTGGGTCAGGTAAACCAACTTCGGGTTGGTATGAGACTCTTTGTGAGTCCTATAGAGGTTTTGGACCTCTGGGCTAAATCTGTCAGCAGGGTATGATGTCTTTGTGACTGACCCACTTCTGTTCTGAAATAAAGAGGCCATCAAAGCAAGTTACAGCGGGATGACGCACGATGTTTGGATTGCACTTGTGGACAGAGTTCTCCCTAGTTGAGAGGGAGTGTTAAAATTTGACAACTAGGTCCAAACTCCGGGTTGTACTGCTCAGATGACGATCCCAATATTTTTATTGGATTCCTCTTTCAGAGAGTTGTAAGATTGATCTAAAGATCATCTTGATCGAATGAGCAGAACATGTACTTTGAATTTATTCCACTTATGTGCTAGGTCGGCTTGGAATAAAATATAGACTTAAATGTCTTAAAGGACGTGTCACACACCCCCAAAGATTCTTATATATTGGAGAGACTTAGAGTTTTGTGTGGAGGAATTCTCTCTCTCTGGATAGCATTGGAGCTGCGTATCTATGGACTATTCTTTGTTTGGGTTGTTCTGGGGTTATGTGTGACACGCTTGGTTGAATGACCTATTGGAGACTTTGCTGGTAGAAGCATCATGCTGATCGCCGTAACGCCACCATTCACCATCTCTGTTTTGGCTTGTCTTCCATCGATCTATTGGTATGTTCTATCTCCTTCAGTATTGTGTGCCCTAATTTGAAATGGCATAGAACATAAGCAGAAATTAACAGCTATGCTGAAGAAAAGTCATTGAGATCACCTCCCGTGATGACACCGATAATGGCAGAGACCTAAAATAATGTTAGGGTTTGAAGTAAACCTTAAGAAAATTTGTTCTAACAAGAGATGTTATGCAGAAACCCCTGAAGTGTGAGCCTGGATATTATAAAAGCTTGAGGTCTTGAAACCCTAGCACAATTAGTGAAAAGTTGATCCAACTCTTGTGGAAAATTTTGTGTAACACTAGGTAGTCTAGTCTCTCTCCAGGAGATGGTATGATGATCATTGGACTTAACTGATGATGAAGATGATTAAAGACAACATTGACATAATGACTCTTGGAGGTTGGATCAAGACGAAGCTAATCACCTCTTTTTAAAAGATAAGTACTTTCTAGATTCATGTTGTTATGACATTAGTCTTATTCAGATTTATTGTTTTTGATCCTTCTTGCATGAATATTTGAATGCTTCTAACTTCTTGCCGAAGATATGACAAGCAGATCCTTCGTGAGGATCGTCTCGATGCTGACTAGTGCAGGAAGAGAAAAGTTGGTGCAAGAAAAGGAAGCTGGAGTAGATATGTTGGCAACAAACAAGTGCTGCAAACTGCTAAAGGTATTTGAATACTATGAGGTATGTATTGTATATTGTTATGATTTAGTTGCAACATTGAATAATAGGGCAAACCCTGAGGTATGTCAATGAGTTTGATCCCTGCTACATGTGATATGCTAGTAACAATTAATATGATCTCTCTTATATTTAGTAAACATCTGACCTGCCATATGACCTTGTTGGATATCTTGATTGTCTAAGATAAAGCAAGGCCAGAAACATTAATTTTGAGATATGGTAACTTGATTCTATTTTCAATACCTGTGATAAGCATGGTAACCCTAATGGCAGTAAGAGTGATACTTAGGATATTTTGACTATTTTCTTGTTGATCTTGATAAGATTTGATAAGCTGTAACTACTATGATGACTTAATGGAGGATCTGACATGATGTTATGACTCTGATGACAATGCTTGTATAATGTAAATGAAGTGATGTTATTATCCTCAAGCAAGGAATACACCGTGTTGCATTGCTCCTAATCTAGTAGCATGACACTAACCATATGTAGTGAAGCAAGTCCAATGTAAGAGCGAAGTCATATATATATATATATATATATATATATATATATATATATGAGAACTTGATATAATTTAACTTTGTGTTTTGACAGTTTTGTTGATGCATAACACATGATAGATAGGTTGATGTCTTGATTGATGGTGATTAAAGAGGCTCTCCATTTAGAGGGAGAGACCCTTGATGAGATCCCAACACCTACTATTTATTTGTGTGGATGATTAGATGCTCCATGGTTGTAGAATGAAACGATGAACAACTGATGTTATTTTTGATTCTTGAGCTAACAATTCTTTGCTGATAGGATTGGATGCATGTTTCTTATAGAAGTGCTTTTATGACACACTGGATTGCATGCACTCTGTGTGAGACAAAGTCTGGTCATTGCTGGGACAAAGTCATCTTCATGAATTAAGAGAATGCTGTTGTATGAGTCAAGCTTAGGCTTATGGTTGCTGCCTCCTTGCGTGAGAGGAAGTAAAGATGAATATGGTATTCTTTTTCTTTATGTTGTCTCTGACAAATGATGTTCTATATGAACATGAAAAGAGAGAATTGCTGCTCGTGGTAATGCGTGAGGCAATGTGATTGAACTCTTCAGTGAGTTGTTTGTGTCGGTACCAGATACAAGCACTTTGGTGTGTTTTTGATCTTCAAAGAGCAACATGGACTGATGGATGGGAACCTCCTAGGTAAGGGTCTAGGCTGATCGAGAACACTGAGCATTGCTCTTCCCCCTTGGTTGAGCTCCCAGGGTGGGGAATGGAGTTGGTGGGCTCCTGGGAATGAGAGACCTCTGAACAATGGGGTGTGTAGAGATCTGGGATCTCCCATAGTCAAAGTATGCCCCAGTTAGCATCCTGCCCACTTTGTGGGATAACCTCCCCATATATCTGGCCAGTGGGATGAGGGACTTGAGATAGAGTGTGATCCCTACCCCTTGTAGTAGGTGGATCTCCCCCAAGTTGTTGGATACAGGTGTTCTGCCATCTGACTCTCAAGGGTCAAGATGGGAAGATCAACAGAGATAGTAGGGTAGAGTGTGATCCTTACCTTCGGTAAATCGTTCTCACCTATTGCTGTGGACTTTGGGATATAGTGTGATCCGTATGCATTGGAGTAGGTCAGATCTCGTCCATTGTCTTTGGATACAAGGTGGAAGTAGAGGGCTCCCTTGTGATGATTCTTTTTCTTTGGATTCAAAAGTGTTCAGGGAAAGATAAGCAATAGATGATAACGAGACATTTGAGATGAGAAGATCAACAAAGACAATATGATAGGCGTGATCCTTACCTCTCACGGTAATTGACATCCCTCCTATTTTCTGTGGTTTTTGGGTGGTAGTATTGGATACCTTGACGAGTTTCTTTGGTTGTAGCATTTGGCCCCCCGTTAGCAGATGTTCAGGGTTGAGCTGGGCTCCCTCGATGTGGTTCCAGGTTGAGCATGGCTCCCTGATGACAACTCAAAATATATGATGAGTGAGAATGTACGGTTGAGAAAAGAGTTAGCTGCAACAAAGCGACAGGTAGATCACCTCATTGCAGAGAATCGAAGGCTATCTTCTAATAGTCTCAACACATTGGAGTTCCAGTAAGCTATACTTGAAGAACTGGGGCCAATAGAGGACACTATGAAACAACGAGATGATTCTCTTGCATGAGGTAGTGGTGCTCCTGATTAGAATACATAAGAAAGCTCAAGAGATACTAAAGGTCCTAAAGGTCGCAGACAAAAATGTAGATTTGATACATGAATGGGGTGCTAAGTATCCATATGTTCCAGACCTGTTGGCCAAGAAGGACAAAATTGCTGCTGAAATGGAAAAAATACAGTTAAGGCTCCATATTCAGAACTTCACCAATCTCGGTGAACAAGCGACCAACACTATAGCTGCTTTTGATCGATTGCATAACGGTTTGGAGTCCCTGATACAAAAACATGGAATTCCTTTCGTAAGTGCACTTGGAGAGATAAGGTGCAAGGATGTCATCATGCGTGAAATAAAGCAATTCATTGAGCAAATGAAGCAAACATTTAGAGAGGAAGGCTTGAAGATCACCAAGAATATTATTCCACAATATGCAATTGCACCGGCCAAGCTTCACAAGAAACTATCTTGGTTGTGGAATAGTGTACAATCCAGCTCCAAATCTATATTGTCATAAGAATTAGAGGTAAATATGCGATATGTTGTAGCGCTGCCTGTCCGAGTCAAAGTTATCGCGACAAAGTTTAGAGCATGGCATTCATATATGACAAATGAACTCCATGGCGAAGTTACTGATTTGTCTCTTTCTCCTATGTGATAATATTTTGTCTTATTAGAGTTTTGTCTTATGTAGCCACCCGTCTTATATGTAATTTGTCTTATATAAATAATAAGTTCAATATGAAGAAGTCCAAGAGAGACATGTGGAATGTGAAGAGACACATGTGGAATGTAAAGATATATATGTAGAATTCGAAAGAGTCATGTTGGAAGTCCATAAGTCATAGAAGTTGAAGAGTCACGAGGAAACTCAAGAGTCACAATCATTTATTATAAATAGGTTCTCATAGCTCAAATAAAGGGCTTGGACTCTTAGATATTTGCTCTTTGCTTCTGTAGTGGTGCATAGGAGAGATAGTATTTCTTTGGAGAAGCAAGTTGTAGCTTCATGTTCCACTAATGAAGCTAATGTTTTTTCGATGTGACAATGTTTTTGGAATTTTTTGTTAATTATCAGAAGCTCTTCGAGACATCACTCTTTCATGCATATATCGTAAATGTATTAAGACTATTCCTTATATGTTTGTGGTATGTCTTGAAGTAATACATATTAAAAATAATGAACTATTTATTTTCTTTGGATATAGATCTTATTGAATGGGTGTTGTTTATTCTTTCATGGTTGTTGTTTATCTTGTGAACTAATTTGCAGGTCAATCAATAAGTCTTCCTTCTTCACTTGCATGTCCATGTTGGGTCGTAGAGGCTCTAGGGTTGTAGGAATTTTTTTTTTCTTCATCACAGTGTGCAACTTTGAATCTGGAAGCCTCAAAGTAAGGTGGAATGGATTTTAGGGTTTTAGGGCTCAATGATAGTGCCATAAGTTTGATAAGAAATTCTTGATGGGAGAAGTCTCGATGACCCAAAATGGAGGGATCCACTTTGGTCTTTGATAACCTTCCAACTTTTGGATCTTGATTGTTGGTAGGCATGTGCATAAGGGGCCTCGAGACCCTAACTATCCAATGTGTGAATTTGTTACGACCCACTCTAGCTTTAGTACTTTCGGTCCTTGAGTTTGCTCATTTTATGGAATTGAAGGAAATCCCAATAATGAATGCTTGATTAAGACTAGAAGCACTAGGAATCAAAATTTTGCATAATCCATATGAAGTGGGTTTTTTGGACCGAATTAGTCTACTAGAAAACACTTGAACTTAAAGACTTAAATGTTGTTACCTGCTCATATGCACATGGCAGGGAACGAGGATTTCATTACCCAATGGAGGAGGCACTCCTAAAATATTTTGAAGATCAAAAGTCAATAGGGGCATCTATGCCCCATTTTTTCTCTCCTCTCTCTATAATTTATTCTCTCAAATTTTGCAACCCTTACGGGGGAATTGTAATAAATGTCGATAGCGTGATTCACTTGTGTAATAGGCTTAGGTGACTTGGGACCTGGTTAAGAAGTGAGTCCACTCTAGAGTGTTTTTTTATTCAACTGATTAGTTTAGTTTTTCATCGATAAATAATTATTTGGGTTTTTTCACTTAATACCTCCAAAGCTAGAGTGTGGCTTAATGACTGTGCCTTGTGTTGGTCCTAATGTCTAGGGTCAATGTATATTACCATGCTAGGTCATATCTAGAGTCTCGTGGAATTTGACTAGGTCTTTATAAGTTTTTTTAATTAATTAAATTTTTTTGCAGGACGATATTTTTAATTTTAATTTCTGAGGTAATGTTGTAAGTACGTGTCTCTAGAATATGTTGGTGGCATGTGGGTACTCAAAATTCTTGCTCACAACCCCAACATTATTCTAACACCCACTTTGGGGGTAAAAAAAAGGAATATTACCCCTTCAAAACCTACTTTCTCTAATGTGAGTGGCAAAAAAGAAGAAAAATACAAAAAAGTTAATAGTTGGAGACATTTATTATGTCTTCCAAGTAAAAAAAGACGAGGAAAATGATGCGACATCAGAGTGGAGTTCAAGAGCAGTTCAACAATGACTTGGAAACCACCTTGGAAGACCAAAGTTAATAGCCTTTATGAGGTCAAGTTCACTACTGATAGTGGGGTCAATTTGCCCACATGGAGGGTCGAGTTTCTCTTGAAGTATCCACAGGTTCTAGGGTTCAAATATTAGTTAGTCTGCTTGAATTTTTAGTGGAGTATGTTTCCACATTCATCTCCACTTGCCTACATCTGTTGATTGCTAGCAAAGACCATCCTACACGCAGTAAGAGGGGCAATCAAACACAACTAGTCTAGTCTCCACGCAACATAGAGAAAGGATACTTGTTGAGGATGAGATCACAAACAATTTAAGGTGCGAGTTTGAGGGGATTGATTACCCCTTGTTTCTAAATTATTCCACACATAGTAGCTAACAAGAAGACTCACACCATCCAACAGAGATAACACATAGCTAGTCAAGGGAATACACATGTCAACGAGGAGATTCTATAGTAGTTTGGTCACACACTTGGCCAATCACTCAAACACTTGGTTAATTCAACCTCACATTGGGATAGGCTCTATGATGCTAGTTGATCACATTTTGCATTGAGATTATCCCCATTTTTTGTATAAATCAATCTTTTGGGCTCATTGATGCCCAGGGTTGGAAGCTCTATGCTTGGGATTATTATGCTCAATTTTTTGCTCATTTGTTTTTTTTTTGATAGTTATGGCCCAATGATTAAGCAAGAGCCGAGATGTCCCATATTGACCACATATTGAGTGAAAACCCCTTGGGGTTGCCGACTCCTTGAGTTTAATCAATACTGGCTAAGCATGTCATTTCGGGGAATCAAACACGGGTGGTGAGTGAGTTAACAACCCACCTCAACCACTCGGTCTACCCTTACTTGACAATTTTTTCCTCATTTGTTATTAATAAAGAAGAAATATTTTGGAGGTCAAGGAATGGTGTCATTTGCAAAATTCACACCTATTTTGCTAACAATGTGTGGACAAGGTTTTGTAGTTTTGGTTATAGGTTATTCTCTAGTTTGAATCTGGCCAAATCCTTGGTTGGGTCAACTACTTTCAAGACACCAAGGAGGACTTTCTCTCATCCATCCAAACATCTGTAAAGGGGTGCCAAATATCAATTGAAAATGGGACCTTGAAATGGCTTCATAGTTCCCCAAGATTGCTTCTCTTCCTTCAGTTAAATTCCAAAATAATTTGTGACCTTCCAGGGGCAATTTCATTATTTTATCTAGCTTAAAGACTAATATATCCCTTGTTGTTCAAACAACAGTAGATCCATCAAGAAAATCCAAGGAAACTTGGATTTCTTTTGGTTAAATAATATAGAAATGAAACTCTTTTGACTTATATTTTTTGCTTGTTGATTTATAATAGACTTTAGAAGGAGGAAGTGTGCTAGTTGGTTTGTTCAAGAATACTTTGAAACCATTCCTTAGAAAACCATCAACATTTACCCTCTTCACCTTGATCAAAAGTCCTTTTTCAATCTAGTTTCAATCAAGAGTTCACCTCTAATTTCAAATAGTTTTCATCTATTTTCTTGAAAAGAGATTTATTTCGAATTTGACTCTTTAACTATTTCAATTCCTCTTTAAGAGGAAATTACTTGTAACATCCACTTGTAGTTCTTCTCTAGCTTGTAACCTCGGATGTGTTGAGAAATTAAGGCTTTTATTAAAATTTCTCTTCTTGATAATTACTTGTGATTTCATTATGCTTCTTTCACTTAGATGTTATCCTCTTTACGCTATTATGGTCTTCATCAAGTGAATTATCAAATGCACAAGAGACACAAAATTTAGGCTAGCAAGCCAGGGCCAAAACCTCTCCCTCTTGGAGAGGAAAACCCAATAGTAATTCTTCTTATAGATCTTCAATTGACGAGTACCATAACCATGACACAAACCCTTGGCACCAGTATGCCTCCAAAATCCTTGTCACTGCTCTTCTAGGTCCTTATGTTGATCTTCTTTTTTGCATCGTACTGCACGAGCACTAGGGAGACTCGGTCCCTAGTCTAGTAGCCCTAACTGATGTGCTTCCCTTCGTTCCTTCTATGATCTGACCTTGGTCTCCAATAGACTCTTCCTTGACCTTCTTGCACCCAAGATATACAAGATTGTGATCTCTTATTTGATGTAGTAACTCTTCTTTACACAATATATACTTCTTAGATATAGACCCAAGACTAAAGCTTGTATAGCCTCACTTAGCTGCTGCGATTATCCTTGAGATGAGCGAGGTATAGAACATATTCAACACCGAGATGACTAACCTCCTTTCTTCGTTGAGTAGCCTTCTCCTTACGCACTACTGCAGATCTGAGCCTTGTTGAGATGATCTTCGGCCTTCTTGTAGAATGCAGAGATATTATAACCCAAGACAAAACCTTAGATCACCCCTCCTTCACATCCTTTTAAGGCCTCCTTCCTTCGTTGTCTGATCTCCCAATTTAGCATCAATAGAAGACCCTTTTACTTGCACTTTTATCACATACCCAATCCGAATTCCTTATCTTTAAATGAGACTTCAATTCACTCTTTATATCGTGTCTGTCTCTGCTCTAGGTCGACATGATCTCATGTGAGTAGGCCGACTTCACCAAGGGCTATATTCAACATACTTGAGCCAACTTCTTTGGAGCTTCGTGACAAGGTCTTTGAGCATATACTTTTCATCAATAATTTTTCTTTTACAAGTGTAACATCACTTCATATACATGAATCTAAATTATATTTATGACAAGATGACAAACTCATAAATACATCAAGAACTCTTTGACCTATAATAAAAATTCCTTGCTCACGAAAGCCATGAGGCAAGTATTACAAAATACATATTAGTATTTTTGTCTCTTCATTACATAAATTCATAATTACAAATCATTATGAATATCGAACGTAGTTACACTTTTCAACACAACCTCTTAACTAGGGAGGTATTCATAATGGTGCATGCTCACTCTCATTCTGAAGAATCTCATAAGAAGAATCGGATTAGTAATCCCATCTGTATAACATCATATCAACCAACATTGCAATAGTGCAAGGCCTTGACTAAAAACTCCATCTCTCCACGAGATCTTTGAGCTCTAATGTTGGCGAGACCAATGATGAATAAACGCCTACATCATTTTTTTTTTGGATCATACCCCACTTTGGTTCACTCAGGGTATGTCCAAGACTATTCTTATCTTGGATTCCCAGTCCTCAAAGAATATCGGTCCTTCCACGACTACTCTTATCTTGCATGCCCTAATACATCCTCAAGAGTATCAGATGCCAAATGATTACCCAATCCTCCATTTTGTCTTCCAAGGTGAAGACCAGAATGACGTGTCTATCTCTCCCTCTCAACTAGGGGGAACATATTCCACAAGGGAATGTACTCATTCCTATACAAGGAATGTACCTAAGCTCCTTCCTGGCTTTGGAATTACCAAGTTTCTTCCAAGTAAGAAACTTATTTCCAGGCTCCCTCTTAAACAGGGACCTGCAGCAACAATGGTGGAACACCCAGCTGTTCATGAAGAATTGCTTCCTTCGATGTCTTGAATTTCTTCGTTGTTGAGGAGTCTTCATCTTTGGGATCTCTTCATAGGGCACAAATCATCCATCACTTTCATCCACGGGTCATGTCTTCATTCTGTCAGAAAGTGACCCATCAATCTTTTCATATGGTCTAGCTTCATGTCATACTGCTTTCCTTCAAACCATATTCCTTCCAAGGATCTACCATCCTGCCATATGGTTATCAACTGTGGAAGACATATACTTCCCTTTGGAAGCCCTGCATAAGGTCATCCATATATTTTTCAATTATAACTATGAACACTTAAATAAAAAATGACCTCAGTGATGATCTTTCATCATGACATCTTTTTGTAGGCAACGACATTCTTCATACAGATTAACACATCACCTAAAGATATGTATTGTCAAGGGTCTCCATATTTTCTAGACTTATATCAGTGTCTACATATCTTCCCATGAGATTTCCTAGTCAAGTCTTCTTGGATTCCTTGGATGTTTGATTGCCTCTTAACATGGTTGTACTTCTCCTGATCTCTTCCTTCCTTTCTCCACACAATTTGATTTCATTCTCAGGAGCTTCCAATATGCAGTTCCTTGATTGTGTACAACCACCTCGTATTCCATACGAGGACATATTATGTTGATTTCATCTGGTGTGGATCATGTCTTTTGGCAACTGGTGCATCGGAGGAAATTCTATTTTCCTTTAATCATACTTCTAAAGATAGAAGTGTACTACCTGCAACCATATGACATGACTTCATAACATCCAATGTAAGCATAAATATACATGTACCTCATCTCCTTTCCTTTTGAGTCATCCTGCAACAATTTTCCTTAGAATAAAAAGTTTCGTTCTCTTGACCTGTTGCGTCAATATGTCATTGTATCCTAATCGCATAATTCTGCAAGTTAGGATTCTCGATGAAGCCTTTTTGCTTTCTTTCTAACCAGTGAATCCATAGAGGACTCCATTAGAAAATGTCAACCCTTGTTTCCATATTGATTATTGAATGGTGATCCTAGATCTAGATGTCTGCCTTCCATAAATTTTGTTTTTAGTGAGGTTCCCAGGAGCCACTATTTTCATAGCATGGTTGTTACTTCATTTAATTTCAGACACCCCCCTATGACAAGTGCTCCTCGTTTAATGCTTCCACATGATGCCAATTCTAAAGTGATGTATCTATCTAATATACAATGCTTCCTAACATACTATTTTACAACCGACAGATACCTCTGAAAGAGCAAGATGATTTGAATCGTAGTAGAGATCTCACTTCTTCTTTCTTAAGTTTCTTTGAATTAGGTTCTTCCATTTCTCCGACGACATGGGCTTCTTCCTTTTTCCTCTTGTCCATTTGAAATTTGTGACAATCCTTTTTATAGTGCCCAAGTTCATTACATCCATAAAATCTTATCTTGTCCATATTCCTCTTTCTATTATGAGGACCAAATTTACCAAATCTTCCCTTCCTCGTTGACATGGCATCATAGGCTTGATTTTCTTCATTTGATCTTGTATCAATTTTAGCTTTTAATCTGGTATCTTCTATCTTACATAGAGACCATAGATCCTAGAATAGTGTTTCTTCTTTCTTCCCATTGATACTTGAAGTGAAGTTTCCCCATCCCTCTGGTAGAGCATTTAGTACCAATGTAGTCATTTCTCTATCAGACATTACGTCTCCCATTTCCTGTAGTTGATCTCGTATTTCATAAATCTTCATAAAATATGAAGTGATTCCTTCCTCTCTTGACAACTTCAACTTGTATAGTTCTTGTCTCAGAGATATTACTTCCCCTGCAGTACTCACCGAGAGTAGCTCCACCAATTTGTCATATATTTCTTTTGAAGATTATAGTTTTGATACATAGGGAACGAGAGAGTCTTTTATGGATTCTATAAGAATCCTCTAGGCTCTTATGTCTCCCTTCATGTATTTGGCATGTGCTTGAGTGTCTTCTTTTGAAGGTTTAGTTGCTGACCCTTTGATATAGTCCATGATTTCATTCTCAATAAGATTTAGATCTATCATTTTCTTCCATGCAAGAAAGTTTGAAAACCCAACCAATTTGTTGCTTTCTTTGCAAAAAGAGATTTTGACAGATTCAAATGAAGTCATAAATATACCTACTTGAATAGATGCTTTCTTCCTCTACTGGCTTCTTCCTTGTTGATGATGTAGATAGTAGCAGGAGCTCCCTCTTAGATAGAATTCTTCAAGAGTGGTGTAAAGCGATAGATCACCTTGGATCCTTGATGACGATGATGATCAAGGATGGCTTCAACAAAATGATGATTTCATAAAGTCTCCAACAATGTTGATTTGGCTTCAACACCAAATATCTTTTGAAGATAACGATCACCTTCTTGGTCTTGCTTTTCCTCTAGAAAGGACTTTGATGTATAAGTCCTTTGAGTAAGGTCTTTAGTTTTCTTGAGATGGTTTACCAACTTCCTTGTAGACTACTTCTTAAAAGATGATCTTCCTTCTTAGATCTAGGGTTTGACTCTTCTTCGTAGATCCTTCTTTAATGTAGATCCTTTCCTTTGTTTTGATGTCTTCTAGAAAAATTGATCCTTGTTGTCTCTTTTGAAGCTTGAACCTTGTGCCTTCCTGCTAAATTGCACTTTCTTATCTTCAACACCTTAGCTCTGAAACCATGTTGAGAAATTAGGGCTTTTATTAAAATTTCTCTTCTTGATAATTACTTGTGATTTCGTTATGCTTCTTTCACTTAGATCTTATCCTCATTACGTTATTATGTTCTTCATCATGTCAATTATCAAATGCACAAGAGACACAAAATTTAGGCTAGCAAAGCCAGGGCCAAAACCTCTCCCTCTTGGAGAGGAAAACCCGATAGTAATTCTTCTCATAGATCTTCAATTGATGAGTACCATAACCATGATACAGACCCTTGACACCAGTATACATCTAAGATCCTTCTCATTGCTCTTCTAGGCTCCTTATGTTGATCTTCTTTTCTGCATTGTACTGCACCAACACTAGGGAGACTCGGTCCCTAGCCTAGCAACCCTAACTAATGTGCTTCTCTTCATTCCTTCTATGATCTAACCTTGGTCTCCAATAGACTCTTCCTCAACCTTCTTCTTGCACCCAAGATACACAAGACTGTGATCTCTTATTTGTTGTAGTAACTCTTCATTATGCATCATATACTTTTGAGATATAGACCGAAGACTAAGGCTTGTATAACCTCACTTAGCTATTGTAATTATCCTTGAGATGAGCGAGGTATAGAACATATTCAACACCGAGATGACTGACCTCCTTTCTTCATTGAGTGGCCTTCTCCTTACGCACTATTGCAAATCTGAACCTTGCTGAGATGATCTTTGGCTTTCTTGTAGAATGCAAAGATATTATAACCCAAGACAGAACCTTAGATCACCCCTCCTTCACATCCTTTTAAGGCCTCCTTCCTTCGCTGTCTAATCTCCTGATTTAGCATCAATAGAAGACCCTTTTACTTGCACTTTTATCAAAAACCCAATTGAATTCCTTGTCTCTAAATGAGACCGCAACTCAACTCTTTATATAGTGACTGTCTCTGCTCTAGGCCGACATGATCTTATGTGAGTAGGTCGACTTCACCAAGGGGTATATTCAAAATACTTGAGCCGACTTATTTGGAGCTTCTTGACAAGGCCTTGGAGGATATACTTTACATCAATAATTTGTCTTTTACAAGTGTAACATCACTTCATATACATGACTCTAAATTATATTTATGACAATACGACAAACTCCTAAAGACATCAAGAAGAAGTCTTTGACCTATAATAAAAAATCCTTGGTCATGAAACCCACGAGGAAAGTATTACAAAATACATTCTATTATCTTTGTCTCTTCATTACATAAATTCTTAATTACAAGTTGTTATGAAGACCGAACCGAGTTACCCTTTTCAACAGGAAGAAGGCATTTTGATCCCTCCAAGTGACCTTATTGTAACTCTTTTTTTTCAACATCTTTCAAATCCTTTTACAAAAAAGGGATTCATTTATAACAATTTAGGAAGAGCGCCATTTCTCTTTTGAGGGACTCATTTGTAAGCTCTCTTCAAAACCACACTTTATCCCTCATCTTGTGAGAGGGATCTAACTTAATAAAAGGGTTACTTTTTATTGGGAGTTAGGGGATTCTTTTCCTAGGCATGGGGAAACATGTTCATTTGATGTCTGAGTGGTTGCTTTGAATAACTAACTTAGAGTAGATTAAACATTAATGCATCAAATTTCTCATTTGCAATCTAAAATCATTTACATGCAATTTAATTTTACTTGCTATTTCCTACATACAATTTTAGTTGTGCAATTTAGTTAGATTAGTTTCGTATACTTGCTAATCCCATTTTGCATCTAATTTCTCATTTGCAATCTAAAATCGTTTCCATGCAATTTAATTTTACTTGCTATTTCCTACATGCAATTTTAGTTGTGCAATTTAGTTAGATTAGTTTCGTTTACTTGCTAATTCCATTTTGCATCTAATTTCTTTTATCCAATTTTCACTTTCAAGCAATTTGGTTAATTTGTAGATTTACTTATTCTTGCAACTCACTTGCTCTCATTAATTTAGTTGGTCTTTCATTTCATAGCTTTACTTTCCAAGCAATATAATTTCTCATTTGCAATCCAAAATAATTTACATGCAATTTAATTTTACTTGCTATTTCCTACATGCAATTTTAGTTGTGCAATTGAGTTAGATTAGTTTCGTTTAATTGCTAATTCCATTTTGCATCTAATTTCTTTTATCCAATTTGCACCTTCAGGCAATTTGGTTAATTTGTAGATTTACTTATTCTTGCAACTCACTTGCTCTCATTAATTTAGTTAGTCTTTCATTTCATAGCTTTACTTTCCAAGCATTTTTTTTTTCTTAAACTAATCTTGCAATTTGTCAATTTTTTGCATCAATAACTTACCTCTAACTTTTGTTGGTTGAAGTAGCAATTTAGGGATCCTTGTTCCCCTATTGCCTCCTTATTATGAGATTGGGGCCTCGACGTGTATAAGGTCCAGGGAGCAAGTTCACTTGGAACTTGATCTAGATCTTAGAACTAACCATCTAGCTTAAGCTAAAATTAACAAAGAGAAATTTCTACATCCATCTTGCAATTGTGATTCTTTAAATTTTATCTATCTTGAAACAATTGCTATTTCCTTTCAAGCAAGCATATATCATTATTGAACATCTTGATTCCAAGTCTTTACATTTTCAAGTATTTTTCATTATCATGCATGGTTTTCTTTCCTAATTTTTTTTTTTTTTTTTAATTTTTTTTAATTTTTTATATCTTGTAGGGTATTTATTTCTTTAAGCAAATTTACTTTCCAAGCTCTAGTTTCAAGTACTTATCATTTGGCATTGGTATATTTTGCTTACCTTGCAATATTTATACTTGCGGATGCTTATGTTCATGGAATCAACACTTATGTCTTGATTTCTTATGCTGCTTTTACATAATTGGATTGTATCTTGGTTATCTTTTTAAACTAACTTAACTCTTTACATTAATTAGTTGAGCCTTAGATATTTTTGTAGGGTCCATCCCCTTTGGCTTCGACTAGGAATTAGCTTATACGAAGGAGTTGAGAATTGAGTGAGAACCTCAACTCGATATTTTCCCCCAAAGGCCACACCAAGTGGAGTTAGAGATTTTATTCATGATAATCCCAATTGTGGATTTAGATGGCAACAAATACCATTTTTAGGCTTAGGTGAAAATATGAACATTATGCCAAAACCATTTAAATGAATGGGGAAAACTTTGATCTTGATAATTGTTATTCCTCACAAGAATTTGAACAAGATATTAGTATGGTAATGGTTAAGGCAAAAATAAAGTCACTAACTTAATCAAAACCAAAAAGACATCAATAGTTGCCTAAATTTTGGGTAACAAGTGGTGAAGCAGTGCCTAGGATTATGCAGAGATCCCAAACAATATTCGGATTGGAAAATGGAATCAAGATAAAAAATCATGAAATGGAAGTGTAAAGGAAGAAAACAAAAAATTGAACCAAACCCAAAGCTTTCGTATGCTTAATTGCATATTTCACCTTAGGGTGTTAAGCAAAAACATATTTCTATCACAACCTCTCAAGCAAATCCAAAAACTTGTCTAAGTTTGTATTTCCTTTATTTAGTTGCCTAACATGTTGCGTCTTTTTGTGGAGCCTCTTATTTGTTCCAGAAGTTAAAAAAAACGTTTGTCACGATTGAATAAGGATTTGTGGAAGATCAAGTTTTTATGAATCTTATATGTGTTGAGAAATGTTACTAGTATTTATCTTCATAATTGTATTGGAGTCTCGATGTAATTTATTTGTCAAAAGAAAGAAAAAGAAAATTGTGAAAACCTTAAACAATGACAACACAATTGGGAGGGTCACCTTACCTTACATCCAAGGTCTCACTGATAAGATTGGCAACATTTTAAGGAAAAATAACATCTTTGCCACTTTCAAACTTATTAACTCTATTCGTAGTAATCTCAGATCGGTTAAAGACCCCCTTGACCCTAAATTCCAAAAAGGGGTTTATTTCATCCCTTGCTCATGTGGAAAACCTTACATCGGGGAAATTGGGCGCTCCATCAAAACGAGAATCCAAGAACGCTGTGCGGATCTAAAGCATAATCGGTCCAAAACCTCTGCCCTTGCTGAGAATTCAAACAAGACCAAACATCACATATACATTGAAGACTCATGTATCATAGCCAATGTTGACCATTATTTTCACATGAAATTCAGAGAGGCCCTCGAAATTAATAAGGATCCTAATAACCTCAATCGGGACGAAGGGTGGAACATTAGCGAAACTTGGTGTCCCACATTGTCCTCTAAGTTAACGCACTCCCAAACCTAAAATTTATAATGTTTGAATATTATCGTTGCCTTTAAAAAAACCTAATTACTCCTAATAAATTTCTAATCCTCTGTAATCCATTAATAACATACCTTCTATTATAAAATAAATATAAAAATTTTAATCCTTTCTTTTCTTTTTAACTCTTTTTCTTTTTAATAATAACTGTCATGTGATAATCCAATTCCAATGGTGGAAAGACCACATCGCGGGATGAAGACATCGCATATTGCAAAGGATAGCGATTACGACTCATTTCGCAAGTTAAAGTATTTGGTTTGCGATGCGAAGTGGTGTGGTGGAGGCATAGTGCGAACTGTGGGATCCAGATGAGATCAAATGACAGAGATTGAAAGCAGCGATCGCAAGTCGCAAACTGTGAGAGTTAGCGCTAAGGGCCATCGTAAGGTAAGTTAAGAGATTTGCGATGTGAAGTGTGGGAAGATACGTGGCAACACGACGCAACTTCACAAATAGCAGGAAATAGGATTTAATGTTTAAGAGATATATTGCAGAAGGTGCGAAGTGCGATTGCATGTTGATTTGTTGGGGCTACTGTGGGTCCCTCTGGTAAGAAACCTGCGTATTTTCTTGGGTTTGGGTCTATTGTGTGGTCTGTATATGTTACGAAATCCCGTTGTTGAATCGTGCGCGTATGTATGTTGTTAAACTACAAGGTTGACCTCTATTGCGAGTAAAGGGGTTCTGTGTTAAACTCCAAGGTTGACCTCTGTTGCGAGCAAAGGGGTTCTGTGTTAAACTCCAAGGTTGACCTCCATTCCACAACGTAATTCTGATATGCATCAATTGGTATTAGAGCAAGTTTTTCTTCCTAAGTGAAGATGGAAGTAGGAAGAAGAGGTTGAGGAAGAGTTGAAGCAGGGAGAAGAGGTCGAGGAAGAGCTGCAAGGGGAGCAGCAGATGAGGAACTACGCGAAGAAATTAGAGTGTTGTCAGCACGTTTGGCAGTGGTAGAAGCAAGAAGGCGTAGGGACCTTGAAGGTGGAGATGAGGGGCCAGAGGCACAAATAGATGAGCCAAAGAATGAGCCACCAGAAATTAGATTACTGAAATCTGTTTTGATGGTTAGCAGCAAGCCAAGACCAGATCTCTCCAATTATGATGAGAGTTTATCCACAGAAGCATTGTTGAACTGGATAAGTGAGTTAGATAAATACTTCGAGTATGAGAAAATTAGTGAGGACAGGAAAATCAAGTTTGCTGTCACTAAGTTGAAAGGACACGCCGCACTGTGGTGGGACAATGTGCATGCAAAAAAGAGAAGACTGAACAAGCCCTTGATCAGGAGTTGGGACATAATGATTGCAAAGATGAAAAGCAAGTTCCTGCCTAAAGATTACCAAATTTCCCTTTACAGACAAGTGTAGAACCTGAGACAGAGAACAATCACTGTAAATGAATACACAGAAGAGTTCTATAAATTGAACTTGAGGGTTGGGTATGTTGAAGATACCCCTGAGAAGACAACAAGATTTTTGAATGGTCTCCAGAGGGAAATCTTTGATGAGATCAATATTCTTTCCCCAAAAACTATAGAGGAGGCATACCAGTATGCTTTGAAGGCAGAAGAAAAGATTGACAGGGAACATAATGCAAGAAGAGGATGTAGATCTGGTAGAGGAAGAGGAAAATCCTTTGGTAGAGGTAGAAATGCCGACAGTAATGAAGAAGGCAGCAGTTCGAAAACTTCGAGACAGACTGAGAAGGAAGGTAACACCAGGGGTGGAAGGCCATACCAGCGAGGAAGAGGTAATGGCAGAGGCAGAGGAAATGCCTACTAGTGTTACAAGTGTCACAAATTTGGACACAGGTCTTTTGAATGTCCTGAAAATGAACCAGCTGGACAGAGGGGAGCATATGTCGCTGAACCTGATGAAGCAGAGGCAACAACACAAGAAGTGGAGAATGTGCCTGAAACAGGAGAGGCCTTGGTGTTGAACAAGGTTTTAATAAACCAGCTAAGGAGGTGGCTGACCTGACACAGAGGAAAGCATTGTTCCGGACTGTGTGTAAGTCGCATGGAAAATGCTGCAAATTGATTATAGATAGTGGAAGTACTGATAACTTGGTAGCCACTGAGACGGTGGAAAAATTGGGTTTGAAGAAGTCGAAGCATCCGACTCCATATAAGGTGTCTTGGTTGCAGAAAGGACACCAATTGCTGGTTGATGAGCAGTGCGAGGTGGAGTTGCACATTGGCAAGTATATGGACAAGATAACTTGTGATATTATGCCTATGGACGTGTGTCAGATTCTGCTGGGCAGACCATGGCAATATGATAGAAAGGTCATCCATGATGGGGAGCAGAATTGTTACAGATTTGTGAAGGATGGGATAAAGCATACGCTAGTTCCCATGAAAGAAGAAGAGACTGCAGAAACTAGTGGTACTAAAACACTGCTGATAGGCGGGAAGGAGTTTCTGCGACAGATTGAGGAGAATGAAGTGAATTATGCAGTTGTGCGGAGGCCAAGAGTAGTATTGATGCATACGGAAATCATTGATTTACCTGTGGAAATACAGGACATGTTGCAAGAGTTTAGTGATATTGTGGTGGATGATCTACCAGATAAATTACCACGAAAGCGGAGCATTAGTCATCATATTGATTTTATTCCAGGAGCCAGTTTACCAAATAAAGCTGCTTACTGGATGAGTCCGAAAGACAATGAGGAGATCAGGAAGCAAGTACAGGAATTGTTGGATAAATGACTAGTTCGGGAGAGTTTGAGCCTTGTGCTGTTCCAACCATTTTAGCTCCCAAGAAAGGAGGTGAATGGCGGATGTGCCCTGATTTCCGGGCGATAAACACGATCACAATCAGGTATAGGTTTCCGTTACCTTGGATGGATGATATGATGGATTATCTGAGTGGAGCAGCGTACTTTTCAAAGATAGATCTAAAAAGCAGCTATCACTAGATCATGATTAGAGAAGGTGACGAATGGAAGACAACTTTCAAGACCAATGAAGGCTTGTATGAGTGGTTGGTCATGCCTTTTGGGCTGAGCAATTCCCCCAGCACATTCATGTGTTTGATGAATGAGATGTTGAAGGAATTCATTGGTAGGTTTGTGATTGTATATCTATATGATATACTTATTTTCAGCAAGACGAAAGAAGAACATTTTCAACATGTTAGGTATGTGCTAGAAAAATTGTAGCAAAATAAATAGTTAATGAATTTAAAAAAATGTTTTTTTTTTTCAAGAAAGAATTGATTTATCTAGGCTTTGTAATTTCGAAGAATGAGTTGAAGATGGACCCAGAGAAGGTTGCAACCATAGTTCGCTGGCCATCTCCTAAAAGTTTGTTTGAAGTAAGAAGTTTTCATGGATTGGAAAGTTTCTATCAAAATTTTATTAAGAACTTCAGTGGTATTTGTGCACCTATGTTGGATGCCATTAAGAAGGCAAATCAACCTTTTCATTGCACAAAACTTGCTGAGAGGAGTTTTTAGTTTTTAAAGAAGAAGATTACGAAAAAACCAATCCTAAAGTTGCCAGACTTCAACAAACTTATCCAAGTTCGTTGCGATGCCAGTGGGACAGCCATTGGTGCAGTACTCATCCAAGAAGATAAGCCAGTAGCATACTTCAACGAGAAGTTAAATGAGAGCAGGCATAAGTATACATCTTATGACAAAGAGTTTTATGCAATCGTCCAAGCGTTGAAGCATTGGAGACATTATTTGCTGGCAAATGAATTTGTCTTCTTTTTAGACAATTATGCGTTACAATATATTATGCAACAGCACAAGCTGAATCATAAACACGTGAAGTGGGTGAAGTATTTGCAGAGTTTTACGTTTGTTTTGAAACATATCAGCAGTCAGGCCAACAAGGTAGCAGATGCGTTAAGCAGGAGGAGTGTGATATTACAAGAAAACACATTGCAAGTGTTGGGATTTGAGCATCTCAAAGACTTGTATGAAGTGGATGCAGATTTTAAGGAAGCTTATGAAGCTTGCCAAAATCCACTGTTGAGAGACAATAGTCCGTGGTTGGACTATAACTTGTAGGAGGGGTTGCTGTTCAAAGGAGGACAATTGTGTATTCCAGAATGTTCTATGTGAGAGAACTTAATTCAGGAAAAACATAGTGGAGGTTTGGCCGAATATTTCGACATATATAAAACTTTGGATCAACTGATGCACTTTTACTATTGGCAGAGAATGCGAAGGGATGTACATAGATTCGTGATCAGGTGCAAAGTGTGTCAACATGCAAAGGGACGCAGCCAGAATGCAGGGTTGTATACACCCTTACCCATTCCGAACAGACCATGGGACTTCGTCAGCTTGGACTTTGTCTTAGGTCTACCAAAGACACAGCAGGGATTCGATTCCATCATGGTGGTGGTGGATCGTTTCACCAAAATGGCACATTTCATTCCATGTAGAAAGACAAGTGATGCCACACACTTGCACACTTGCACACTTGTTCTTTACAGAGATAATCAGATTACATGGCTTGGGATGTAAAGTTCACAGGTCATTTTTGGCGAACATTGTGGAAGAAGTTATACACCAAACTAAATTTCAGTTCTGCTTATCATCCATAGTCAGATGATAAAACTGAAGTTGTGAACAAGACTCTAGGAAATTTGCTGAAGAGTTTGGTTGGTGAAAATTCCAGACAGTGGGATCGTGTGCTTGCACAAGCGGAGTTTGCTTACAATGACTCGCCCAACAGAAGTACGGGTAGAAGTCCTTTCCAAATCCTATATGGAATACACCCACGTGGAGTATTTGAGTTGCGGGATTTGGGTCAGTTAGAACGCAGGAGTGATGATGGAGAAGATTTCGTGAAAGCAATCAACGATCTACATGAACAGGTCAAATTGACACTACAAGACAACAACCAAAAATATAAACAACGAGCAGATTGAAAAGGCGAGAGGTACAATTCGAAGTAGGAGACTTGGTACTGACACATTTGCGTAAGGAGAGGTTTCCTAAAGGTGAATACAATAAATTGAAGATGAAAAAGATCGGGCCTTGTAGAATTCTTCGGAAGTTTTCTGCAAATGCTTATGAGTTGCAGTTACCTCTGGGTGTAGGAATCTCACCCATTTTTAATGTGACAAATCTGTACCCATACACTGCTGTTGATGAAGGAGACAGTTCGGAGAGACAAACACGGGACACCCAGGATGAAAAGAGAGCATGGATTAAACAAATGCCCTAGCACAACCTTTGGAGATTGAACATATTTTGGAGACACAGGTGGCCAGGAAGACACGAAACAAAGAATATTTAAAGTATCTGGTCAAATGGAAGGACCATCCTCCGGAGGATTGTTCTTGGTTGGACGCTACCCAAATTCAAAGCGCAGGGTATTTTATTGAAGAACTCATGGACAGGAGCCATGAATTTAATTTACTTCGGGAGTCTGATGCAGGAGAATCCAACTGAAAGGCTACAACTGGCGCTGATTTCTTCTTCTGGACAGAAGAAAACATTTTGAATTTCATTTTACTTTGTTTAGTTAATTTGGGCTAACTTAGCCATTGTAATTTGCAGAATAAAAGAATGGTTTAATTAGGATTAGTTAAGTTTTTCGTTGATTAAACTGTTTTGAAACTGATTGACAGTTCTTCAACCATATGGGAATTTTGGGGAAAGGCATAAAAACGAACCAAATCCACCATTGTAAGGTTCTGCCACCGTAGCGAGAAAGGAGAGAGTAGAGAAGCGGAAGTAAAAGTAAAATCCAGCAGTCTGAGGGCTTGGCTCTGTGTTTGATCAGAATCTCTGTTATCAAACAGTACTTTATTTCCAAGATTAATCCAAGCGTTTTGTGTTTTGATCGGGCTCCTTGTTTTAAATTAGTTATTTAAACCTCTGTTGAAATTGAATATCTGTATAAAAGTCGCACAACAAGAAATCTAATTGGATTGAAGGCACAACGAGGCCTTATTTTTTATACATTCCTTTTTTGAATTAAATATTGTGTTAACTACAGAGCAGTTATCAATCGGACTTGCAGGCTCGACGAGGACCGTTGGATTCAACCGATCAACGGTGGAAAGACCACATCGCGGTCTGAAGACATCGCATATCGCAAAGGATAGCGATTATGACTCATTTCACAAGTTGAAGTATTTGGTTTGCGATGCGAAGTGGTGTGGTGGAGGCGTAGCGCGAACCGTTAGATCCAATCGAGATCAAACGACGGAGATTGAAAGCGGCGATCACAAATCGCAAAAGGATAGCGATTACGACTCATTTCGCAAGTTAAAGTATTTGGTTTGCGATGTGAAGTGGTGTGGCGAAGGCGTAGCGCGAACCGTTAGATCTAGCCGAGATCAAATTGCGGAGATTGAAAGTGGCAATCACAAATTGCAAACTGTGAGAGTTAGTGCTAAGGGCCATCACAAGGTAAGTTAAGAGATTTGCGATGCGAAGTGCGGGAAGACACGTGGTAACATGATGCAACTTCGCAAATCGCAGGAAATATGATTTAACGTTTAAGAGTTATATTGCGGTGGATGCGAAGTGCGATCACACGTTGATTGGTCGGGGCTACTGTGGGTCCCTCCAGTAAAAAACCCTCATATTTGCTTGGGTTTGGGTCTATTGTGTGGTTTGTATATGTTACAAAATCACGTTGTTGAATCGCGCACGTATGGATGTTGTTAAACTCCAAGGTTGATCTCTGTTGCGAGTAAAGGGGTTCTGTGTTAAACTCCAAGGTTGACCTCCATTTCGTAGCATAATTATGATATTTTGCAGCTTGGCTGCATCAAAACTACCTCTTTTCTTGACATTGCTTCGTTGCCAGTAGGCCTATTTAGTACCTTGGCGAAGATAATTCGATACCATGTATGCATTGAACTGCTGCAAGCGAGCCTGTTTAGTTCCCCAACGAGTTTGCATAAATTTCCCACACATATGTGCTTTCAATTCTCCTTATTGCCACCCTTTTGATTAACATATTCATAGAATTTATTTTAGCAACTGGGTGAAGTGAGCGGGGTGGTACAAGTGATTTTATTTTTAAAGAAATAGATGCGATACTAGTTAGGTGTGACCCCACTAGTCTTCTCCTCATCTACCAAAGTTGAAGATTTTAAATGTGGAGGGAAATGAGACGTTCCTTTATAAATATGAACTTATACTACTTGAATGGTATTTCAATGTTCCCCATACATAATAGTTGATGTGCGAGAAAAATGAAAACTTGGTAGATATGACCTTGTGATAAATGAAAATCTATTGTAAACTCTGAGTAAAGATTTCCCCATGTGAACCAATTGATGATATGTAGGAAATATTCTCTCATATAGATTATGGGAATATCACAAAATCCAACCCAAAAGTGAAATAAAATCAAAACACTTCAAATATTGCGAATGAAGAAAGCAAGGAAAATATAATTGAAAAGCCGAGATTGGAAGTAAACTTCAATAAGAAAAATTATGTAAAGTATCAATAAAAGAATGAATATGAGGAAAGCATGTATAATATACATGAGTTGAGATATCGATTAATTATTTCTTGTCAAGTTTTAAATAATTAGGCCTTTTATTTGAACAAAAATCCTAAGTCGAGGGAGCATTTATGACTATGAGGTAAAGTTGCATTAAATGCCCCGTCCTTTCCAAATATCTTGTTTTCAAAATTAAGTCTTTAAGAGCAAATAACAATATACTAAATGAAAATAGTGCAAGGTGGAGAGAGTCCCTGATGTAACTTATTTGCCATTGATCCTCAACACAATTGGAGAACAATTTCGTAACGACAAAAGGTGACGTAAAAATCAATCAACAATTGTTATGAAAATTTATGTTCCAACCCAACGTTTTGGGAATAAAGAGTTTAGAATGGGCTAGGGTAAGAATATGATAATAGTCAAGAATTGTTTTTCTTCAACTGTTGAATTTTTGCTGTGACTTTTCAGCCTAATTTCAATTTTTGCAGATTTTGCTTAAATTACCCGATTGCTTACAAAACCTTTTGTTGATGCCCACAATTTTCTCTGCATCAAATGAAAAAAAACTCATTAAATCTAATCCTATGAATATGCAAAGTAAAAGCAATGCATTTGAACAAAGCATATCTAGTAAAAAAATTAAAATTCTGATTAGTGCAAACTTCCTTGAACATGTCTTTAGAATAAATTTGATTAAACCTTTCTCTTCCAGAAAATTAAAAAAATTATTTTATGATACCATTCTCTTCCAGAAAAATTAAAAAAAGGCTTGTTTCTTACTCATTTCAAACCTGCATGACAGAAAGAAAAACAAAAGGAAAAACAATCTAGATTAACCTAATCCTACTCCTATTTTATCCTCTATAGAAATAACCATGACCAACTATAGTCATATTTCCAATGGAGCCATTTAAGTTCTTTTATTCCTGCACATATATGTACACCATGAGTTAGTAACAAAAAATTAGTCAATATTAAATTTTGCAAATCAATGACCAAATTCTGTACTTCTAATAAATTTAATATCAGGAATCTATTTACAGGAAACTTCTGTTGTAGTAAATTCTCCAACCAGCTCAAATGCATCATAAAAATGAAGATGAAAATCTGAAAAATATTGACGAATTTTTGAAAAAGGAGAGGATATCAGGCAAGATTCAAATGACACTCTTATAAGCTTTGAAGCCTATAAAGAATTGTTAGTATTAAAGAGTGAACCTACATCATCATTTACATTCATAGTACAAAATTTTAAGGATTTATTCACAAGGAATTTCTTTTTACGAGTCTCATTTAAAATGTTGAAGTGAGGAGCAGTGAAATCATGTATTTGTGAAAAACAATTAAGATTATGGTGATTAAAAGGAACTTGATCATCATCAAAATCATACATTGGAACAATCTCTTTAAAATTGAAATAATTATAATGGTTAAGAGATTGAAAATGAGAATTTATCAGAGCCTTGGGATTTTTCTTATTTGCAGATATAGGTTGACTTGAAAAATGGGAATATGAAATAACCATCACCATAGGGTGAGGTGTCTCAACATTCTCAATCCTCGAGTCATTATCAGGAGTGACTTCAATATATTCCTTTGTAAAGACTAAATCTGAACAAGAAGAATGATCAAATACAGATTCATAAAATTTCTCAAAGCTGTTAGATGAATTATTGTTTAATAATTCATTACTTTGACCCAAACTAATAGGAAATTCGTGATTTGTAACATCTTTTCTGTTTTCTGGAAAAAAACATATGTACTAAGAGGGACTATTAAATTATCATCAACCGAATTAAGATGAAAGGCCTGGGTATGGATCATAATAACTGTTCAAACATATGAGATGAAATGCCTCCCTTTTATTAAAATCATAATTTGATTCCTGAATTTTTAATTATGTTTCTTCGATAATATTTGTAGCATATAAATCAGATTTAACGTTATTAGAAATGATTTCAACAATGCCTTTTTGACTAAATTTCATGAATGTGTTGTAGGAAGCATGTTGCTAAAAGAGTCATTATTGTTGATATTTTCAATTAAAATTGCTGATTGTTGAATTTCTTCTTTAGGAGAATTATCATAATTGAAAACAACCTCAGGGTGAATGTAAATTTTGTTGGGTGTAAGCATGTTTTCTTGAGATTACCCATTGATAATTTTTACATTTTTAGTTTGAATATAATCAACAACATGTTTATCAATAGTAGTGAATACATTCATCAAAATGATATTTCCTTATTCATTGGTTTCTTCCTTTACAAATGATGAATCAAAACCATAAACATAATCAGAAGAAGGGATGGGAAATTTTCATTAGTTTGAGAAATATGATCATTAAAAATAAGAGACGAATCTTGAATTTCCAATATTATTTCTTCATTGTTTTCTTTAGCAATTATATTTATATCTACTGGCATTAGAGAAGTCTTCAGGATTGTGATCTATATGATTACTTATTGTTGTGTATTCCTGAGAACTAGAGTTTATTAAATCTGAAACTTGAGGCTGAATAATATCAATATCGAAAAACACATTATAAACCTCTTTAATTTGACATGTAACATCTTTGCTAATGTTTTCTAAGTGAGAATCTATTTCATGGTTACGCTCTTTATTATAGGTATCAAATTGTATTATGAACAAGAACAATTTTGAGAGAATCATTAATGGTAGTGGACACAATTTTATTTTCCCAAAATTGTTCATAAACAGATCATGGATTTATCAGATTGAAGAGATATAGCCATGTTACTAGTTTCTTCAAGAGAACCATCAATAGTAGCAAATGCAGTTAGATAAATTATGTTGTCAGATTCATTAAGATTATTATAAGTACAAGGGAGAGAAATAGCATGTTCAACCCATCCCATTAATTCAACTTGAGGAGGTAAATCTGGATGTTAAAACTGTAAATAAATTAATTTAAATCGAATAAGAAAATCATCATAAGTGATGCAGGGGCATGAGGCGTAAAGACAAAAGGCTTAATTAATTATTCCAAAAATCCAAAAAAATGTTACAAGCAAAGGTGTTGGTACCTTTAGCTGTCAATTTACAGTTGTAATAGATAGGGTTGAACTAGTATCTAGGAAGATTTAACAATTTTAGATCGGATTCAGTAAATTTAGTCTTCAGTTGATAAAATTTAGGAAGATATTTGTGTAATTAGGATTTTTCTAAATTTAGAGAATTCGATCCTCAAAAGGAGGTCGATTGTTATGTAAAAAAACTAGAAATTGTAACCTCTGAGCAGAGGAATTCGGAATTTGGCCATAGAAGAACTGATTGAGAGGTTTTCCCTCTGTTTTAATAAAATTGCAGATTTTTGTTTATCTGTGTATGTTTGGCAATTTCCCGGAGGGTTTCGCCCTTCGAAAATCCATTGGATTCAATATTTTCTGTGTATGAATCAAGTGTGTATTAGTTTATGTGTATCAATTGAGAGTGTATTAACCTCTGTGTAAAGGGTTGGAAGAATCAAGGAATTCTGGTTTTCCTTGCTCGAGATTGATTATTATTTATTAAGTCATAGAGTAGGAATGGAGGTTTTCATGAGAAATCGAGGTTAAAACTGAAATCCGGCTTCAAACGCAATTTAAACAGAGTTTTGAAGAAAAGTGGTTTTTAGAAACCAAACCACTGTTTTCGCGCCGCGTTTGGGGTTGAGAGTGGTTTTACCTTTTTGAACGTGATCGTATCAAGTGTTGACACGTCACAGTGTCAAAACCACCTATTTCACATTTCTTTTGAATGATAAAGATCGAGGGTCGATTGAACGCGATAATCGTTCGATTGTGATTGTCGGAGATCCGACGGTAATCGTGTGGGAAGCTGCGTGGATGTTTAAACCAAGGTATGGACCTGAAAATTTATGAAGTGGAGTTTTATTAAATGTTTGGAAATCCGAAACCCCCATTTCAAAGGTCTTCAAATATCATTTCCGAAAGGTGTTAAAACATTGTTTTAACAATTATTGAAATGTTTTTGAAGAGGTTTTAATATTATTTCTGAAGGTTTTAGTGTTATTTCCATGGAGTTTTATTAAGAGTTTAAGGTCGGAAATACATTGCTAAGAAGGATTTTCATTGTTATAAAAATGCATTATAATATTACAGTGTCGAAGATTTAAACATTGGTTAAAGTGGGATATAAGGTTCCGAAGGGTTGTAAACATTGTTTACAAAGATTTAATACTGTTTAAAAGTGCATTGTTATGTTATGAAAGGATAATGGGATTGTTGCTTCTGAATGTGCATTTTATTAATTTTATCAACAAATTTGATAAATTTTGATGACCGAGAGTGAAAATAAGGAATTGGAACAAATTCCCCCAGAATTAGAGAACATTGTAACAAAGTTTGAACAACTCTCCTTAACGCTTGCACCCATACTGCCATCAATAAGACTCACCTTTAAATTTACGAAGATTCTCAAGTTGACCTCCAACATAATCATAGTCTTGAAAAGTGTGTAGGAACATCTTAGTAAACTCATTCCAAGTATGTACAGAGGCAACTGACAGTAATTGATGCCAATCTTTGGCTTGACGTGTTAAGCGAAAAGTAAAGATCTTGCAAATCACACTTTCATTAATATCATAATTATTATAATTTAAAATAAATCGAATAACATGATCAAAAGTAGAAACATTTCCCTTACCATTAAACCTTTTTTTTTGACAAGAGATTTACTACCTTCATTGGAGTGGTGGTAGGTGCATGTCCAGAAAAACAACTCCAAATAGGAAGTTTGGAAGGAGCCATTGTAAATAAATACAACTTTAAAATACAAGACTCTAAAAGGATTACTCGTCAGGTCTCTCCTTCTAGTGCCAAAAATGCTAATGTCCAAAAATGACCTCATTAACATTAGGGAGACCACTTGGTTAGAGCCCCAAATTAGACTGTTTTCTATTTGGGCTAGTTGTTCTGACTGGTTAAATGGGTCTGCTTACCCTTTTCCTAAAGCTAATCTAAACTAAATGATAATATAACCTAAACTTCTAACAATTTCCTCTGCTTGATAATGTATGAGATTGCTCGTTGTTAGCAATGGGGAGAAGGAAAGACTTACCTTTTTATGGTCACTTGAAAAGGACAATCTTTCATGTTATTTGAAACAAGGGCTCAACTAAGCCACATGGATTTTCCCCCCGTGAAAGGAGACTTTTGAAAATACATCTAAAACTGTCATGTAAAATGCAATCTAATCAAAATGTGGACAACAAAAAGAAAATATTAAAACTATCTCGATTATGCGCATATGTAAATTTCGTCTTAATGAAGAGAAAATTGTTAAAAAAATTGAAAATGATTGTGATTGAATTTAATATTTAAATAGGCTAGCAAATCATATAATTAGTTCTTATAACTTCTTGGCAACAATTGCAAAGCTCACCTCAACAATATCTTCATGCACTTAAAATGGTTTTTGATAATTAGACGTAGTCTATGGTCAACCTTACAATTGTGCAGTGCCAATTCCTCCGTCTTACATCTTCATTTTCATTGCCTCTCACATGAAAACATATCATAGTTCTCGATGTAATAGAAGATTATTGTTTTCTTGTCCATGAGCCGTTCCTTCTTCATTAAATTTCCAACATTGTCATCCATGCCAATCAAGTGTCTCAGCTCCTCATACAATTTCGTTCTCTCTCCCTTTGAACTTCTTCTGATAGACAAAAAAGTACACAAATAAACTTGTAATACACTACTTTCATTGTAATACCCTTGTCAATCTAAGACCATGTAACTATATGTACATTGATATTAGGCCGGTGAGCTAGATTATACTATGGCGTGCGTGCCCATGTAAGTGCCGAAGAATGTAACTAGGTTTGGTCTTCATAAATGTATTTGAGTCATGTAATGTACTTATCAAAATAATGATTTTTTTTTGGTTTATTTATATTATTATTATTACAATGATGTATTAAAACGCGAGTTTCATGCTTGGGTTATCTTTTATTAGTCTGGACTCCTAGGATTTATATTGAGTCATTGTATATTTTATGAAACCCTTCTTGGGCTTTTGAATCATATAAAAATAATTATTTTTGAGTCAGAAATGATTTTGTCACCTCCACACCAAGTCGGCCCTTGCTTGACGAAGTTGTCTTGAAAGGGAGCAATTCGACCCACAAGAAGCCTATATATACAAGTGCAATTCGATCTATTTTTTCATCCACTCAACAAGTTTGATTCACATAAGAAGCAGTGCAATAAAAAGTGCGAAGTGCAGGAAGAAGAAAGAAAGGTGTAGGATCAAATTTTTTAGGCTCTCTCTCTCTCTCTCTCTCTCTTTTGCGAAGTTACTGGGAAATTGCAGGATCAAAGTTGTTGAAGTTGCAAGATCAAAGTTCTGTTGTTGCAGCAGGTCGAAGCTGCAGGAGGGTCGAAGTTGCTGGGGTCGAAGTGTTGCTGCTGCATAAGTCGAAGTGATGCACAAGTTGATGTGTTGCATAGGTTGAAGTAGCCGCTACTGCATGGATCAAAGTTTTACCACTACAAGGTCGAAGGTCTAGATTAAAGTTGCTGGAAGGAAGGGTTGACTTGGTGGTTGGAGGAAGTCTGCGTCTAAGGTGAAGAGTCTAGGATTATCTCACGAAAACTATTGAAGGAAGAGATTTTGACTGGGTTTTCCTTGGAAAAGTGCCTACATCTCGTGTCTCGTGTTTTGTGATCTTCATACACATAATTTGGTAATTTGTTGATGAAATATAATATAAAAAAGAAGTAAAAGAAGGCATCATAACTCACAAGTAATTATCAAGAAAGAGGAATCAAGACTTAATTCTACTTGCATTGATTTTTCAACATGGTATCAGAACTAAGGTCAAGGAAGATTGAAGATTACTTTGTTGGCTCAAAGGAAATGGTTACTCCCTCTAAGATAAGTTATATGAGAATGTGATTGAACACTGCAGGTACCTGGATCACGAAGATCTTATACTACTTATTCAACAAGGTCAAAAGTCAAGGGTTCTTGGCTGCTCTTACATGTTCACTTAATGATGATAATGCATGGACTATTGACAATGGAGCATCAAGTCATATGACATGGGAGAGTAAACAACTTCACACTATATCAAAGGAACCGTCTTCTCATGCAATGGAATTGGGAGACAATAAAAGCTATGCTGTTAGAGGCCTGGGATCAACTTCTTTGAAGCTGGAGAATGGAGCTAAGCTACATCTCAACAATATACTATATGTTCCAGGTTTGAAAAAGAATTTGCTTTCAATTTCTTCCTTAGAAGACAAAGGGGATAAAGTTGCTTTTGTTGTTGGAAAGGTTTTGGTTTTGGGAAAATATTCAAATATCGATAAAGCTAGGGTTATTGGAGTTCGTGAAGGAAGCTTATGTAGAGTCATAATACCATCTCCTCAATCTTTAGTTCATATGGAAATCAATCCCATTGAGCTATGGCATAGAAGACATGTTCATCTACACTACAAGGTCATTCTCACTCTTAATCAACTGGTTCATGGCATCCCCAATATCAAAGAAGGCCGCGAAGGAGTTTATAAGGGATGTACTTTGGGTAAACGTACAAGAAAACCGTTTACAAATAGTAATAAATGAGTGAGCCCACCAAATGCGGGTAAACAGTAGCATCCACTTCCTCACCTGAAGTGGCATCTTCTTTCCTCTAGTTGGTTGCTAGAGGTGTCTCTATGGGTTTGCAACTTTCCATGCAGAACCTGTGAAGTATCTTGTTGGCATACTTTCCTTAAGAGACAAACAATTTCTCGTCGCCTTGCCATACCTCTAATCCGAGGAAGTAGTGCATGAGGCCCATGTCCTTTATTTCAAACTCCCTTGCAAGATCTGATTAGCTGCCTGTCACTAGTTAAAATTAAGTCATCAACTTATTAGACAATAATCAACAATTTACCTTCTTCCAAAATATGATAGAGGTTTGCATCCGCTTCACTTTTGGTGAAGCCCAAACCAGTGAGATAACTATCGATCCTGGTGTACTAAGCACGAGGTGCTTGCTTGAGACCATACAACGTGACGAGGTGCTTGCTTGAGACCATACACCGCTTACTTGAGTATTCACACATGAGACTCCCAATCAAAAGTCTCGAAGCTTTCTGGTTGCTTGATATACACCTCCTCCTTAATAACTCAATTGAGGAATGTTGTTTTCAAATCTATCTGGTGGATCTTCAACCCCATCTGCACAACCAAAGCAAGAATTGATCTAATGGATGAGTACCTTGTTACAAGAGAAAATTTATACTCATAGTCAATCCCCTCAACTTGAGAGTACCCCTTGGCCACAAGTTTTTCCTTGTACTTTTCTATGCTTCCGTTTGTTGCCTTCTTTTCCTTGAAGATCCATTGTGAACCCACAACTGATTTATTTGCTGGTCTTGGGACCACTTCCTAAACACTTTTTCTTACAATGGATTCATACTCCTCCACCATTACATCAACCCATATAGGTTGCTCTGCTTCTTCCTCGAAAGAGGATGGCTCAGTATCTACAAGCTCAATCATTAGAGCTAGGTAGCCAATGTACTGATTTGGTGACCTCTCTGCCTGCACACATTTGAAGGAGAACCTACATTCTCCCTTGCATACTGCATAGGTCTCTCAACTTCCATGGTTTTTTACCTTCCTTCTTTAGATGGTTTTGCTTGAGTTGTTGTCTCCACTCTTTGCTTCTCAATTTGTGGCTAATCCACAACTTCTGGAGGCTCTCCCTTTGGAGCTAAGAGCTCCTCTTTTGGTGGGATTTGAAGCTCCCTCTCAAGAGAGCAACACGTCGCTTTCTCATGAAATTGTACATCCCTTCACACAACTGTCATTCTGAGGGATGTCAAGTACACAAGGTATTTATGGGGAGTTTCTGTGTAACCCACAAACACCCCCAATTCTTCTCTCAACTCTAGCTTCTTCCTTGATTTTTTGGAGACATGGCAGTAAACAGAGGCTCTAAAAATCCTGAAGTGTGACACATCTTACTTTCTCCCTGAGAAAGCCTCCTCTAGTGTAATCATGCCCATAATTCGATGAGGACTGTGGTTCTACAAAGGGACTGTTGTGTTGCGTGCTTCGACCCACAAAATGTAGATGTAGGCCTTGGTTATGCAACATCACCATCGCTTCTTCCACAATGCTACAATTATTTCTCTCATCCATCCCGTTCTACTATGGGTTGTGGGGTGTTGTCAACTCTCATCAAATGCCTTCTTTTGCGCAATTTTTTTTTTTAAATTTCATTTGACGTGTAATCACCTCCATTATCACTCATGAGAGCCTTCATCTTATTTCCGGTTTCTTTCTCAACTAGTGCCTTGAATTCTATAAACTTGAACAATGTATCATCTTTCTTCCGCATGAAGAAGATCCAACACTGATCCAGATTTATGCAGGAACACAATAAAATACAGAAATAAACATAAACACAGAGATGCATCAAGAATAACACTTCATTTCATTAATATAAAATACTGAATAATGCTTATAGACAAAATGGAAAATAAACTAGCTCGGGTGATGATAACTTATCTATGAGAAGTGATGTGGCGGTTACATGCGTTTGAACTGTGTTACAATGAGGCTCGAAGGCCTATTTATTATTGAGAAACAATTGAAAACCCTAAACATCCAAAAACCTAATCCTAGGAGATGAAGTGCCAATACTATGGGCCCCGTTTGAGTAAATTGGTACATCAACTTCCTAGGGACGTAACTTTGGCATACAATCTCTGTTTGACACACACAATACCTCCTTAGAGATATTTATCTTAGGACTACAACTTTCAAGTTACCAACATGCCGATGTTGGTCTTGATTTTCTCCAAAAACGTCGTTTAGGGCCTCAAAACGACGCCAAAATTTTAGCACTCGAAAAACTGCTAAAAATAGTAAACTATGCTACAATTAAGGAAACTGAAAAACTAAAAGAAACAATGGTGGGGGTCCTAGTGGAATCGAATGGTGGCCACCAATATCCACCTCGATCAAACACTTCCGTGAGAATTCATCAATAAAAATGAAAAAAACATTTGTGCCTAGCAGTGGAGGCTGTCGAGAAAGGTCCATAGACATAAAAGTGGATCCTTTCAAGGACGACATGTGCTTTGTTGTCCTGCTCATGGAAATTAAATTTTGTGTACTTCCCCAAAGTACATCCTTTGCATGCATCCTGCTGCTCAAGTGCTCCTTTGGGGAGGCGCGTGTTTATCTACTGCATAATATTCAGGGCCCCATGATGCAAATGGCCAAGTATGCTATGTAAAATTTCATCGACTTCGCGACTCTCCACCTTCTTCGCGTTAGTACTTAAGGCAACACAATCCTCCACATATAAATTATACAAGTTCTTTACACGAACCTCGATTTGCTTCACCTGTTCTATGGCTATGATTCTCATGAATGCCTTTCCTTTGCTAACGATCACATCATAACCACGATCTTCCAAAACTGCAACAAAGATGAGATTTTTCTTTAGGCCCGAAACAAACATGACATCTTTGAGCCTAAGGGGGGTGCTCGACTCCCTCTGAAAGGTGTTTGTACCGACCTTGGTCGCGTTATACCTTCTGTCGTCCCTCATCTCGATGTGAATTTGCAAATATTTTTCTTCCAGGTCACTAAAAAATTCTCTACACCCTGACATGTGGAACGATGCACCTGAGTCCAAGTACCACACACTCCCCATCACCATGCTAGCCATGAATGCAATGAGGGTAAATTCAAACTCGAACTTTGAAGCCAGGGCTTCACCTGCTGTTCCTCTTGAGGTCTTCTTGCTTCCCTTTTGTGTCGACACTTCGTGGCATAGTGCCCAAATTCATGGTAATGGGAGCATTTAATTTTTGAAAAATATTTCTTCTTGTCCCCTTGATTGGAATTTTGTTTGGATTGATATTTCTTCCCTCTTCCCTTCTTTTCCTTTCCAACGAATGCAAAGTTTTCTTCATCCTCGCCCTTGGATGAAGTCCCATATCTGGTATTCTGACTTATTTCCTCCTATACCAAACTCAAACCATAAGCGCTCCTATTTCCGTGGTTTCTCCCTACCATTTACCGAATCTTGATAGCTATGCCAACTTTTTGGAAGGCCCTGAAGGGATAGGCTTACCAAGTCTTCAAGGACATTAACAATGACCCCACCAAGTTCATCACGGCATTGTGTAAACTTGCTTAGATACTGTGGAATTGTGTCATTCAATTGCATCTTGATACTTTAAAGTTTATCCTTGAGCGCCAACTTCCTCTGATCACTATTATTCTCGAACAATTTTGTCAGTGCTTTCCACATTGCGAACGAAGTTTCTTTTCCATTGAGATTTGAGACAATGTGATCTCATACTCCCTCCAATATGATTCTCCGCGCATTGGCTATATATTTCTTCCACTGAGCACGATTATGGGCATCAGATTCTGGTGGTTGTGCAACATCTATCTTGATGTATTCTGGCAATCCATTCTCATCCAATGCCTTCTCCATGCGATCCTTCCATGCCAAAAAATGTATTCTAGCAATCCATTCTCATCTAATACCTTCTCCATGCGATCCTTCCATGCAAAAAAATTAAAGGTGTCTTCCAAGGCATACTTTAGCCTTAGTCCATTGAAGGCCATTTTCTCAGTTCTGAAGAAATCTTGCAACACTGCTCTCCAAATTCAAGCCTCTTGAGAAACAACTTCGAAATGTATGATCAATTGTGAATCCTACTTTGATACCATGTAGAAATTATGATTTAGATTTGCAACTGCTCATGAATTTTTAACCAAAATCACAAGACACAAACCTACTCTACTGCTTTGCGTTGATTAATTCACAATTTAAAACAAAAAAAATTGACATGCAAGAAGAAATTACACAAGTGCAACAAGTATTTTTCCTTGGGAAAGAAATATGCTAAAATCCCTAATGCCTGCTTGCATTAAATCAAAAGAATAGAGATGTATTACAATTTATTTGCTCAACTAAGCACAACCTGCAAGCTTATAATCTCTCTCTACTCTCTGAATGCCTCTGACCCAAACTTAGTCAACTTTTGCCTCTCCTTGAGCTCATATTTCCTTGCGTTGTTACTTGAGGAATTAGGCCTCTATTATTTAGGAAATTTCTCAAATTGATTGTGCAATTCCTTTAGGCTACTCATCTCATTGCATGCAACACATGTACACTCAAGACTAGTTTACAACTTATGTTGCACTGCCTTGGAATCTCCACCTAGCTCGGGGAACTCGAATTCTATGCATGCACTAGCTATTTTGGGTTGATTAATCAACTAACTGGATGATCACTGAGTTTGAATGAATTCCCATATCACAGCTTGACCCTCCACTATTTCCTCCAACAGTTGGAACTAGTTTAATTGAAAAGAACCTTAGATAATTGACCTTAATTGCTACAAATTAGCAATCACACATGCTTAACTGAACTCTAACTCCCCCAACTCGTATCTACTAAGTAAAATGGGTGACACGAGCCATGTCACACAAGGTAACATCATCTAAGTTGTCTACTGATGTGGAAATTCGAATTTTATCAATTTAATCAAGGAAGAATCAAATTGAGATTTTCTTGCTGCATTTCTCAAAAAATATGATCCTAGAAAGGTGTGTAGGAAACATTGTGATAAGATACAATACACCTAGACAAATGTACCAGTGAATACTTCTGAGGATGAAAGTGTTAAGAATTGGTACAACGCGTTGAGAAATAATCAGCCAAGAGACGAGGTAGATTCCTCTCAGGTCCCACAAGTTCCAGATGCACAGATGGAGGAGACACACCATGTGACAAAAACTAAAGTGAACACAACAACAACCAAGAAGAAGATCAAACATGATCTAGTGGTAGAACGTAGCATAAAGTTTAAAGCTAATCGCATGTGAAAAGTTTCCATAAAAGCAAAGGAGAAACAAGAGAAGGAGTGCTCATCGAAAGAAGAAGAAGAAAAGAGGATGCAAGATGGCATGTTCAAATAGAAGCAGGAGGAAGAAGAAAAATAAAGGAGAAGAACAAAAAAAGCAGTTAGGAGAGGAGGAAGTTGTGCAAACAATGGATAGAGAATGGATGACAACAAAATTAGAAGAAGAGGATGTTATTGAACCTATTGCAGATGAACTAGGCACTCCATGAGAAACTCCTCTTACTGGTGGCCATCTCCCATTTAATGAGATGGGAATCGTCCCTCCACCAGAAGATAGGGCCATGGATGTATGTAATGTTACCTTCAATCAATTAAAGAAAATGATCGTTGAATAAAGACAAAGATACTTCCCCAACTCTTTTGAACATCCAGTCATTAGGGGAATTTTGAGGTCTAAAATGGGCCTCCTAAGAAAAATGTACAACAAAAATAAACTTTATAAGAACCAATAGGATTCAAGATGATGATGTCAACCATGGGGTATGATTCACTATTTTTTTGGAGTAAAAAATGAAAAATATTAAAATATTAAAAAATAATAAAATAATAAAATAATAAAACTATTTTTTCAACTCCTATATTCAACTCATCTCCCTAAGGTTTTATTCAATTTTAGAGTGGAAGTACTCGTTGGATGCAAAATTTAATTTCTCATCCAAGAAGTACCCATGTTTTTCATGTATTTCTCGTTTTTCATGTAGCAAGCTTCATCAAAAGTATGCAACGTGGGTACTCCTTGGATGAGGAATCAAATTCTTCATCCAACGAGTGTTTCCAGTCGAAATTTGAGTAAATCCATAGAGAGATAAGTTGAAAATACAAGTTGAAAAAAATAGTTTTTTCTTTTTTTTCCCGCTAAATTTTGATCATGTAATCTAATATTATATTATCATTTCTACTATTGTTTTATAATTTCCTTATGAGGTCCATTTTAGACCTCAAAATTCCCCTAATGATCCATATCTATTAAGAAGGTGATAATAGCTAATAGTAAGAGAAATCCCCAAGCGGTCAAGGAAGCTAATGTTGCTTTCGCGACAACAACCCAAGACAACTCAAAATATTTGATGAGTGAGAATGTACTGTTGAGAAAGGAGGTAGTTGCGTCAAAGCGACAAGTAGATCACCTCATTGCGGAGAATCAAAGGCTATCTTCTAATAGTCTCAACACATTGGAGTTCCAGTAAGCTATACTTGAAGAATTGGGGCCAATAGAGGGCACTATGAAACAACATCATGATTCTCTTGCATGAGGTAGTGGTGCCCCTGATAAGAAAAATCACCTATCTTGCTGCCCCTAGATTTCTCAACATGGTATCAGAGCTAAGGTGACAAGACAAGGAAAGGAATCTTGAAGAAAACATACCAAAAGGAGTATCAATAAAGGTCAAGGCATCATAGAGGACAACAAATCTTCAAGAAGGAATACTCAAGGGCCGAGTTCCAGAAAAAAGTATTGATCAAATTCTGGGCACAAAATTCTCAAAGTTTGATCCTAAAATAGCAAAGAAGTTACCATGAAATATATATCTCTCTCTCGAGGCATTGAAAGGAACCGAACTCATTCCAAATATAAGCGAAGTTCTAGCTACAATATTAGCCCTTCACTAAGTAAGTAGACCTCCGAACTATGTGCATACAAAAGTGATTTTTGAGGGATACTATATCACTGTTTCAAGAGGCTGAAGGCCTAATTAAAACATTAAAAGCAATCTGAATCCTTTAGCAAGAAGTGCGAACCTCTGAGCCTTGAAGAAGAAGACTATTTTCACCACCGAATCATCTGTAACAACCACATAGCCTAATTTCTAAGCATCCTCAGAAAAGGATCGAACTCCTAAAGAAGATCGAGAACTTCATTAAGATAGCTCATATCTCTATCTCTTTTGCAAAACCCGAGTTTGTGGTAAATGAAATCTCTGTGGCACAAAGAGTGGAGGCACCAATCATATATACTTGTTCTCTGTAACACAATTAGGCAAGGCTGACCTTCCAATGGAATTTCCTTGATAATCATCTATATATTCTGGTAAGCAGTTGAACCAAGGAAATACAAGCAGTAAATAAGTGTAACAAAAATAATCTCCATTATGAAGTTTTGTAGCAAAGAAGTCGTGTAGCCATCAAGGTAACAGAGAAGAGGCACAATCATACTATATCTTAAAGGAACTCTTGGAGAAGTAGGTCCCATCAGAATAGCATCAATATCCTCGATTAAAGTCTCATTGAAAGGAAGTCTTGAAAATGGAAAAAGGTCAACAAAGAGTATAATACCTTTGTGAAGGATGAAATTCGTAAGTACAAAACACTACAGGTAAGTAACCATGAGGTATGTATGGCATATTTTATTATGGGTCCATCATAAGATGTTTTGGGGTTGAAATTATAGGGTTTGTAGTTATTCAATATCTTGAACTGTAAATTCTAAATAGTTCATAAGAAACCTTAGTAATTAAAAACCCTATACTTAAGGTACTTGTTCCCTATGATTTGATTTATAGGGGTTGTTAGGATTCTAGGGCATGGGATAAACCCTAGTATGATATGAAGAGAAAATGGTCTGATCTAGGATTTGAACTTAAGAAACCATAGGATGACCTTATGATTGCATGAAAACCCTAGAAAGATAACTTGACATCATGTTTTGGTATCATATACTTTGCTTGGGGTGTTTGTCAATGAATATTGCAGGTACAAGAAGTAAATATGGATGGGATAATTCTTTGTTTTGAAAAGCATGATGGAAAGAGGGAACTATTTAGACCCTTGGGTTCTTAGACACTATTCATGATATAATTGTAGAACTATGAATGCCTAGTTCACAACCAGGAGAAATATAAAGTAAAAATACCTCTACCATGGTAATCAAAATGAGAAGCATTGAAAGTATGATATGATGCAACATATTAAGGGATGACATCATTTTAGAAGCATGCGATTGAAGCAAAGCAAGAGCTCACGATTAAAGAAGTTTGGAAGAATAGATGAAGTAGAAGTCTATATGGATGTAGCAAATGAAGTAGCTCTTGGTAACCTCATTAAAAGTACGAGTGTTACTTATGGGTAGAAGAAAGTCATCTAGAATATAAAATGATTTCATCATGCATCATTAGGAAGGAGCATTTGCTAGATGAGGATAATGAAGATCCTCTGTTGAAATATTCATTAGAAGGTTCACCTCTCTTGGAAGAAGGAAGTGTCTCGCTGAGAATTATACTTTGTATGGAATTCATTGTTTAAGAAGGACAATGGTATGGTGACAGAATAATGTAGCCTAATTGAAGAGATTTCAAGCAAGGAAAGGAAGCTATTGGAGAAAGCCTAGATGACCAAAATAAGGAAAGAGGTATGTATGCATGTATTTGATTGAGTCATGTAATCATATAGTTGCATGGGTACAAGCTTTATCTCATGAGCATGATCAAAGAAAAAAGGATATCCTCCTTTGGAAAGCTACATGAAGGCATGGTTCACATATTGACTAGATGAAATCAACATAATATGGCTTCATATGGAAAATGAGGTGGTCGACAAAGATGAAGGAACTATGAATGGAAGTTCCTGGGGAGCAATATCTGACGAAAGAAATAAGAGATCGTGAAAGGTGCAACTCTGGTCACGTAGAAAAGGAAATCAAAATCCGGTGACTAGAAGAATTGGCAATAACATCTCCATATAGAAGGCATGAATACCTTGATAAGGTCTGTAAAGAAATGAGACCCTTAAAATTGAAAGTCTCGGAGATGCGCTTATGAATGTGTATGATTTTTATGTTTTAAAGCTGTCATGATGAAAGACCATCACAAAAGGTAACTTTGATTTGATGTTCATTTTTTATTTTTGAACAAAATATGGATGAAATGATAGAGGGATACTAAAATAGAGTTTTAAATGTCACCTACAACTCTCATTCATGTGGTTAGATGAAAGATCCTAAAGGAAGCATGACTTGGAAGAGGTAGTTGTATGAAAACAATCTAGATGTGGATTAGAAGATCACTTTTCGATGAAGAAAAGGATGACATGACTGACATGGTTCATGAAGGATGGACGATTCCTTATGAATACGTCACAAAAGATGAAAGGTACATAATGATAAAGGTGAAATTCATGACATCAAAAGGAGGAGATCTTCAAGTAGCTGAAGGTAACATGATCTCCACCGAAGAACAACAAGTTGCTAAAAACAAGTCCCTAGTTAAGAGGGAGCTTGGACAAGTCCTTGGATAAGAGGGATATTGGGCACATTCATTTATAGGAATGGGTATATCTTCCCTAGTTGGGAGGAAGAGATAGACACATCATTCTTGTCTTCATATTGTGAAGAAATAATGGAGGATTGGGTAAGCATCTCACATCTGATACTCTTTGAGGATGTGGTAGGGCATCCAAGATAAGAGTAGTCGAAGAGGACCAATATTATTTGACGGCTTGGAATCCAAGATAAGCATAGTATTAGAAAGACATATCCTGTGAAAACCTGGGTAGGGTATGTGCCTTGAGAGACAATGATGATGGTGTCTATCAATCATTGGTCTTGGCAACATTGTGCTCTGATATTGTGGAGAGATATTTGTTAGTCAAGGCCTTGCTATGTGAAAATGCTTGTTCATATGATGCTAAACAGATGGGTTACCAATCCGACTCTTCTTATCGTAATTCTTGATATTGAGAATGTCCAAGTACTTTGTATGGATTATGAATACCTCCCTAGTTAAGAGCGAGAGTTGAAATATGTAACTAGGTTTGGTCTTCATAATGACATATGTAATCATGATTTAATATATTTGATGCAAAGAGAAAGATAAATTTATTATTGGTATTTTTTGAGGCATGGGTTTCATGCTCAAGGAAATTTGTTTTTATAGGTCAAGTTCCCATTGAGAGCTTATAGGGCTTGTGATTGAGTCTACAAGTTAAGAGGGTCATTGTGATGTATGAAAGACCCTTCTTGGGAATGTTACATATTGTAAAGAAAATTATTTGAGTCAAAAGACCCTCCAAGACCTTGTCTATGTGCTACAATCAAGTCGCCCCTCAAAAGAAGCAAGTCAACCTTTCAAGAAGACATATTGGCCTAATAATAATGTCAAGTCGACCTATTAGCATGGGTGAGAAGCCTATATATAGGTCCGACTCAGGCTCATTCAAAATATCATCCAAGAATATCACATAGGTCCGATCTATAGTCAAGAAGAAGCTTCACATCAAGCAAAGAAGGAGGAGGATAATAAGAAGGAAAAATCTAAGTCTTTCAAGATCTGTTTTTGGGTTATTCTTCTCACATGTGTTACTACAATTAGGGTTTTTGAAGCAGAATAGTGCATACTTCAAAGAAGCAGAAATATAACATATGAAGGATCATTCTTGCTAGCCGAAGCTACAAGGAGATAAGCACAAGAGAAGTGAAGAAGAGACTTACATCAATCTACCCTAATTTGGTCACACTTCTAAAATTGCAGAAGGTCGAAAGATGCGGGTAGAAGAAGACAAAATTACAGTCAAGGTTGTAGGTCTGAATTGTTGGTCAAGGATGAAGTAGAAGTAGCTAAAAGGAAAGTTTGACTTGGATTGAGATAGCATTTCAAGGAGATAATTTGACTTGGTTTTGGAAGAGTCTAGGTCTTGGAATTCGTCAATTGAATTTCTATAAGAAGAGAATAATTCTTGTGGGTTTTCCACTCAAGTGGAGAGGTTTTTGGCCCTGGATGATTTCCTACATATTTTGTCCTCTTGCCTTATTGTTCTTTATGGTTTGGTAGTTGTTTGATGAAAATAACACTAAATATAATCAAATGGAAGAAGAATCTAATTAATTCAAGTAAAAATTCATCACAAGCAATTATCAAAGCAAGGGAAATCACCTATCTTGCTGCCCCTAGATTTGTCAACAATACCTTCCTTTCCGAGATAAACAAGGAGTTTACTGGAAGTGAGCTTGTTTAATCAAAATCTGAAGGCTTTTTTAGGATACAAAGTAGGATTAATCAGGCTACTTGGATGCATTTTAGTATACACCCTTGTACAAGGAGGAATTAGTGGAAGATGTGGAGTCGCCACTCGAAAAAAATCTAACTGAAGATACCCAAGATGCTAGAACCGAAAATTTAGTAAAAAAACTAGGAACAAAAAAACTCTATCCCTGACAATGACACAAAAAAATGTTGTCACGTACACCTAAGGTGCAACGGTTAGAGTAAGGAATAAGTGACAACCCCTACCATGAGATTTGCGCCTTAGGTGTACTCAAGACTTGAAAAATATTTACAATAGCAAGGATTCAAGATAGGAGCAACATATAACAAATATATCAAAACATATAATGAATTTTTTTGACCATTATTGTCTAAGTGGATGATATCATCTTTGGAAGTTATGTTGACACAATTAGTTAAAGGTTTGCAACATAAATATAGAAAGAGTTTGAAATGTCCATGCTAGGAGAATTGTCATTCTTCTTAGGATTGCAGGTTGCTCAATCAAGTAGAGGAATATTCATTTCCTAAACCAAATGTGTTAAATGTTGAAGATATTTGGAATATAAAACTATGCACCTGTCAACACTCCCATGTCATAGGATGAAAATTTATCAAATATGATGAATCTCCAGATGTAAATCATTCTTCGTACAAGTCAATGATTGGTAGTTGATTATATTTGACAACATCAAGACCTGATATCATGCAAGCTATAGGATTACTTGCAAGGTTTCAATCTATACCAAAGGAGACACGTGCAAGTAGTGAAAATTATTTCCAGATTTTTGTGGGCACTATGGACTTTGGCTTATGGTAGTCAAGAAAATAAAATTTAACCTTAACAACATATACAATTGCAGATTGGCTAGGAAGTTTTGATGACAAGAAAAGAACTAGTGGAGGAGCATTTTCATGGGAAATTTTCTTGTACCATGGGTAAGCAAGAAGCATATTTCAATTTCTTTATCCACAACCGAAGTCGAATACATTACAAAAACAACATTTTGCATTCAAATTCTCTAGATTAAGAATACTCTAAAATACATCGGGATAGACTATGATAAACCAATATCAATTATCTATGATAATACAAGTGTAATCAATATCTCACATAACCCTGTTAAGCGCGCAAAGATACACCACAATGTTCAGAAAGATGGCCATAATGCTGGGTATTTCCCCAAAGAACTCATATGTTCCCCTTAAGTATTTAGGGGGTTTACTACACCATCTACGAGGGAAAGTGATGCGGTTCAAGCCCATATCAATGGACGAGGCTTGTGTATAGGCATGGTACTTGCAGAAAATAGACCTGAAGAAAGCATAATTAAGTGGATTGAAGCAGAAGAAGAAACACACTTCCAAGGAGGGGAGTAAGAAGTAGAAATGGGAGAAGATAAAAAGTTGAAAACTATGACACATAAATGCATATTTCCTAGTAGCCATTGCAACCAATGCAAAGTTAATGAACATACAAAGGAGAAGTCTTGGAAATTGCATCGAGAGCTTAACCCATAGAACACTAAGAAAGGCAATAAGAAGAAGATTCTCATGGTCATTGATTCCAACAACCAAGTTGAAAGAAGCTTGGACTTGGATGCGAATATTTTTTGTATGTTAGTGAATAAGGATGTGAATATGAGTATCCTTCAATAACAAGAAAAGAAAGAAATGACCAAACTCTTATTTATAAATATATAGGTCAAGAATACCACGATTGTTGCTATGTTTGACTCAAGATCGTATGTGAATCTCATTTCACTAAGGAGGTGAATCTGAGTAGCCTTCAATAATACGAAGAGAAAGAAATGACCAAACTCTTATTTATTAAGATATAGGTCAAGAAGACCAAGATTGATGCTCTTTTTGACTCAGGATCACATGGAAATATCATTGCAGCAAAGTTGGTCAAGAAATTGGGATTGGAAGTTCGTGATCATCAAAGCCCATATCCATTGCGATGGGTAAATAAGGATGCAGAGATGAAGGGAAAAAAATAACGCAAAATTATATTTTCCATCAAAGCTGATTTTATTGATGAAGTAGAATTAGATGTGGTCCCCATTGATGTATGTAGAGTTGTGTTTGGGAGTCCCTACATGTACATGCAAGATACAATATTCATGCGAAGAGCCATCAGATCATCAAGGATGCAAAATTTTTCACCATCAATCCACACAAAGGCAAGTCAAAATTTTCGTTGGTAAATGCCAACCAAGCCAAGAAATTGACCACTTCCAACAAGAAGTATGTTTTATTATTTTTAAGAGAAAATCAATTTGTAAATGAGTCGGTAAGAGGCAAGGCATCCTCGGAGGGGTGTACTAATAAACATAAACAATAATTGGAAGTGTTTCTACATGCATAGAGGGATATGCTTCGAGAGCCTAAAGGGCTACCACTTTTGAGGGAAGTGGAGCACGAGATCCAGATATTTCCGAACTTCCCATTACCAAACATTGGGCTGTACAAGTAGTGTGTTATAGAAGCAAGTGAGGTGAATAAACACTTGTAGTAACTATTGGAACTAAGTGTCATTCGATCGGGTACATCACCATGTGATTCACCCATCATCATTGTGCCAAAGAAGGATGCGTCTTGGTGGATGTGTATAAATTATAGGGCATTGAAAAAAATCACGCTCAAGAATAGTTGAGCCCTGCCCAAGATAGATGATCTACTTGATCAATTGTAACAAGCAAAATACTTCACAGTTTGACGTATAGAAAATATTCTCATCCAAATTTGAGCTAGTTTCAACTTGGTTTCTCAAATCAATGGCCATGAAATTATTCTTCTTATTGTCTTTCTTTTTGTTCTTCAGGTTAAGCTCTGGATGCAACTTCCAACACTTGTCCTCTGTATGGTCGTCAATGTTGAATTGGCTGTAGTGGATTGTAGGATCTTTGCATTGATGTGCCGTTGCTTTCATCTTTTTATCTTTTCCCCATTTCTAATTCTTCTTCCCTCCTTAGAAGCACCATGTTACTCTTTCTGCTTCAATCCACTTGATTGCGCTTTCTTCAGGTCTATGTTCTCCAAGTACCATGCCTGTACACAAGCCTCCTCCACTGATTTGGGCTTGAACAACATCACTTGCCCCCACAGGCGGTGTAAATCCCCCAACTGCTTGAGGATTATTCTAAGTTCTTGGGGGAGATCCCTAGCATTGTGGCCATCTTTCTAAACTCTAAAATGTACTCCTGCATGCTTTGCTCCGTATTTTTCCTAAAATAGTACAAATGGATCCACTAGTCCTCTACATACCCAATAGGATAAAAATCTGTCTTAATGAGGGTTTTAAAATCCTCCCACTTAGTGTGAAATTTCCTTTATTGCAATAATTGAAAATTTAATCTTCTAACTTGTGTAGTTTATTTGTTTTCAGAAATTAATTCAAAAAACAATGATTAATTCACTCCTGCAATTTTCACAAATAAATATAGGAACTGAGAAATAATGCACATAAACAAAATTATGGACACCGAGATTTTAGGACAATAGTCCCTAGAAAAACCCCAATGTGGGGAAATCCAGTTTTGCAGATGATAGTTTTATTATTATTAATCTTCAACAATTTGAGAAATACAACCACTGCTTTCCTTTCATTGGCAAAGCTCTAGTATACAATTTTCTCCTATTGAAAAATCAATTGGAAATTTAAGTTCCTTTTGAAAAATCATTTCGTCCTCCCTCTGCCTATTTTCACCTCCCCTTGTTGCTCACACTAGTGACTAGAAATGCACACTGATGGCTTTGGGAAATTCAATCATCGTCTGCAACTCGCACTAAGTTAATTGGTAGTGCGCACTACCTGATTCAACCTCCTCCTTGCAAAATAACTCGACATCCTTTCCTCCTGAGAATGACTAGAAAATTTGTGGATAATTTCTCTGCAAATGTTTCTCTAAAATTCTATGCTAAAACCCAGCTGCTGGTGTCTGCCTCTCCACCCTTTCTCTCACTGCAAATCACACCACTGAGTATCTTTGTTGTGTATTCTCCAAAGCTTCATCGACTTTCTCTTATAATCTCTTTTTGGGAAACCAATGACCACGATCTAATCACAATCGGTGACGAACATAATCTTGACCCCGTCATGTGGCTCTTTGGAAGTCTCTAGAGAAAAAATGATTTTCCTCAATTAATCTAATTTAATTAACTAGTTTTCCTAAGTTAGACTACTTAAGAAAATAATTAATAACTGTCTAATTAATCTAATTAAGGATTTTCTTGCAAAACCTTTTCTAGGTATTTGAGAAAATGCGTTCCTTATCCTCATAGACACCAGAGATACTAGAACACCTATCCTCTTCTATAAAAAATTAACACTCCCTCTTAGCGAGGAAGGTGTTCTCCACTACTCCCATCTTATCCCTGAAGTAGAAAAAATTTTCCTTACCCAAGGCCTTTGTGTGAATATCTACAACTTGTTGATATGTGGGAACATGATGTAGCCGAACTGATCCAAAAACTGATCCATGTACAACGTGGTTTATCTTATAGATCCATCAAGATCCTACAACTGGCCTATCCATGGTTGTAGACACAACCTCCCATACATCATTAATCATGATGGAGTTATACTCCTCCACCATGGCATCCTACCACACCTGATTCTATGCAGACTCATCATAATTGAAGGGATCCCCATGGAAGACCTTTTTCCCCAATGCCTTGTACATGTCTAAATTTCTGTGCTCTTTGGTGCTCAATCTAGCAGCTCCTATGAACTCCTGTGCATCTCTTAATGTCCGAAGCGCCTCTCTACTTCTTCTTCCATTGGTGGTGGTTGGAGCTTCAAGCTCCTCATCCTGCCCTTGCTGCTTCGTCTGCTGTGAACTTGAAAGACCTCTTACACTTGAGCTAGTGCTAGTGTTGGTAACTATACTACTACTCTACTATCTCTGTGGTTGCTGCTCAACCCCTGGAGCTTCTGCTGCCCCACGCTGATCATCTGTTGGAAATTGGCAAGATCTCCTGAAGGATTTCTCCTCCTGGAAATTCACGTCCTGTCTCACGATGATCCTCCTACTACCATGAATGTAGATTATGTATGCCTTGGACGTTTTTATGTAGCCAACGAAGTAGCCCTTCTCTGGAGTCTGATCCAGTTTGGTGCATTTATCATCTGACACATGATTGTATGCTATGATACCAAAGATCCTGAAGTTCCCGACCTCTGGTTTCTTTCTTGTGAAGACCTACTTTGATGTTATATACCCCAACGCTCTGTGAGGAACTCTGTTCCGTATGCACACTGCCATGCTACATGCATATTCCCATAGAAACTTGGGCATATCCTGGTCATATAACATCACCTTTCTTGCCCCAAAAATTGTTCTGTTCTTTTGTTCTACACACTCATTGTACCGTGGGTTGTACGAAGCTATCTACTCTCTCTTGATGCCCTCCTTCACACAAAACCCAATGAAGGATTTATTTTTATACTCACCTCCATTATCCGTATGAAGCACCTTGATCATTTTTTCCAATCATATTCTCCACAAGATCCTTGAACTCTTGGAAATCACTGAAGACTTTATCCTTTATCTTCAAAAAGTAGATCCAAATCTTCCTAGTGTAGTCATCGAAGATGGTCACAAAATACTCATAACCCTTGAGAGATCTGGTGGATATCGAGCCACACATATATGTGTGTACTAACTACAACACACCACTAGCTCTATTGTCACTACTTGGGAATTTTTCCTTCGCAAATTTCCCAAGTATGTTAGTTTTTGTAGCATATGATGTATTCCAACCACGAAACTTGGTGGAGAGGCTGGACTACATGAGATCTCTAAGACCCACAAATCGTTTATGGAAATTCCACCTAGAAATGACTTAATTAGATTATTAAACTATTTTTAAAATTTTTCCTAAGTCTAAACTTAGGAAAACTGGTGAATCAATCAAAATTAATTAAGTCAAGTTGAGAATAGTATAGAAACTCACACAGATCAACTTCAAGATGATCCTAGCACTTGATTAAGATTTAATCTTGGCTGTTGAAGTCTCAAAAAAGGATTGTAAGAAGAAGTCGATGGGATCTTGGAGAAGATGCACCAACAATTCGATTTCCTAGGCATATCAATTTCTAGAGAGCAGTAGAAGTTGCTAGAGAGCTAAAGATCAAAGAATAGATAGTGGGGGGTGTTGATCATAATCAGCTATCTGTAAAATTTTCACAAGCAATTTGGCTTTAACCTCTCAAATCCCCTCTTTCAGCCGTAAAGGAGTCATTTTTGTGCCTACCGTTGCCCTTCCCGCCCCCCAAATTACATTATAAAAGGCCACAGATCGTAAATCCGAAAATCTATCAGGCCTAGCCCCTTTGGCCAAGCCTCCGTCCTTTTCCTCCACGTAACCCAGTGCTGGAACCAGGCGCAAAAACAATAGGCACTTGTCACATATGAATATCGGGCGCGCCCTCGACCATTGATCTGTACAGATCGAACGACATTCGCAATCCTCTGCTACACCCGTGGCCCACTCCATTCATCGCCCAAACCGCTTCTGAGCCATCCGATCAAACCATGGATCAACGTACCGCAGCTCTCCTGCCGTGGTGGTCCCTGCGCCTGAAAGCACTGTTCAAAACTGCCCGGTATTCATCGCACCGCCTTTCGGCGGAGGGTGGTAATTCTCGTTGGGCCAACGATTCCATACACTATCTGCCACGCATCCCAGCGTACGGTTCCAAAACCGACGTTCATCGCGCGTTATTGTTCGGATCAGGACGCCCAGCGATATCGCTGTCAGCCGTCGGATCTGGAGATCTCCATCCAATGGCCATCGCGCTTCGAAGCTGCATGAGGTTTAATCACAGGAAAATCACGCCCCTGGCCCACTGTCCATCACCTCCGATACTTTTCAACCATCGATCTCCCCCTGAGATCGGACGGTCCACATTTAGCGGCAAGCCCGCCATTGACCTCATACCACCACGTCACCCTTTCCATATAGTCTGCCGTACGTCCACCTGTCAATGTTCCACGTGTTTGTCGTATTTTCCTCCACCCTTTATATGTTTCATTCATGAGTCAGATTCTAATGTTTACATTGAAAATTATCACCAGTCTACCCATCATCGCTTCACTGTGTTTTTCACCGCCACCCTGCATCGTTTCACCATTTCGCCAGTCTACACGACCGTTTCCATTAACCCCGCCATTATCCCCACTGTGTTCACCTTCCCGTGCATGGTTTTCTTTAACGAGTTTGCGGATTTTGCAGGTTTACAGCGGCGGAGAACTATTATGATCCACGGTCTCAATTATTGTGATAGAAAGCACGTCAAAGGACCAGTTTTCAGAACTGAATCATGAAGGAAGCCCCGGGAAGGCAAATCGATAAGATTTCCATTAAAGAAGCGGGGTTAAAATCTGTCAAACCCTACAGGGACATTCAAGGTGCCAATTTCACGGATGAAAAAATTAATGGGGCAACAGAGGAAGATCAGTGGATGGTGGAGTAATTCAGCGTTCGGCATTGAAAATTTTAAAGCTTAATTCAGGATTGGGAAGGCAGAGGGTACGATGCACAAAAAACAATACCCTCCAGGTTTTATTTTAGCAGAATTTTCTTTCAGGAAAGGATAGAATGTTTATGGGATTCTACTCTATGCCGTGTTCCTGAAAGATTTTCACTCAGAACATTTATTTTAGAAAGCAGGCCACAGAGTACAAACAACACAGCATAATCATTCAGCACTATGGGTGCGAATGTTTCCGCCATTTTGCCTTAGATATGAAAATTAATGTTCATCACCTACCTCTTTTACTAGGTTTTGGTTTCTCCTATAAAAACCATGAAGAAACGCATTGTAAGGGTTCCAGATTTTATCAGAAAATTATGCAGTGAAAGGATTTTTGTATACATTTTGTAAAACTTTGGTATGAAGGCACAAAGCCCATAGGGTCTCAGTGAGGAGGAGTTCTATCTGTCAAAGAGGATTCTGGTCTTTGGTATTTCACAGTTTGTAACTTTCTTTATTGTGTTATATTAATAGAACAGTTCATTTCATCCATCTTTCCTGTATCATGTTTTGGAATGTGAGTGGCTCACTGATTTTTGGTATGGATTCATCCTAGTTGATGCCCATACTCGGACCAGTCAAGCGCTTTAAATATGGCTCATGCATGATATTCTGTTCCATTATTCAGCTAACCATACTTCTGCGATATTAGTTGCTTTGGGAGGGTGCTTTTAAAATGCTATTATCATGTATGGATTCTTAGATTGGTAAGCCCATGCATGGTGGTATTTTATATCTGGGTATCAGCTCAATGTTAACTAATATATTCCCAATATTTCATTCACTACATACACCTTCTGATAATTTATGTCTGTGAAGTATTTCTGAATCGGCCCGCTTTGCATTAAATTGTTTCGGAATTGTCTGTTGCTTTTGTATTAGAGTTTTGCATCTTGCCTCTGCAGTATCTCTTTTCCTGTGTCAGTTTTTGAGAGTTTGGTCCCATTCTATTTTATTTCCATGTTTATAGGAAATAGCATGAGAGCTGAAGTTGACAACTTCATACATTATATTATACGCTCCTTGCTATGCTAAGATGTCCTAGGCATTGGTCTATCACAACTCTAGGCTGTATCTAGGAGCTACAACATCTTTCTGGCGCCGTTGCCGGGGAACGAAGTTAAGAAAATCAGAATCCTTGGGCCTCAACAAATCATATTCACTCTCTAAGTAGGTGAGCACAGAGAGTTGAGAGTTGTAGATCCCTCACCTTGGCGACTCTACATTTGTTATTTGATATATCTATTTGCAGTCCTGGCTCCTCATAAGCCACACCTGAGGTTAGATACGTCTAAGCCAAAGACACCTTCAGTGTCCGACCCTGACCAGATTACACATAGAAGAAATTGGAGGGAAAGGAAATCAACCCGTTCCGAAATCCCTGAAGTACCTATAGAAGACTTTCCATCCTCTTCTTCTCAAGAAACTCAAGCGCCAGATACCGACTCCACTGTGGGAGATACTGATTATTATTATTCAGATAGTCCACCCCGGGAGGGTATCAGAAATAAAAACAGTCTTCATCCTACCCCTCAGGTTGAAGAGGTCAAGGAAGTAACCGAAGTATCTGCTGTTAATATACCTTTGTTCCCCTCAACCCCTCAAGCTGCAGTTGAGTATATTCCTATTATTATTCATACTCCACTTCCTCCTCCTCCTCCTCTTACTCATTAAACTGTTGCACTACCCCCACCTCCTCCAATGGCCAATGTTCTGGCTTTCTTGATGAATAAATATGCTCCCCTGGCATTACCCCAGGTGTTAAATGATATGCCCCAGGATTATCTGAAGATCTTGCCCAGATTCAATGGGGAAAACGAGATTGATGCTCAAAAACATCTTGAAACTTTCTGCTCATTTGCAGAGAACTTTAATGTTGAACATTTAGATGTGGTCTTAAGACTGTTTGTGAAATCTCTTGATGGTGAAGCTCGAAAATGGTTTAAGACATTGGCTGGCCGTTATATTACCACCTTGGATAACATGGAAGACACTTTTCTCAGGAAATGGGGAGAGAAAAAAGATCATGGAAATTGTCTCATTGAGTTCAATACACTAAAGAAAAGACACAATGAAGGAGTGTCAGAATTTATCAAGAGATTTAATAAATTGTATCTGAGTCTCCCTGCTGATATGAAACCCCATCAAACTGCTGCTAAAGTTGTTTTTGTAGCGGCCTTTGATTCAAAATTTGGTTTCTCTCTCAGAGAAAGAAAGCCTGCTACTCTGGATGATGCTCAGGCAGATGCACTAGAATTGGAAGCAAACTTTGCCTCCACTGGAAAATCAAAAGGAAGGTCTGAACAAGATACCAGAAGAAGGGGCAAAGAAGAGGCATCTACCTCTAACCAAGACAGAGACTCAGCCAATGACAAAATGGAAGAAATGAGCAAATTGATTAAGAAAATGGTCAAGCTTGAATTGGAGGCCAAGAATTCAGCGTTCAGGAATTTACAAAATGCTCCAAACAGAGGTTACAATCCTCAGTATAGGAAACCACCCTTGCAAATATTTCCAAGGGAAGAAAAGGAGCAACATGATCAAGTGCCACACCCATTGTACCTGGAAGGTCCAGTAGATGATTCCACTGAAGACACTGCCTATGGACTGGAGGATGAAAATCTTGCCTTTTCAAATAGTGATGGAGAGGAATGCCCTTTGCAAGGGAATGATGAAGCTGGGTGCTCATTGCAAGAAGAAGAAAAGACCAGAGACACAGATGAAGCAGAATTTGATGATTATTGTAAACAATTTTATGATTTCATGCAAGCACATTTCAATAAAAGATATGATCTCAGATCTTCTAGGAAGAGGACTCGTACCCAAGAGCAAGAAGAAGAGCTACCCCAGAAGGAAGCACCTGCTCAGAAGGAGGCTACAATGCAGAAAGTCGCAGACAAAGGTAAGGGCCCTTTAAACAAACCTTTGCAGTCTAATGATCAAATTCCTTCCGCTCCAAAAGTAGTCATTCCTCCTAATACTGAGTCTGTGTCAAAGGAAGTCAAAACCCCAGCTGAAAATAAAGAGCCAAAAGAGGTTGTAATAGAGAAATCCCCTCCTTCTTTCAGTCTGCAAAAGGAACTTGAAAAGGTCAAAATCCCAGTCCCCTTGACTGAACTGTTGAAACAGCCAGCATATCAATCTCAAGTCACCTCTTTCATGCTCCCTCCAGAAGCACCAATCATCCCAGATAGCCTCAACCTTCAAGAAGAAAGACCCATGGTAGTTTTTGGCCCACATGTTGAGGAGTTAGATCCCTCTACTCCTCCCTTCTATGTGTCTCTAGTTATCCATGACCTGCTACCACATAACTGTATGATAGATTCTGGAGCTTCCCATAATCTTATGCCTCTGTCAGTCATGGAACAACTAGGTTTACAAATTACACGTCCATATAAAGACCTCTATTCATTTGACTCCAAAAGAGTTAAATGCTTGGGGATGATCAAGGATTTGGTGGTCAATTTGGCCCAAATCCCAGCAAAAAGTGTGGTAATGGACATAGTGGTGGCTGACATCCCAGCTCGTTTTGGTATGTTGCTGTCAAGGTCCTGGGGAAAAAAAATCGGTGGATCACTCAAGATGGATTTAACCTATGCCACTATCCCTATTTTTGGTGGCCAAGAAAGGAGGCTATACAAGGAGACTAGATTTTTCAAGATGGTGACTAAGGTTGACAATTCTGTAAATTCACCAGTCTACAGTAAAGGAGGATATTTCTCATGCTTGATACTGGAGGAAGATCAAGATTATGCTCATGAACCATCCTTCTGTCAGATCAAGACTGAGCAGCCCTCAGAGAGCCATGAAGCAGGAATCTGGACACTCCATTTTGATGGAGCAAATTCTAAAGAAGGTAATGGAGCTGGAATATTATTGATTTCTCCTGCAGGAAAATGGATCCCGCTGTCTTTCAAACTAGAGTATGGAGCCACCAACAATGTGGCTGAATATGAAGCACTCCTGTTAGGATTGCAGACAACCAGGGATATGAATATACAAAGTTTAAAAGTTCTGGGAGATTCAGAATTGGTGGTTAGACAAGTCAGGAATCAGTGTCAGACCAAACATCCTAGGCTAAGGGCTTATAGGAATGAAGTTTGGGACATGGTAGAGAATTTCTTCTTGGCATTTAATATCCAGTTCATGCCCCAAGAACAGAATAGGATGGCTGATTCCCTTGCTGTAGCTGCTAGTACATTTCAACCACCTCAGAACCCGCTTTTAAGATATGAAGTCGAGGTGCGTTATCGGCCGTCAATCCCGGATAATATCAAACACTGGCAGGTGTTTGAAGATGAAGAAAAAATGAAAAGATTCCTGGAAATAGTAGGAGAATTCTCCAATATGGAGATTGACGCTGATGAAGAGGAGGTAGAGTCTGAAGACACTTCAGAAAGAAATTGGGAGGAGAAAGTGGCAGGTAACAAGGTGTTGCAGTTAAAGGGAAATATTATACCTAGAGGGCTGGTGCCTCTAGAAATATTATTTGATAAGAATGATGTCCCACTGCAGCCAAGCAAAGTGGTAGAAGAGAATCAGGTAGAAGACCTGAATTTGGGTACTGAGGCTGACCCCAAAATTGTAAAACTGTCCAGAAAGATCCCTGGAGAATCTAAAAATCTATATCAGAAATTGTTTCAGTCTTACAAAGATGTGTTTGCATGGTCCTATCAGGACTTGAAAACTTTTGATATCAGTATTATGCAGCACAAAATTCCACTGAAGGTAGATGCAAAGCCCCATAAGCCCCATAAGAATGATGTCCCACTGCAGCCAAGCAAAGTGGTAGAAGAAAATCAGGTAGAAGACCTGAATCTTGGTACTGAAGCTGACCCCAAAATTGTCAAATTGTCCAAGAAAGTCCCAAAAGAATACAAAAATCTATATCAAAAGTTATTTCAGTCCTACAAAGATGTGTTTGCATGGTCCTATCAGGACTTGAAAACTTTTGATTTCAGTATTATGCAGCACAAAATTCCCCTGAAAGGAGATGCAAAACCTCATAAGCAGAAGCTCAGACAGATAAATCCCCTGCTGCTGCCCTCTATTGAGAAGGAAATTAGGAAGCTGCTAAAAGCCAAAATAATTGTACCACTGAGGTACTTTGAATGGGTGGCAAACCTTCCCCTTGTACGAAAGAAGAATGGAGAAATAAGACTGTGTGTGGATTTTAGAAATTTAAACAGAGCTTCCTTAAAGGATAATTATCCATTACCTAAGATGGATCACATCCTGCAAAAAGTGGTTGGAGCTTCTAGGATGTTAATGATGGATGGATTCTCTGGTTATAACCAGGTGGTTGTACTTCCAGAGGATCAAAAGAAGACTGCTTTCACCACAATGTGGGGTACATTTATGTATGCCAGGATGCCTTTTGGATTGGTTAATGCAGGGGCCACTTTTTAGAGGGCCATGGACATTGCTTTTGTCGGGGAGCAAGATAAATTCCTGGTGGTCTACCTCGATGATATCACTGTATTTTCCCAAAATGATTCTGAGCACATTGAACATCTGCAAAGAACTTTTGAGAAATGCAGAAGGTATGGTCTCTCTCTGAATCCTCAAAAGTCTTTATTTGCATTAGAAGAGGGAAAATTTTTGGGCCATATCGTGACTAAAGATGGGGTGAAGATAGATCCTAAAAGGGTAGAGGTTATAAATGGTATTGCTTTTCCCAGAAATAAAAAAGAGGTACAAGTATTCCTAGGGCGCATTAATTTCTTGAGAAGGTTTATCCCTAACTATGCTGAGATAGTTAGGCATATAACAGATATGCTGAAGAAGAATAATGAGGTAAAGTGGTCATAAGAATCACGGGAGGCATTTACCAGTATAAAGAATGCTTTTGCAGAAGCCCCTGTGCTGGCTGGACCAGATTATGATAAACCTTTCATGATTTTTTCTTTTGCATCACCTCATACAATAGCAGGAGTTTTATTGTAGAAAAATGAGGAAGGGTATGAGTAGCCTATTTCCTTTTTCATTTAGGTGCTCCGTGATGCAGAATTAAAATACAACATATTGGAAAAGCAAGCATACGCCCTAGTGAAATCCCTCAAAGCATTCCGTGTATATATCTTACAGTCCCACATCACTGCATTTGTGCTTGCAGCTGCTGTAAAAGATATCCTTATTCAGGGGGATAGTGAAGGAAAAAGGGGTAAGTGGATCGCCAAAATACAGGAGTATGACTTAGACATATGCCCTACTAAGCTGATCAAAGGACAGGGGCTTGGCAAAATGTTATATGAATCAAACTACCAAGCTCTGGGCATAAATTTGTCCATTATAGGAGGTGAGGAATTTGAAGAAAAAGAAGAACGACAGGGAATTGGAGTAGCTACTCTAGAAATACATCTAAAGTACCTCACCAGTCCGTGGTACAAAGAGATAGTAGAATATCTCCTTACACTCAGCTGCCCTCCAAGTTGTGATAAAAATAAATACAGAGCGCTGAGATTGAAATCACAGAAGTACATAGTTGCCAATGGCCGGCTATATTGGCGAGATCCCTTAGGCATCTTACTCCTGTGTCTCACAGAGAATGAAGTCGAGAGTATTATAGCAGAATTTCATGAAGGGATCTGTGGAGATCATTACAGCTGGAGGGCCATAGCTCATAAAATTCTGAAGGCTGGTTTCTATTGGCCAAATATTTTTGGAGATGTTTTTGCCAGAGTAAGAGCATGTGATAAATGTCAGAAATTTGCTGAGAGACAGAAATCGACACCATTTCCACTGATTCCAGTGCATGTGGATGAACCATTTCGTCAATGGGGTATTGATTTTATAGGTGAAACACATCCTCCATCGAGTGGACAACATAAATGGATATTAACAGCCACAAATTAATTCACTAAATGGGTGGAAGCCATACTTGCAAGGAATGCTACAGATACTGTGATCATAAAGTTCATGGAGGAAAAAATCATATCCAGGTTTGGCTGTCCTGCTAGGATAGTGACTGATAATGCACAGGCCTTCAAGTCTGCAAAATTTATGAATTTCTGCCAGCAATACAATATCATACTGAGTCACTCTACAACTTACTATCCACAAGGAAATGGCTTGGCAGAGTCTTCAAATAAAAATCTGGTGAGGGCCTTGAAGAAGACTATCAATGAAAATCAGAGGAATTGGGATTCCCAATTGAAATTTTCTCTATGGGCTAATAGAATTACCAGCAAGAGAGCAACTGGGAAATATCCCTATGAATTGGTATATGGATGAGCAACAGTTTTTCCTGTACAGCTGGCTTTACCAGTGGCCCGCTTCATGCAAGAAAGCCAGGAGGAACCTGATGATATGATCAGGAGAATCAATCAATTTGTGGAATTAGAAGAAACACGGGGCCAGGTGAATCAGAGGTTAATGGAATATCAAGAGAAAATGAAACACATTTTTGATCAGCATGCAAAAGACAGGAAGCTGCAGATTGGTGATTTGGTGCTCAGATGGGATATCCGAAGAGCTGAAAAAGGTAAACATGATAAATTCGACCCCCTCTGGTTTGGTCCTTTCAGAATTGTGGAACAGGGGGGAAATAATACTTTCAGGTTGGAGAATTTACAGGGCGACTTGCTGGATGCCCCCTGTAAACGGTCAATTCCTCAAGCCCTACTTTCAGTTCTGATTCAGGCAAAGGCAGCCTAATGTATTATATTGTATGATAGTTTCCTTTTTTGTTTTCGTTTGAATAATGTGGGTGTCATTATGAGTCATAAAGTGAAAATTAAGGTTGCTGAAGAGCCGAGTTTGCACAGAAGATGATCAGAGGGTCTGCGAGTTCTCGGCACGTTCAGGGATGAACGTGCCGTCCCCAGGTGGAGCCGATGTTGATCATAATCAGCTATCTGTAAAATTTTCACAAGCAATTTGGATTTAACCTCTCAAATCCCCTCTTTCAGCCGTAAAGGAGTCATTTTTGTGCCTACCGTTTGCCTTCCCGCCCCCCAAATTACATTATAAAAGGCCATAGATCGTAAATCCGAAAATCTATCAGGCCTAGCCCCTTTGGCCAAGCCTCCGTCCTTTTCCTCCACGTAACCCAGTGCTGGAACCAGGCGCAAAAAAAATAGGCGCTTGTCACATATGAATATCGGGCGCGCCCTCGACCGTTGATCTGTACAGATCGTACGTCATTCGCAATCCTTTGCTACACTCGTGGCCTACTCCATTCATCGCCCAAACCGCTTCTGAGCCGTCCGATCAAACCATGGATCAACGTACCGCAGCTCTCCCGCCGTGGTGGTCCTTGCGCCCGAAAGCACTGTTCAAAATTGCCCGGTATTCATCGCACCGCCTTTCAGCGGAGGGCGGTAATTCTCGTTGGGCCAGCGATTCCATACACTGTCTGCCACACGTCCCAGCGTACGGTTCCAAAACCGCCATTCATCGCGTCCTGATCCGAACAATAACGCGTGATGAATGGCGGTTTTGGAACCGTACGCTGGGACGCGTGGCAAAAAATGTATGGAATCGCTGGCCCAACGAGAATTACTGCCCTCCGTTGAAAGGCGGTGCGATGAATACCAGGCAGTTTTGAACAGTGCTTTCAGGTGCGGGGACCACCGCGGCGGGAGAGCTGTGGTATGTTGATCCATGGTTTGATCAGACGGCTCAGAAGCGGTTTGGGCGATGAATGGAGTGGGCCATGGGTGTAGCGGAGGATTGCGAATTCCGTTCGATCTGTATAGATCAACAGTCGAGGGCGCGCCCGATATTCATATGTGACAAGCGCCTATTGTTTTTGCGCCTGGTTCCAGCACTGGGTTACGTGGAGGAAAAGGGCGGAGGCTTGGCCAAAGGGGCTAGGCCTGATAGATTTTCGGATTTACGATCTGTGGCCTTTTATAATGTAATTTGGGGGTGGGAAGGGCAAGGGTAGGCACAAAAATGACTCCTTTACGACTGATAGAGGGGATTTGAGAGGTTAAAGTGAAATTTCTTGTGAAAATTTTACAGATAGCTGATTATGATCAACACCAATGCCGTGAACAGTATGAAGAAGTTATCGCGTTTTGAAAAGTCTAGTAAACTGCAAATTTCGACAGTTGACCAAGGTTAACTGTGCATTTGAGCAGTCATCAAAAAATAATATTCTAGGGAATATTCCTTAAAATATTCCTTCCAGGCCAATTAGATGTTGACAAGTGTTGCAGTTTCATTTGGTACGGGGTTTGGAGGTTCCAATAAGGAGGTGCCACGTGGCCAGCCCTGAGATTGCCACGTGGCCCTTGAACTGCGTTATAAAATTTTGGGTTGAGGTTCGCAGGGCTCGACCCTGCGACCTCCGGTAGAGCATGCACATGACAAAACCGCCTGCGCTGCAAGTAGTTCTTGTAGTGCCCTACTCTAGTTGACTGTTAGTGATATGAATGTTAACATTATTTAGCCCTAAGGGCCGCACTCTATTCTTTGAGGACCTCAGGATGAGGATCCAGACACATGACTCTATTATTAGTGGATGCGATGATTATGTATGTTTTTTTGATACTATGATGATGATAGAACTTATGGATATGCATGTTCTCTATTAACATGATTTTAGCATTAATGGGTATGCATGTTCTCTATTGATATCACGATGATGATAGATTTTAGGGATAGATATGGGTTCTATTGATGTTACGATGATAATGCCTTTGATGGATATGTTAGTTTACCATTGATGTTATGATTATGATAAACATGATCGATGTGTCCCATATGTAGCTACTTACATTAGTTCTGATTCAAAATAAACAATGATGTGAATGACTAGGTCATGTTGACGTTTCTATTATGATAATGACAAACACTGAGAACTTTGTTACTGATGATTATTGAGTATGACAGGAAACCACCAGAGGCACTCGCATATGATGAGTGGATAACATCTGGTTTGATAGAAATTAATATTTTGTCTTTGAAATTCTAAGTTCAGTTTGAAACTTGTTATATAGACTACATATACTCTGATGATATGTCAGTGGTTGCAGGAACATGTCAGTTTCTTGGCTGAATGACTCACATATGGGTGATGGGGTTGTACAATTGGATGGAACAACATGGGAGGGGTGGAACAGTGTTCCTGATCTCACCCGCTAGCACTCCCACCGTGACTTAGGCTGGAAAGGTCGAAATACCTTCGCCTTGAAGATCACGATGTCGTGAGGGCAGGTCCCAAATTTGGTTTTCTCACGAGGACTTTCTGGGGGGCGACATCAAGGCGCATTCCTTGATCCCCAACACCATTAGTCTCACTATATCAGGCAACATACGAGATGATAGGGGTCTCTGGCATTGCACATATAATTTCCCCTCGTAACCACTGGATACTTGAAGGGCAAGTGGTGTGACATCCTTGGAATTTCAAGAGAAATTCTTGAAGGGCACGACCGACTTGGCACCCTTGGCATCAGAAATAAATTCTTAGGCATGGCACCCTTGGAACTTCGAATGGAAGTTCTTCAAGGGCATGACCAAGCTTGACACTCTCGACATCATTAAAGAAACTAATAAATATAATCAATATATGAAAATCCAACTAATTCATATCAAGTGACATATGATGTTAGAACCAAAGGAATTAAATCAAGAATAAAACTTAGGGTAAGGGAGGAATAGGAAGAGATAAAATATTTTACCATGATAACTCTACCCTTGCCATGTTAAAACAAAATATTAAATACATAAGACTTAATTAGGAAAAATGGGGAATGAGGGACATAGAGTTAAGTATAAATATTTATTAAAAACTTCATTAAGAGAAGAGGGTGATGAATTAAAATAAGATTAATAAATTAAAATTTGAGAAATTTAGAAAACTTACATGTGGCAAAAGCCAACATAAGAATATTCATCAAAAGGGAAAATTGAGGTAGTTAGGGGACCAAATCTGAGAATTATCAATTAACTTCAGTAATAAACACAAATTAAGGAGTAAAAAGGGGGAATCAAGAGACAACTAGGAGAAGAAATAAGAAGCCTTGTTGGGTTGAGGGAAATACTATTTTTAAATGAATAATTAAGTAAATTATTTTGGAGAATCTTGATGAGAGGGTGACACATGGGTGGGTGAATATTCAAATTTTGGGTAATAAAAAAAAATTATTTATGCATGAAATTCCAAGTGTCACCTATGAAGCCTTCTATAAAAGAAAGGGAAATGGAAGGGAAAAAGACCTTTTGTTTACCCTATTGTTGGATGGAGGAGATTATGTAATTTTGAGTGGTTACGAGCTATATTTGAGTTTGGTGGGATAGAGTATTATAGAGAGGGGACTCTTGAGCCAAGAGGGGCTCACCTCTATCAGCTAGCACATTCTTTCGTTGTACAACCCCATTACAGCGCAGGGGTCCGCGGGGAAGGAGAGTACCCAAGGAGTAGGCTGGGAGGTCAACCGGTGGGTCATTACATTCGGATTAAGCACGACAACATTCAGGCTTGGAGGTAGACGACAGCAAAGGAGATCAAATAGCGGAAAGTCAAGTTTGGTTCTCGTCCAAGGGTGAACGGTACATGTGTTAGTTATATTGTTTTTAATTATGATGATCTCACTGTGCCTATAATCAAGTTAAATATATGTATGTGTTATGAAGTTAAGTTTATGGACTTGATATACGTGATTTAATTTTCACTGAGTTTCAAACTTATATGATTATGGTTACATTTCCTAGTTACTGTGTATATATATATATATATATATATATATATTTAAAGCCTAGCGCTCATCTAGTAAATTATAAGGTTGGTCTCTACAGTTCTTAACCTCTATGGTTCACAGGTTCTCTTTAAGTTTGAACGTAATTCGCATTGGGGGTTGGGACCGTCGACGGTCCCAACCCTCTAGCGGTCTCGTGTGGCATGGTCACATTAAAAATTGCAACCGTTATAACCTCCAGCAGTCTCTGCAACCATCAGCATTATGTCGTGTTATCACATGGAACTGTTAACGCCTCTGTGGTCAGCCTAACTCGCCGTCTAAACCGTAGTTAGGTTTAACCTTATCCATGGTTCCGCCTGTGGTTCTGCCGAACATCACGGTTAGGTCGCATGGTTTGGGTTGGCATGTGGCCACCAACCACTAACCATTAAATGCCACATTTATTTCTGGCGGGATTTATGGAGCACACCTAAATTTGGTCTAATTTGGCTATTTTGACTCCAGTTAAGTGGAGTCGTCCACTTTTAGTGCAGTATTTCTAGGTATAACTGGGAAAATGAGTAGGAGACTCAATTTTCGCCCATTATGAGTGAATGAAGAGTAATTATTAGCTAATTGTATAATTATGGAGCCATTGGTGAGGTTTGCAGAGCCAGCTGAGGAGTTATGAGCGTGATTTTTCTTCAGAGAAGTTCCAAGGGCCATTAGGGCCACCAAGAGCCAGTAGGAGAATGAGGACTAGCCAGGGCAACCAGAGACCATTCTTAGCAAACCAATATTATATTCTGACTATATTGAACATTCTAGATCCATTGGCGAGGTTTGTAGAGCCAGATGAGGACTTATGAGCATGATTTTTCTTCAAAGAAGTTCCAGGGTTCACTAGGGCCATTAGGAGGCTGCAGGAGAATGAGGCCTAGCCAAGGCAGCCATAGACCATTCTCAGCAAAGAAATAGTCTTTTATGACTATATTAAGAATTATAGAGCCATTGGTGAGGTTTTAGAGCCAATTGAGGGCTTCTGAGTGTGATTTTTCTTTAGAGAAGTTCCAAGGGCCACTGGGAGCCAACAGGAGAATGAGGCCTAGCCCGGGCAGCTAGAGACCATTCTCAACAAACCAATAGTATATTATAACTATCTTGGACATTCTAGAGCCATTGGTGAGGTTTTTAGAGCCGAATGAGGACTTCTGAGTGTGATTTTGCTTCAGAGAAGTTCCAAGGGCCATAAGGCCCAACAGGAGCCAATAGGAGAATGAGGCCTATCCAGGGCATCCAAAGGCCATTCTTAGCAAACCAATAGTCTATTATGACTATATTGAAACTTATAAATCCAATTATGGGATCTGAAAAAGCATTTGGAGACTTCTGAAGGCCGAGATGCTACAAATAAGTTTTCAGGAGCCGAGAGCCACAAGGTGCCACCAGACCTTGGAGGCATAACTAGAGCAGCCAGAGGCCAATTTCGGAAAGTGAATAGTCATTTATTACTATATAGGACATTATGAATCCAATGAAGGGATTCTAAGATCCATTTGGATACTTATAGAGGTGGAGAAGCCACAATGAAGTTTTAGGGAGCCTAGTGCCACCAGGGGTTGAAGGCATAGATTGGGGAGCCAGAGCTCATTTTGTACAAATGAAAAACCTATTTTGGATGAATGATATGTGATGGAGACAATAGAAATGTTTTTAGGGACATAAAGGACTTATAAGAGAGTTTTTTCCACAAAGAAGCTCAGGGAAGCTTAAGGACACCAAAAGAAGAGATCAAGCCCAAGGGAGCCTAGATCCATTTCCAGAGAGTTACAGCCAATTCAGGGGTATTATGGTATTATAGACCCATTGGTACTGTTAAAACAACCATTGGAGTTGAGTAGACACTTGTAAAAGAAATTTTCCATCTTAATCCCAAAGAGCCAAGTCAATTGAAGAAGGCTCAAGGAGACGTAGCCAAAGACATACAAGCGAACTCCTTTATTATGTTTGCTATTATGTATTGATGGTTAATTTTCTACAATTTATGGTTGCTGTACATGCTTTTATTCAGCCTAAACAAATGTTTTATTTCTCACACATAAAGCATTAAAAAAGTTAAAACACATACACTTGATTCATAAGCAAGATCTTAATTTGGTTTAATTGAGTGGGAGGTGCTTGCATAGCATAACAAGTCAGCCACCCATTTCATATCACATACACAATCCTGTTAACAATGAGTGTGTTAAGGGATAACGACCATGGATCTAAACAGTGGCCTCGATTAAGAAACTTGATCTTTATTTTTCTGAGGCTCCAAGGCCAACGAAAGGTTACAAATCTATACTCACAGCTTATGAGGATAAATTAAACTGAAAAAGATGGCTTGAAGCGTGGATCTGTGCACTATTGGCACCCAAAATTGAAATTTCTTATAACCTTGGTTGAAGGACCAAGCCACTCTTCTTAAAGGGTATGCAAGGTATGAATAGTTGTGTGTTGATCACCGATTAGGGTATCCATCTCTATTGACTAGCGAAGGCATAAGATTACACTTGATTCAGATCCATGGGCAACTCCTATTCATTCAAGTGTTGCAACATAGTTTGGTTAAACTATCCTTACTACTCTAATTCCCCAGGTTGGTGTTTCAAATGAAGGTCTCGGTCTTATTATTTAAAGAAAAAGACAAAATCAATATTTATATAATCCCACTCATGTATTCACATCAAATATCATCCTAGAACAAAGGTTCCTAACAACTGCAATTTGTTTAAGTTACAAATAATAGTAACCACTAAAATATAGATACATCGACCTCTGTTTTGCCCTGATTTGACAAAGTGATAAAAACCTAAAACAATAACTTGACACATAGAAATATAGACTTGAAAGTGACATAAGTAAAGACACATTTTTTAGAGGTCCTCTTTTCAATATATGACATTGATTTTCACCCTAAGAAAATGGCAGTAATCTCATTGTATTAGTGAAAAAATTCAAGGATGAAATGCAATAAGCAAATCATTGACTTCAAATTTTGTTGTGAGGTATGTTGTGATTATTTTACTTGCAGACATCATTGATGTGTTTAAGGGTTACATGCATTAGGATGAATTTGTAAGAGTCTAAAGACATAGAAGAGTATACTACTATACAACCTTCAATAGGTACCATTGGCACATCCTTTCATGACTAACTCTGCATTGAGTTTTTATATCTTATAGTTACAAAACATAATGTATAGGGTTCTTATTATTTCATCATTGCAATAGTAGATATTCACTTCATGACTAAGAGCTTTCTAGACTAATAAGGAGAACAACATATCTACTATACAAGTTGTAAAGGTAAAACAATTTTATGTACAAGCAGTACTATATATACAAGTGATCTTAGTGGCATGCCTAATTGGGTTTGTGAAAGAATATGATGTGACTGTGGTCTAATTGTTAGAAAATCAGAAAGGCATAAATATTTCCTTGTTCTTGATAATTTACTTGTGACATTCATTAATTCTTATTAGTTTCTTATTATCTTCTTTTCTCTTAGTTCATCAAGAAAATATCAAAGCAATAACACATAGATCAAGGCCACCAGATATAGGCAGAAAACCAGGGAAAAACGCCACTCTAGGGGAAAACCTAGTCAATAATTCTTCCTTCAAGAGTTTTCGTGAGACTCTAGACCTTGAATCACACTTCCTCCACACTAAGTCAGCTGTCCTTTTGATTCTACTTTCGACCTGTCAGCAACAACAACAACAACAACACTATGCATCACTTCCTTCTACCTAGAAACTTTGACCTTGATTCAAAGAATTTGATCTTGGAGAAAAGGCTTTGATATTTCTTCAGGGAGTTCGATTTTGACCTAATACAACTTCTCAAGGCACCAAGATCCAACAAAAACAAATTCAACCTATTCTTCTCTTGGCAGTAGCAACATGCAGCAACTAGCAACAATTGGCAGCAACACAAAAATGTGGGACTTTGATATTCCAATCTAGGAGTACATGAGGGAGAGAGAGAGAGAGAGAGAGAGAGAGAGAGAGAGAGAGAGATACCAAGATTTCAATTTTCCTTCACTCCTTTAGCTTGTCCAAAATTGCAATCCTTTTGGCTCCTTCCTTGACTTCACACTTTTTCCTATGAAACAATAGATATTGAATTTCTTTGTGTGAGAGAGGATGCTCCAAATGAGTTCGATCTCCTTGTATATATAGGCTTGAGGTGAGCTCTAATTCCTTGAGTTGAGGTTGACTTGATCACTTTAAGACCGAATTGGTGTGGAGGTTCCATAATTCATATTTGACTCAATATTAAACCTTTTTACATGATTCAAAAGCGCAAGAAGGGTCTCTTTAAATTTTTAATGACTCTATAAACTCATAATAAATCCTAGAAGTCCAAAATGGGGACTCTGACCTAAAATAATATGACCCAAGCATGAAACCCATGCTTTAATAATTCATTTAATAATAATATATTTTTTTGTCTTTATTATTTTGATAAGTATATTATATTTTGACTCTAGTAAAATTTATGAAGACAAAGCCTAGTTACAATCTTCAACACTCCCTCTTAACTACGAGGGTATTTACAATATGCAAGTACAATGAAGATCTCAACTATGTGACCTATAAAGAATTTTTAGGCACCTCAATGCCATGGACTAGATTCCTGACCATGGAAATCTATCTATTGGCCTCTTAGCAGTTCATGCACGACAATGCCATGAACTAGATTACTGACCAAGGAAATCTATCCAAGTGGGACTAAGATGGACTAAATATTTCGGCCTCTATAGGTACCATCAAGCTTACTTGCTAAACATCAACCCAAGGAATTAAGTGCACATCCACCCGATACCTCCCACCCAACCAGACATCAAAACAAAGTTTCGACCTGATGAATTTCTAGGTAATGATTCACTCACAAAGCCTCAAAAACAAATATCTCCTGATTAAATTGATTGGTAACCATCATGATTATCAAACCTTCGAGAGATTTAACTGAACAACACAACCCCCAATCAATAATACACTTTTAAATATACATCATTAAAAAAAAATCTTTGGGGTCTCAATGATTCTGTTCAACTTATCTCGGTAGGACTATCAATCGAATATTTGAGAGGATATTCCTTTTCCTACTTAACATGTAGCAACATATCTTTCAAAATGTATTCTCCAATTAAAAACTATGTTATGCCCTCCCTCTTAACCAGAGATATTTCTTTTATCCAGGCTCCCTCTTAATGTAGGGAGATTAAATTCTTCCTTCGGTGTCGGAGAATCGTTCATGGCTTCCATCCTTCTAATCATGCTTGACATATCATATTTTATTATGGACATCTTCACCAACTTGAATATGATGTAACTGCACAACTTTAGACAACAAGTACACCAAATCTATAGAAGTATGAAGTTAGTCATAATGAAATCTTATAGTAGTGGAAGCATTAGATACAATCTGTTAGGGTCCGGTGATTTGGCTGATTGGCAAGCCAAATGACAGGGTAACATCAAACCAATTTTTGGAGCCCAAGGACCTAACCTTCCTAGACTCAGAGAGGGCTCTCTCTATATGTGTAAGGGATATCTGTGTGTTTTGCTTATTGTGTTATGATTTTAGGCTAGTTATGAAGTAGGTTTTTTGGTTTTGGTTTTTAGGTTGTGAGGGATGAAACTGATCAAAGATATAAGATAGGTAAAAAGATGTCAGATCAACTGGGCTATGGGGTTGAAAAGGTCTAGAAAGCTATCAGACGGTGATACAAGGCTGTTGAAGGGCCGATTTGATTCGAGGTAAAAAGGATCTTTGGGCAAAATGGAACAAAATGGACATCAAGTTTGGGAACAACAAAGGATTTCAAGCATAACTAGTTTAATAGCTGACATAAACATGGTAGGGAAAACCATTAATAATGAGAAATGTAACTATAAGCTAATCAATACATATAAATAAACATTCAAGCCATGCATAGAGGTATATAACTCTCTAACTTTGAGAAATGACTATCAGACTTTAGGGAAATACACTTAAGAGAGACAAAAAACTCAAAACACTATGCCGGAATGCCTAAACACAGTAATTCAAGTTATTGGGCACTTTGAAAAACAAGATTGCATAGTCTTAGGCAAAGGGCAAGATAGAAACAAGACCTCCTTGGTTCAACAAATGACAATCTAATCAGTCAAAGAGAAATTTCGTGGACGGAGCTATGGCTAGCCATTGGTAAGCAGGGCGTACCGTAAATCATACTTAACATGCATAGAACCATGAATGAAATAAGCAACAATATCCTTAAGTTATTAAAGAGCAATCAAGAATTCTTTAATGTGACTAAGGAAGAAGAAAACATGGAAGCTATGAAAAAACATGAAATTTGAGGTGCCTTCAAGGGCATGTCTCAAATTTGTTCTCTACTGATCTATAGCAAGCAAGAAACATGGATTCATGAATGAAAACTAGAAAACAAAACAAAGAAAGAGACACTATACCATTCTACCAAGTCATGGAATCCAACAACAATCCTCTTTCATCATCCAAGAACATCCAAGAGACTATCCAAGAGCATGAGACAAGTATTTCTTCCAAAGCTTATATGACCATATATTGCTTCTATCATCAAGTTCAACCTTGTTTACATTGAAAGCCTTTGGAATATATAGGCTCAAGTGAGGAAAACCTCTTAGTTCAATTTGCACTCTCATTGGCCTATTCAAAATATCTAAACTTGTCCTTGAGGCTTTACAAAGCCCAAGGCACAAAATATCTCATAAAATATCTAAAAAATGTTAAAAAAGGGAATTAAATTGACTTTTCATAACTTCTCATGTGCAAAAATAGCTAAACGCACGAGGAAAAAGCAGTTTTTAAAGGTTCAAATTTTACAAAAATACTCAAAATTTACATTAGCAAAAGGTCCCCTGACTTGCCAGAAACTTTTGGTAGCCTTGCCGATGTCGAAACGAGGCTCATGATAGCTCGTTGGAAAGATCTGAGTGTCTAATTTCTGGAACAACTGGAATTTTCTCAATCTGATGCCTGGAAGTCCTCCAAAAATAGGACTGTGTGTAAAAAACCAGAAAATAGAGTTTGCTGATAGAGCGGGCAGAGTGTAGAAAAAGTGGACATTTTTCGCCATTTCGGAGGAGTGAATGATCTTCAAATGTCCTGAAAATCGTTGAGTGTGTGTTTCTGAAATTATGTCATCCAATGATACCATTCTCCTCCATTGACGATCCCCTAAACTGAAATGGCGAAGCCCATGAGTTTTGGGCAAAAACCCAAAAATGCCAAAAAACCAAAATGTGTCGAAAATCACTCAAAATTGGTGAGCATGACCCTCAAGGGTTCTCAGCAACATGCTGCAAAGCAAAGGCCAAAATCTGAAGTCTTAATGTGTCCTTTCTCACTTTCCGTGCCGGGTGCTTCCCTTTAACCTCCTTGAGCTTGTCTTGAGCAGCCTTTAACTTGCACCGGGCAAACTGATTTAACTTTTTGTAATGCTTCGTCATTCTCCTTTGAAGTTCTAGATCCCTGTTTTCCCTCTCCAACTTCTTCTCCAAATGGTCATTGACTCTCTCAAGCCACGCCTCCTTATTGTTTTCTATCTCCTGTTCAAACAATGTAGTGAGAGGAGTGGATTGGAGAAGGGCATTTTCCTCTTCTTTTTGCTTCTCAAGGGGGCCTTTTAAGTCCCATGGTTCTAGGCCTCTTTCGCTTAGGTTGATCATCGCCTTCACTTTCATCAAATTCTCCCATGAGCTCTTCCAACTTTTCTTGGGCTTTGAAGGCCTCTTTCTTGTACTTAGTCGCCCGTGTCTCATAAACATCCATATGGACACTCATTTGCCTATTTTGGATTACTAGAAATTGATTGAAATTCCTTGCCCTATGAAGATCATCCTTCAATGCATCAATTTGGCCTTCCCTATGGATCAAGAGGTTTTCTAGAATCCGGGCCTCATTATCACTGTCATCGCTTTGGACTTGGATGATGTCAAATGCACTCTCCTGCTCATGACTTTCTTCTATCTTGCCCTTCCCTTTGCTTTGGGTGGCTATTCTAGTGCTCTTCCTCCTAGGAAAATCAATGATAGGCTTCTTTGGAAATTTCCCTTTACTTCAAAAAGCTCTTGTCACATTTGGAGTGACCACCCTTGGCATTCTTTTCCTAGCTGTCCGGAGCTTGGCCTTTTTAGGAGAAGAGGGCATGGCCCTTTTACCTTTGTCACTTTGCCCCTTTTCTTCTTGAAGTTGTTGTTCTTCTTGAGAAGGCCGCCCTTGCTCATCACTGTCATGCCCTTTTTTATCATCTTCATGCTGCTGCCCTGTCTCATAGGACTGCTGTGTGTCCTCTTTATGCTGCCCCTATTCATCCCTTTCCTGTCCTTGTTGCTGTTCAGCACTTTCTTCCTCTTCCTCATGCTGTTGTTCATCACCACTGTGATTTTGCTGTGTGTCCCTATAAGGCTGCTGTTCAGCCTCATCATCTGTTTGATTTTCAAGCTACTGCCCTTCATCATAAGGTTGCTCACCTTCATCATGAATCTGCTGCTCACCCTCATCACTGTCATGCTGCTCACCCTTATCACTATCATGCTGCTCACCCTCATCACTGTCATGCTGCTGCTCAACACCTTTTTCCTCTTGCTGGTCACCTCCTTCTCCTTCTTCATGTTCCTTTGTTTGTTCTGCAGTAAAATTGAGCTTTTTAGGAGTAGGCCTGCTAGAGGAAGGGGAGGGGCGATGAATAGGAGATGTAGGGGATGTATGGACTAGAGGGACAATGGAGAAATCAAGATGAGTAATGAAAACATCCCAAGGGACCTCTCTCTTTTCAAGCTGATGGAGAATGATGATTTTGATGAGAGAGTGATGGAAGAGACAGGCTATTTGCTGAGAGGGAGGCTTCTTCTGGACAATGGAGGCCATTTTCTCAATGCTTTTGTGCAAGAAGAAAGGAATATTTAGCTGCTTGGTCCTTGTGAAATGCATCAACAGTCGAATGTGATAAGCATAGATTCGGGAGAATCTTCCCTCACAAATAAAGTACTTCATGATAATCTTCATGAGGGGGGAGAAGCTAGCTAAAAGGTATGAGAAAGGGAAAATAGCATGACAAGAATCTCTGTGTTCAGGCTTTAGAAATGGCTTGTAATCATCTAAGTCCAAATGGATTTGTTTAAACCATTTCTCGCCAATATAGGGGATTTTAGTGGCCTTGGAGAGGGATCTTGGGGAGAACTTGAAGTCAAGGCCTGATAATTGGAAATGTTTATCTCTGAACCTCAAAGCGCACAGATGTGTTAAAGGAGAGAAACTCTTCACTTCTTGCACCCTTTGGCAAAAATCTAAGCATCCCACCTCATGGAAATTGAACAATACTGAGGGGTGGGCATTCACCTCTTCGGTGGAAATAGGCTCATACCTTTTGTGCAATCCACTCCTACTATCCTGCCTGGGAGGCATCTTGTCTTGGATGTGCTTCTACAAAACCAAACTGCCTCAAAGTTTCTTGAAATGTATTCTTCAAACAAAGATTTTCCTTCTCTGTTAATCACTGTTTGATCAAGGTAAATTTGGTTTTCAAATGCTGTGTGAGCTGCCCCTTTAACATACAATTCTCTGCTCTTTCCAAAACAATGCTTTTCCCTTAGTATGCCACTCAAAAAGTAAAATTAAGAACAAAAACAAAGTGAATGAAAGATAATACACAGTGAAATGATTTTTCTGTGTTTGTGGTAGTGTCACCTAGCTTTTGGTGTTTTGGAGGACAATAGGACAACTTTGTTTTTTCGACAAAGGTAAAACAAAAATCTTCCCAATTTAAAAACACTGCTCTTCTTCTTCTGTATGCCAATCAACAAGTAAATTTAATAACCATCATACAGTCAACCAAAAAGCACATACACAGTCCATGGTGATTTTTCTGTGTTTGTGGCAAGGTCACCTAGCTCTTGGTATTTTTGATGTGAGAACATGCAGCTTTGTAGCAGATAAACAACAAGAATTCTTCATAATCAACACCCTCCTTGCTTTTGCTTTTTCCCTCACACAGATTTTGACACACAGCTTCACAAGGTAATGACAGCTTCACATGTTGCAGCTTGTTTTATGGTCAAAGAGGCAACAATGGTATTTTTCTCTTTTTACCCCACAGAGGAGATTTTTTGAAATGGCAAAGACATTTACATCATGATTGCTGCTATCTAAAAATAGACCCACTGTTTCACCTTTCAAAACCCTGTCTCTCCTTTTGGTCACTTCCTTACACCTTTTAATATTGTTTGAGGGCAGTCTGTTAGGTTTTTGGAACATCAATAAGAACCCATCATTTTTTCTATTTCACCTCTAGCCAACATGACCACAACAAATCTAATTTTTAAAATAAAAACACAAAACTCAAAACTGTGATTTCACACCGTGAGTTTCATCCCTTTCACTCTCTCTTAGCAGTCTTGAAAAGAGTAATAAGGCACATAGAATACCTTTAAAATCGATGATGGTGTTTCTTGAGGAGTTGGATCCACTTCAGGATTTGTTTGGAGGCCTTTTGACCGCTAGATTCATGCGCGACATGTTTAGAACGAGAGATCGCCACGCAGAACACCGTCGGGTCACTTGTCGGGCCCTTGTGACCAGAGGCTACAGGCGCGCCGCGTGCCACTACAAGTTCACCGCGCAACAATGTATTCCTTTGCAAAAAGTGCGCTTGAACGCGCCGCGCAGTTGTATAGGCGCGCCGCGCGTTTCTTCAAGCCCGAAAAACAATTAAGTTGCCCAAAAACTCGTCTTCAGAATTTTGAATAGCAAGAGTGGAGTTTTGCTCGTGGTTTGAGAGATTTGAAGGAGCTTGCAACGGTCCTAAACCCCTTTGAAAGCAAAAAGTAAACATACCTTTGAGTTTGTCTTGAGAGGGTTTGGAAGACTTCTCGTTTTAAACCACTGCCTTGTCCATTTGAAAGGAAAACAAAATGACTTTGAATGTGTTATGAAGGGTCCACATTTGAATAATGTTAGCAAAAGGATGCATGCTTCTAAACAGTTTTAATAGGACTTAACCTATTCACTTATACAAAATATTTAAGAGGTCAAACTCTGTTCACTGTGTTTATATTTTTGAAAAGTAACTTCTGCCACTGCTGAATCTTGAGTAATATTTTCAACATGGAAGATCCATTTAACAATACACCAATGATTGATGAAGCATCCTTTGCCATTTTTTAAGGAGGTAGATTTACCCTTTTGAACCTTAAACTAAGAGTGTCTGCTCTGGATGCTTTGGAGGTAATGATGCCCTACTGTGAAAATGATTTGACTGTCAGGTGTCCTTAAGTTCCTCTCCTGACCGTGGGTGCAAAAATCAGTTGCACTTACTCATGCTTTCCCATCCTCTGTCCATTAAAAGAAGATTTCTTTTAAGACTCTCCTTTCACTTGGAATGCAACAGTGAGGTGCCTTTGACCCTTTTTCATAAGGGACTGCCTTCCTTTGTAATAGTGGCATGCATATGTTGCTTCATTGGGTTCCAGGACCTGAAACACATGTCATGATCTTTCTTGCACTTTTATGACCCTGTATACCTATTTGCAATGCCTTTTTGGGGAAAAACTAAACTCAAGTTCCCTTTTTCTACTTATGATGAGTAATTTGAAAAACATTCTCTCCTGAACAGGAAGATGAGTACCCTTTGACAAATATTTACCATCACTGGCCTGTGTCATGACCTACCCCTTAATCACCAGCAAAGTTGTTTTTAATTGGGCTCCAGACTGCCTTTTTGAAAGAAACCTTGATAAGAGACAAGTTTATCCTCTTGGATTACAGTGGTACCCCTGCTTTCCTTCTTACATCATTTCTCTGTCTTAACTGTCTCCTATTGTGTTTACAATTTGTCTATCAGTCAGTGAAAACTATAGAATTAAGCACTACTCTGGCCCTCTGCTTATGAATGAAGGAGGCCTATCTTGACAAAATGCCTGATGTTATTTCAACCTTTGTCTCAAATCAAAGAAGGATGTTTGATGAATCATGCTGACAATGGTTTCCTTTATATTTGATGGCAGGGGTCGCTTTGAGTCCAAGACTGTTTGACTCTCTTGACCATCTATTTAACAGTCTTTCTTCAATGATGCTGAACCAACTAGTTTCACATTGTAGCTCAAATAATAATGAAATTCATGCAAACAAATATTTAAAGCCTGCTGCTTTACCTCTGCTTTTAATCATCATTTTTATGCAGAAGCCTTTAGTTGCTGTCTTACTGTAACCAAGATTTGTCTCATAGTGAGTGCAGCTCTTAGAATCAAACTTTGTCCATCTGCCCTCTGCTTATATATGAAGGAGGCACTTTCAACCCTCTGCTTGTAGATGAAGGAGGTTCTCCAGTCTTCAAAAACCCTCTGCTTATAGATGAAGGAGGTTTTTCAGTCATGTTATATCATCAGCCCCGTGACAGTGCTATTTTCCCTTTTACTGTCCTTTCAGGCTTTGAATGTGATCGCAAGAGCTTAATGAAAAAAAACTCTATGCTCTGTGACTGCATCCCAGGCTCAAGATCACATTGAGAAGCAACTGTCTTCTCATGTGGAGCCAAAAATTGTCTTCTGAGATGCTGGTATGTCTTTCTCCTTGAAAGATCCATTTAAAACACTGTAAAAACACCTAAAATCAGCTTGACTTATGGTCTATGTATTGCTGAGACTTGAGGGTGCATTAGTGGCGCGACCTATGGCTGTGACCAACTTTATTTCCAGAATGGGAGGGTCTGTGATGACTGGTCTATAGCAGATGGAGGTTCTTTGGCCTTTGGATAGTTCACCAAGGGAGAAATGCCTAAAGCGCCACTTCCTAACTTAGGGGAGACTTTTGGACAGATTTGGATTATTTCTTTACAGCTGATGGGCAAAATAGTATCGCTGAGGCTAGGTAGGATTTGATAATGAGGTTTCATCTCGTCATGGGCGGACTGAAAGGTAGGAGGGAAAAACAAGTTTTATGGGTGTTTTCTAGCTGGTAAATTTGACAAATTTTTAGATCAGCTGCTAGAAAACTTGGCTGTTACAACTAGTCATCACCAATAAGTGAAAAATACTGATGACTAACATAATCAACAAGAGAATATACTTCAATACTTCAACTTATAGCCCATGTTTTGTTACAAAACCTAAATTACATCAACAAATCAATCAAGATGAAAAAATACAAGTTCAGTCATATAGCGATCCCTAGAAAATATGTCAAAAGAAAAGAAAAACATCTAATAACTTTCAAGATTCATATGTTAGACTTTCCACTAGGATTTCATGTAAGCCCTATATTTCGTATAAAACTGATCATAGATTGATCAACATGAATAGATTCTACTAGGGTTTGTTGTAAACCCTAGATTTTCCATCTACAAATCCTCAACAATCGTTATATAGATTTTATACTAGAGAAATTAACTACTACAAGGGTTTAGCTACAAAACCCTAGATTTCCCAAACATCATTCTAGAACTTCAAACTTTGACTAGGGATTGATTCCAAACCCTAGGACTTATGACCATTAGAAAATTAGGTCAACACACATATCTAGGAAATAATTATTAAGCATAAGCATTTCATATGTCAGGAAATATTAATACATTAAACATATATCAACCTAGATTCAGCCAGGTTTTTGATGGAATGGACACATACCTAGGGTTTCATCCCTAGGATATTACCACAAAGACAAGAATATTTCTTATAGACCTAACCAAACCCTAAGAATTTAGGATTGTAGTTCATACTATAGCAAACCCTTCTTTATCAACACTTCAAAGGTTTTGGACTTCACACATCATCATTTCAACTCTCACAAGTTAAAGTTTTCATGATCATACCATGACCCCAAAGATGATATCATCATAGTAGAAATCACTTCATCAATAGCCCTAAGTAGGTTGAGGGTTTCACATATTAATAGCATACCCTTATGTTAGGGTTTTCCAGAGAACCTTTTTAGGGTTATTATATACAAACAATCAAAGATATGATGTGGGTATATATATCAAATGATGAATCTTCCCAAACAAGAATGTTTGAGATTCAGGAGAGCTAGACACATCAATTGTTAGTAATGTAGAATGGATATTCCAAAGAGAATAACAAAGCTTTATGATCTAAGACATACCTTTGTTTCTTGACAATTTTTTTTCAACTCTAATGCTTTGTCTTGTGAGACCTTCTTTCTTAATCCTTGAGGCCTTCTCTCATGATCCTTGAGCATTCAAGAAGTTATTTCCTAGATAAGGAAACACAAGTAGAAAGGTGATTAATATTTACCATAATCAAAACTTTGAACAATTATATGAAACCAAAACTGAAAGGAAATGAGATATTTATCTTTGGGAGTTATTGTGGGCTCCCTCCAAAGCTTTGAGGGATACCTAAAAACTTATAAATCAAGAAATTTATTTTCCAAAAATATGTTAAACCTAAAAATAGATATTAAAATATAAAAATGAAATATCTAACTCTAAGATGAAAGGGCTTAGTAGTGTAAGTCCCTTATGTATGATTCTTTGGGTTTCACTTTCTTGGGAGATTGTTCTTCAACGACATTTGCATGATCTATTTCTCTTTTATTATTTCTAGGATTTCTAGGGCAATCACTTCTATAGTGACCCATTTTATGACAATAATAACTTTATATCTTGGACATGTCATCCTTGTTTCTTGGCCCCTTCTTCTTGAAGTTTCCCTTGTGATGAGAAATGTAGGTATTTGAAACTTCTTTATTGTTGGTTGCTAATGAGATCCTTAATTCTTCTTGGCTGCAGGCAGTCAATAGTTCCTCAAAAGTGGGAGCTTCTTTCCAGATGTTGAGACCTAAAGTAAAAGCACTCAAAGAATGTGGCAACCCTAATAAGGCTGTGATTACAAGTTCCTTGTCACATACAATTTCATCAATGGAAAGAAGTTCATCTCTTATTCTTGCTATCTTCACAAAGAAAGTGGCCACAATATATTCCTTATTCATTCTTGTGGTTCTTAGTTCATTCTTCAAGCTTGCTACTTTCCCATTGTTCTTGATGGTAAATAGTTTTGACAATTCTTCGTACATTTCTTGAGCATGGTAAATGTTATCTATGTAAGAGAAAAAGTTTTCCTTTATGCCTTCAACCATTTGAGTCATGGCCACCAATTCCAGTTCCCTGTATTTCACCTTATCTACATCACTGGAGTCTTCTGTAGGATTCTTTACTTTTCCCTTCACCACATCTAATACTTTTTTCTTTTCAAAGATGAGGTCAATCCTCTTGTTCCAAGGTTTGTAGTTTGATGCTCCTTCAAGATTATTCGCTCCCTTGATTGTGTTAGACATCTTACTTGAAGATGGTGAAAATTACTTCCTTAAAGAGCTTCCTCTTATGATCCTTTTATGATTCCTTAATCAATTCCTTGAGACTGCTTTTTCCTTCTTTCTTCACCAAAGCTCTGGTACCATGTTAGAAAATCAGAAAGGCAGAAATATTTTCTTGTTCTTGATAATTTACTTGTGATGTTCCTTAATTATTATTTATTTCTTATTGTCTTATTTTCCCTTAGTTCATCAAGAAAATATCAAAGAAATAACACATAGATCAAGGAAATTAGATATAGGCGGATAGCTAGGGCAAAACCCCACTCTAGTGGAAAACCTAGTCAATAATTATTCCTTCAATAGTTTTCCTGAGACTCTATACCATGAATCACACTTCCTCCACACCAAGTCAAACTTCCTTTTGATTCTAATTTCGACCTGGAAACAATAGCAACAACACCAACAAAAACAATATGCAACACTTCCTTCGACCTAGAAACTTGAACCTTGCTTCAGAGACTTCGATATTGGAGAAAGACTTTGATCTTGCTTCAGGGAGTTCGATTTTGATCCAATACAACTTCTCAAGGTACCAACATCCAAAAAAAACAACTTCTACCTATTCTCTTCTTGGAAGCAGCAACATGCAACAACTAGCATCAACTAGAAAGAACAAAGCAATGAGGGACTTCGATCTTCCAATCTAGGGCACGAGAGAGAGAGAGAGATACCAAAATTTTGATTTTCCTTCACTCATGTAGCTTGTCTAAACTCACAATCCTTTTGGATCCTTCCTTGACTTCACACTTTTTCCTATGTTGAAGTAGATATTGAATTTATGTGTGTGAGAGAGGATGGTCCAAATGAGTTCTATCTCCTTGTATATATAGGCTTGAGGTGATATCGAATTCCTTGAGTTGAGGCCGAATTGATCACTTTAAGGTCAACTTGGTGTGGAGGTTCCATAATTCATATTTGAATCAATATTAAACCTTTTTACATGATTCAAAATCCTAAGAAGGGTCTCTTTAATTCTGTAATGACTCTATAAACTTAGAATAAATCCTAGAAGTTTACAATGGGGAATTTGACCTAAAATAAGATGACCCAAGCATGAAACCCATGCTTGAATAAGTAATTTAATAATACTATAAATTATTTTCTTTATTCTTTTGACAAGTATATTATATTTTGACTCAAGTACAATTTATGAAGACCAAAGCTAGTTACAATTTTCAACACTAATAATACGTGACTTAGAATTAATAAAATTGACATTTAGAGTTAACATGGACTTTACGAATAGACTTGACAATGACTCGACACATAGATTTGACATTGATTTGCATAAGAATATTGACATAACTCCTTATAGTGTCAAGAATGCTGTTGTACAACATTGATTTGATTTGACAATCTCAATATGATGTTTTGAGTTGACTTGGCAGTATTGTATGACGTTCTAGAAGGTGTTTCATAGCCATATCTGAGCTAGCTATAAAACGAATTTTGGTAACCTTCCTTGGGCATAGTTTGAGAGCATTGCAAGCAGGTCATAGGGATGAATTTAGGAATCTTGGTTTGAGCCATCATAACACTATAGTGCCCGATACTTGTAGTAGAATTAGCTACTTGACATAGTGTTTTGGACATACTGCTTCATGAGCCTTTGCACACTTATTTATTTATGAGAAGTGCAGTGTAGTGGCAAAAACAATGACAATGTATTATGGAGTGATCAATATTTACAACCAGGGTTTGATATGCATATTGTATAGTGGCTTGGTTTGGCATTATGATTGAGAAGACGTCAGTTTGGTGAATAGTGATTTACGGTGGTTCGTTAGAGTGGTGTTGAGCAGTGTGGCTGCCAGTAATTGTCAGTGATATTCTTATCTAGCAGAACAACAATATATTATTTAAATTTTTATTATATTGATTCAAAGCACATGGGTACCAATTTTGAAAATTGTGAAACGTGATCCGATGGCTCTTCAGGGTGCAAGGGACTCAGGTTGGTTCAAGGTAGGTGAATGGATTCACCTTCAGGTTGTAGCCTAAGAACACTTCAGGGCGTAAGGGTGGTGATAGGGAAGTTTGTAGCCTACAATAGCGCATTGGAGCGTGATTTTAGTGGGAGTTGATAAAGCATAGGGCATTGGAGCTTCTATATGGTTGAAATTGGTATATAGGGTGTTGGATCATCTATCGGGATGGAGCCTGATATATAGAGTGTTGGAGCGTCCTCCCAGTTGTAGCTGGTTAAACAAGGTGTTGGAGCATCCCACAGGTTGGAGCCTCCTTCAGTTGGAGCTAAAAACTTGATGTAATTATCTATTTTAAAAAGAAAAAGACAATTACTAAGAAGCATTCGATGTTTTTTTACCCGGAAGGGGTTTTCCACCTAAAATATCTGTTTCTAATGTCTTTATCTTTCTGCATTATTGTGTGGTGTTGTTTATTGGTTTTTTCTACCTGATATTGAATAAGAATAATATTTCTGAATGTTAACTAATGCTTTGAAAACGATTAATAAAGTGCTAATTGCTAAGAAATATTGGTTCACCCCCCTCTTAGTGTTTCCAATGATTGGTATTAGAGAAGATTCCTTCAGTAGCAACTTAACAACTATAATACATATCTTAGAGTACATAGATCGGAAAATCAAAGTAACAAGCCACCAAGCATTCAAAGGAAGTTCCAGGTATTGAAATAATTTCATATCCTATTGCTATTGATAATAGGAAGGAAATTTCTGACGAAGAATATGAAGAGATGAACAAGATCTAATTTCAAAATGAAATTTTCAGAGTTATAAAAGAGCTTGATTTTGAAAAAGAAAAGGTTAAATTTCTGGAAGCAAAACTAAAGATAGCAAAATGGCATGTTGGAAACCTTAATAAAAAGAATGAAGAATCAAAGGAAATCATCAACAGCCTTAAAGTACAACTGGAAGAAGTCAGAAAATTTGAAGAGTCACTTATAAGAGAACTTGAATAAAATAACAAAGAATGGAAGAACACAGAGAAGGAAAATAACACACTCAAAGAAAAAGTTGTTTATTGAAATTTTGGGTGCAGGAAGTAGAAAAGAAAGAGAAAGACTTGATAAGCCAACGAAAGGAGTATGGTAAAAGGTATGTATATGAAGTTGATCAAAAGCAAAAGTAAATAGATACAACCGTTGTAGAAATAGACATGCTCAGGAAGGAAAATGGAAGACCGAAGGAATAATTACAAGTTCTCAAGGGAGAAGCAGAAAAGGTCACTTTTCTAAAGCTACAAATAGAAGAAGCAGAAAGAACAAGACAAACCTTGAAAATCTAGATTCAAGAAGACATTTTTCAAAAGAAAGAAGAAATTGACACAAATTTACTGAAACCAAGAAGTTAAAGGATTGGAAAAAGGAACACTTACATGTTATTGACAAGAAAGATCAAGGATTGGATCAATCGAAGATGAAGGCATAAAAAGCAGGTAAAGCTCCATCTGATGGAGGCACAAGCTCCAAGACTTTGCAAATTCATATTGAGGATATGGTTGATCAAGATGAAAAACTAAAGAAGATTAAAAATGTTGCGACTCCAAAGAATAATGCTGAAGAAATCAAGGACAAAGGTCAACAAAGGACTGCCCCATCACCTCTGAAGAAGAATGAATATAGGTATGCTAATTTTTTTAATGGCTATTGTTTTTCATGTACTAACTTTGGACATATGTTATGAATTGTAACGATTATGAAATGTAAAATTATTAAGGGAATTATCAAAACCCTAGAAGCAGGTTTGCTAGATCGCAAGACGAGTTTCAAAACAAATTTGCCAACAAAAAGTATATGTCATCCACTCAAACATTCAGGCCCAACATTGAATGTTATAAATTCCATAATTATGGGCACATAGCTCATGATTGTAGGTAGAAGATGGAATCAACCATGAATGACAAACTTAACATCATGTACAAGAAGGTATGGAGAAGAAAACATGTACACATAGATCAAGCATATAAGAAACTCTCAATAGTTATGCTATTAGGAATCACAAGGGTAAAAAATCATGATGAATCAACGTGTACATTGGACAATGACAAGGTTCATGAAGTTCCAGTCGAAGAACTGGGTGATGCATTATTTTGAAAAATATGAATTATTGAATCCATGAATTTTGATGAGGGGGAGTCTATGTTGCAGTATGTGGCACATTTTTGAAGATCCATCTATTGACAGGTCGACAATTGACAAATATGCAATACTATGGTAGAATAACAACTTCAAATATGTTAGGATATTCCAACACATAGGAAATAGTTAATTATAACTTGGTCTAGCGTAGAGTTAGGTAAAGTGTGTTGCTTTACTATGCACATTTCAAACTTATAATCCAATGGTCATGATATGTAGTGATCTGATAGTTCACGCTCTCCTCGCTATTACCAACACTTGATCTGTGGATTAACACTCGATTGGTCCATGATATCTATTTAAAGAGCATAGAGGGTCATTTGTATGATAACTATTTATGAGAGAAGTTTATGTAAATTTACTTTTTTATATTAATAAATTTCCTGAAGTGGCCGTGTTGGCTCAGGCTGTGGACTGTTTCCCTCTTCAAGAATTTTAACCACGTCAAATATCGGTGTACTAGTTTGTGATCTGTTTGTGAGTGGTCACCTTTGGTGTTTGATCTAAGGAACTTACCCTATAAATTCCTACATGGTATCAGAGCCATTTTGAGGGCCGCATTCGTTGTTGATTGAAATCTGAAGCCGGTTTGACTACATGCGATTTATGTTTTCCATATCTACTATTTATGACTACTTTTGGGCCGGGAGAACTACTCTGTTGCGTCCGGAGCGTCTGTTATAGTGAGGAACCGCTTTTGTTTCATGTGAAAAGGTTTATGGTTGCCAAAGTTATGTCATTTTAGATCTGGAGGTATAAAGTATCTTTTTTGCAGTTATATTTATTAATCCTTATGTTTATTTTCGTTTATATTTTTTTTATTGCTGGATCTATACCCTCTTCTTTGTGTATGCTCTTTGTTCTGTGTCGTGTACTATTTTGGAAAATCAGAAATAGGAAGAGGGGATTTTTTCTTTCTTTCTACATATGCTCTTTCCCCACGTCTTTGTGCGATCTCAGGAAATCAAAAATAGCGAAAAAAAGGATAGTTGTTGATAAGACTAACCGGAAATCTAACATTCTACCGTTAGGGTTGTATTTTTGTTTTTTTTTTTTGCATGGATTTTGTGTTTTTTTTGCAGGAAAAAGCACGCACATCGAAGAGCAAGAAAAAAAACCCATTCCTCCTTTAAAACAATTACAAAATCCTTTTACTAGCTCACTTGGTGTAAAGTTGGTTTATGAGAATAGAGGTCTTGGGTTCAAGTCTCTTTCTTAAGATTCTTTTTGTAATTTTAAAAGAGTGTTTTATTGAAAAAACACATGTAAAAGTGACTCTCAATTATTTATAAAAGTGGGTCAGATAAATTAGTTTTTTTTTTTTTTAAGTGTCCTTATTATATTAAGGTTGGAAAAGGGGGGGATTTTTTTTTAAATATAACTTGATCATCAACTTTCTACCTTTCACGTAACTATTCGAAATCTACAACATTTTTTTTTCTTTCAAAAAGGCATAACTTCTTCATTCGGAAGTCGTTGTTTTTAGCCGGCCTAATTTTTTGATATCTTTCCATTGGAGCAGTTGGTTTCAGCCCATTTAGCTTCAGTTTAAAAAAAAATGGAAAGTGCATGCCCAGTTATTCTTAACAGCACCAATTATTTCTAATGGCTATCCTACATGGTAGACTTACTTAGAAGTAAAGGGCTTTATAGAATAGCAATAGGATAAGAAACTAAACCTATAGCTTGAGATGAAGCCGCTAAATGGGAAAATAAATAAGATCAAGCACAAGGATTGATAGGAATGTCCATTTCTCAAGATCTTAGATTTCATATCCAAGACATTGACTCCCCTGATGAAGCTATGAAAAAGCTAAACACTGTCATTGGCATTGAAAATGAAATCAGAGCCCACCAGCTTGAAAATGAGTCACTTACTTTGGACCCTGTTGTAGCATAATTTGACTCAACTAAGAGTCAAGAGAGGTTATGAACAATTCACGGTTGTTGAGGAACAATTGTTAAAATTTCAAGAAGACCTACAACATGCTCGAAATAATAACCACAAACTCAACAATGATTCATCATCACATGTGAAATGGAACCAAAATCAAGGAAGCAACAACATTGAAAGTGTAATCTAAGCCAGAGGAGCAACAAAGAAGAAAAGCGTGAAATAAGGGTCAAGTCGGGCTTATTCGCGTGCATAACAGTTCAAGAGTTGGGCTGATTAATGCGTTCAGAACATTGCACACAGGCCAGGGTCGAGTCATGCAAATATATGTGTAGAATAGTGTTCGGAGGCTTAATCACAATCACTCGTGGAAGGCCTTCCCGCATATGACAAATCACAATCGCAAAGCTCAGGAGGAATAGAACAAGGTTGAATCGCCAAAATACAAAATGGGATATGAGGATTGGATGCGTTATAGTTCGGAGCTCAATTCTAAAGTATTTAAAGTCTGGCCATGGGACCCTCTTGCATATCACACATCGCAAACTCATAAGGGATAATGATCATAAGATAACGAGATTCGCTGAAGTGCGAAGTGCGATAACGAAGACCATATGCGATATAGTTCGGAGCTCAAATGTAAAGTATTTAAAGTCCGGCCGTGGGACCCCCTCGCATATCGCACATCACAAGCTCAGAAGGGATATTGATCATAAGATAACAGGATTCACCGAAGTGTGATGTGAGATAACGAAGCAGACACGATGGAAGTTATCGCTAAAGTCTAAAGGTTTTTAAGTCTGGGTACATGGGTTTTTCCTTTCTAAACATCGCATCAAAGGGTAAATGCAGATTATAACGTAGAACGTTGGAATGCTGAAATGTGATAGAGAAGAAAACACGATACAATTTTTCAAATGTAATGGAATATATTTTAAAGTCTAGTCTTACGGAAGTTACAAAGGAAATTCTGAACGCAAGGCAGACTCAGGTAACAAAAGGCCCGATGCTACGTGCAGAACATCGGTATGCGTTTATAGTAGTTTATTAATCAAAGACTAAACACTGCAGGCACGAGCAGAAGAGGCAGAGTCGAGTAGTAGGTGATATGATGACAATGTTAAAAATGCAAAAGCACGGGCAGAGTCGGGTAGAGATGCGTTTATGCAGACTGTTAGGATATCACAGAAGAAACGGAAGGAGACACATCAAAAACAAATCATATTCAGCAAAAGGATTATATTTCAAGTTTTATTTTGTTTTCTTTGTTAAGATCGAAGCTACAATGATGTCCTCGATTGCAATCTAATAAGTAGTTTAACAGTTTAGGTAGTCTAGGAGTTTCAAGAAGCTCAAGCAGTTACAAACTGATTTTGTTTGTATCTAAGGAAGAGAGAAAGAGAGAGTAGGGGTTCCGAGTTCTGGACCTATTGGAGACTACATTTTGTACTTCTTTTTCTGATGGGTGAATGAAAGAAGCAGCAAGTTTCATGCAAATTTTAATGGTGATTCATGTTTCTTGTGTCATTTTATGTTGTTTCTTCCTTGAATGAAGTGAAGTAAAGAAGCAGCTGGTCTCTGATTTACATTTGTAAGTAAGAGTTAAATATCCTTAATAATCGCTCCTTTACTCCAACTCCTCACCCTTCACAAATTCTCTCTGAAACTTAAAAGTAATAGATTCTGTGTTTACAACATATTATTTTTGAGTTTCCTCTCTCTCCATGAATTCTCTCTGAAAATTAAAAGTAATAGATTCTGTGTTTACAACATATTACTTTGAGTTTCCCCTATAGTTCTTATTTTCCATTCAGATATCAACAATCAATGGCATTGTGAAATCTTTTAGTATTCCAGATCATTAAGGGTTTTATAAAACTAGTTTCCAGAGGGATAGGACAAAGAACTCATGTTAAATAATTTATGTGACACACTTTTAAAATGTCTTAAGCACTGATTCCTTTCACAACCGAGGGATTGTCTCTTAAGAACCAACATTTTCTGGCGCCATTGCCAAGGATGAAGGCACATAGTTATTTTTCCCTGGGTATTGAGATCTATTTCTTGATGGTGAACAAGATTTAGATATAAAATTTGGTTGTTTATTATTCACCTAGCGAATCCACTGATGAAGATTTCATTAGATAAGGAATTTTGTTGGCAAGAAAATGAGAAAGCATCGTGGAAAAAATGGGTATCAAAGTTTGAATATTTTAAAGGAGGTTTTATTTTTCACTATCAGTTTAGTGGTCTATTTTCCCTTACATAAGATTGTTTCCTGATTTATATTATCAGAAGATTAAAAGGCCCAAAAATTACATTCTTTATTGGAGAAAGAAGATTTTTCTTGACACAACTTTATCTCCTAAATATGAGAGGAGAGATTACTGTTGCATTACAATTCCAGAAGATAATTAGTCACAGTCCAGGCATAAAAGTGAGGTTTCATCATCTATGGGTGATAATATTCTACCTCATAAACAATCTGCTTCCTTCCATCTTGGAACTAAGGTGATTTTCAAACCCTTGGTGCTGCCTACAGTTCTTCATCAATATCCTTTAAAAAGATTTTATTTATGCCAAGTTTTTCTAGAGAAAGTGATGAGGTTGCAACTGAAAAACATCTCATAGCATTTGAATACTTCCTAGACAAATTTGAAATTATCTATGAAGTTGTGGCTTTAAGGATGTTTTGTCATTCATTAAAGCGGGGTGCTCAGGATTTGTTCCAGTGTTTGGAGGAAGGTTCAATTAGTTCATGGCAGAGTTTTCAAGACATATTTATTAGATATTGGGGCGAGCACAAGCCATGGGAAAAGAACATTTTGGAGTTATATTCTATCCAGAGGTAGAGTAATGATTCATTAAAGCGGGGTGCTCAGGATTTGTTCCAGTGTTTGGAGGAAGGTTCAATTAGTTCATGGCAGATTTTTCAAGACATATTTCTTAGATATTGGGGTGAGCACAAGCCATGGGAAAAGAACATTTTGGAGTTATATTCTATCCTGAGGCAAAGTAATGATTCAATCACTGCGTTTAATAGGAGGTTTCAAAAAATCTATTTCAACATGCCGAAAGAAATTCGACCCCCCTGAAAATGCAGCTATGATATACTATTTGAGGTCTCTTTCTATTGTCTTGTATTTTTATCTCAAGGAGAGAAAGCCTTGCACTCTGGAGATGATGTTTCTTTATGCACAATAAATCAAAGATAATGTGTGGGTTTGTAGAATTTTTTCCTCTCATGTTGAAAGAACAAGTTTTGTTGAAGACAAGAGGGCCTGACAAGAAAACGTTGGAATTGCTTTACAAGAGAATGAAAATTCAGAGATGAACAAGGATTTTCAACAGGTGTTAGAGGATTCTTGTATTGTTGAAACATAAGAATTTAAGAATTCTGAAGATTCTGGTCAAAAATTCGTTGCAAAAACTGATCTACTCGTTGAAAGCTTGGAAGATCATTACAATTTTCATAATTTTAATGATTTTGTGAATAGGGGATAAACTAATGGACCTCCTCAGGTGTGTTTGCAGGAGGGGGAATATTTTTGTCAAGAATTGGGATTATACGAAGAACATCAGCATTATGAGGAACAAACCTTAGATTTAGCTTTTCGGCCTAAATGGTTTTCAGCAGAAAAAAAAACAATTAATCTTCTCACGTACAACCTCAAATTGAGGAGTCAAATAGTGAAGGAAGCTGCCCTGTTCAAAGAAGTCTACACCAGCAAGGTGTTCAAGAAAATGAGGCAGCGGAAAATTGGTCTCATCATTTCTATGATCCAGTAGCTGACTATATGAAAAATTTCTTTTGTCAACAACAAGCATTTATGCAAAGGTATGTGCAAAGCTTTGTATATGGAAAAATTTCATCATACCTCCCTATTGTGATCTTCAAATTTCAACAATATGGAGGCATTAGGTCTAACATGTAGATGTTGGATTGGTGCCATTGGAAGGCTGCATTCACCTGATTAAGTTCATACATGAATACATATATAGGATTTGTGCATAAATAAGCTCAGAATTAGAGCATTTTTAGTTGTAGTATTTCTAGTTCGGTATTTTCAGTTTAAGAATAAAGGGAGAAGTCCAAAGTGTAGCAGGTTTCAGGAGGATTTCATACTAGATCAACTCCCATTTGGGATTGACTCCATGCCCAATAAAAACTACTGATCTACAATTTCTCTTTGACTGCATGCCCAATAAAGGCTACTGATCTACAAGTTCTCAACACTTTGCTACCAAAGTGCTGTCCCCATTGGAGCCAGATTTTGTAGCATAATCTGGCTTAGCTAAAAGTCAAGAGAGGTTTTGAGAAATTCAAGGTTGTTGAGGAAAAATTGTTAAAATTTCAAGAAGACCTGCAACATGCTCGAAAGGATAACCACAAGCTCAACGAGGATTCATCATCACATATGCACTGGAACCAAAATTAGGGAAGCAACAAAATTGGAAGTGTAATATAAGAAAGAGGAACAACAAAGAAGAAAAGCGTGATGCAAGGGTCAAGTCGGGCTTATTCGCGTGTAGAAAAGTTCAAGAGTCGGGTTGATTGATGCGGTTAGAATATTGCACACAGGTCAGGGTCGAGTCGTGCAAATATACATGCAGAATAGTGTTGAAAGGCTTAATCGCAATCGCTCATGGAGGGCCTTCCCACATATTGCAAATCGCAATCGTAAAGCTCAAGAGGAATAGAACAAGGTTGAATCGCCGATGCGAAATGCGATATGAGGACCAGATGCGATATAGTTTGAAGATCAAATCTAAAGTATTTAAAGTCTGATCGTGGGACCCTCTCTCATATCGCACATCACAAGCTCAGAAGGGACAACGATACAATTTTTCAAAGGTAATGGAATATCTTTTAAAGTCTAGTCTTACGACAGTTACAAAGGAAAGTCTGAACACATGGGAGACTCGAGTAAGAAAAGACCCGACACTATGTGAAGAACAATGTTATGTGTTTGCGACAATTTATTAATCAAAGACTGAATGCCGCGGGCACGAGTGGAAGAGGTAGAGTCGAGTAGTATGTGACATGATGATAATGTTCGAAATGCAAAAGCTTGGGCATAGTTAGGTAGAGATGCATTTATGCAGACTATTAGGATATCATAGCAGAAAGAAAAGGAGACACATCAGCAACAAATCATATTAAAAAAAAGGATTATATTTCAAGTTTTAGTTTGTTTTCTTTGTTAAGATTGAAGCTACAATGATGTCCTCGATTGCAATGTAACAAGTAGTTTAACAATTTAGGCAGTTTAGGAGTTTCAAGAATCTCGAGTAGTTACAAACTAATTTTGTTTGTATTTAAGGAAGAGAGAAAGAGAGAGGAGAGGTTATGAGTTCTGGACCTCTTGGAGACTACATTTTGTACTTCTTTTTCTGATGGGTGAATGAAAGAAGTAGCAAGTTTCCTGCAACTGTTGATGGTGATTTGTGTTTCTTGTGTCATTTTATGTTGTTTCTTCCTTGAATGAAGTCAAGTAAAGAATCAGTCAGTCTCTGATTTACATTTTTAAGTAGGATTTAAATAGCCTTAATAAGCGATCCTTCACTCCAACTCCTCTCCATTCACAAATTCTCTATGAAACTGAAAAGTAATAGATTCCCTATTTACAACATATCATTTGAGTTTCCTCTCTCTCCATGAATTCTCTCTGAAACTTAAAAGTAACAGATTCTGTGGTTACAACATATTACTTTGAGTTTCCCCTACAGTTATTCTTTTCCATTCAGATATCAACAATCAATGGTGTTGTGAAATATTTTATTATTCAAGATCATTAAGGGTTTTAGAAAACTAGTTTCGAGAGGGATAGAACAAAGACCTCATGATAAAATTATTTATATGACACACTTTTAAAATGTCTTAAGCACTGATTCCTTTCATAACTGAGGGATTTTCTTAAGAACCAACAAACCCTAGTAATTCCTCCTCTATTGAATATTTTCTGTCCAAATTCAAGATCCTTAGACTTCTTTTAGAAGGTTGTAAGGTCAAAAAGGAAGATGGTAGTGTTATATATTCCATTCTTGCTAAGCTTGGCCTTTCATACTCTATATTTGTGTCCACCTTCCATTCCACTATAGAAGCCCTCATTTCTCAAGGAACATCCTACAAGCCCCCCTCTTTTGATGCCTTTTGCGATTCTTTGATAAGAGAACAAGAAAAAATATTACACCTTGGTCTCATTAATACTATAAACTCTTCTAAGAAAGCCTTAGAAGCCCATCAACAATCATATCAAAAGAATCCTAAGAAGCAGTATCCTAAAAAGAATGGTCCTAAATCAAACAAGGGTCTTAAGCAATTTCAGCCACAAACTGAAAAATCAACTTAAAAAAATGATAAGGAAAATAAAAATAAAGGGAAGAAGACATATAGACATTGAAACTTTTATAATTGTGATGGCCACGTAGAGTTAAAATGTTTTAAGAAGATGAAAGCCTTGGAAGCAGCAATGAAGAAGCATAACATCAATTTGGAGCACTCTTCAACTTCATCTTTGGGAATGGCACTTTCTGCTTGTGGTTGTCAAGCATCAAGATCTAGTTATGATTTGAATGTATACTCTTCTTCTCATTCTCATGAGTGGCTCATTGATTCGAGAGCATATTACCACATGGCAAAAAATAAAGCCATGTTTTATTCTTTAAATGATTGTAACACCAAAAATATTTATGTTGGTGATGATAGATCTCTTAGTGTTGTAGGATCTAGAAGCATTCATCTAGATAATGGGAAGTTTAATGATGTATTATGTGTTCCTACCTTGTCCCGCAACCTTCTATCTCTTTATCAGATAACTCATTCAGGTGAATGGAATACAATAAAATTCTCACCTCATGATGTTGTAATTAAGGACCTCAAATATCCTAGACATATTTTAGCTACTGGCATTGCTGATGATTCCAAAAGGTTGTATGATTTTGACAAATTTGGGTCATCATGTCTTCCCTCCATTTTTGTTGCTCATAATGATTAAATGAGAAAACTTTGGCATGAGCGATTTGGTCACTTAAACTATCACTCTCTTCAAACTCTATGCAAAGAAAACTTGGTGACAGGTCTTCCTATGGTATCTTGCTGAGATGGTGCTTTTTCCAGATGTGTACTCAGAAAACATCATCAGGATAGTTTTGACAAACGTACCTCTTGGCACGCTTTAGCCCCTTTGCAGCTTGTGCACAGTGATTTATGGGGTACACTTCCTGTTGTTTCTTTCTATGGATGCAAATACCTCTTAACTTTCATTGATGATTTTTCCAGACGCACTTGGGTGTAATTTTTAAAACTCAAGAGTGAAGTTTTTAACATGTTCTTGGCCTTTAAGGCCTTTGTTGAGAAACAATCTGGACATCAAATTCTTAAGTTGAGATAAAAAAATGGAGGAGAATATGTTAGCAACAAATTTATGAACTTTTGCACTTAGCATGGCATTCAATTGCAACATACTGTTCCATATACTCCACAAAAAAATGGTTTAGCTGAAAGGAAGAATCGCTCCTTAAAAAAATGGCTAATTATATGCTTCAATCTAAAGGACTTCGTCTTAATTTTTGGGCAGAAGCAATTAACTGTGAAAATTAAATTGTGAATCACACTCTTAGTAAGGTTTCAAGGAATGTAACTCCAGAAGAAGCCTGGAGCTCAATCAAACCATATGTAAGTCACTTTCATGTTTTTGGAAGTGACGCTTGGGCCCATATTCCAGATGCAAAACTTAAAGCCTTAGAGCCTGTTGTAGCTCCTAGAGACAGCCTAGAGTTGTGATAGACCAGTGCCTAGGACATCTTAGCATAGCAAGGAGCGTATAATATAATGTATGAAGTTGTTAAGTTCATCTCTCATGCTATTTCCTGTAAATAGGGAAATAAAATAGAATGGGACCAAACTCTCAGAAACTGACACAGGAAAAGAGATACTGCAGAGGCAAGATGCAGAACTCTAATACAAAAGCAACAGACAATTCAGAGACAGTTTACTGCAAAGCGGGCCGATTCAGAAATACTTCACAGACATAAATTATCAGAAGGTGTATGCAATGAAAGAAGTGTTAAGAAGATACTAGTTAACATTGAGCTGATACCCAGATATACAATACCACCATGCATGGGCTTACCAATCTAAGAATCCATACATGATAATAGCATTTTAAAAGCACCCTCCCAAAGCAACTAATATAGCAGAAGTATGGTTAGCTGAATAATGGAACAGAATATCATGCATGAGCCATATTTAAAGCGCTTGGCTGGTCCGAGTATGGGCATCAACTAGGATGAATCCATACCAAAAATCAATGAGCCACTCGCATTCCAAAACATGATACAGGAAAGATGGATGAAATGAACTGTTCTATTAATATAACACAATAAAGAAAGTTACAGGCTGTGAAATACCAAATACCAAAATCCTCTTTGACAGATAGAACTCCTCCTCACTGAGACCCTATGGGCTCTGTGTCTTCATACCAAAGTTTTACAAAATGTATACAAAAATCCTTTCACTGCATAATTTTCTGATAAAATTTGGAACCCGAAATCATTCGTTCTCCTGGAATTTTATAGGAGAAACCAAAACTTAGTAAAAGAGGTAGGTAATGAACATTTAATTTGCATAATTAAGGCAAGATGGTGGAAACGTTCACGCCCATACTGCTGGATGACTATGCTGTGTTGTTTGTACTCTGTGGCCTGTTTTCTGAAATGAATGCACTGGGTGAAAGCCTCTTCAGGAACACGACATAGAGTAGAATCCCATAAACATTCTGTCCTTTCCTGAAAGAAAATTCTGCTAAAATAAAACCTTGAGGGTATTGTTTTTTGTGCATCGTACCCTCTGCCTTCTAAACCCTGAATTATGATTTAAAATCTTCAATGCCGAACACTGAATTACTTGACCTTCCACTGATACTCCTCTGTTGTTCCATTAATGTCTCCATCTATGATATCTGCCTCTTAAATGACATTGGGAAGCTCTCCAAAGTATAACCCTGTTTCTTTAATGGATGTCATGTCACAGCAGCTACCCAAGACTTTCTTCATAAATTTCACCTATGAAAAACTGGTCCTCTGACGCGTTCTCGGCTCTTATAATGGATGCTGCAAATTATGATAATTCTCTGTCGCTGTAAACCTGCAAAACACACAAAGTTGTGAAGAAAACAAATGCATGGGTTACGACGATGCAATGGAGGTGGCTGTGTAGTGACGCAACATGGTGCAATGGCGGAAGCATGCAGGGTGGTAACGAAGAAAGTGTAGTGGAACAATGGCAGACGAGCTGGCCAAAACTATAATGCGAAACATAAAAGTATAACATATGAATGAAATATATGAGTGACGGAGGGAAAAACACGATAAACACGTGGGATGATGACGTGGGGGAGGACCGAGTCAATGGCAAGGTATGCGGATGATCTGGATCATTCGATCCCATGACAAGATCGACAGTTGAAAACGCATCGGAGGGCAATGAGACAGTGGGCCAGGGGCACTGTTGATATTGACTAACCCTCGTGCAGCTTTAGAGTATGACAACCGTTGGATGGATACCTTCAGATCGGACGGCTGATAGCGATATCGCTGGGCATCCTGATCTAAACAATAACGCGCGATGAACGACGGTTTTGGAACCGTACGCTGGGACGCTGGCCCAATGAGAATTACCGCCCTCCGCCGAAAGGCGGTGCGATGAATACCGGGCAGTTTTGAACAGTGCTTTCGGGTGTGGGGACCACCACGGTGGGAGAGTTACGGTACGTTGATCCATGGTTTGATCGGACGACTCAGAAGTGGATTGGGCAATGAATGGAGTGGGCCACGAGTGTAGTGGAGGATTGCGAATGCCGTTCGATCTGTATAGATCAACGGTCGAGGGCGCGCCCGATATTCATATGTGACAAGCGCCTATTGTTTTTGTGCCTGGTTCCAGCACTAGGTTACATGGAGGAAAAGGGCGGAGGCTTGGCCAAAGGGGCTAGGCCTGATAGATTTTCGGATTTACGATATGTGGCCTTTTATAATGTAATTTGGGGGGCAGGAAGGGCAACGGTAGGCACAAAAATGACTCCTTTACGGTTGAAAGAGGGGATTTGAGAGGTTAAAGCCAAATCACTTGTGAAAATTTTACAGATAGCTGATTATGATCAACATCGGCTCCACTTGGGGACGACACGTTCATCCCTGAACGTGTTGAGAACTCGCAGACCCTCTGATCATCTTCTGTGCAAACTTGGCTCTTCAACAACCTTACTTTTCACTTTATGATTCATAATGACACCCACATTATTCAAACGAAAACAAAAAAGGAAACTATCATACAATATAATACATCAGGCTGCCTTTTCCTGAATCAGAACTGAAAGTAGGGCTTGTGGAATTGACCGTTTACAGGGGCATCCAACAAGTCGCCCTGTAAATTATCCAACCTGAAAGTATTATTGCCCCCCTGTTCCACAATTTTGAAAGGACCAAACCAGAGGGGGTCGAATTTACCATGTTTACCTTTTTCAGCTCTTCAGATATCCCATCTGAGCACCAACTCACCAATCTGCAGCTTCCTGTCTTTTGCATGCTGATAAAAAATGTGTTTCATTTTCTCTTGATATTCCATTAACCTCTGATTCACCTGGCCTCGCGTTTCTTCTAATTCCACCAATTGATTGATTCTCCTGATCATATCATCAGGTTCCTCCTGGCTTTCTTGCATGAAGCGGGCCACTGGTAAAGCCAGCTGTACAGGAAAAATTGCTGCTCGTCCTTATACCAATTCATAGGGAGATTTCCCAGTTGCTCTCTTGCTGGTAATTCTATTAGCCCATAGAGAAAATTTCAATTGGGAATCCAAATTCTTCTGATTTTCATTGATAGTCTTCTTCAAGGCCCTCACCAGAGTTTTATTTGAAGACTCTGCCAAGCCATTTACTTGTGGATAGTAAGCTGTAGAGTGACTCAGTATGATATTGTATTGCTGGCAGAAATTCATGAATTTTTCAAACTTGAAGGCCTGTGCATTATCAGTCACTATCCTAGCAGGACAGCCAAACCTGGATATGAAGTTTTCCTCCATGAACTTTATGATCACAGTATCTGTAGCATTCCTTGCAGGTATGGCTTCCACCCATTTAGTGAAATAATCTCTGGCTGTTAATATCCATTTATGTTGTCCACTCGATGGAGGATGTATTTCACCTATAAAATCAATACCCCATTGACGAAATGGTTCATCCACATGCACTGGAATCAGGGAAAATGGTGCCGATTTCTGTCTCTCAGCAAATTTCTGACATTTATCACATGCTCTTACTCTGGAAAAAACATCTCCAAAAATCTTTGGCCAATAGAAACCAACCTTCAGAATTTTATGAGCTGTGGCCCTCCAGCTGGAATGATCTCCATAGATCCCTTCATGAAATTCTGCTATAATACTCTCAACTTCATTCTCTGTGAGACACAGGAGTAAGATGCCTGAGGGATCTCGCCAGTATAGCCGGCCATTGGCGACTATGTACTTTTGTGATTTCAATCTCAGTGCTCTGTATTTAGTTTTATCACAACTTGGAGGGCAGATAAGTGTAAGGAGATATTCTACTATCTCTTTGTACCACGGACTGGTGAGGTACTTTAGATGTATTTCTGGAGTAGCTACTCCAATTCCCTGTCATTCTTCTTTTTCTTCAGATTCCTCACCTGCTATAATGGAAAAATTTATGCCCAGAGCTTGGTAGTTTGATTCAGATAACATTTTGGCAAGCCCCTATCCTTTGATCAGATTAGTAAGGCGTATGTCTAAGTCATTCTCCTGTATTTTGGCGATCCACTAACCCCTTTTTGCTTCACTATCCCCCTGAATAAGGATATCTTTTACAGCAGCTGCAGGCACAAATGCAGTGATGTGGGACTGTAAGATATATACATGGAATGCTTTGAGGGATTTCACTAGGGCGTATGCTTGATTTTCCAATATGTTGTATTTTAATTCTGCATCACGGAGCACCTGATTGAAAAAGGCAATAGGCTGCTCATACCCTTCCTCATTTTTCTGCAATAAAACTCCTGCTATTGTATGAGGTGATGCAAAAGAAAAAATCATGAAAGGTTTATCATAATCTGGTCCAGCTAGCACAGGGGCTTCTGCTTATGGGGCTTTGCATCTGCCTTCAGTGGAATTTTGTGCTGCATAATACTGATATCAAAAGTTTTCAAGTCCTGATAGGACCATGAAAACACATCTTTGTAAGACTGAAACAATTTTTGATATAGCTTTTTATATTCTCCAGGGATCTTTCTGGACAATTTTACAATTTTGGGGTCAGCCTCAGTGCCCAGCAAGGAAGCCCCGTGGGTTTGTCAGATCCTGATCCAATTTGGTCTTCATCAACAACATCCAATTACAGTTTGGTGTGATAATCAGAGTGCCATTCAACTATGCAAAGATCCATTTCAACATTAGCGTATGAAACACATTGAGCTCCACATACACTTCATTAGAAATAGCATTCATGATCGTGTTCTTGAAGTGCAGTATTGTTCAACCAATGATAAAGTTGCCGATATATTTACAAAGGCTCTCACAGAAGAGAAGTTTACCAAACTTTGATCTATTCTTGGAGTTCAAGAAAGTTATCATTAAGGGGGGATAGGCTCTAATGCCTCCTTCCTTCTCCTACTCTGTCACCTTTGTAAATCCTTCATTCCTATCCCAATTTGTTCTTAAGGGGGCATGTTAGGATATTTCGACACATAGGAAATAGTCTCCTATTGTGTCACGTTTGTAAATCCTTCAATCCTATCCCAAGTTGTTCTTAAGGGGGGATGTTAGGATATTCTGACACATAGGAAATAGTTAAGTATAAATTGGTCTAGCGTAGAGTTAGGTAAAGTGTGTTTCTTTACTATGTACATTTGTAACTTATAATCTGATGGTCACGATATGTAGTGATCCGAAGGTTCACTCTCTCCTCGTTATTACCGACACTTGATCCATGGCTTAACACCTGATTGGTCCATGATATCTATTTAAAGAGCATGGAGGGTCATTTGTCTGGCAATCGTTTATGAGAGAAGCTTATGTAAATTTTCTTTTTTATATTAATAAATTGCCTGAAATTTATCATTAAGGGGGGATAGGCTCTAATTCCTCCTTCCTTCTTCTATAGTGTCACCTTTGTAAATCTTTCAATCCTATCCCAAGTTGTTATTAAAGGGGGGATGTTAGGATATTTCGATACATAGGAAATAGTCTCCTATTGTGTCACCTTTGTAAATCCTTAAATCCTATCCCAAATTGTTCTTAAGGGGGGATGTTAGGATATTCTGACACATAGGAAATAGTTAAGTATATTTTGGTCTAGCATAGAGTTAGGTAAAGTGTGTTTAATTACTATGTACATTTGTAACTTATAATCTAATGGTCACGATATGTAGTGATCCGACGGTTCACTCTCTCCTCGTTATTAACGACACTTGATCCATGGATTAACACCTGATTGGTCCATGATCTCTATTTAAAGAGCATGGAGGGTCATTTGTCTGGTAATCGTTTATGAGAGAAGCTTATGTAAATTTTCCTTTTTATATTAATAAATTTCCTAAAGTGGTCACGTTGTCTCATGCTGTGGAATGTTTCCCTCTTCGATGGTTTTAACCACGTCAAATACTGGTGTACTGATTTGTGATCTGTTTGTGAGTGGTGACCTTTGGTGTTTGATCTAAGGAACCTACCCTTTAAATTATTACAAAATCATATGCGTCAAGTCATGAGATTATATCAGACTCAGGGAGTGAATAATAGTAAAAGTAATAAAAGTCCATAATGGTCAATCAACATTGTTTATAAAGCACATTAAAGTCTTAGCTAAGTTGTAAAAGGAAAATTTGGTCCATAATCAACAATTACAATCCGTATGAAGCATAACATGATAGGGGGAGACAAGTTGTTGCAACAAGAGGAAGGCATTTTCAAAACATACATGTATCTTGAAGGAAGGCAAAAGAAGGCTTCTCGAAAAGAGGAAGAAAATGTAGGTTAGAGGTCCACAATAATCATAAAGTTTATCTGAGGGAGTTTCCCTTTTCCATTGATGTCAAAGGGGGAGAGAAATCATGAGAAGGAGATCGAGGCATGAAATTGGGGGGATTTTTACTCGCAAAATGAGTATGTGTGTTGCCATCAATGACAAAGGGGGATATTTTTGGATGGTGTTGTCATTGATGTCAACGTTGAGGTTTGAATTTGACTAAAACACCAGTCATTGATGTAAAAAAAATAATGAACACTTTTTATAATTATTTATATTACATCAAGTTGGAAGCTCCCCTATTGGATGGTTGAAAACCCTAAGTTAGAGGATTGGCTTCCATGGTTAATGTATATACTTTGAAATTGTTGGAGGTTTTTGAAGTGGTAAATCATTGAGTTTTTCTTGGAGAAACACATAATTGGATTCTCCTCGTTAAGATGTTTCCAATGGTATGTGGCACAACTTGAGATCCCCCCTACTTTGAGAGATATTCACATTTTAAGTCAAAGACCCAAGTTTCTAGGCTAAAACCCCAACGGAATGGTGACTTGGCATAATTTGATTGGATGATAATCACTAAAATAAATCATAAAGGGCTATTGAACATATTTCATGGAATAATCATCCTAGTTAAGGGCATCAAACCATTTGCACTCATAAGAAGTAACCTCTAGCACATTAAAGGGTCAATTACCCCCATCCACAAGAGAAATAGTTTTATTAATTAGCACTTAAGGGAATTAAATAAATTTTGTCAACATTTCAAAAGGTGTGTAAGCTTATAAAATATTCCTCCAACTTTCCCCTTAGAAATCACTCTTATTCCCACACATGAACCTATAAACGAATATCTAATATACTCTCATAATAAACAAAAATCTCAACAAACTTTCTTTTTTTTCCAAAGAAAAAATAGAACTTTCTATTAAGTATATAGAAGGTTACATAGTATATGTACATGGAATTCAATGAACTGCATGTTTCCCTTTTTTTGAGAAAGGAAAAAATGGAGTTGCGACTGTTTAGAAGGGAAAATTTTTTCAACCGTTTCCCCCCAGCCCTTTCAAAAAGGATCATATAGAGTGCATTTGCTTCCAGCCCCCGGGCTTCCCTACTTATAGGAAAATCTGCCCTAAACACGGGTATAAAGAAGACCTGTTGCTAAAATCTTTCCAAAAGGAACACCTCGATGGTAGACACCTTTCCATGTATATAGAGTTTTTTTAAAAACAAAAAGCAAAATAAACCCACACCTTATCTCCTGGATCTCCTCTTGAAGAGGAAAACAATCTGAAACATAGATGGTGGTATTTTTAAAATATAGTTCAGTATTGTTGGAAAAATATACATAAAAATTTGTTGCAAAATGTTTAAAGACAGATTCCATACTAACAAAAACAAAGAGAAGTAACTGGATGTAGGATATTTTTTAGCGAGAAAAAGGAGGCTGTTCCATGATTCGAACTAGCTCTCCATCAAACTCTTTTGCTACCCAAAACCCCATATCTTGCTGAACGCCCTCCTTAGAAAGGAGGTCTGCATCACTGTTTTGTTTCGCGTAAATTTGACAAGAAAATATTTGATTAAATAAAGATTTTAAGACCAGGACCTCATCTAATAAAGGAATCAGAATATATTTTAGGCATCTTTGTGTTTTGTTAAACCATTTTATGATGTTCATAGAGTCACCAAATATCTGAGCTTCTCTCAGCTCAAAGGAGGAGAGCCAATACAAAAGAAGATGAAGAGCTTTAAGTTCTGCAAAGTTATTTGTTCTAGGCCCAAGTCCAATCGAAGCTTTGTACACTTTCCCAGAGGGGAGGTGTATGGTGAGCCCTGCTCTAGACCTGTTTTGAGGGTCAGAGGCCCCATCAAAATAAGCCCACAGGATGTCTCCCCTAATATCTTCCATTTTACTGATTCTGACGGGTTGGGATTCTGGTGGGATGGGAATATATTCATATGTAGATACCCCTTCCACAGCTAGAAGATTTATGGGGAACATGACGTCTTGAAAAATGGCTTGGTTTCTTGCAATGCAGGTTCCCCATGCTAAAATAAGCGGGATGTTCCTCACCCTGTCATTTGGAGCTTCATTCCACCATCTTTTCCATGCCTCCGAGATGGTTTGACCTTCCCATATCTGAGAAATTTTTAGGAGCCTTAGAGTTTCGGTCCAAAGACTGTTGTTAAAGGCAAACGAGAGAAAAAGATGATGCACAAACTCCCAACTAGACTTGCATAGGGTTCAACAACCTGGACCTACTTTGCCCCTTCGTTGTAGGTATTCCCAGGAGGGAACTTTGTTCTGTAGGATGCACCAAAAAAATATTTTTGATTTCGTCGGGCCTTTTAGCTCCCACAAATATTTATACCACCACTCTGGCTCCTCCCATCCCTTTTGTGACATTATCCATTTGTAGCCGAATTTCGGTGTATACTGGCCCGAAGCAGAATGAACCCACCTAAGCTCATCCGACCTCTCCTGAATTCAAACATTTGTTCTGTGAAGGTCATTGATGAAGCCGTTCCACTCCTCTTTCCACTTGTCTTCAAGATGCAGGCCCTCTCCTGACATCCATGCTTGTCTCCACATGGTTGACTGACCAAATTGTATGTTATGTCTCAGAGTGCATAAGCCTTGATGTTCCAGATGTTCAGTTATTTCCCTAGAAAGAGAAAACCCTCCATTTCACCCCACCCATGGATCACGCCCTAGCCTTACCTGTGCACCACCCCTGACATGCCAAGCCAATCCCTGTTCAATAGTCTTGATCGATGCCAGCGTGGCTTTCCAGAAAATCAAGTATTTTTCACTTTATTTGCAGGGAGACACAACCATTCGTCCATTGGCATTGGGTCAATGTATTTCCTTTTTATCACTAATGTCCATAGGTTCTCCAAGGTGATGAGTCTCCAACCCAGTTTTTCTGCCAGAGAGAGGGTGAAAGAAGCAAGCTCCTTGATTCCCCGACCTCCCCAGGCCTTTGGTCGCGTTATTTTCTCCCATGCCACCCATGGCATTAGTTGTTCAGTATTTGAGCCCGTCCATAGGAACCTGCTGCAGAGTTTATTTATTGTAGAGAGGATGATTTTTGGAACCCATTTTAGGACTGCCCAATACACCGGGATGGCCATAGCAATGGATTTGATCAACACAAGCCTCCCTGCTCAGGAAAGCCATTTAAAGCTCCAATGCTTCATTCTTGATTCAATTTTTGCCACAAGCAAGTGCCAGTCCTGGATTCGATAAGATTCTGGATTTAGATGGAAACCTAGGCATTTGAAACTGTCATGGAGGGATTTAACTTTGAAGGGCAACACATCTGATATTCTATCCACTTCTGCTCGGGAGAGACCTTCCATGGTAATGGAGGATTTCAGGCTGTTGATGCTTAATCCGATAGCCTTTAAGAAGAGGTAAAGCACTGCTTTGATCCTTCAAATGCCTTCTATGATTCTGTTACTAACCAGAAGGATATCATCGACAAAGAGCAGATGGGTAATGGAAAGCTAGACAACAACCTCAATACCTTTCACTTCTCCCTTTCTTTTAGCATCATGAATCATCTGACTGAGCACTTCTGCAACAAGGAGGAAGAGGAGAGGGGATAAAGGGAATCCCTGGGGAAGGCCTCTTTGCATTTGAAAAAAGGGAGTTGCAGCTTCATTGATCAGGATGACAATATTGGTGGTTGTGATACACCCCATCACCCAGTTGATAAAATCAATCTTGAATACAAGATGAGTCAGGAGCAGGCATAGATACATCCAGCTTATTCTATCATATGCCTTGGAAAGATCAATTTTTACAATGGCTCCTTTTTGCGGTTTTTTTTCAAGCTGTGAATAGTTTTCTGTGCCACCCCCACTGCCTCATGGATTTGCCTTCCATCCATGAAACCAAATTGTTTCGACGAAATGTTTTTGGAGAGGAAAGGTTTTTGATGGGTTTCTATCACCTTTGCAATGATTTTATATATGCATGTACAGAGAGATATAGGCCTGATCATCAAAAGATCTTGGATCCTCCTTCTTGGGAATGAGGGAGAGGAAGGTTGAATTGAAAGGCTGATAGATGGTACCCATTCTCCTTGACTCTTCTACCACTGCTAGCAGGTCTTCTCCCAAAGATTTGAAGAAGTGTTGGAAGAATTCCACCGTCCATCCATCAATCCCTGGGCTCTTATCCTTCTGCATTTCATTGAGAATCCCTTCCACCTCCTCTTTCGACACAAGATCCATTATACTGTCATTCCCTTCTTCTTCAATATATCTAGGGAAACACTGGGCCACCCTAATCACTTCAGCTATAGAAGTCTCCGAAGGGGCTTTGAATAGGGAATTGAAATGCTTACATCCCAAGGATGATAAGCCCTCAAAATATCTAGCAGTACTTCCTTCCTTCGTTTTCATCCCTGAGACAGTATTTATATTTTTCCTTCCTTTTGCATAGTTCTAGAAGAATTTTGTGTTTTCATCCCCCGCTGCCAACCAAATGGCCCTACTTTTGAGGTGCCAAATTTATTCATTTTCCAGTAATATTTTCTTTCTTGATGTTTCAAGGCTCTTTACTCTGTCCCTCATTTCAATAGAGACATAACCCGCACCCTCCGACCTCTCAAGGAATTATTGTTATTCATTTATCTTTCACAAATATTCCTCCTCCCTGATTTTTTTAGCCTTTTCCCATTCTAGAGTAGCTTTTTTCATTCTCTTGAGGTTCTCCATAAATAGTGAGCTCATACTACCTTGCACATCCGCCCCTCCCTTCCTCCAGGTGGCATGGAAAAAATGGTTGAAAGACTCATATTTGAGCCACAATGTGTTGAACTTGAAGGGTGCCATCGGTTTGTTATTAGGACCTTTTATCTCCAGAAGGATGGGCAAGTTGTCAGAGATACCTCCTTCCCCAACCCAATGCCAAAAAATAGAGGACCGGGCTACCAACTCTTCATTAAGGAGAAAACCGTCCAACTTATTTGCCACCCTATCCTCACCAATTATTCTGTTTCTCCAAGTGGGCCTGGGTTTAATCAAGTTTGCATCAAACATGTGTGAGGACACCAACTTGTTGTGAAAAAAATCTTTAAGGGGGTCTGCTCGGGCAGAGGGGCCCCATGATTTAGACATCCCCAAGGAAAAATTTAGGTCCCCTCCCAGAATGAGGTTAGGGATTTTCATACAAGACTTATTAAAGAGGTTGTTCTAGTACTACACCCTATCCAGACATGGACCATACAAATTGAGAAGAAGAAGTGAGTGAAATATATCATTTGAATAGACCTTCATTGATAAGGCATTTTCGAATCCTCAGGAGGAGATCTCCTTCAATCTTCCAGATTTTATTCCCATTGCCAAACCCCCTGACCTTCCTTGGGCATTGAGAGCCTGAAAGGACCACCTCGGGAACATCCTGGACAGAGCTCCAACCACTTCCTCCCCCACCCCCAAGGTCTCCTGCAACATAAGGACCTACGGCTTGTAGGAATTCATTAAAGCCTAAGTGCTAGTTTTTTGGGTCTACTAAAAAAACCCCTGCAATTGAAGGAGCGAATGATCATCGATAACCCAGGGAGGGGGTCTGCGCTACTCTAAGCATCCTAGATAAGGAAAGTTGCTTCCCATATGCTATGTCAATTTTGGCCCTAACCTGGGCTTTGGAGAGGTTGGATTTCCTACCCCTCATTTTTCTAGGGCCTACTGAAATGATACCTCCTCCTTCATGGGCTTATTCACCATGGATATTAAATTATAAGGGGGATTTTCAGGGGGACAAGGCAGAGGAGGGGGAGGCTCATGGTCCTGAAAAGGGGGGACATCTGAGGGGATATCGGGGATGGAGGTTATGATATTGTCCAAATACTTTTTAACATCGTGCATTTGCAAATATTCCATTTGTGACGACCTGGAAGGACCAGGCCTTGAAATAGAAAAAACAGAAGAACACAAAGAGGTGTAAGGAGAGGAGGAAGAGACTAGGATCGTACCATCATGAAGATTTTCCGCAACCTTAGCTTCATTAGGGGGCGAGGAGGCTGGAGGCAACTTCGTTTCTTGATCCATAGCTATGAGACTGTTTTGTTCGACCAACATGTCTATTGGGAATTATTCTGTTTGGTTGCCGCCTGCTCCTTTGACCCCTTCCATCAAATCTTCCTTAGTTTCTCTAGGCTCCTCTGATACTACGGGCATTTCTGGCACTCAGTTTTCCCTCTTCTGTTTCCTTTTCCTTCGATGTCCAAGTGGACAATCCTTCTCCAGGTGGCCATATTTGTGACAACGGTGGCATCGAAAGGGCATATGTTCATAATCCAACATCTAAGTGAACTCTAGTTCCTTATGTTTGAGACACATTTCTTCTGGTAGTACCTCTTTTGGATTTAGATTGACCAATTTTTTTGCGGCACTTAGGTCCATGGTCTGAAGGAAAGACCGATCTGCTTCTAGGAACTTCACTAGAGTGTTCCCTATCAATATGAAAGGCGAATCTGTTCAGAAAGGAATTAATAGCCCCGGAAGTTTTACCTAGACCAAAGTTTCTTCAAAATTTTCCCTTTGTGCATCAAAAACAAGATTCCATTTCCTGAATAGTATAGGTCTTTCTCGAAATTCCAGTTCTGTTCCATTACCCATTCCAGATGTTCCTTTTTTTCGAATTTTATCATGAACCAACCCTGGGCTAGGGTTTTTATTTTATTAGGACTCCCCGGGGCATCCGCCCATGCCGAAGATACCCAATCTGAATTGTAATTAGCCAAGTATTTCCTTCCTCTAACCCTGCCTACTAGAATAGTTTCTGGAGCTTCCATAACTTTGTCAATGTGGATATCCACGCCAAAAACACAACATGGGCTCTCCTCCTTCTTTCTAATCAGCTTAGTCTTCTTTCTCTTATTTCTTGCAACCCCACTCCCTCCTTCCTCACCCTCCAATGACCTTTCGTTAGCATCTGGTCCTTCAGGATCGGACGAACTTGTTCGCCCTTACAAACATTTATGGGGATTCTCTCGAGGGGAGCCCCCTTCTTCCTAGATTCTGGTAGCCCCAGCTACCACCTGAATCTCCTCACCTCTGTGGGTTCTTGAACACTTTTCTTGCTCCTCAACTTGAGGCACATGATGCTAAACGCCCGCCAATCCCAACACAAGAAGATGCAAAAAACTAGGGTTTTAGGGCAAAACTTTTCCTACCTTCGGCCAAGATCTCACCGCTTCACTCCCCTACGAAAAGAGTAGATCTTCGAGAAATTTGGTTCCTTTTCATTGAAGGGGGTTTTTGTGGGCACTAGGAGTTTTCAAATGGACTCCTATGCCTGTATCCTGAAATATGTGATTCTCTCCCAAGAACCCTTGAGTCCTACATTACCCTGAATACCACAACTTGCTACAATATCTTCTAACCCCCCTGAAAAAAACAAGATCTGTAAATTACCTGGCAGGAGAGGACTTACATGATTTTTCGTGGCTTCTGCTATTCCTTCCTTCCTAGGGTTTGTTAACTACTGGAAATCGCCTGGATCTCTCTCTTCCTTCTAGGCACAGTTGAAAGTGCTCTGTAAAAGTTCCTCTAAGAGGGTTGTGCCATTCGCAGTGCCCTAGGCCCATATCGGATCTTTGTTTTTCAGCCCTGCTCCATTGTATGCCGGAATATACCGCTCTAAGTTCTTCACTGACATTTCGTATCCCCAAACAACTAACAGATATTTCAACTCCAGGTCTAAGTCTACCGAATCCCGTTCATTAACCATGGTTCATGTGAACGTCAAAAGAGAGAAGAACCCTCCAACAATGCAAAAAAACCTTCAACCTCGTGACTGCGTGCTCACATCTCCGTAGGGAAGTAGGTTTAGGGTTTGAAAACACTGTGACTGCCATCCTAAACCTACTACCTCTCGTTCCTTGGCACCACATCCCAGGCATGGCATGGAAAACTGTAGAGGCCCCAGGTGTCTGCCGTACTCTGACAGCCAGGGACACCTGTCGCATCCTTTCATCCCTCGTATCGTCGCTTGTATCGTGGCTCAGAGCTCCAGAACCTGATTCCCGCCGCCATGGTTAGAGTTTCAGAGTTTTTTCACCATCCTCAGAGTGCCCACTCATTTTAATTCCTTATTCTGAGTTACCCAACAGTCCATGCTCCTCAACGAACTTTCTTATGTTCTAACTCTGAAATTATTCGACCCTCCTATGGCAGATGAAAATCAATATTGCACAAATAGGTTTTGTATTTTGGTTATTTTTACTTTTGTTTTGTGTGGTTCGTTGGGTATATTCCTACAGGTTCAAGTGGGGATTCATCTTTAAGTCTTCATCACAAGACAAAGAGTCTTTGCATCTTGTTGGTTGCGTTTCGGTCTCATACAAAGCCCTGTGAACAACATATGTGTTAAGGGATAACGAATCATGGATTTGAACTGTGGCCTCTATTAAAAAACTCAATCTTCAATTTTATGAGGCTACAAGGCCAACAAAATTTTACATACCTATACTCACAACTTATGAGGATAAATTACATTGAAAAAAGGATGGTTTGAAGTGCAGACCTATACACTATTGGCGCCCAAAAATTGAAATTGCTTATGGCCTTGGTTAAATGACGAAACCACCCTTATTAAAGGGTATGCATGGTATGAATAATTTTCTACTGATCACCAGTTAGGGAATCCATCTCTCTAGACCAGTGAAGGAATAATGTTACAATTGATTCAGATATGTGGGAAACGCCTATTCATTCAAGTGTTGCTGCCTAGTTTGGTCGAACTATCCTTATGGATTTATTTCCCTAGGTTGGTGTTTCAATTGAAGGTATCGGTCTTATTATTTAAAGCAGAAAACATAATAAATATTTATATAATTCCACTCGTGTATTCACATGAAATATCATCCTATAACAAAGGTTTCTAACAACCACAATTTGTTTAAGTTACAAATAATAGTAATCACTTAAATATAGATATAACGAAATTTGTTTTTCCTTTATTTGACAAAGTAACAAAAACCTAAAAAATAACTTGGCACATAGAAATATAGACTTGAAAGTGACATGTAGAAACACCTTTTTCAGAGGTCCTCTTGTCAATATATGATATTTTATATCACCATAAGACAGTGGCAATAATATCATTGTATTAGTGAACAACTTCAAGGATCAAGTGCACTAAGCCAATCATTGACTTCAAATTTTGTTGTGAAGTTTTTTGTGATTATTATATTTGCAGACATCATTGATGTGTTTAAGAGTTACATACATCAGGCTAAATTTTAAGATTCCAAAGACATAGAAGAGTATACTACTATACAACATTCAATAGGTACCATTGGCACATCCTTTCAGGACGATCTTTGCGTTGAATTTTTATCTCTTATAGTTACAAAAAATAGTGTACATGGTTCTCATTTTTTTCATCATTACAATAGTAGAGATTCACTTCATGAATAAGAGATTTGTAGACTAATAAGGATAACAACACATCTACTATACAAGCTACAAAGGTAAATATTTTTTTTTTACAAGCAATACTATACATATAAGTGATCTTAGTGCAATACCTAATTAGCTTTGTGAAAGCACTTTTGGGCAGTGATAACAACAACAATTGTGGTAAGATATATATAGATATATATATATATATATATATATATATATATATATGGTTTTTGTAGCGTTTGATTCATATGATGTTACGTTGTGATTTACAATAATAAATTTGACTTAAACATAATAGTTTCTGACATTTCTAAGAATTAATAGTGACTTGAAAATAAAAATATAGTACACTAAGCTTCAGGATTGTAACCGAAGAATAGACTTGACAATGACTCGACACATATATTTGACATTGATGCACATAATAATATTGACATAACTCATGACAGTGACAAGAACTTTGTTGTACAACATTGATGTTGCAGTGATTTGATTTGACAATTTCAATATGATGTGTTGACTTGACTTGACAACATTGTATGACATTCTGGAAGGTGTTTCATAGCCATATCTTAGCTAGCTATAAAACACATGATGGTAACCTTCCTTGGGAAGAGCTTGAGAGAATTGAAAGCAGGTCATAGTGATGGCATGCAGCATCTTGGTTTGAGCCATCATAATACTGTAATGCCTGGTACTTGCAACAACAATAGCAACTTGGCACAATGTTTTGGAAAAAATGCTTCATGAGCCTTTGAATGCTTATTCATTTATGAGCATGTTAACGGTGCTGGAAATACATCAACCAACGGGTCTCCCCGATGTGAAGTCCCAGTTAGACCTCACACTGTTTGGAGTTGGAGCCCTATCTAGAATATTGGCTTGTTTGCCATGTATTATTATAGATATGCCTTGGCTCTAACTATCAGCAAGAGAGAGGAATGGACATGCACTTTTGAAAAGCAAGGGGGGTGTGCTTGGTGAGTGTTCAATCACATGCGTGTCAAAGTCCTTTTACTGCGAGGGGGAGAGAGAAGTGAGCCTCTAAGAGAGAAGTAATAGTACCACCCAGGAAGAGACACACATGAACCGAAGGATCCATCTAACATCCAGTGGAATAGTCCACAAGGAATGTGATGATCATTACAAAGAAAACATGAAATACAAACATCTGCAGAATAGTATTAAAAAAATTCATAGTCCATGCATGAAGAACATGTTGGCCTCAGAAGGCTTTTGTTATTAAGTAAAATTTCCAAGACACATGTACAATGAACATCACTAGCTCCAATAGTGGAGCATTGGAGGCACTCCTTGCTCCACAAAAGAAATAGCTTATCTCTCTAATGCTTTGCTGGTGGAGCCAAGGTGAAAAATTCATTTGCTCATACAATGAGGGAGTATATATAACCAAGGGCGACTCTTTGACTCCCCCCATGACTGTTTAACTTCCCGTGATTTTTCAACATACATGACTCTTTACATTCCATGTGTGTTCTTTGGACTTGCACTTCAAAATACATTTTTATTACAATACATATGATGTACAATGATGATGTGGCATATGAGAACTCACGACATGACATGAGACTGATTACGTGGATTGCTTGATGATGCGGCAATCTCAAGCTACAACCACTGTTGTGCCTTGAGTGTCTTCTTTTCACCTCCACATGGTTTGGTGATTTAAATGATCTCATGTCTTGAGCGGTGATGACAAAATTGTATCCCTTTGTTTTCTCTTGATTAGTCAGCTTGCCAGCTCAACTACAAAGGTGTCTCTCGACATTTTTTCCTCTTCCATCTCCTTCTTCATCATATTTCCATGAAATGTTAGAGTACCTGTTCCTTCAATTCACTCATGATGAGACACCATCAATTCGAAAACCCATAGCCTAAAATGATGCATTTTGATCCATAAACTAAGCCCGAAATTAGTGACAATTTGGGAAGGAAGGCTTAGTGACTATGCAGTTTAGGCAAGAAAGGGGAAGCCTCGAGCCTTGAGACTGTGCAGTGCACAATTCAAGTTTGGATGAGGGACATGATTGCATAGTTTTCGGAGCCAGTGGGACATGATGAAGGAATGGGCAGTGGGAGATCTTCCTGCACAATTCTTGGAGTCAAGGAAGGTCGAGTGATTGTGCAGCTGCGCATTTGAAGTGCTCAGGAGATGATCTTGAGGATTGTGGTTGCGAAGTGCGCAGTTCAAGTTGGGTTGGAGGCCTCGCCTACGTAATTCCAGAGGTCAAGGTTAAGGCTTGGTCACAAAAACTGCGCAATGGAGAGGTCCTGGGAGGCAGGTACTTCACATTGCATAGTGCCAAGAAACAAGGTCACAACTAGGGGACCGAGAATATGTAGTGCACAACTCAAGAGAGGTCAGATAAATCTAAGTTGCTTGGTTGAGAATTTTTCCAAAAAATGACTAAGTGCGAGAACAGTGAGATCGGTAACTTTGATTTTGATCACACAAACAACATATTTTGGCGAATAAAACAACATAGATCATCCATAACATAAAACAAGGAATTTTCTTCCGTGTGACAATGTTACGACTGGTTATGAGAAGTGCGACAACAAAGATACACTTTACGACGATTGTGACGCCACCTATGCGACAATGCTAAATTTTTTGGAAATGAGTGCGACAAATAGTTACAAGGTTATAACAAGTCATTTTCACAAAGGTGACTTCTTGGAACCACTAAAACAAGCTCATACATACAATGCGACAATCAACATGCGAAAAAAAACACCTTTTTCCAAAGGGAGAAAAATACCTTAAGAAAACACATGGAATGGTTTTCAATGTTTGCGAAAAAACATGACACTGATGAAATGATGATGTGATAGTGATAAGCTGTCATCGTCATTTCTTCCTTTGTGTGATATATTCTTTTTTCTTGATATATAACCTCTAATGGGTTTTAAATCTGATGGAGTATTCCTACGATCTTGATCTTTGATATTCAGTTGTAATCCAGGGTTCATTTGTCTTTTTGTCTGATAATCATCTTATCTCCTTGGTTCCTTAGGTGTATTCTAGCATGTCCTCCTTGTTTAGCTCTTCCTTCATCATATTTCCATAACGTGATAGAGTTTCTGCATCTGCAATGATGCCATGAAAATATGACATCATTCTGATAAACCCTTGCTCTAAGATATTGCATGATGATCCACTGACGGAGATGGAACCTGTTGGGGTAACCATGTTTTGGCAGATTTGGCAATACCAAAAGATGAGACAACATCAAACCACTTTGGGGTCCTAGGATCTAGCCCTCCTGGACCCGGAGAGGGATCTCTCCAAATAGAGCAAAGAATGATGTATCTTTGAAGCTCAAAAATAAGATGTTAGGCTAGTTATGAAGCACAGAAGGGGGTTTTAAATGATTTGGTTGAAGGGTTGCTGGGTTGGTTAAGAGATCATGGACTGGGAAAGCAATGGAAAGAAAGGAACAAAATAGCAGGCTGTTTCAGCAAAGAGGATAGGCCGAGACAGTGCCATCCATTGGGCTATGGAGTCATAAAAGGAAATTACTTGCATCCACTAGCCAAGGCTTTCAAAGGGCAAGTCATCTACACTAAAGGATATTTTAGGCAGATGGTGGAGTGGAACATTAAGGAGGAAAGTGAAAGAAGGAAAGACAACCAGTTTTCTGTCTATAGATCAGGTCAGAGGTCATTTAACTCCAGACCTGCTTGGACATACTCTGAGCGGCTCTCGAAAGGGCAACGGGGCTGCTTGGATCAGACCCGAGAGGTCATTTAACTCAGTGCCTTTAGCAGCTCCAAAGAAAAACGAGAGATAAGATTACGAGAGAAATATCTAAGAGCCAAACCCCGAGTTCATACATCGGTAACGAGGCAATAACATCCAGCTAACGGCGGTTAAACCCATGAATTAACTCTTAGATAGCACATGGAGTGAAAAAATAAAGGTAGGGGAGAGCAGATAGCATAGGGCACCTAACAAGGATGAATCCTATACCATTATTCTGATGCCTACCAGAAGAACATGAAACAATATGCAAATGTAAATAACAGAGTTAAGAAAAACATCACCAATAGCAATAGACCAGGATCCTGTGAAATGTGCTTTGATTAATAGAAGCAAAATCAGTCATGTACAATAAGCTCAATGGCTGTTACAGTCCAGACTTCTCCTCCCAGCCTATTACATACAACTACTCTGCTACTCTCTCCCAAGACTGTTCTAACAGTCAAATGAATCCCTCTAACAGCAGATGCCCAGCAAGGCAACAACAACCTTTACAATTCGTTCTCGGGGATCTTTTATAGGAGAAGAGAGGAAATAGAGGTAGATGAACAATTGAATGAGACTCATTAAGATAGTAAGGCGGAAGTGTTCATGCCCATACCACTCAATGGCTTCCTGCATCGCTGTGGTACTCTGTAATCTGGTTCGGAGATCTCTGTCAGGTCAGATTTTGACCTCTGGTGTTTCTTTGGGGTCCTTTGGGCGCGTACGGAGCTACTTGTCTTTGCCATTACGAAATAAATAAACATGGATGGAAGAGCGCAAGGCCCTCCATGCTTCTTTAATGCTGCTGCTGATATCTTTAAGAAGCTGCATCGGTGTTCTTGACTTTCACGGGCTCGAGAAACATGGAGGGGACGCTCTTAGGAAGGTGGCCAACACGGAGGAACGTCATGCTGTTAGATTAGCGCGATTCTGGCGTCTGGTGCGCTCTTAGTCTTCAAACTGTGCTTCGATCCTTTGAATACGGGATTAGCGCTTCAAATATTTAATCACAGGCTCAAATCCCTTCTGATCCATCCTTGCTGCTGTGTTGGCGGCTGTAATAGCCTATCTGTGCTATTCTGCATCATAAAATAAACCTGTTAAGAACCTGGCAGTGGTGGCGGAGAAATGCTACAGAGGCCAGAGGAAAGGTGGCGGAGCGGTGGAGGAACAGTGAAAATGGCGGAGGAAACGGTTAATCAACGTAAAAACCCAACAATGAACTTTGGGCGAATTACAAAGGAAATGGAAGAAAAACAATGGAGCGGAGGGGCGGACGTGGGACCCGGCGGAGGGAGATTAAACCTGAACCGTCCGATCACGGAGGAAACGAGTGGTCACAATGTAATCGCACAATCGCAATCGGAGGTCGGAGCAGGGAGCAATCGCAATGCACAACACGAATGTTCCGATTGCGATTGAGGAGATGCTGCGATTAAACACCAACCGTCGGATCTAGGATCAGAGCGACGGTCCACGTCTAATCGGAGGGAGATGGAGAGAGGCGACGGGCAATGATGCGATCAGCGCTGAGCTGTTGGATCGTGAAACAGAATGGACGGCCCAGATTGAATCGGAGCGGAAACAAAAGAACTTGCGATTGCGATTCGGCGGGGCATTGCGATTGAGCGCTGTCCGTCGGATCACGGGAAGGATGGGCGGCTGGGATTAAATCAGAGCATCGCAATCGGGAGGTGCACAATGAGTGTTGCGATTGCGATCGGGGGGAGTAATGCGATTGAGCGCTGGCCGTCGATCTGGCGGGGAGATCAACGGTGGGGAAGACCATCGGAGGGGCAGTGCAATCAGCGTGGGACCGTTGGATCGTGAAACATATGGATGGCCGTGATCAAATCGGAAGGTTTCAATCGGGGGGCGGACTTAACGTGTTCCGATTGCGATGGGCGGGGGGCCTGCGATTAGCGCTCAGCCGTTGGATTGGCTGGGAGATGGACGGCTGCGATTGCATCGGGAGGTGGATAGAAGGGGATGCGATCGGTGATCGGGCGGGGGTGCGATTAGTGAAGGACCGTTGATCTCGGGTCCAGATCAACGGCGGGGATGAAATCGGAGGGAGAAACGGGAGGTGCGAAGGAGATGAAGCGATTGCATGATAGCCGTTGGATCGGCGGGACAGATCAACGGTGGAGAAGTGGATCGGAGGACCGCAATCGGGGCGGCATTGTTGAGACCTGCGATTGCAATAGGAGAGGGGTTGCAATTGGCGGCCTGCCGTTGGATCTTCAGGGTAGATCAATGGCCCGAAACTCGTCGCGGGACTTATATGTTTAAAACAATCGCATCGGGGGTTTTCGGCTGTAACAAAGGAAATGCACCTGCCCGGCGCTCCGATTGCAATAAGTGCCAGGGACTTAAGCACTTGGTTTTGGGGAAGGGTCACGTGGGGAAGTGGTTAAGGGACTAGCGGAAAGGGGCTAGGCCTATAACAAGGTCGGAATATGGGTTTTTAGCCCTTTTAAATGGATTTTGAGGGGTTTAAAGGGAAACGATAACGGGAAAAATGGGAAATAAAGAGTAAGGGAAGGGTTCAAGGGGATTGTGGAGGTAAATGGGGAAATAGAATGGGAGACAAGGAGGAATAACAAGAGGCTAAATGAGGGTAAAATAAAGGGGAAAGGAGGCCTTTGGGCATTTCTTCACCAGCAGAGAGGCGTTAAAAGGGGAACCAGCAGAGGGGATTTTCTCAAAGGATAAGAGACACAAAGAGGCTTCAAGGAGACTGTGTTTTCAGAGGAAATGCAGTCCTTAAAGACTCAACAACAATTTAGCCCCCCATTTGCTTGTCAAAAATTTCATAGGGGGGCTAACAGTGGCTCCACATGGGGATGGCTTCTTCTTGAAGGAGCCAAGAAACTAGAAAATGATCTCTTGGTGTAGGCCAGATGCCTGCTGCTTGAACCATCCATCTCTTTCTTTGATCTTCTGCCACAAACTATGAAGACAACATATCAGCAGAAACAATTCTTCCAAACAACTACCTACCCACACTACAGTCCTAACATTTTTCTTCTTGGGTGCATTTGGACTTGCAGACCCTTTTACATCATTAATCTTTACAAACAGGAAAAATAAACCTAATCTACTTCTACCCTTATTACTCCATGAGACCAGATTAGACTGTTGGTCTCATATGTTTCTCTACCTACACTACTATCTGCTAGGATTAGACTGTCTAGCAGGTTTCTTCTTTATACTCTAAAACAGAAAATGAAATAACTAACTACGTGCTCATAGTCTGAGCTTTATTGAGCTTTCCTACCTACCCTACTCTAACCAGAAATCTCTGATGTTCTAGGTGATATGATAAAGCCAATGCAGCCAGTCAAGCAGTAGCAAAAAAGGATATGAGCACTGGCTGCCTGTCAGAGATAACCACAAGGCGCTCTGCTTGTGGTTCTTCAAAACTGCGGTCACCATCAGTAGTGACCATTTCTGATGAATCTGGCCCTTGCTAAGGATCAACGTTGGAGTATTTGAGCAAATCAGGGCCTCCATATACTCTGCCACAGGATCCACGAACAGATGATGTACATTTTCTTCTTTTAGGCCTCCCAAGCTTGGTAGGCTGTCTTTATCCTGGGCTGCTTTGACTATTACATTTTCCGCTGTGTCTTCAGAGCGACTCTTGGGAGTCGGATCATCTTCTTCTTGCACATCAAACAGCAGCGGAATTTCTTCTCTTTTAGGGGGCGGGAGACCTTCCAAAAAGGCCCTCGGGTCTCTGAACTCATATGATTTCTCTTGTGAGCTCAAAAGTTCGAGCTCAGCTTCATATCTGTCAACCACCAAATCAAGAAACATCTTCTTAAGCGCAGGTAGATGATTGAGTGCTGAGCCAATAGGGACAACCTTTGGAAGGTCCTCCCTTTCAATTTCTGCCAGTACACTCGCTATTCCACTCCGAAACTCTGCTATGAGGCTCGGATCTATTTCCACACATTGTACAGAGTCCTCTATTAGCGAAATGACTGGCTCTTCGGCATGGATGATGTTGTACTGTGACATGGTCTCCCAGTGGAGTCTTATGTGAAACCACAAATAATCAGTGGCCAGCTGATTACCAGTGGAGTCTTTTTATCATTCAAGAATTGTGGAGTCGCCAGGTGGATGATTCACAACTTACTGTCCACCACAGTGGTTTGCCAAATCAAAGCTGACTGATCTGTCCCCAGTGGAGTCGCCATTATGTTGGGGTTCCCATGTTTTGGCAGATTTGGCAATACCAAAAGATGAGACAACATCAAACCACTTTGGGGTCCTAGGATCTAGCCCTCCTGGACCCGGAGAGGGATCTCTCCAAATAGAGCAAAGAATGATGTATCTTTGAAGCTCAAAAATAAGATGTTAGGCTAGTTATGAAGCACAAAGGGGGGTTTAAAGTGATTTGGTTGAAGGGTTGCTGGGTTGGTTAAGAGATCATGGACTGGGAAAGCAATGGGAGAAAAGGAACAAAGCAGCGGGACGTTTCAGCAAAGAGGATAGGCCAAGGCAGTGTCGTCCATTGGGCTATGGAGTCGTGAAAGGAAATTACATGCAACAACTAGCCAAGGCTTTCAAAGGGCAAGTCATCTACACTAAAGGATCTTTTAGGCAGATGGTGGAATGGAACATTAAGGAGGGAAAGTGGAAGAAGGAAAGACCACCAAATTTCTGTCTATAGATCAGGTCAGAGGTCATTTAACTCCAGACCTGCTTGGACATACTCCAAGGCAGCTCTCAAAGAGACAACGGGGCTGCTTATAGATCAGACCAGAGGTCATTTAACTCCAGGTCTGCTTTAGCAACTCCAAGAGAAAAACAGAGATAAGATTACAGAGAAATATCTAAGAGGCAAACCCCCAAGTTCATACATCAGCCAACAGGCAATAACATCCGCTGCGCTGGTTAAACCCATGAATTAACTCTTAGATAGCACATGGAGCAGAAAACATAAAGGTAGGGAGAGCAGACAGCATAGGGCACCTAACAAGGGTGAATCCTATACCATTATTCTAATGCCTACCAGAAGAACATGAAACAGTATGAAAATGTAATGAACAGAGTAAAGAAACACATCACCAATAGCAATAGACCAGGATCCTGTGAAATGTGCTTTGATTAATTGATGCAAAACCAGTCATGTACAATAATCTCAATGGCTGTTACAGTCCAGAATTCTCCTCCCAGCCTATCACATACAACTACTCTGCTACTCCCTCCCGCGACTGTTCTAACAGTCAAATGAATCCCTCTAACAGCAAACGCCCAACAACTGAACAACAACCTTTACATTATGCTCTCGGGAATCTTTTATAGGAGAAGAGAGGAATTAGAGGTAGCTGGACAATTGAATGAGACTCATTAAGATAGTAAGGCGGAAGTGTTCACGCCCATACCACTCAATGGCTTCCTGCATCGCTGTGGTACTCTGTAATCTGGTTCGGAGATCTCTGTCGGGTCAGATTTTGACCTCTGGTGTTTCTTTTGGAGTCCTTCGACTGTCTGGAGCTCTGTGCTGCCATTCTGAAATAAATGACATGGATGGAAGACTGCAAGGCCCTCCATGCTTCTTTAATGCTGCTTGACTATCTTTTAAGAAGCTCTGTCAGTGTTCTTGACTTTCCTGGGCTCGAGAAACATGAAGGACGCTGCGGGAAGGTGTACTTCTGGAGGAAACGTCCTGCTGTTAGGTGGCGCAGTTCTGGCGTGCTGGTGCGCTCTTAGTCTTCGAACTGAGCTTCAATCCTTTGAATACGGGATTAGCGCTTCAAATATTTAATCACAGGCTCAAATCCCTTCTGATCCGTCCTTGCTGCTGTGCTGGCGGCGGCTGTGATAGCCTCTCTGTGCTATTCTGCATCATAAAATAAACCTGTTAAGAACCTGGCAGTGGTGGCGGAGAAATGCTGCAGAGGCCAGAGGAAAGGTGGCGGAGCGGTGGAGGAACAGTGAAAATGGCGGAGGAAACGGTTAATCAACGTAAAAGCCCAACAATGAACTTTGGGCGAATTACAAAGGAAATGGAAGAAAAACAATGGAGCGGAGGGGCGGACGTGGGACCCGGCAGAGGCGGAGGGAGATTAAACCCGAACCATCCGATCACGGAGGAAACGAATGGTCACGATGTAATTGCACAATCGCAATCGGAGGTCGGGGCGGGGAGCAATCGCAATGCACAACACGAATGTTCTGATTGCGATTGGGGAGATGCTGCGATTAAACACCAACCGTCGGATCTGGGATCAGATCGACGGTCCACATCTAATCGGAGGGAGATGGAGAGAGGCGACGGGCGATGATGCGATCAGCGCTGAGCCGTTGGATCGTGAAACAGAATGGACGGCCCAGATTGAATCGGAGCGGAAACAGAAGAACTTGCGATTGCGATCGGGAGGGGCATTGCGATTGAGCGCTGGCCGTCGGATCGCGGGAAGGATGGATGGCTGTGATTCAATCGGGAGACGGGAGGAAGGACTTGCGATCAGCGATCGTTCGGGGGTGCGATTAGCGGAGGACCGTTGATCTCGGGTCCATATCAACGGAGGGGATGAAATCGAAGGGAGAAATGGGAGGTGCGAAGGAGATGAAGCGATCAGCGCTGAGCCGTTGGATCGTGAAACAGAATGGACAGCCCAGATTGAATCGAAGCGGAAACAGAAGAAATTGCGATTGCGATCGGGAGGGGCATTGCGATTGAGCGCTGGCCGTCGGATCGCGGGAAGGATGGACGGCTGTGATTCAATTGGGAGACGGGAGGAAGGACTTGCGATCAGCGATCGGGCGGGGGTGCGATTAGCGGAGGACCGTTGATCTCGGGTCCAGATCAACGGCGGGGATGAAATCGGAGGGAGAAATGGGAGGTGCGAAGGAGATGAAGCGATTGTGCGATAGCCGTTGGATCGGCGGGACAGATCAACGGTGGAGAAGTGGATCGGAGGACCGCAATCGGGGCGACATTGTTGAGACCTGCGATTGCGATCAGAGAGGGGTTGCGATTGGCAGCCCGCCGTTGGATCTTCAGGGTAGATCAACGGCCCGAAACTCGTCGCGGGACTTACATGTTTAAAACAATCGCATCGGGGGTTTTCGGCTGTAACAAAGGAAATGTACCCGCCCGACGCTCCGATTGCGATTGGCCCCCAAGGCTTAAGCACTTGGCTTTGGGGAAGGGTCACGTGGGGAAGTGGTTAAGGGACTGGCGGAAAGGGGCTAGGCCTATAACAAGGTTGGAATATGGGTTTTTAGCCCTTTTAAATGGATTTTAAGGGGTTTAAAGGGAAACGATAAGGGGGAAAATGGGAAATAAAGAGTAAGGGAAGGATTCAAGGGGATTGTGGAGGTAAATGGGGAAATAGAATGGGAGACAAGGAGGATGAAATAGAGGTTAATCGGGGGTGAAATAAGAGGGAAAAGTTGCCTTTGGGGATTTCTTCACATAACAGAGAGGCTTTATAAGGGAAATCAACAGAGGGGATTTGATCAAAGGATAAAAGGCACATAGAGGCTTCAAGGAGACTGTGTTTTCAGAGGAAATGCATTCCTTGAAGGCTCAAAAACAATTTAACCCCCTATTTGCTTGTCAAAAATTTCATTGGGGGGCTAACAGAACCTAGTGGGTGGCCAAGAGAGAGGCTTAGTGACTGCACAATTGCGCAACTCAGGAAGTCAAGGGTGGAGCTTGAGCTTTGAGACTGCATAGTGTGAAACTTAGGCCAGACTTAGGGAAATATTTGCGTAGTCCAAAGTGAGGGAAAACTTTGCGCAGTCCAGACTCAGGGAAAAATATGCACAATTTCTTGAGGAAAGGGGGATTGGGCTCGAGCACTGAGGGGATTTTCTGAAATTTGGCTAAGTGTGGGATCAATGAAACCGATGAGAACAATGATAGGAATTGACCATGATCACATAGTTACATAATTTTTGACACAACATAAATAATCCAGAATACATGAATCTAGAATTCCCCTTGTGCGAAAAATGTATTCATGACAAGAACAAATCATCACCAAAAATATTGACCCTTGAAACAAATTAAAAATACAATTTTCATGATAATAAACAATTCCCATGCCAAAAGACGACACTTTCTATATAAATATAAAAGTTTGAATGACACTTGCAATATGCGAATGATGGTGAAAGTAACACATGGCAGAGCAAAGATAACATGAAAGCGAAATTAATTAGGTGAAAGCAAGAAAAAGCAACAACCATAAGCATGAAAGTGACACTCGCGAAAACAAAGGTGTGCAGGTGCGAAAATTTTCAAAACTCACCGAAATGAAAAATACAAACTCTTCTAGAAGGTTAGAAATTTTCGTTGTCAGTGCGCACTAACTGTCGACGTGATTTAGACATCGCACAAGGACAGTCCTGATGGAACGTACTATGCTTGTCCAAGCTCACATGGAATAATTCGTTCATGAACTTATTGTAGACTAAGCATGTGAGTGAAAGTGACTTCAACACTTCCAATTCAAGAGGGAGCTGAAAACGCATCAACTTACCAAGAAGAGACTATGGAACGACTGATCGCCAGAACCACTATAGGCTGCAAAATTCGAGTGTACGCAAAATTTTAAGTGGTGTTTGTCACAACAACAACACTTGGCGACACATTGGTAGAAATCCATCTTATCTACCTTGGTCAATTATTTTGTGCCGGGTCTAGTTCTCCAGGAAGTATTGATTCATCGTTTAGATTACCATGGATTTCTCACTTACCCCGTGAATAAACATAGCTGCCTTCATCCCTTTACTTGGTTGAACACAAACATAAGATCAACGGTGTTGTGCAGGAAAATTCCATCTGCAGACAGAGGCGATCCCTCTAGCCATAGGGTGGGTCTAGCAACTACGGGAACATACTAACATCTACCTTCATAGATTGTAAATGAAATTCAGAGCAAGGAAGATGACCTACCTTGTTCTAATGCTATGTTGTCATCTTCTATCAAAGCTTCTTGATTCGTTGCTCTTCTCAAGCTCGATACACGCTGATACCAATGTTCGATTACCTGTAAAGATAGTCAAGACACCACGACAAGTGTAAAATCAGGACAAACATAAAAAAATTACAACCTATCTGACTGATCAAGGAATGCTATAAATCTCATTATAAATGTAAACAAGAGTGGAAGATAAACATCAGTGGCATTTTATTATGATAAAGACCACGAGAGTTTACAACCAAGCCTTGATGTTGAGGCTCTCCTTCGACAAGTCTGTATCCAAGCACGTTTGCAACACCCTCATACACAAAGGTCTAAGGTATCACTATGTTCTTAACACACAAAAACAATCACACTCTGCTCTATTCTCCCAAAGCTATGATTGCTTCTCCTGTCTATGATTGCTTATTCTAACCAACTAACTATAACTCTCTAACTAAGGCAGCAGAGGTGAAAGAGGTCTCCTTATACAAAAATGGAGCAGGAGGATATGGGCCCTCAAATAATGGGAAAATAAATTATCCTTTGGAGTATTTCCTATTTTATGGGAACAAGAATCCCAAAGGGGAATTCTGCAGCCATATCCTCAAAAAAAACCTCCAGCTCTCCGCTTCGCGAAGCTTCACTTCTATGTAAAAAACTTTCCAAAAGAGGATCGACGCGGGTCAAACATTAATAAAGAGCACCGATCGGCATGGGCTTAGTGCAAATCTCTTCTATCAGCGTGGGTCAGACACTGAGAGAAAGCATCAACCTTGAAAACCAGATCTTTATATGGATCTTCCAGAAAATTTGTAAAGGGAGATGATTTGGAAGACAAAGTGTGGTTCAGGGGTATGTATTCCATGATTTGAAAGTACACATGGGTCATTGTATGGGTCCTCCAAGATCAAGGAACGGGGAGTACAAGGACAGTGACAAATTTCTGTCTAACAGATGCCCCCTAAAGTATGAATTCTGAACATGAGTGAGGGTGAAATGATTTACGAGTACGTCCAAGGAACTAGACGCTGCCATTGGGAGACCTGAAAATCAAGCATATATACATATACATAACTAAAATCTCTGATGAAAATACATGAATCAAGGTGTGGATATAGCCATCCATAAAAGAGACCATGGTATGGTGGCAACCATCCATCTGAGAAGGATCACATATAGACTCATGGTATGGTCACAACCATCCATCTGAAAGAAACATGTACCCAATCCTAGACAAATCATATCGCCTCGCAACCTGGAATCTAGAGAATAAAACCTAAGGTCTTGTGCTCCGTCACGACCCGATCAAGTATAATTTCAAGCATGCGAATAAATGAGCTGAAGTCGAACATGCAGGAAAATCGGTTGATTACCAGTCAATGATGTAAACTGTTAACATGCGTGAGAGAAACCACCAATAATTACAATGGCTCTCAAGGTACTAACAGTACAATCCACGAGATGTGAATAAAGAACTGAAGTTGAACACCCATGAAATCACCCGATCGAAGGCCAATGATGTGAACCTATCATTGAATGCGAAGAAATTTCCATTAGGGCATGCAAGCTCTAAGGTACCAGAAAGGAGTCTCTAGATCAACTTCCCAGATAATGAGCTGAAGTCAACAGGAAGCGATTTGTCGAAGGAGGTTTATAATGAATCCCACATCATCGATATGAAACAGAGAATGGAATATGAGTGTAAATCAAGACTGTAATAGAGGATTAGGGAATGTACAAATTGCAGAAAGATTTTCTCTTGAACATATTGGTGACACGACTCTAGAATTTGGAAACATTTGACTTAAATAGGATCTGAAGTCATGTTGAAAAAATTGGTAATTGAATGAGAGGCAAACTGATTTCCCAAACCCATGGAGGCAAAGTGATAGAGTGAAGGCATCCCAACCCGACACGAAATGCAGATAAGTGTCATGTTCAAGAGTGACATACTACCGACACAACTGACGAATAACTTCCATTTTCACCTACCATTTTTGGCAAGTACCTCTTTATTTTTACACAAGCTTGAAGAAGATAGCATATTCTTGTCAAATGAGTTTGTCCTTCGGACAAATCCATCCTAGTATATTTTACGAGCCCTAGGAAGGAGGAACTCGGTGATCATCATGATGACAGACCCAATGTCGTAAAATTTTAACGAGTCCAAAAAAGGTGAAACTCGACGTCTTTTCATATTTAGAGAGTTTGAAAAGAGGCGAATAGAAAACTCCAAAAGGCCCTTTTCGTGAATAGTCCCTCATACCTGAAAAGGTAGAAAAAACAATATGAGAGAACCTCTTAGTCACGATCAGCTAAGGTATTCATTTTTCATAAATAATCTATCCCATCCCAAAAAAGGGGTAAACGTATACTAGATAGATGACGTTTCGCAGCCTTTAACGAGTTCGAAACGACAAGATTCTTGACAATATTTTCAATTTTTGAGAGTTAGAAAAGAGCTAAAAGTTGACTCCTCCTGGAGGAACGAGTGTTATTAAAGGTAGCAACTGGTTTCAGTGATGGTGGAATTGCCCAGAACAAGTAAAGGTCAAGAGGCTGGCTAACAAGTCCACTCATTGCAGTTGTTCCTTAGGAATGGGTAAAGCTATCAAGTGAGGGCATATGATCGACCGAGTAGATGGTAACGATGGAATGAGAAAACCAAGGCTCATCTGGAAAAACAGGCTGATAAAATGGAAATCACGAGAGGTAAAATAAGAATGGTTTCATTTTTCACAAGCTTTAAATCAGGAATCTCTGCTTGAAGTTGGTTTCATTTTTAGACAAGCTTGAAACTGAAACAAACTATGCTTGAAACCGGTTTCATTTTTACACAAGCTTGAAACAAAGATAAAATATGCTTGAGATTGATTTGCACGCCCTCAGCATGGTGACTCAATTTGAGGTACATGCCCCCCAAGCTTCAACACATTAACCGGAGTAGACTGTTGGTTACTAACAGGTGGATGGAATGAAGGTTCAATTACAAGATTAAGAGAAAGACTCGACTGGGATTTTACGAGATTGAATCAAAGGATCAAATTGAAAAGGGAATCTGTTTCATTGTTTAACGAGGTTGACACAGTAAAAGAACTATCCTCATGACCTAATTAATTTTTTAACGAGGTTGACATAGCAAATGAACTATCCTCAGAAGAGCTTGTTTCATTTTTTAAGGAGCTTGACACAAGAAAACGAACTATGCTCCGAAGAGCTTGTTTCATTTTTTAAGGAGCTTGACACAAGAAAACGAACTATGCTCCGGAGAGCTTGTTCAATTTTTTAAGGAGCTTGACAAAAGAAAACAAACTATGCTCTGAAGAGATGATCAAAACATACAAAGAGTCATGGCTTCCAAGAGGTTCTCATCTGATGGGAGAACAACATCTCGGAAATTAGGACCTAATGCCCCCAATACATTGTGTACTACCTCACTGACTGAATTATCAGCGAATGCAGACATGGAACAGGTGGCCACATAATTGACTTGTGGCGGGGAAGATATCACCGACAGGTAAGGACCAGGAAGGGACGATGGTAGACTAGATGCCACATCAGGACCAAAGAACAAAGGCTGATCAATGGTCATGATCCGACCTTCATGTGGAAAACAAATCACACGAAAGAGGGAAGAGATAAGCATGCCCATGGTATAAGCATAGTCACGCCCCAGGAGTAAATTAAAATCCAAGGAGCCTTGGACCACCATTACGTCTATATAGGCGGTTTTCCCTGCCAAAGTTATAGGAAAATTCAGAATTATCCCTAATGGTTGAATTGTTCCTCTGTTAAAAGCCAACAGATTCTGAGTAACAGGCACAAGCTGCGGAGAACCCAAAGCTTGCGACGTAGTTGAGGACATAATACTAACCGAGGCAACTTCATCTATAATTGTGCTCGGTACGACCATATTGCAGGCCTGTACAGTGATCTCAAAGGGCACGTAAGAAGGAAGACGATATCCCGTGAATCGACTCCAATCAAAGGAAGCAACCAAACTACATGGAGGGGGTGGCATAGGAATAAGAGGATTATCCCCTTGCATTACGGGAGCAAAAACACCACCCTCCTGGACTTTGAGAATGAGAGAAGGAGGATCACTTTCTGGAACTATGGCGATGGGAGTCAGAGGATCACCCTCCCGGATCATGGAGACAGGAGGATCACACTCCGATCCCAGGGAATTAGAGGAAACAAAAAGAACCTGAATGGGATGAGACTCACTCTCGATGGAAAATACCTGATGAACTGTAGATGGAACTAGGTCGACCTTTTTCTCAACCAGTTCGGGAATGGACTCGGGAGACTGAGTTTCAAAGAGAGCGGAATAACCTGGGGACAAATCCCAATTAATGAGTTGATCAACTATCAGAGGACTCGAAGAAAACTTCTGGTAACCGAAAGTAAGAGAGGACTCAAAAGCTGAAATGGTATCCAATACCTTTGAAGCTTCATCCATATAAGGACAGAGGTGAATGGGATGGTTCCCTTCACACAACCTACATGGAAATTTGATCTTACCCTGTTTCTTACAAGTCTCATTATGTTTAGCTGAAGGCTCATCATCAACATGATGTCCAGAGGTTGATGACAAAGAAGGACTCGGGCCAACGAACCACACTTCTTGCACCTTGGGAATACCAGGGAAATCAAGAAGAAGCTGGTCACCCTTACATAGCTTACAAGGAAATTTGATTCGGCAAGACATAGTGGGAGGTTTCTCAACAATAGCTGCATGTGTAGCAATAGTTTCATATTACCCCGCCAGATTATTTTCCTTCTTCTTCTTTGACTGCTTCTTCTTCTTCTTATCCACTTGGTTACTTGAATCCAGAATTTCACTAGGCGAAGAGGAAGAACGAAGTGAAGCAACAGGCAAAGTAGGTGAGGGGTCTATCTTAAGATCAACATGGGGTTGACATGGTTCAGGCGGAGGAGAACTTGGTTGGATAGAGCTTGGAACACTTGGGACCATTGAGGTTGAAAATAACCAAACGGGTAAACCAATAGTTAACCCAGGAAGGGACAATGTCGCCATATAAGGGGAGACAACATTTCCAAAAGAAGGAGAAGGATCGGGACTCCCATCAGATGGGGATCCTTGATTGGTAAACCCAGGAAATGTTGCCATTGACCTCACCCTAAGAATCACTAAGGAATAAAACTTTAACCAGGAATATTTTGTGGGAAGTTAATTTTAAGACACTGAAACAAAACTTTGCCTTTTCATGTTTTAAGAGTCAAGAAAAACACAAAAGGTGACCTTAGTAGCTTTCAGTTTGAATGAGCTCGAAAACAAGTGCTCGATGATCTTTTAAATTTTGGAGAGTCACGAAAATACCAAAATGACTACTCAGGAAATATAAACAAGAGGGTGTACCAAGCTTCCGTGAACTGAAATATACACTTGGTGATCAAATGAAAAGAAATGACCAAGGACTTAACGTACGTGCATGAAATATCCCCGAATGTTGTGTTCGGTGTATCATGGTTACAGGGCAACAAACTCGGCCTCTTATGGATAAAGGATTGCAACCTATGAGGGTCTCCCTTTATATACTCAATGGTACAGGGAGCACAAGTCCATGCTAGTGCTGTCTAATGCCAGATGGAAAACCACAACTACTAGGTTTAACGATGCCAGAACACGTTACTAACCTAGACCTCTAAATTTGAGTGTTAGGTTTCAATGCTTGCTTAGGTTAATTGAATAAATTTTATGGTTGATCTTGAATTATGTCTCAATTCCAAGGCCTTACTGCTTTCATCTGAAAACTTCTATATGCAGCTAAAATGAGAAAAAAACCATTCATTTCGATGAATTCTACATGGTTAAGGGAAGAGTATCAAACAATGATGCAACGGATAGTAATACTGCAAATGAATATTTTTCCTAACTAGATGACTTTCACTATCCAAAAGTAATCTAAAATATTCAAATATGAAAATTATGCAATGTAATCTATGCAAAATTTTCTTTTTGAAAACTATGCAATTGTAATCTATGCACAATTTCCTTTTTCTTTTGAATGAATAAGAATGCACTCAATGCTTTTTTTGATAAAATGAGAATCTAATTAATGCATGCTTTTAATGAAAGAGAATGCACTCAAAGTTACTTTTAGTTTTCAATCATTAAACAATGTAATCTAAGTTCAATGATAAATTCCAAACATGAATTTTCAATGCAACTTGATCTAATGCATTTTAATGAAAAACAATCTTTGAGACGAAAACTAAATGAATGCAAATTTTTTTAATGCAAAAAGGATGCAATCAAACATTAAGAATACAATCTTGTTTTGAACACTTTGTAACGAAATTCCTCAAAAGGCTACAAGACGTATGAGTTCAAGCACGAAGAGGACTTCCAAAGCGTGAGCTCAAATTAAGGCATTCATTCCCTTTTACATCAAGCAATCATACAAAGAATACTTTTCAACTGAACAATGAGCAATGTAATCTATGCTCACAAGCGAACAAGAAGACCAAATGAACTTGGATATACACTTGAGACTTGATCACTCAATAAACCAAAAAGAAAAAGGCAATGAACTAGAGATGGTTCACCGAGCAAGGAGATTGACTCAATCAATAGGGCAATGTCCCATGAAGCATGCATCCAGGAAATTGATGCACAATCCTAGAAAAACCTAGGATGTAGGATGCACGTCCCAACAGAAAGGACAAAAAGAAACAACCAAAAACCAAGCCAATGAGCCAATCAAACCAACTTGAGTGAATGGGAGAACATGTAAATCATACAGAGAAAAGGACCAGAAGGGCAAGACACAGTGGTGAAGGACTTAGTGAAAAAACCTTAATTTTTCACACACACTGGAATTGGCGCGACTTTTGGTGCTGAAACTAGCGCCAACAGCCCGATGGCACGACTTTATAACTGACAATTAGCGCCAATCAACGCGACTGTCAGACAAATAAAAGCGCCAATTCCTGAAAAATAAAAAAAACAAATAATTTCTCATAAACAAGACCAAACTCATTACTTCAAGAAAAAACTAAAAGATTGTAATTGATGAAAAACATAGGAACAAACAGGGAAATGGTTGTTCAACTAAACTCGTCGAATGAATAAGACCTCAAAGAGTGAAAAACTGAAAGGAAACTCCCCAATGGAGTCGCCAATTGTTGTCCAGGAAAATCCCCTCTGCAGACATAGGTGATCCCTCTAGCCCTAGGATGGGTATAGTAACTACATGAACATACTAACATCTACCTTCCTAGATTGTAAATGAAATTCAGAGCAAGGAAGATGACTTAACTTGTTCTGATGCTATGTTGTCATCTTCCATCGAAGATTCTTGATTCGTCACTCTTCTCAAGCTCAATACACGCTGCTACCAACGTTCGATTACCTGTACAGACAGTCAGGACACCATGACAAGCATAAAATCGTGACAAACGTAAAACAATTACAACCTATCTAACTGATCAAGGAATGCTAGAAATCTCATTATAAATGTAAACAAGAGTGGAATATAAAAATTAGTTGCATTTTATTATGATAAAGACAAGGGGAGTTTACAACCAAGCCTTGATGTTGAGGCTCTCCTTCGGCAGGTCCGTATCCAAGCACGTTTGCCACACCCTCATACACAAAGGTCTAAGGTCTCACTATGTTCTTAACACACAAAAACAATCACACTCTGATCTATTCTCCCAAAGCTATGATTGCTTCTCCTCTCTATGATTACTTCGTCTAACCAGCTAACTCTAACTCTCTAACTAAGGCAATAGAGGTGAAAGAGGTCTCTTTATATAACAATGGAGGAGGAGGATATGGGCCCTCAAATAATGGGAAAAGAGCTTATCCTTTGGGCTAGTTCCTATTTTATGGGAACATGAAGCCTAAAGGGTAATTCCGCAGCCATATCCTCAAAACAAACTTCAATCTCTCCACTTCATGAAGCTTCTAGTCATGGAAGCTTCGCTTCTATTTAAAAAACTTTCCAAAAGAGGATCAACACGGGTCAAACATTAAGACAGAGCGTCGATCGGCGCGGGCTTAGTGCAAATCTCTACTATCGGCGCAGGTTAGACACCGAGAGAAAGCGCTGACCTTGAAAACCAGGTCTTTATAGGGATCTTCTAGAAAATTTGTAAAGGGATATCATTTGGCAGACAAAGTGTGGTTTGTTGATCAACGATTTTCATTGATGTCAACCCAAGCAACACCAGGGGTTACGCCAATATTGCATGGGAATTTTGAACTACCAAATTACTATATTTTGGGTCAAGAATGATTTTTATGGTTTCTACTTGTCAAGATGTTTCCGTTGATATATGGCACACAACGTAATTCTTTACGGTTTGAGAGATATTCATGTTTGAAGTTTGTAACCCCAGTTAGTGGGCTAAAAACCCATGGGGTTGTGGCATGGGCCATTGAAAAGTCAATAATAAATAATTTTTAAGCTCTTAAAATCCCTCCCACGTTCACTTGTTGAAGCCCCTCTCAACCTAAGCATTTATATAAATTGTGATCCTCATATCCTCCTTATGTAGGGATTTCACTACCTGAAATAGGTCATCATGGAATTTGTGCTCTAAGTTTTTTTCTACGAAGGTTCAGAAGCTGAAATTTTTATGAGGTGAAGAAAAAATCCTAAGGAAGCTCCTGTAAAAATTTCAGATCAGGGCGTGCAATATTTTCGGAGATATGATCTGTGGAAGTCAGTGTTTTTGCAGGCTCTTGAACTTCATCTCAAAGAAGTGATCTTGGGAAAATCATCATAACTCTCTCTCTGAGTATCAAATTGGAATTATGTAAAAAGTAGCGAATAGTGCACATAATTTTTTTTCGCTGTATCAATTTCAGAGCCGAATGAAGAAACAATGACATGTGGCACGCCGTACAAGTTCGCTCTACTGAAACAGTCCATAATTAGGTCATTGTGAGAGATTGGGCATAACTCTCTCTTGAAGAATCCAAATTGGATCAGACTTGTGGCATTGGAAAGAAGACTCAGAGTAATACTACAGAACTGAAAATCACATATTGGGGAGCTGAAATAACAGAGATACACTAGATTCAATATCGAAATCCTAGAAGTCAAGAAAAAGCCAGATCATTTGTTGTCAAGGGCTGCAAAGGACCAGACTTTCTAGGGCAGCAAAGCAAAGCAAGGTGCAACAGAGGGTAGCATAACAAGAGTAGCAACCAAGGTGCAAAAAAACAACAATAAGTTCAACACATGAAGTCTTCAAGTGGGTAACACTGCATATAGTCATTGTAAAGGTATCATTGTACTAAGACATTGTAAATGCATCATTGTAAAAATTGTACAAGTGTTTATATTCCAAGAGTTGAAGAGGCGATGTCAGGAGGTCTAGGATCATCATTAGGTGGGTGTGTCATAGTTGGGGTTATGGTCTATTGTATCTTCTTCTTCTACATCATTCTATATCATTGTAAAGTGGACCATTTTCCCTGGTATGGGAGTCCATTCTTGTTTTATTCTTCTATAGGGAGGTAGGGTGGTGCTAGGCTGGTGCATGGAGTCACCAACAATTTCAAGCCTATGAAAAATTTAGGGTGATAGGGTGGTGCTAGGGTGAGTTGTAGCTCATTGGGTGTTGGGGCATCCATTCAGTTGACTACTGAAGAATCTCAGGTGTTGGAGTGTCCATCCAGTGGGAGCTGGAGAAGAATGCTTTTCTAGATTTTAGGAAGTGGAAGCTTTATTTTCAATTGGAGTTGAATATTAAAGAATTATTAGAAAAACATTCATGTTTTTTTTGTTCCAGAGAGGGTTTCCACCTTGAAAACTGTGTGAATTTTTGTTCCTTTTGTTTACTGCTATCATTGTACAAACACTCATAATAATTGAAGATTAACTAATGCTCTAATTGAAAGGAATACTGATTCACCCCCCCTCTCAGTATTTCCAACAATTGTTATCAGAGCTTGGTTCCTTCAATAACAGTTTAACAGCTGGAAGGAGGTCATGGAGCATACCAAGAATGGTGTATCTCTATTCAATGAAAATAATTATGCACTCTGGAAAGGAAGAATGAAGGTCTATCTCTTGGCGCAAGGTTATGAAGTATGGGACACTGTTCAAAATGGATTTACATCAACCGTGGATGAACAAGGTAAGAAGAATTTGGTAAATGATGAAAAAGCAAAGAGTATTATTATCAGTGGACTTATTGAATCTGCTTATCATAAGGTGTTGGGTTGTAAAACCGCCAAAAATGTATGGGATAAGCTTGAGAATATATATGCAAGTGACTCAAATGTCAATGAAGCAAAGTTTCAAATATAGAGAGAAAAATTTGAGCAACTCAGAATAAAAGAAGATGGCAACAGTGCTACATACTTCCAATACGTTGATGAAATAACCAATACTCTGGAAGGATTGGGAGAGCCTGTTGACGAGAAGACTATTATGCGAAATATTCTTAGAACGTTACCAGGGAGATTCAACCCAAAGGTATCAGTCTTAGAATATAGTGCAAATCTAGACAAAATCAACAAAGATGAATTACATGGAGTTCTCATAGCATATGAAATGAGACTTGATGAAGAAGAGGGTAATTCGCATCTAGAAATTGCGTTCATTGCATCTAAGAAAACCAATAAGGAAAAACAACCTTCAATTGAAAAGACATGTACCTGCAAGTGTGAAGAAAAGGGAGATGATGAAGAAGGTCTTTCAGATGAAGAATATGCTTACTTTATGAGAAAACTAAAAATTGGTAAGGGAAAATTTAAAGGTAAACTTTCATTGATATGTTTTGGCTGTGGTGAGGTTGGGCATTTTGCAGCAAAATGTCCGAACAGAAGTGATGGCAACTCAAAAGGAAAGAAAGGCTTTAATAAATTCAACAAGTAAGAAAAAAATAAAGGATCCAAAAGGAAGTTTCTCTCTAAAGAAGATAGCTCATCATCCGATGAAGATAGTGACAGCGAAGAAGAAGCCAATGAGAGAGTATTGTTTATGGCCAAGCACAATAAACAATAGGTATCGAACAACGAAGAAGAAGGGTTGACCATAGAAGAATTTTCTAAGGAGGAAATTAGGCTTATAAAAGAGCTTAAGGTTGAGAAGATCTGTTCCAATACCCTTGAAGAACAAGTTCAAGGTCTCAAAATTGAATTTGAAGAACACAAATGTATTGAAGAGTCACTTCAAAATAAGTTGGAAGAAAGCAAACAAGAAAGGGAAGCATTATAAGCCAAAGTAGTCTCACTACATAAGGAAGTGAAGAAGGGAAAAACTGTCCCAAACTATGCCAACAGCTCAAGGGAATTGGAAGAACTCATCAACAATCAATGATATTACAACGATAGAATTGGCCTCAGTTACAAAGAAGAAGAAGCAGGACCTTCTACAACAAAATACAATGAACCTATGAGATCTGACATGCATGTAGACTTCATTGGATAATATTTGCAAGAACATCCTTAAAAGACGATTCCTTGACGAAGATTTCCATCCAGGTACCAACATATTTTTAATGGCTATTATTATTCATGAGGAAAATTTGGTCATAAAGCTGTAGAATGTCGCATGTACCCTAGGAACCAATACAATTCCAGGAGATCCTTCAAATATGAACCTCCCAGGGCTCAACAAAACATCAATAGATTTGAACATTTAAAAAATAATATGGAACGTTACAAATGTCGGAAAATTGGACAAATAACCAGAGACTGCAGACTTGAAAATCCTCCAGAAGAATCTTTGAAGCCATAGAACAAACGAACATGGAAGAAGAAGAAGACTAATAATTGTGCTCTCGCTCTCAAGGCTCAAAACAACAAAGATGTGTGGTATGTTGATAGCGGTTGCTCAATGCATATGATTGGAGATAGAAGGAAATTTGTATCTCTGAAAGAGAAGAAGGATGGAATTGTAGCCTTTGGAAATGATGGATCTTCAAATGTTATATGATCAGGTACCATCACTCTCGGAAGAAAATATGTTATAGCCAAGAATGTTCTACTGGTTGAAAACATGAATCACAATCTGCTCAGTGTTGGAAAAATGTGTGATCAAGGACACACAATGCTATTCAACTCCACAAAATGTGAAATCAAGAAAGACAGGTATGGTAAAATTGTGGCTATAGCAAGTCAAGCTCCAAACGACATATATGTTCTGGATGAAGCAACTAAAGCATGTCTACTAGCTAAATAAGATGAAAGATGGTTATGGCACAAACAAATGGTTCACATAAACTTTGACAATATTGTCAGGATAAGCAAAAAGGAAGCAGTACAAGAAATGCCGAAAATCTCAAAACCTTCCAACACACTATGTGAGTCCTGTCGGCACGGAAAACAGACAAAAGTCCAATTTAAAACAAAAGAACACTTTTCATCACATCCATTGGAATTGATACATACTGATCTATGTGGTCCTGTGAGAACAAAAGGCTTAGATGGAGAATTTTATTTCATGTTAATGATAGATGACTATACCAAGATGACAACTGTCAGTTTCCTAAAGAAAAAATATGAAGCATTTGAGTGCTTTAAGATCTACAAGGAGTTGGTCGAAAATGAAACTGATTTGAAAATAGTGTGTCTAAGATCAGATAATGGCAGAGAATTCACTTCCAAATTATTTTAGAAATACTGTGATGAAATTGGAATAAAAAGACAATTTTCAACAGCATGAACACCTCAGCAAAATGGAGTTGCTGAAAGAAAGAACACAACTATATAGGAAATGGGTAGAACAATGTTGAAGGACTCAAAATTGGATGAAAAATTCTGGGTTTAAGCAATTGATACGATAGTATTCACTATCAACTGAAGTCTTCTTAGAAATAAATGAAACAAGACCCCATATGAATTATAGAAAGGAAAACCAGCTAATGTAAAATATTTCAGAATCTTTGGAAGCAAATGTTATATCAAAAGAGAAGATCAAAATTTGGGTAATTTTGAATCACGTGTTGATGAAGGTATCTTTGTTATTTACTCACGCAAAAGAAAGGCCTATAAATGCTGTAATCTAAGACGAAAACAGATAGTGGAGAGCATAAATTTTACATTTGATGAAGATGGTGTTCTAACGAATAATGATGAGGATCTAGAATCTTTGAAACTTGAGACAGACGCTGAAAAAGACACAGAGAAAATTATAGAACAAGAAGCAACTATCAACAAGGAAGAAATAAATAAAGATCATCAAGATATACCAGAACAACAACAAGAAGCTCCTCCGAAGAGAAAAAAAGAATGGATTCAAAAGAACCATCCATCAAATCAAATCATTGGTGACATAAATGAAGGTCGACAACTTCGTTCATCACAACAAGCTCACATTTCTTTTCTAGCGACCTTTGAGCCTAGTAGTTTTGAGGAAGCCATCCAGAGTGAACATTGGGTAGCAACTATGAATAAAGAATTGGATCAAATCGAGAAAAATAACACCTGGGAATTAGTTCCACGACCAAAAGATAAAAATGTCATTGGGACTAAATGGGCGTTCAGGAACAAATTGAATGAAGATGGACAGGTTACTAGAAACAAAGCAAGATTTGTTTGCAAAGGCTATGCACAAGTGAAAGGAATTTATTTCGACGAAAAAATTTCACCAGTTTCAAGAATGGAAGCCATTAGAATGTTTCTCGCCTATGCGAGTTCAAGAAAAATCAAAGTCTACCAAATGGATGTTAAGTCAACATTTATGAATGGAAAATTAGAAGAAGAAGTTTACATCGAACAACCTGAAGGTTTTCTACTACCAGAAAAATAAGGCTATGTTTTCAGGTTAAATAAGGCTCTATATGGTCTTAGGCAAGCTCCCAGTGCATGGTATGCTTGTCTTGATGGATATCTACGTCAAAAAGGGTTCAAGAAAGGTACTATTGATAGCAATATTTATGTACAAATAGATAAAGATAATTTAGCAATCGTTGAGGTATATGTGGATGATATGATATTTGGTAGCAATGATGATCAACTAAGTAAGAAATTTTCTACAAATATGCAAAGTGAGTTCGAGATGTATTTACTTGGTGAGCTGACATACTTCTTAGGGCTTCAAATATCTCAGCAAGAGAAATGAATATTTATATGTGAAGCCAAGTACATCAAGGAAATGCTCAAGAAATTAAAAATGGAAGATTGCAAACTCGTCCTTACTCCGATGGTAACAAGTTGCAAATTGAGCATAGATGACTCATCTAAGGATGTGGGTCAGAGGTTGTACAGATCTATGATTGGTAGTCTTCTATATGTAATAGCCTCCTGACCAGATGTTATGAAAGCAGTTGGACAAGTCGCAAGATTCCAAGCAGCACCAAAAGAATCACATATTATTGCTATCAAAAGAATTATTTGATATCTAAAGGGCACAAAAGAATATGGTTTGTGGTATCCCAAGGGTAAAAATCTCATTATTCAAGCCTTTACAGATGCAGATTGGGCAGAAAGTGTTTATGATCGTAAGATTAATAGTGGAGCAACATTCTATCTAGGTGGTCGTCTCGTATCATGGTTGAACAAAAAGCAAGCCTCAATCTCGTTATCTACAGCGGAAGCAGAATACATTGTAGCGACAACATGTTGTACTCAAGTCCTTTGGATGAAACAAACTTTGCAAGATCTTCAAGTACAATTCAATGAGCCTATTCCCATATTCTGTGATAATAACAGTGCCGTCAGCATCTCCAAGAATCTTATCATGCATTAAAAACAAAACACATTTTGATTAAATATCATTTTGTTAGAGAACAAGTCACTGAAAAGAATATCAAACTTGAGTATGTTGGTACAAAAGAACAAATCACTGATATCTTCACTAAAGCTTTACCTCGTGAAGCATTTGAATATCTTTGCCAGAAGCTCTGGATTCTCCCAAGTTCTCATTAGATTTTCCTTATTCAGAATATAAAGGGGGAGTGGAAGTGTGTACAGGTTCGCAGGATGGTTGTGTGTCAGGGGGAGTGGAAGTGTGTATAGGTCTGTAGGATGGTTGTGTGTCAAGGGGAGTTACCCTTTTCTATTGATGTCAAAGGAGGAGAGGATGTTGTAGGAAGAGGTGTCATGATTTCAGGGTGAGTACTTGTGTTGCCATCAATGCCAAAGGGGGAGATTGTTGATCAACGGTTGTCATTGATGTCAACCCAGGAAGCACTAGGGGCTACCCCAATATTGCATGGGAATTTTTACCTACCAAATTACTATATTCTGTGTCAGGAATGATTTTATGGTTTCTACTTATCGAGATGTTTCCGTTGATATATGGAATGCCACATAATTCTTTACGGTTTGAGAGATATTCATGTTTGAAGTTTGTAACCCAAGTTAGTGGGCTAAAACCCCATAGGGTTATGGCATGGGTCATTGAAAAGTAAATAATTAATAATTTTTAAGCTCCTAAAATCCCTCCCACGTTCACTTGTTGAAGCCGCTCTCGACCTAAGCATTTGTATTAATTGTGATCCTCATATCCTCCTTATGTAGGGATTTTTCTACCTGAAACAAGTTATTGTGGAATTTTAGCTCTAAATTTTTTTCTACGAAGGTTTAGAAGCTCAAATTTTTATGAGGCGAAGCTAAAATCCCGAGGAAGCTCCTGTAAAAATTTCAGATCAGGGTGCACAACATTTTCGGAGATATGATCTGTGGAAGTTAGTGTTTTTGCAGGCTTTCGAACTTCATCTCAAAGAAGTGACCTTGGGAAAATCGTCATAACTCTCTCTCTGAGTATAAGATTGGAATTATGTAAAAAGTGGAAAATAGTGCACGAACTATAGTTTTTGCTGTATCAATTTCAGAGCTGAATGTAGAAACAATGACACGTGGCACGCCGTACAAGTTCGCTCCACTGAAACATTCCATAATTAGGTCATTGTGATAGATTGGGCATAACTTTCTCTTGAAGAATCCAAATTGGATCAGACCCATTGCATTGGAAAGAAGACTTAGAGTACTACTACAGGACCTAAAATTACATATTAGGGAGATGAAATAACAGAGATACACTAGATTCAATATCAAGATCCTAGAAGGCAAGTAAAAGCTAGATAATTTGTTGTCAAGGGTTGCAAAGGACCAAACTTTCTAGGGCAGCAAAGCAAAGAAAGGTGAAACAGAGGGTAGCATGACAAGAGTAACAATATAGGTGCATAACAGTAGCAATAATTTCACAACATGAAGTCTTCAAGTGGGCAACACTGCATACAATCATTGTAAAGGGATCATTGTACTAAGTCAGTGTAAATGCATCGTTGTAAAAATTGTACAATTGTCTATCTGCCAAGAGTTGAAGAGGTGGTTTCAGGAGGTCTAGGATCATCATTAGGTGGTTGTGTCATAGTTGGGGTTATGGTTTAGTGTGTCTTCTTCTTCTACATCATTATATATCATTGTAAAGTGGACCATTTTCCCTAGTATGGGAGTCCATTCTTGTTTTATTCTTCTATAGGGTGGTAGGGTGGCGCTAGGGTGAGCTATAGTTCATTGGGTGTTGTGACATCCGTTCAGTTGACTATTGAAGAATATCGAACGTTGGAGCGTCCATCCAGTGGGAGATGGAGAAGAATGATTTTCTAGATTCTAGGAAGTTGGAGCTTTATTTTCAATTGGAGTTGAATATTAAATAATTATTAGAAAATAATTCAGGTGGTTTTTGTCCTGGAGAGGGTTTCCACCTTAAAAAATGTGTGCATTTGTGTTCCTTTTGTTTACTGCTATCATTGTACAAACATTGATAATAATTGAAGATTAACTAATTCTCTAATTGAAAGGAATACCGATTCAAACTCCCTCTCAGTATTTCCAACATGGTTCAGGGGCATGTATTCCATGCTTGGAAAGTACACATGGGTCACTGTATGGGTCGTCCAGGATCAAGGAACGGGGAGTATAGGGACAGTGACGAATTGCTGTGTAACAAACACTCACACAATGTTTTGAATAAGGATATGGTAACGAAGTTCAAGAGCTTTAGATTTTCAGAGTATAATTTTTCATCTATGGTATTTCTCCATTGCCAACAGGATTGGACAATACCCCAAAAAAGTCACTTCAGGGACAAAAACATTGCTTCGTTGTTAGCGAGACTTGAAAGTACCCAAGCGTATTTTTTTTCTTCACCTCTCTGCGTAAGAATCCTTTCTCTTCTTTCACCTTTATTTATTTATTTTAAAAGGACTGTGTATCGACACTTATTTATTTATGGGCGAAAGAGGGATCTTGACTTATTGAGAGTAGGAGAGGTTGTCTTCAGAGAAGCATATGTAAGACCTCTGATATTGGTTTTCTCATTTAGATTTCCCTCTTGTCCTTCTCTATTTTATTAGATCATGTTGAAAACACTGAAACATAAAACTAAGTGCAAGAATGAGGTTTCCAGAATAGATAAGTGGGTCATGGTTTGATACAAGGATTTATAAATGGAAGGATTGTATTTTCCGTCAGAAAATCATTGAACAAAATATGTAACCTAGACAAGAAAGGAGGATAGAGAGTTAGAAATTGTTTGTAGTGTCACAAAGTCCTTTTCTATTTTTCCACATTCCCTTCCGGGCCAATGAAGAATATTCATGCAAAGTTTTATTCCACACATGAAAAGGAAAATACATGACGCAACAGTAATGTGAAACCAAAGCACAAACAAAAGAAGCTAAACCAAACATGATGCATTACAAAAGTAATAAAAGACAAGAAATACTATAAGAGTAAGACAGGATGGGTGCAAGAGAATGAAAACTAAGATGCATCTAATCCTACTCCTAACCTAACAATTAGAGGGTCGAGGTCACGTATAATGAAATTTCCAGTGAAACCACCGTAGTTGTTCCCGAGATACGTCCAAAAATATACGAACAATTAAAACATATATAAAGTCATGTGCAAGAGAAAATATGAGGGTTTGAATAATTTGAACAACAAAAGGAACCTTTGGGTGGAGAAATGTGCCAAACCACTACTTTCATCCAATTCACATTCTTACCTTTTCAATGAACACCATCTTTCAACAAAGCATGGGAGCTTCTCGCAGATGTGTCTCCATCAACACCAAACTCCTTAGAAAGCGCGAGGGAAGATCAAAACTTGTTATTTGTGACAAAGATTTCCAGGTAAGACTGTTCCAACCATTCAACGATTGGATCATTCGATTCATGATACACTACAAGGAAAATACCCTTTAGAGGAGGTTATAAAGAAGGTTTTAGTGTTATAAAATTGGCCAACATTGTCAAAAAAACATTTTCTACAACATCCATTTTTGGTAACGAAGGTTTTGGTGGAGCTTTTAACGGAATTTCAATACAACTAAAAAAATTGGGTGGTCGAAGGTTATTACAAATGTTTTTTTCATTAGTGTGCTACTAAGGTGTCAACGCACTGGTGTGTGTCATCTAGACGGTCGGCCGGGGGCGGTCGAAGGTGCATGCACCAGGCCTTAAAGGTGTAAAACTACACTGGGCACATTGTAGGTGATACAACACATGTGGCTGTTCTAATTGGTATTGGGATTTGTGCGGCGTCCATAGGTTGTATCAATGCACCGGTACGTAGTCTTATAGAAACGCACCGGTGCGCAGTATCAGACAAACGCATCGATTGTTCTAATTCGTATTGGTATTTGTGTGGTGCCCATACGTCATACAAACACACCGATGTGTAATCTCACATAAATGTATTGGTGCGCAGTATCGCACAAACGCACCGAGAGTTATAATTGGTATTGGTATTTGTGGAGTGCCCATAGGTCGTAGAAACGCACTGGTGCGCTGTATCATACAAACGCACCGGTGTACAGTAACTGACACGCACCGATGTTAATTTTGTATTTTTTAAAAACATTGACCTGTGACAGTGCAATTATTGTGATTTTTAAAAATTCGTTACTCATCAAAAGTTGACACATATTATAACAATATTCATATTAATTAAATTTTTATTAATGCATTTGAATGAGATGTTTGGATTAATTTGTTATATCATATCATAATTATTGTGATTTTTTAAAATTCATTATTCATCAAAAGACGACACATATCATATAAAAGTATTCATATCAATTAAATATTTATTAGTGCATTTGAATGTGATGTTTGGATTAATTTATTATATTATATCATCATATTTCACATCTCTTCATGATAATATTTACATCCATAAATTTAATCAGTGGTGTTACATTTCACAGCGACAATGGAGAATGTAATAGAATAAATTAAAACACACAAACACACACACACACACACACACACACACACACATATATATATAAGACAGTCTTTTTCATACAAAATGGGATAGTTATTGGTATCCCTTTGTCTTTCAATTGGGACACTATGTCCATTACATTAAACCAAATGTCTGATTTCACAGATAAATATTTCAAAAAATACAACGCCTTGCTTTGATATACAAACATAATGATCATAATTCTTCACTTGAACTGCTGTCACTGCTCGAGCGACTTCCATGACTTGCGTTATTTTGAGGAATGTTTTTTTCACGGTGTTGATTGTTTTCTTCTTCTTCACCTTCCATCTACAAAAATAAAAATAAACTTTAATGAGTGTATATACATTGGTGAGAATAATGAAAATTTCAATATTAAATAATATACATCAATGTAAATTGAAAAGAAATGACGTACCATAGCAACAATTGACTCATGAACTATACACATTCTTTCAAAACCATGTACTATGCCATCTTTCAAGATTTCATCTGTTGGCATAGTTCCATACTTTGTTTCCTGCAAGTTTTATACCCCATAACAAATCATATATTTAATATAAAAGACTTTTTTGTTTTATTAATTATAGACGAAGATAATTAAAACAAGATCGATAGATGCTTATAAATTCCATAATTAATTTGTGATATGCCAACATATAATCACAACCCATTTTTAACCCAATGTCAATCAATTCGTCTTATGGTTCTTCTTTGTATGTTAGCCCGTGTTTGAAGACATTCAATGATGATTTTCGTAAAACAACTTACAAATATACAAAAATAAAATCTAGTTAAGTTGTTATAAGGGAAGTAACAATTACTCACAAACTTAGATACCAACCATTTTCTTCCTTGTCATCCTGTTTTATGTGCTAAATGGGTTCCATTTTCTTTTCTTTTCTGCAAGAAAATATTTGAAAATTAATATTTAATGCTAAATTATTTATTTATTGTACCTAATGATCGAAAAATTCAATGATTACATATTACATTTGAAGCACGTTGTTGTTGAGATGGTTCCTCCCGCGATGCAATTTTGTCCATTTCTTTGACCATCTCCTTGTACACAGCATATTTCTGATATCAGCTCGTTCATCTTTTGATATTTCCATAATCTTCCTGAAAATGTAACATGAAAATAAACTATTTAATTTTTATATTGATATATGAAAAGTAAATATCACAAAAGTGATATCTATAAATAATTCTAGAAAAAAATTTAAAGGAATATTACTTTTTCATTCCTTCTTTTTTGTTGTTGTACGTTTTTGCTATTACAAGTTTGACATGTCTCATTGACCAATTCTCTGGAAATTCTTCCTGTAGTTTAGATAAAATTTGGTTCTTGGAATCATTGGATCGATTTTTGTATTGTAAGTGGAAAGAACTTTTATACATTTGTCCCACTAGATCCATCAAAATTTTGTAAAAGTTTTCCCCCCTTTCGTTAACTTCTAGCGCCACTCCAGATGAGCTAAAGAGCAATTCATTTTCATTTGTATATTCTATGTTTTTTATTTTCTTAGAACAACATTCATTTTCTGAGTTGTTGGTCCCTGTAGAACATTAAACATATGTGAATTAATAGATTTTTTGAAACATGCTATCTAATAATTTAATGAAAATTAAAAAAAGAAACTCATATTGGATTGATAGTATTTTTTCATTCACCTGATTCATCTTTTTGCAATTTTTCCATCAAGCTTTTACGCTCTTCTGGTCCTAGATCAGAAATAATCTTTTTGAGCTTCATCATTTTGTGGTTCTGCATGATACACAGTAAATAATACATATTAGTTAAACTTACACATAGTTCAAAAATAATATTTTTTGTGAATAATTTACAAAGAACTTGCCTTTTTTGCTTTTCTTGATGTGTTTTCAGTATTTTTGTTACTTGATCTCTTGTCAGCCATTTATTTATCAATATGAAACCTGTACCATATTATTCATTAATAAATTTTATAAATAAATTATCAAATTTTCAAGTAAAAAAGAATATCAAGAAACCAGTGCGCTTTTAACTGATGTACACATCGACGTCGGTGCATCGTGTTCTTATAAAGGCACGTTCCAAATAGTATAAAACACTGTACGGTGCTCTATGTCAACAAGGAGCACTGGTGCGTTACATGCTAACCACCGCACTGATTAACATAGAAAAAATAATAAAACTCGTCTCGTGTTAGTTTTTGTAGCATATGGTGTCATGGAGGGGGCGGTGCGGCCTATTCTTATAAACGTCCCGTGCAAACAAGGGATCACCGTACAATGCTCTCTATAAAATAGGAGACCCAGTGCATTATATGTTACATGGTGCACCGATTAACACAATTTTTTTTTCCAAACAGTACGTGGGCGGTGCACTATAATGAAATAGCGCACCGATGCCCTATTTTACATATGGCACACAGATTAAAAAAAAATTATTTTTAAATTTTTTATCATACAGTACGCGCGCGGTGCGCTGGGATAAGCCAATGCACCGGTGCACTAGGTTACGCAGGGCGCACCGATTTAAAAAATTCTGTATTTTAAAAATTCACGCAAGGGCTGACATGGATTGAGATCCGACTATGCAAGTTGTCCCATGGGTTAGATGTCATAGGCCTATATATATAACAATACAAACCCTATAAATCTAAAATGAAAAGCCCTAATTCTGAAATCACAAAAACAAGAAGCAAGGGCAAAAATAAAAAAGAATGAAGGGTTTAGGGTAAAAATGTATTTTTTTGTTTTTTGTTTCTGAAAATGAACAAAAAATTGAAATTTTTTATTTACTGCGTAAAAAATACTACAGAGAATATAAAAAAAAACAATAAAATTTAATTACGATATCGTTTGAAATTCTATGCTACAGGGTTTGAATCGCTAGAGGTTTGGAATTTTGATTGTCTGAATAGTTCCGTTCGAAAGTATTTCGCTGCTCCATAGTGCTCTCGTGCTCTCTTGCTCCAGGTATGTCTCGTGCAAATCTCCGGATGAATTTTTTTTGCAAAAATAGTGAAATAATAATTTTTTTTTAGTATTTACAGAATTGTTTTATGAAATTAGATTTTCGAAAATATTTTTCCACCCATTTTTCAATTTACTGCTTTTTTTTCACTTAAAATAAATAAATTTGTGTGTGTGTGTGTTTTTTTATTTGCGGCTTTTCGTCACCGGTGCGTCATTTAATAACACTGCACCAGTGCGTCAGTTAATAAAATGACACTAGTGCGCAATAACTAAAACCGCACTGGTGCGGTTATCTGTACATAAGCACCGATAACAATAAGTCCATTTTTAAGGCACCGAAATTACTTTTAGGTGTGTGCACTAATATTTATTGTTGATTTTGCTCAAATGCAAGGATAAAATATCATAATTATATTGAATGGAAAATTCTTCAAAATCCAGCTCGTTCCATAATATTTCTCAAAGTCCATCACAGAGTTCTCCCTATCCATCTCAAGACGTGATATTAACTTCATATTTTATTTATATTTTCATTATCTAATTGAATTTATGTTTTTTTATCCATGTCAATCAGCTTCATAGTCCCTGGTAGAATACAAGTGAAGAATATGGATGTCTGCTTACAACCACTAGTAGATGAATTTAACGAATTATGGGATGGGATAAATGTATACGATGTATCAAGACCCATCGCAAAAGAGATGAATTTTACGTTGTATGGAATATGTGCTTACATGGCACATGATTATCCAGGGTTAGGAGTTTTCTCTGGTAAATTGCATGTTTATTGATTTGTTTATATACGTAACAATATTCTTTCGCATATTAGTTATTTAATTCATTGTAATTGTTCTAATATTCACGATATTCTTCAACGTGCCATGCATATAAATTGTATACAATAATCTTGCAGGTCTTGTAACAAAAGGGTATTTTGGATGTAAATGTTGTGGACCTTCTCTGAAAGCTAGATGGTCCAAGGACCTATGAAAGCCAATGTATGACTGCTCCAGGGTATTCCTCCCAGAAGAACACCCTTATAGAAGAGCAACATCCGCTTTCAATGGTAAACGAGAGAGAACCCAAAGGCTTCCAATAATGACACCATCTGAATGGCTTATAACATATTTAAGAGAGAAGGATAAGGAGTTCATAGAAATGTTCGATACAAATGGGGAGCCTATGTTCGATGATCTAGAATTCTTCAACACCTATGTTGAGAAATTTCCCATTGGGATGAAAAAGAAATCTATCTTTTTTAACCTCCCATATTGGGAGCATACTAAGATTACCCACTTACTATATCCCATGCATATATTTAAAAATGTTTCATCTTCTTTATGGAGGCACATATCATCGAAACAAAGTGACACATTGGGTGTTCAGAAATATCTTATTAATTCAAAAACTAAAAAGAAACATTGGCCAAGAAGATTAGAAAGTATAGGATCAAAGGCAGGCGCTGGTCCCTCTAATTCATGGTATTTCAAAGAAGTTGATGTCCCATGTATTTTAAAAAAGATGATCTTTCTTTGGCAAAGGAAGTTATAATGGGTGTGAGGGTGCCATCTTCATACGGGTCTTCACTACGATGCTGTTTCACCGTGGATGACCATTTGTCGAGGTTGAAATCGCATGACATTTGAATCCTCTAAGAGTACGTATAATTTCAAAAGCATGATTTTATTATTTGTTATATTAATAAATTTTATCCCATGCAGGGATCATAAAACATAACTAATTTTGTAAATTATTTCACGTGTTTATAACTTTGCAGTGTCATTATCCTTTTTTCGTGCCTAGGTGTGTTAAACATGAATTCCCTCAAGACCTAGGACATGCCATATCTAAATTATCTACATTTGTACGTTGGATCACGTCAAAGGAGATTCATGTGGCTAGCATTCCACAGTGGCGTCAAGAGATAGTTGAGATTGTTTGTATTGTTGAGAAGGAACTGCTGACGAGTTTCATGGACTTGCAGGTTCATCTTCTAATCCACCTAGTAGATGAGGTTGAATTAGTTGGGGTGGTTTCTTGTCATTGGATGTTCTTCTTAGAGAGGTACATCAATAAATTGAAAGGTTTTGTTCGACAAAGGGCAAAAGCCGAGGGGTCTATGGTAGAGGGGTACATATCGTATGAGTCTTTCTATTATGCCAGTGAGTAAATCAAGAAGATCGACAACAGACCACATGCGGTGATTTGGGATGATGAAAGGGATGAAAACAAAAGAGAAGTGGAGATGCTCCAAACGAATGGAAAAAAAGTGCTAGATAAAGAGTATGTGACTTATAATTTTTCAAATTTACACAAAGTAAATATTCATGTTGAACTTCAATATAATGTATATTTTGATCTCTATGTACTATATAATGTCGGTTTGATTTCATCAACGAATGCAGAAATTGAAGCAATAAATAAATTCGTTCTTTACAATTCCGAAGCGACACAACTGTGGGTCACATTGTACAAACAAAAAAGGATGAAATGGGATAGTGACAGGAAATAATTCAGACGGTTGAATGGTAGAAGTGTGCCTTATCCCAATCATTTAAAAGAAAATATGCCAAAAATATTCCCCAACAGTTGGGTTGCTGACCAATTCATAGAGAAATACGATGCAACCGGTCGTTACCCTCGTGCTGAAGAGGATGCGCTGAATGTAGGGATTGGATGCAACAACTCGGTAATAATATATTTAATTTATATGTACATTTGAAACTTAATAATGCACCTTTAAAATGTAATTACATCTATATTTCATATTTTAACTGTTGGGTTATAATAAGATACACGACACTATGATTTTTTAATTTTTTTATAGGTGCATTTGTTCCCATCTATGTGGGCATATGGACACCATTTTCGTACAGAAAATGCCGATGATGGACATATGACACAAGACTGTGGAGTGGAAGTTGAGTTTAATCAATCTAGTCGATCTAGCCACCATGATCAAAACCTAGTACGAGGGACGTTAGGTTACGTCGGAAAGATACAAGAGATCATTGAAGTGGATTTCTCTTCTTTCCAATGTGTTATTTTTAGGTGCAAGTGGTGGGACACCTTTGATCAAAATAATGTAAAGGAAGATCACTATAGTAGGCTGATATGTATCAACTCTAGAAATATGTGGGATGAAGCTAAGGAGCTCTATGTTTTCCCCAAACACTGCAACCAAGCGTTTTTTTACCCATATGTGTTGGATAGGGATTGGTGGTTTGTATTGAGACATGACCCTAGATAAAAACATATTTTTGAGAACAATAGTGTTATCATGCCATGCGAGCTGGAAGATAATGAGGGTGATCATGAGAACTGAGAGTGATATGGTACATGTGTTATTTCATCAATATTTATACTTTTTAAGATGGGTTTTTATAAAGAAGAGGACTTAACTACCTTATAATTTATAAGACTTTTTTTCTTCGAAACATTATAATATGTATTTTGAATTAATTGGTAATTTGCATTGTGTTAATGTTAAAATCAATTTCACTTGATAATTTGCAATTATGTTGATCTCAAAAACAATGGCATACTGTATAAAGTTCTTTTTTTTTGGTATGTAAGATCATAATAAAATAATGATAATTATAAAGTACATGAATTTATTTGCATTATTTTCTAAACTTTATTATGTCACAAAAAATCATATTTTTCTAGATTTATTATTTTACAACTATTTACAATTTTACAATTTTTTTTTTTAATAAAATCATTTCACATTAATACAATTAAATTTTTTACATTAATACTACAATTAAAATTTTACAATTACAATAATTTCACAGTAATACAATTAAAATTTTACAAATATTTTACATATAATTAGAATTAGAATTAGAATTACAATTTTACAATTTCACGTACAATTACAATTACAATTACAACTACAATTACAATTTTAGAATTTTACATACTATTACAATTACAGTTTTAGAATTTTAATAAAATTTACAATTACAATTACAATTTTATAATTTTGATGATGATGATGATGATGGTTAACGTCCACTGAGACCAAACTTTGGTTTATCAGACCTATACTTTTCTTAGTTCTTAATTGTCTAGCTTCTCGTCTTTCTTGGCAAGATTGGTGTTGTAGCTTTCTTTTTCTTCTGTACAGTCTTCCAACTTCCTTTATCTTGCAACTCCTTCATCTCTTCTGATTCTTGGGACATTGGTGTCTTATCTTCGGGATCTGGGAGATCTACTTTGCTGCTAAATGAAGATTTCTTTTTCGCAGTATTCGAATCCTCATAATTGTTGATGCTTGAGGGGCTGTCGAGTTTGTTTTTTTGTTGTTAGGAAAGGCTTTCTCCCTGCTTGTTTGGAGGTTTGTTTCTTTCTTGCAATTCAGATTTTTCTAGAGAGTATTCTTCCTTTATGACAGTGTAATGTTCTTTTTGTGCTCCTTCCCACCATGTAGATCTATGGTGATTCTTTCTAGCAGAATTTTTCTGGGAGACTTTTGGGAAATTTTTGGCTAGATGGCTTGATTCAAAGTAGCATCAACATCTGAAGAGGATACTTTCATAGTCGAGTTTCTGGTTCTATACATAGTCTTTTCTTGTTAGGATTATTTCAGCTGGGAATCCGGCGCTGAAGTCCATTTCTACATAGATGCGTGCATAGTTGGTTCTGACATGTACCTCTGTTTCTGGGCACCTGTAGTAAAATTTCCCAATTGCATTTCCAATGGCTTTTAGCGAGGAGAGATTCCAGAGATGCAAAGGTAGGTTTGGAAATCTGACCCAAACTGGTGCTAAGGTTATGACTGTTGTTGAGGGGTCGAATGATGGGTTCCATGGCTTCATGAATAGGCCCGAGTTTTCCCAAAACCAAGGGCAGGAATCTAAAATGCATTGTCTTCTTTCAGAGTTTTCAAAATCTACTATAAAGAAACCCTTAGCACAGGGGTAGATATTAATTTAATCAGAAATGACAGGCTTCCATACCTCCAAGATCCAACTGTGGAGAGCTGTCAGCCGCGGCCAAAAGCCATTAAACCGGTAGATTAAGGCACTTTCAGAAAAATTCAAGGCCTCATCCAGTGAGGCCTTGACCACCTGCACAGTTGGAGCTGGGGCTTCACTGACAATATGGGCAGGAGCTTGACTCTCAGAGGCGGACGAAACTGGGCCGGTAATTATCTTCGCGAAGCTGGGAGCCATACTACGGAAGAGATGCCATTGAACCCTGCGGAAGTGATGCGAAACTCGTTTGATGAAGAGAAGAGAGCGGAGGTTTAGACAAAAATTTTCTATAAAGACACGAGGAAGACAAAAGATTTTTTGTAGAAGGGAGGCCGCTGGATCGAATCTCCGAAAAATCCTGCAGAAGAGATGCTATTGAACCCAATGGAAGAGATGCGAAACAGGCAAAATATTTTTTGCAGAAGCGAGGCTACTGGATCGAATCTCTGAAAAATCTAATTTCAAAGCTATAATCTGAAATGCTAAAAAAAATTGCCCATGTTTTCCAACAACTATCTGAAAGGACCAAATATGAAAGGACCGAAGGATTAAATTGTTAAATTTAATCCTACCAAATCTGCGATCATAAATTGCTCGCGTTCTCCAACAACTACTTGAAATCATAAGTTGCTCAGCTCCGAATCTATTGGTCATGCCAAAGGAAAATATCTAATTCAAATCTCTGAGATTAGATATATAATTACTTTGAAGCTCGCGTTCTCAAATTGCTCACACTCTCAAATTGTTCTGTAATCTCAAATTGCTCGTGTGGAAGATATGCGAAGAGATGCGGAAGAGATCTACACGAGGAAGATCTGCGGAAGAGATTTGCGAAAGAGATGCAGAAGAGATCTGCGAAAGAGAATGATATATATAGTGTTTACATATATACCATTACAATTAAAATTTTAAATTTTTACATACAATTAGAATTAGAATTAGAATTTTACAATTTTACATATATACAATTAGAATTAGAATTAGAATTAGAATTTTACATATATACAATTACAATTAAAATTACAATTACAATCATTTCACAATAAATTAAATATTACAATTACAATTAAAATTTTACAAATATTTTACATACAATTACAATTAAAATTACAATTACAAATACAATTACAATTTTAGAATTTTACATACAATTAGAATTAGAATTACAATTTTACAATTTGTCATATATACAATTACAATTAAAATCACAATTACAATCATTTCACAATAAATTAAATATTACAATCACAATTAAAATTTTACAAATATTTTACATATAATTACAATTAAAATTACAATTACAATTTTAGAATTTTACATACAATTAGAATTAGAATTAGAATTTTACAATTTTACATATATACAATTACAATTAAAATTATAATTACAATCATTTCGCAATAAATTAAATATTACAATTACAATTAAAATTTTACAAATATTTTACATATAATTACAATTAAAATTACAATTACAAATACAAATACAATTTCACAATTTTACATATAATTAAAATTTCAATTTCAATTACAATCACAACATAATATTTAATAAATATCATGATCATTTAATATTAAATTAAATAAACATCATGATCATGATAACCATCGTACAAACATCATATTCGACTAAAAAACACATTCAAATTTGCTAACATCATTAATCATCGTGATCATGATCATCTAACAAAACACAATAGTATTGTATAACATCATCACAACACAAAAATCAAATATACATCTCATGTCAAATAACTGCTATCACATACACATCTATCTACAAGCTGCACATTAAATGAACATATCTAACATGACCTAACAATATACACATCATGATGATCACCAACATGTAAATTAAGTACAACTGCAATATGAACATACGCCAGCAATAGTAGTACTAGTCGAGGCCTGCTCAGTCAATGGTGCAAGCTCACATACATTCCGATCATGACGTGCCTACAGATCTGGTGGTGCCTTATGTTGATCATGATCAACTGTCGGCTGCTCATCATGATGAATCAACATGTTCGATGGTCCAGCCTGCTCATGATCATGAGTACTGCTGGATGCTATGGGCTGCTGACACGACGTGGCTGATGGTCCAGCCTGCTCTCCATCATGATTGCTGGTCGATGCGACAGACATCTCATCTGCGGTGCAAGGTGAAATATGATCACTCCCTTGATCGTGATCATCAGATGATGCATCACTGCTCACAATCTGTCGACGTACTATGTCTCGACCATGCCTACGTTGAAGGGCCCTCCTCAATTGCGTAACTAAGCTCGTAGCTCCTACGACACGCCGCGTCAGGGTGAACATGTCATGTGGCATGCCTCTCTACATCTGTACTAGCCTAGCATCGACATGTATATCTCTTATAGTGGCAGGCCTGACTCCCACCTCCACAAACAATGCACAGAGTTGGTTGCCTAACTCCATCTTCAATCTATTGTCAAGCCTAAGCCTAGAAAAAGGCAGTATCAACGCACCGTGAGGACCAGGTCTGTCTGCACTGGCCTGATCCTTGACATCTGCACTATCCTAATCACCATCAGGATCTACACCTGGATCATTTGCTGGCACTGGAATCTCATCGCCATCAAATGACCCAATTTCTGCAAAATATATATAAGTGCACAACAATAATTAGACAATTTCATTAAATAGTTTAATAAAAACAAGTTAAAGAACATGTTAGAATAAATTTAAATAAAACAGTAATATTACCTCTATCATCCGGCGGCTCATCATCTATGAAGAAGATGTTGGCACATCCTTGCTAATCCAAACTAGCATACAAATAGGGGACCATAACGAAGGGATGCTCATCAACACTAACTAGCAACTCCAACGCATCATGCGATATCCTCGTGGAAAACTCAGACTCGTCCCTCTTGGGCATCATCTATCCCGACATCTGCATCTGTATATGCAACATCAGCCTACGAGGTTTCCAAACAAAAGTAGGCATTGCCTCTGGAAACCTCTCAAAAAATAAAAAAGATATCTCTGAATAAAAAGGGAAGTTCACCTTTCCTTTTGAATGAGCACGACATCTATCTAAAGCTATACAGAACTGCTGCAAAGAAATGGCAGACCACCTCACAAGTCGTGGCTCCTGTACTAAATAATCAACATAAAATAGAAGTGGGCAACTGATGCGTTGCCCGTCGCTGGTGTTGTGTGAAATGGTTGAAATCAGTAGTGAGAGGCACCTCACCTCCTCTATACCAAATGAAGCAATACGTAACTGACCTCCAGAGACCTGAAAATATGAAGGAGACAATATATCTGCACTAATGTATCTCTAGGAGTACACCAAATGACTCCGTGCTACATAGCCAACTGGGACCTTTGGGTACGAGGGAAAATCCACCCCTATCCTTGATAGGCCAGTAATGAAATAGATTTCCTCCTAAGTGGGCACATACCACTGGTTAGGACCAACCTGGAAAGCTTGTAGGTCGGCATTCCATCTGCGGATAAGATGTCGCAAAAACACACTATGGCCCTTTAGGGATGTAGCCGCCTCATAGAACTTGAGGAGGCCTACCTACCTTAGGAGCTCCTGGGTAGCTACTGTAATAGGGCGAGGGTACACATCTCTCTCCCTCTCTCATGCCTCCCACAGGCGAACCATGTTATACTGGTCAGCTTGTTGTTGATGTTGTTCCCTCTCTTCTCTCCTTTCACGTCGCTTAATGATTAATATATTAAATAATTTTTTTTTATTAAATGAGACATGTATTTAGGAATATACATATATAATTTTTTTTGAAAAAAAAAAAATTGTCGGTGCACCACAAAAAACAGGCATGCACCAGTAACAGTGCGTTTTTTGTTGTTGTTGCGCACAGGAGGTGGTGCATTAGAAAATTTTCAGTGCGCCGAAGGCAGTGCACCTGCAAATTTTCAGCGCACCGCCCTCCTGGAATTGTTACAAAGTCAATGGTGCGGTGGTATAATAGACCGCATCGTTGACTATGGACTAGTGTCGGTAGGGCGGTGCACTGACCAAAATATACGCCCCAGGGCGTATAGTTTAGGAAGCACACCTCCCTCATGACATCACTACATAGTCAATGGTGCGGTGGTTTACCTAGCCGCACCTTTGACCATGTCGAATTGCCGAAACACGGTGCGCTGACAAAATTACCCACCACGGGCAGATATTTCCGTCAACGCATCACATACCCACAATTCGACATGGTCAGCGGTGCGGCCGGGTAACCGACCGTACCACACTTATTTTAATTTAAAAAAATCACGGTGTGCTATTTTGGTACAGCCTCAGAACCGTTGCGGATACCGTTAGCACTGGTGTCGGTGCGGCTTGTAAATTTACAAGCAAAACCGCGAACCGGTATAAGCTGAACGACTCAAGCGCAACGCGCGGGAATTTTGTTTTGTTTTTATATATAAGTGAATTTTAGGATATTTTACAAACCTAATCTGCTAAAAGGTTTAATTATGGAAAAAAAAAGGATAATACCTGTACATTTGGTTGTCGAGGAGACATATTGGTTTTAGAATTTGCAAAACTAAATTTTCCCACCATTTTGCAAAATTCAAAATGGAGATGGTGGGTAATGGACGACAATAGTGCATGCAATAGGAGCACCGATGGCAAGGCACCTCACACAGGGTAAAGTTTCACCAGTGCTTGAGAGCTCTGGAGCACTGAAAAGTGAAAAATGTGGATTTTTGGTTGTAATTTTTTTTTATTTAACCTTGTTTCGGTTCACGGGTTTTATAGGCACACCGGTGCGGTTTCTTAAAATTGCACCGGGCTGTTTCAGTTTTGGGGCGAGGTTTTAGGACGCACCGGTGCTGAATCTTTGTAGAACACCGGTGCACTACAGTAATAAGACACACTGGGCGGGTTTTTACTGAGCGCACGGTGTCCCAGTGTGCCAATGTGTTGTGCATACCGATGATTTCTCTAGTTGAATGCAATGGTGCGGTTTAGGATGATAAACGCACCGGAAGAAAAACATCCGCAAAAACCTCCACCCGCCAACCTCCTCTAGTAACCTCCACTAAAAATGGATGTCTGGGGTAATTTTATAAGGGGTTCCTAAAAAACATCCACTAAAGGGTCTTTTCCTTGTAGTGATAATCCTCTTGAAAACTCCAAAATATTTGAAAAGATTAATTTTCAATTAGAGGTAGGGGATCACGATGGGAATATTGTGAGGGAAAATAGATCTGATCATATTCAACAGTCATGCCGAATCAGAGAGGACCTGGAATAACCATTAACGAAGGCTGAAGTGCCTCAACTAATCAACAAAAATACGAAATGAGATGTTGAACGATGAAGATCAAGGGATGTAAAAAAACTGTCATTAGATGTGGTGATGATAAAATGGTAAAACGAATGACAATCATGAAGGACTGAATAATGATTAGATGAGATAATTAAGGCATCCGATTCACAATTTTTAATAAATGAAGATAAATAATTTTGAACAGTTCTCCGAATGATCTGAACAATTGAACCAACTTCCTCACAAACCAAATGTCACAAACCATTTTCCTGTAACTGGTGACAAAGTGTGCAAGCATTGTAATTATCAAAATAATTTAAAAGGGATGCCAGCACAACAAATAAAAAATACTAATCAGGACATGGTGAATGGAGAAGAACTTGATTTGTATGATAACATGTGCATTCATTATCACTCAAGAGGATTTGCGATGTGATGAGAGGAAAAATTTGCAATATAAATTTTGCAAGAAGAACCAAGAGATGTCTATTAAGAAATGAATTCGATAAGCATGATTCCTTCAATTAAAGATAGTCCTTGGAATGATCAACTTCGCAATTCCATGACTCTATGAGAGATACACATTCCAAACCCAAGTTTAATGCGAGAGATTTTCCTGAAGATGGATGGAATGAAAAATATCCTCTGGAATCCGATCAAAAGTAAAATCTTGAAAATTTGAAACATCACACCCAAAATACCAAACATTTTTCAAAAATAAAATTTCATCGAGTGAAATCATGCAAAGAGAAGAATTGTGTGGGAGAAACCAGATTTGTCTTAGATCGGGGGGCTTACCAGAGTCACTATATCCTGACATAACCATCAATGGAATTTGAAGTGCCTTGACTCCCTGGCAGATCCTGGAACTTTCTAGGATTATAAAATCGCATATTGAAGATTGTATGAGATCATGCATGGTTTGAGGATAGTTGCTACCAATTTTTTCAATAAGACAATTTCTCATCGGATGGCAACTACCTCTTTCACTGATTCTACTACATTTTCCAACTTCAAAAACCAGATTACTCAAGTCTAAAGACTCTTCTGATCACAAATTTGAAGATGTGAATTGGAGAAATTTCAAGAGAAAGTTGGTTTGGAGAGTTTCCTTCATGTAAGAGAAGAGATGATGAGGGATGGAAGGAGTACTCAATGATTTGATTGTTTTCATTTTCATCATGGATAATATCACCTCCTTGTTTCAATTGAGAATATAAATAATTGGATAGGAACCTGAAGAGCATGGAGTATCTCCATTGCAAGTAGATGCATCACAAACAGTAGAGCACAAGGGATAGTGAGATGAAGAGGAAATTTCGATAAGCACATCACCTTTGACCAAATTAGATTCTGAATATAAATTAAAATCTTAATGAGAAGACAAAATATCAACTGGTTCTCTTGGGAATTCATCATCACTTCCATAAACAAAATCATCTTCACCAGAATGATTGTTTCCCAAGACTGCAGATTGATTGAAAGAACTCATTGAATTTGATTCACTACAGAGAATAGTAGATTTAAAATCATTCAAGAATGGGAGTGCATCATTTTCACATGGAGGATTTTGGACAATAGAATAAATATTGAAAGCATCCTTGCCTTCATTCTCCTCTACCTATGTAATGTGACTACATTGTATCTGATTGCAATTTGAATTAGCAGTGCGAAAATCAAGAGATTGCGGAAAGCGATATGGTGGAATAGATTTTTCAAGCGGATCATGGTACAAAGAGTCATGGCAAGTAAATGGTAAATGATAATAGAAATTTGAATCATATTCTAGATTAGAGTTATGAATAACAATTCATCTTGTAGAATGGAGGAGTTAGTCTTCACCATGGGATCCATGGGCCAATTTGGAATTTCCTCCATTGAACTTGAATCATGAAAAAAAGAAGAAGAATGAGAATATGGATTGAGAATTCGATTTAAATATTTTCCAACTTTACAATCACCTCAAAGAGGCACCCACATCGGGACTGGAAAGGATGAGGACAAGGAACAAAAGAAATAATAGGTTCCTCCTCTGAAATTAGAGATGTTTCTTGGTTTACAAGAGTTGAGGACGTAGAAACATCAGGTGGTCTAGATTCAAACTGATTCAAAGAAATCCATAACAGATCTTGAAACTTTTTCTCACAAAAATCTTGATCCATATCTTCTTCGAGAAACATATAACATAAATTAAGGAATCTATCAGAAAAATCCTCAAATGATTCATCAAGATCCATTTTGAGTTGATTGATTCTTCAGTGAACATCTCAGTTATCATACCAATCGAAATCTTGATGAAGCTCCTTAGTAAAATGACGAATATAATGAATGGAAGTAGATGGTAAGATATGCCACCAATGCTTAACACGAACATTGAGAGTGAGGGTGAATCAAAGACACATAACATCTTCATCATCAATTTGGAAATTTTTACAAAACCCAAGAAAATCATTTATGTGTCTGGATAAAAATATACGACCCTCACCATTAAACTTGAATCGAGACAAGGCATGAACAAGTTCCGCGGGGATTGAAAGTTTTCTAGGAGGAAGGTTAGAAAAAAACCCTAGGATTACGATTTAGGGAAGATCCATTTATGATAAGAGATTCGAAACAGACTCAAGGAGTTCAACATGTCATCTGGCCCTCCTTCAAGTGCCATTGTTGATGGTGCTAGAAATCTGTCAACGAAGGGGTCTCCCTAATGTGAAGTCCCAATTAGACCTCACACCTTTTGGAGTAGGAGCCCCATTCAGAATATCAACCCGGTTGCCATGTATTTTTACAGATACACTTTGGCTCTAACTGCTAGCAAGAGAGAGGAATGCACATGCACCTTCGAAAAGCAAGGGGGGTGTTCTTGATGAGTGTTCGATCGTATGTGTGTCAAAGTCCTTCTAATATAGGGTAGAGAGAGAAGCGAGCCTCTAAGAGAGAGGTAATAGTACCACTCAGGAAGAGACACACATGAATCAACAGATTCGTTTAACATTCAGTGGAATAGTCCACAAGGAATATGACGGTCATTACAACCAACAATTGAGAAAGTTCATCATAATATCCTATGAAATAATCCACAAGGATGGGACATCAATAACAACCATTACAACACATTCCTAATAAGATAAGTACTAAAATAAGAAAAATAGTTCAACCATCTTAGCACGTGTGAAAGAAAACATGAAATATTAAAATTCGCAGAATAGTCTTACAAACATTCGTAGTCCATGCATGAAGAATGTGTTGGCCTCAGAAGGATTTTTTTATTACATAAAATTTCCAAGACACATATGTACATTGAACATCACTAGCTCCAATAGTGGGGTGTTGGAGCCACTCCTTGCTCCACAAAATAACTAACTTATCTCTCTAATGCTTTGTTGGTGTAGCTAAGGTGAAAAAGTCAATTTCTCATACAATGAGGGAGTATATATAACCAAGGGTGAATCTTTGACTACCCCCATGACTGCTTGACTTCCCATGAATTTTCAACCTACATGAATATTTACATTCCATGTGTGTCCTTTAGACTTGCACTTCACATTACATTTTGATTACAATATACATGGTGTACAATAATGATGTGGAATATGACAACTCATGACATGACATGAAATGACACTGTTGACATGGACTACTTGATGATGTATTAATGTCAAGCTACTGCTTCTATTGTGTCTTGAATGTCTTCTTTTCACCTCCACATGGTTTGGTGATTTCAATGATCTCATGTATTGGGCAGTGATCGCAAACTGGTGTCCCTTTTTTTTTTCTCGATCAATCAGCTTGCAAGATTAGCTACAAAAGTGTATCTCGACATGTTTTCCTCTTCCATCTCCTTCTTCATTGTCTTTCCATGACATGAAAGAATACCTATTCCTGCAATTCACTCATGACAAGACAACATCAATTCGAAAACCCATAGCCTAAGATGATGTATTTTGATCCATAAACTGAGCCTAGAACAGGTGCGAGGTTGGAAAGGGAGGCTTAGTGACTGTGAAATTTCGCAGTTCAGGTAGGCAAGGGGAAGCCTTGAGCCTTGATACTACACAATGCACAGTTTAAGCTGGGCCGAGGGACATGACTGCGTAGTTTTCGGAGCCTATGGGTCAGGTTGAAGGAATGGGCTTTGGGAGAGCTTACTGTGTAGTTATGGGAGTCAAGGAAGTCCTACTGACTGCGCATCTACACAGTTCAAGGGAACAAGGGATGAGCTTGAGGCTTGTGGTTGTGAAGTTCACAATTCAAGCCAGGCTGGAGGCTATGACTGCGCAATTCCAGAGGTAAAGGTCAAGGCTTGGTCCTAAAAAATAATAAATGGAGCAATCTTGGGAGGCAGGTACTCTGCACTGGGAGAGCTTACTGCACAGTTCTAGGAGTCAAGGAAGTCCTACTGACTGCACATATACGCAGTTCAAGGGACCAGGGGATGAGATTGAGGCTTGTGGTTGCGAAGTTCGCAATTCAAGTCAGGCTGGAGGCTATGACTGCACAATTATAGAGGTCAAGGTCAAAACTTGGTCATAAAAAATAGGCAATGGAGCTTTTTTGGGAGGCAGGTACTCTGCACTGGGTAGTGCCAGGTAGCAAGGTCACAACTAGAGGACTGAGACTGCGTAGTGTGCAGTTAAGGGGAGGTCAGGTGAAGCTAAGTTGCTTGGTCGGGAAGTTTTCTGAAAAATGACTTAGTGAGGGACCAATAAGATCATTGTGAACAATAATGAACTTTGACTGTGATGACACACTTAGCATATTTTGACGACTCAAACAACATACATCATCCATGATATACAAACAAGACATTTTCCTCCATGTGATAGCGTTACGACTGGTTATGACAAGTGCAACACCAAAGATACTCTTTACGATGACTGTGACGACACTTGTGCGAAAATTCTCAAAAATTTGGAAATGAGTGCGACATATGCTTACATGGTTAGAACAACTCTTTTGCATAAAGGTGACCTCTTGGAATCACTAAGACAAGCTCATACATAAAATACGACAACCAACAAGCGAAAACACAACAATTTTCCAAAGGCAGCAAAATACCTCAAGAAAACACATGGAATGGTTTTCAATGTTTGCGAAGACATATGAAACTGATGACATGATGATGTAATAATGATAAGTTACCCTTCTTACTGTTTGTTCCTTTGTGTGATATATGATTTTTTCTTCATATCTACACTCCGACCGGTTGTAAATCTGATGGAGTATTCCTATGGTCCTGATATTTGATCTTCTGTTGTAATCCAGGGTTCCTTTGTCTTCTTGTCTGATAATCATCTCATCTCCTTGGCTCCTTAGGTGTCTTCTAGCATGTCCTACTTGTCTATCTCTTCCTTCATCATCTTGCCATAGGGTGATAGAGTTTCTGCATCTACAATCCACTCATGACAAGACAACACAATTCCGATAAACCCCTGGTCTAAGATACTGCATGATGATCCACTGATTGAGCCATAATTGAGCGGTGGGCCAAGAGAGAGGCTTAGTGACTACGCGGTTGCACAACTTAGACAATCAAGGGTGGAACTTGAGCTCTGAGACTTCATAGTGCGCAACTCAGTCCAGACTGAGGGAAACATTTGCGTAGTCCAGAAAGAGGGAAAATTTGCACAGTACAGACAGAGGGAAAAATTTGCACAGTCTAGACTGAGGGAAAAATTTGCGTAGTCCAGACAGAGGGAAAAATTTGCGCAGTCCAGACTAAGGGAAAAATATGCGCAGTTTCTGGAGGCAAGCAGGATTGGGCTCGATCACTGAAGGAATTTTCCAGAATTTGGCTAAGTGTGGGATCAATGAGACCGATGAGAACAATGATAAGAATTGACTTTGATCACACACTCAGAGATTTTGCGACACAACAAAAATCATCCAGAATACATGAATACATACTTCCCTTAGTGTGAAACAAGCCTGCATGACAAGAAAAATTCATCACCACAAAAACTACCCCTTGAAACAAACCAAAATTGAACTTTGCATGATAATAAACAATTCCCATGTCGGATTACGACGCTTACTATATGTTGACCACACTTTGTCAATGACCCCATAGCAGTACACCCCCATTTTTTCAAATGAGATTCATCATGTTCGACGTGTTTGCACCATTCAGATTCCATCGAGCAACCGACAATTTTATGAACGATGTAAACCCATTCTGCATGTTTATGATGTAAATGATTTAAGTAAGACCATCATGTATGTAACAACCTAGGTAAGCCTAGTATGTTGGTGATGATTTCTATCCTAGGAGGTTTTTTGTCTCACTGATTTACTTGTGTTTTTCGACACAAGTGATCGGCAGAGTTTTCCCCTCTAGCTTCACCCCAAAGCTAGGGTGGATTTTGTCATCAAAATGCTAAGTGAGTCCTAGTGTTTTTTATCGAGTCTTTGTAAAAGTAGTTTGGGAATAATCCTAGCTAATTGGCTAGATTATTTTATTACAAGCTGCTTGGTCTACTAGATCATGTTTTGAGTCGCAGAATTGGATAACTTTTTGAGAGTCTATACGAATGGGTATTGCCCCTTCATGTGTCTAAATGTATTTATCTTATGTAAAGAGGGTTGGAAAAAATAATTAAATCCCCTCTCAGTCAATTAATTAAATTTTCTGGCCAAATTAATTAAAAAATCTTAAGCGAGAAATTTAATTAATTTTAGGTCCTAGGTGAGTCAAAATTCTTCAAAGGAAAAATTCGTTGGTCCTTAAAAAATGAATTTTTAAAGGTCTGAGGCCAAGGGAATATTGAGAATTTCAAGAAATTTTGGACCCTTGGGCCTAGGTGGTTAAGTCAAAGTCAAAATTTTGAGGTAATTAAAATGGAATTAAATGATAAATTCGTTTTTCCTCAAATTTATAATTTCGATGGTTCAGATTAAAAGAAGATCAAATATTTTCGACGGTCGAGATTATTTTGACATGGATCAACCGAATTAGCCATTGGAGATTTTATCTTATAAATTAGAGGTCTTTGTCAGTCTTTGATCATCCGATCTCTGGATCGTGCACTTGCTCTTGAAGCTCTCCTGTAATATTTTATGGAATAATACAAACGAAGACTTTGGGGTTTTATCTTGATGGTGGTGTTCCTCTTCAACATTTTATGGTAAACTCGTTCTTAATATTCTGCTGGTGATTATTCTAATGGATTGTTGATTAATGGCTCTTGTAGAGTAATTTTGGGTATAGGTTTCTTGCCCAGGTTACTGGATCTAGGGTAAAAATATTAATTGGATCGAGTTAACTGTTATCTCTAGCTCATGAAATTTTTATGTTTTATCACTATTTCTCTATTAATTTGATAGTTTAACTTTAAGTTTGCAGAAATCTTCTGAATTTAGAACTGGGCATTTGGGGAAGTCCTAGTTTGGACCAACTGACTCCCAGGAGATAAGATCTAAAGAGCCCTTCGGATCTAATTCCCCGGGCTTATCTTAAATTCCGGTTTTTGCAGGGTTCTTTATTGGGCTTGTGCCTATTTCTTAAATTTTCATTTTCTAAATTGTGCTAAACGATTTTAAATCTGGCCATGAGGGCCTCTGATCTGTAAATTAGCACAGTAAATTTGCAAATATTTCTCTAGGGTGTAAGGGTTTATTTATTTTTTGTGCATAGTTTTGGATCTGTTCTGTTTTTTTTTGCAGGGTTGCAGGGGGTTTCTCATAATTTTTTTTAGATCTGAGCCAGATCTAACCCCCATAGGGTAAGATCTGGCCTCAGGATTGTTTCTGCTGGCAGATCTGAGTGTTATTTTGTCTCAAAGTAAAAAAAATCAGGTGCATTTGAATTAATATTTTGAATATTTGAGTTATATTGGCAAAATTTTAATTGCTGGGTGAGATTTTTTTTTTTTTTTAAATGTACGTTGCCTTTATGCTTTCACTTGCAGCTTGCTGGCTTTATTTTCCTTCCATCCCTCATCCATATGTTGTACGTAGTTTTTCCGTGCTCTGCCTTCAATTTGTAGCATCCCTCAGCCTTACCCTCGCTACCACAGTCTGCGCAATTCCTCCATTCATCCTCTACGTAGCCTTTCCGCCCTTCGTCCTCACCATTTGCGTCCATTGTTTTTGCCACGTTGCTGTCCGAGCCATTTTCTTTTAAAAAATGCAGCTCCATCTCCTCTCTACGGCTGCCATCTTCGCTGGCCTGTCCAATTGCCTCCAACTCACATTTCGATTCTGCCCTCACATCGCTCGCCTCTGCCGTCGTCCATTACCAGGAAAAAAAAACATTGTTAAAATAAAAAGTTAAAAAACTTTAAAAATCAGTTAAAAATGAAAAATTGAAAAAAAAAAAATAAAAAAAATATATTAAATAAAAATTTAATTTAATTTGAATATTAAGTTTAATTTAAAAAAAAAAATCTAATTTTAAATACACAATTTTAATTGAAATACAAAAAATATAAAAAATTTCTGTAATTAAGAAAATAATAATTAAAAAAAAAAAAAAAGAAGAAGAAGAAGAAGAAGAAAAAACTAAACATAAAATTTAATAATAAAAAAAAAATGAAAAAAAAAATCAATTAAATAAAAAAAAAAAATACAAAATTTAATAAAAATTATTAACAAAATTTAGAAAAAAAAAAAAAAAAAACCAGAAAAATGAATATATATATATATAATTTCAAAAAAAAAAAAAAATTTAAATTAAAAAAAAAATATTAAAAAAAAAAAGAAGAGAATTTTTTGATCGTGGTGGCGCAGTTAATCGGCCTCTCGCCCAAGTGGAGGGAGAGGCCGATTCCGGGAATCGGCCTCCCGCGGCAGGAGGCCAATCGGCGGCGCCACCACAATCATTTTTTTATTTTATTTTATTTTATTTTATTATTTTATTATTTTTTAATATTTTTTTAATTAGTAACATTTTTTTTTTTAATTTTGTTTTAAATTTTAAATTTTTTAATTTAAATTTTTTTTTCTTTTTGTTTTTAATATATATATATATAAATTTAATTTATTTATTTAATTTTATTTATTTATTTTTTTTAATTCAAATTTTTTGTTTTAAATTTAATTTGTTTAATTTTTTTTTTTTTTTTAAATTTTGTTTTTAAATTTAATATTTTAGATTAATTATTTTTTAAAATTTAAAATTTATTTATTAAATTTTAATTTAATTTAATTTTTTTTTAATCTTTTTGTTTATTTAGTTTTTCATTTTTAAAATTTATTAATTGTTTCATTTAAAAAAAAACAGTAAATTTATGGATATTTGTTTTTTAATTATTTGCACGTGGTTTTTTTCATTTTTTTTGTTTTTTAATGATAGTTTTTTTTAATTTTAATTTTCTTTTTCAATTTTATTTTATTATTTTATTATTTTTTTTAATTTGTATTTTTTGTTAATTTTAAAATTTGTATTTTTTTTCTTCTTATTATCATTATTTTTTTAATTTAAATTTTAAAATTTAATTTTTTCTTTTTTGTATTTTATTTCTTTTATCTAAATTTTAATTTTGTAATTTTAATTATTTTTAAATTTTCTATTTAATTTTTTTTTTTTTTCAATTATATGGTTTTTTTTAATAACTTAGAAAAAAATGTTTTTGATGTTTTTTTTTAATTTTTTTTTGGTTAATTTTTGTTTTTTTTCTTTAAATTATGTGTTTTTTTTTTCAAATTTTGTCATTTCTTTTGATATAATTTTCGAATATTTTTGTTTTTGCTTCTGTTTTTTGTTTTATTTATTTATTTATTTTTATTTAAATTTTTTATTTTTACGAGTTAATGTTGTTTTTTTTAACATTTTTATTGGTTTTTTTATTGTTTATATATATATATATATATATATAGATATCACTTTTGTGTTTTATTACCAACATGAAAATCACCACTCTAAAAAAAAAGGTTGATGTTGCATCAATACGTTTCAAAATTAGCATGAAAATCACCGTTCTAAAAAAAAAAGTTGATGCTGCATCAATACGTTTCAAAATTAGCATGAAAATCACTAACATTTTAAAACAAATATTCATACTTCATAAATAAAAATATTAGAGTGTCAACAATGTGCACAAAAAAAGGGGGGTGATTCTACATCACCACTTTTCAAAATCAAGTGCTTTTTATGCTACCAAAAAAAAGTAGGTAACAACGTGGTTACCTATTTCATCGGTAATAGTGTTTCATTAGCTCGTCACACGTCATAGCATTTTCTGGCGTCATTTCATCATCATATATTTTGTCATATCACTAATCATTTCATCATTTACACCTTTAGCACCTGAACATTTCGGTTGGCTTCTTGTTTGGGTGGCGACTCCACTTATTCATCTATTTACTCCCAGACAAGAATCCCCCCCCTGATATCCGTATGCTACTCTCGATTATTTCTTCTGTTTTAGAATTAGTTTCATGTTCAAGTGGCGACTCCAATTCTTTCATTTCTTACAAGAGTTCTTGCTAAGAAGCTTGCTTCTTGAGGACCTTTTGACTATTCTTGAACACGGATCTATTTCTCTAACATCCACTTAACCTTTAAGCAGGTCATCATGGATGACACCTTTCATGACATGCCGGAAGAGGCCATTCCTAAATTTCCTTTTTTCTCAGGTGGTAATGCAGCCATTGCTCTAAAGCATCTAAAGACAACCACTTTTATAATAAATAAATATTGTCGTTTTTCACAATATAATCATGAAGATGTCAAGATACGTATCTTTGGCTATTCCTTAAAAGGTGATGCTATCGATTGGTTTCGAAATTGTCTTGAGGATTATTTTTATTGTTTACAACATATAATCAATGCTTTTAAAGATAAATATATAAAACAAGATGACTTGCCTTGTGCCCCAGTATTATGCAAAATAATGAAATTGATCTTGTAGAGAACTCAACTATCAACAGGAGATTTCCAAACGGTTCTCAGGATGAATCCACTTGTACCACGACATCACAAATCCATGATAGTGGTGAAGTAGAAACAAGTTGTCAAATCAGTGTTGACAATGATAATCATCTTGTTAATGAATTGATTCAGATGGTTAAGGATATACAACTAAATCAAGCTCAAATAATTAAGAATATGGAACTTAATCAAGAAAAAATAATAGCGGATCATGCCAGGGAAATCGGTTCTATGCAAAGTAGGTTATTGGCCTTAGAAGAAAAACATATCAAGGAGATGAACTATATGCAAAATATCTTCATGGCCATGAAAGCAGATAATGATAAAATGATTCAAAACATGGAAGCTAACCAGATCAATCTTCAAAATAGGATAAATGCCATTGAAGCAAGTCATGCACAAGAAATAAATGTCATGGAAAAAAGATTAAAGATGATTGAATTTAATCATTCTAATCATATGTTTCTTCAACACAATTTGTTGACTATTGAAGAGAGTCATGCGAAGGAAATTATTGTTGTTAAGAATTCTAATCAAATGACCGGTATTCAAAATAATTTGGAAAAAATGGAAAGATCACACATGCAGAATTTCCAACCCAAGTAAGATTTTTCAACAGATCATAGGCCTCCCAGTTTGTTGAAGAAATTTCCATCTCATCACACGGAGGTCACTTTTCCCATTAAGGAAAAATTAACTATGGCTACAAAGGACGTTAAGAAATACCAAGCTTATGTGTCACCTTTAATAGAGTATATTAAGAATAATATTGGTCATACTCCAGGTTCATCAGATGTTTTGTACAAGCATTTTCAAGATAAGGACATTAAATATACAGTGGTCTCATTACTGACATTGCAGCCCACTAAGAAGAAGAGAAAAAAGTAGAAAATAAGTAAGCGGTTTGATTCGTCTGATGGCCGAGAGCAGCTTGACATTCGGATAAGACAGAGTCCTACAATTAGCAAGATTAGACATGGCACATTTGAAAAGTAGCCTACAGACTTGCCTGAAAGCAGGCAAATGCTCAGCATGCACTATATTGAGCACATCTGATGCCACAGGGCATCCTTTGTATTGTATCTCTAACCTTACACCTTGTTATTTCAACATTTCATTTTTGTAGTTAGAGTATATTTACTTTTCATGTTAAGTAGAATAATAAATGATAGAAGATCTTCTATTTTTCATGTGCTTAATGTTATATGATGATATTTGGATGGACATTACTTATGTAATTTTGTGTGTTGCTTGGATACAGATTCTGGATTCTCACATTCCTCCGGTGAAGCAACGTGTCCCCAAGTAGAGCCAGATGTTGACCACACTTTGTCAATGACCCCATAATAGTACACCCCCATTTTTTCAAATGGGATTCATCATGTTTGACATGTTCATGCCATTCATATTCCATCGAGCAACCAACAGTTTTATGAACGATGTAAACCCGTTCTACATGTTTATGATGTAAATGATCTAAGTAAGACCATCATGTATGTAACAACTAGGTAAGCCTAGTATGTTGGTGATGATTTCTATCCTAGAAGGTTTTTTGTCTCATTGATTTACTTGTGTTTTTCGACACAAGTGATCGGCAGAGTTTTCCCCTCCAGCTTCACCCCAAAGCTAGGGTGGATTTTGTCATCAAAATGCTAAGTGAGTCCTAGTGTTTTCTATCGAGTCTTTGTAAAATTAGTTTGGGAATAATCCTAGCTAATTGGCTAGATTATTTTATTACAAGCTGCTTGGTCTACTAGATCATGTTTTGAGTCGTAGAATTGGATAACTTTTTGAGGGTCTATACGAATGGGTATTCCCCCTTCATGTGTATAAATGTATTTATCTTATGTAAAGAGGGTTGGAAAAAATAATTAAATCCTCTCTCAGTCAATTAATTAAATTTTCTGGCCAAATTAATTAAAAAATCTTAAGCGAGAAATTTAATTAATTTTAGGTCCTAGGTGAGTCAAAATTCTTCAAAGGAAAAATTCGTTGGTCTTTAAAAAATGAATTTTTAAAGGTCTGAGGCCAAGGGAATATTGAGAATTTCAAGAAATTTTGGACCCTTGGGCCTAGGTGGTTAAGTCAAAGTAAAAATTTTGAGGTAATTAACTCAAAAATAATATTTTTGAGTTAATTAAAATGGAATTAAATGATAAATTCGTTTTTCCTCAAATTTATAATTTCGACGGTCCAGATTAAAAGATGATCAAATATTTTCGACGGTTGGAGATTATTTTGACATGGATCAACCGAACTAGCCGTTAGAGATTTTATCTTATAAATTAGAGGTCTTTGTCAGTCTTTGATCATCCGATCTCTGGATTGTGCACTTTCTCTTGAAGCTCTCCTGTAATATTTTCTGGAATAATACAAACGAAGACTTTGGGGTTTTATCTTGATGGTGGTGTTCCTCTTCAGCATTTTATGGTAAACTTGTTCTTAATATTCTGCTGGTGATTATTCTAATGGATTGTTGATTAATGGCTCTTGTAGAGTAATTTTGGATACATGTATCTTGCCTAGGTTACTGGATCTAGGGTAAAAATATTGATTGGATCGAGCTAATTGTTATCTCTAGCTCAAGAAATTTTTATGTTTTATCACTATTTCTCTAGTAATTTGACAGTTTAACTTTAAGTTTGTAGAAATATTCCGGATTTAGAACTGGACATTTGGGGAAGTCCTAGTTTGGACCAGCTGACTCCCAGGAGATAATATCTAAAGGGCCCTTCGGATCTAATTCCCCGGGCTTATCTTAAATTTCGGTTTTTGCAGGGTTCTTTATTGGGCTTGTGCCTATTTCTTAAATTTTCATTTTCTAAATTGTGCTAAACGATTTTAAATATGGCCATGAGGGCCTCTGATCTGTAAATTAACACTTTAAATTTGCAAATATTTCTCTAGGGTGTAAGGGTTTATTTATTTTTTGTGCATAGTTTTGGATCTGTTTTTTTTTTTTTAGGGTTGTAGGGGGTTTCTCAGATTTTTTTTAAGATCTGAGCTAGATCTAACCCCCATAGGGTAAGATCTAGCCTCAGGATCGTTTCTTTTGGCAGACCTGAGTGTTATTTTTCCTCAAAGTAAAATACTTCAGGTGCATTTGAATCAATATTTTGAAGATCTGAGTTATATTGGTGAAATTTTAATTGCTGGGTGAGAATTTTTTTAATGTACGCTGGCCTGTATGCTTTCACTTGCAGCTTGCTGGCTTTATTTTCCTTTCATCCCTCATCCATATATTGTACGCAGTTATTCCGTGCTCTGCCTTCAATTTGCAGCATCCCTCAGCCTTACCCTTGCTGCCACACTCTGCGCAATTCCTCCATTCATCCTCTACATAGCCTTTCTGCCCTTCATCCTCACCATTTGCGTCCATTTTTTTTTCCACGCTGCTATCCGAGCCCTTTTCTTTTAAAAAACACAACTCCATCTCCTCCCTATGGCTGCCATCTTCGCTGGCTTGTCCGACTGCCTCCAACTCACATTTCGATTTTGCCCTCATGTCGCTCGCCTCTGTCGTCATCCATTACCCGGTCGCTGTCCGCAATCCACTGCTATCCACAAACATCATCTCCATGTGCGTCGACCCTCATCCTGCTGGCTGCTCTCTTCCGCGGCTTCATTTTTAACGCTGCCCATACAGGCTACTTTGTACGCCTCCATATTCTCTTCACGCTGTGTCGCGTTCTCCATTCGACCTGCATATAAACCAAACATTAATACTTTCCATTTTCTAATGATTCAATTGTGATTTTGACGTTTAGGTTTAGATTTTCGAATTTTATTTGTTGAGGTAAGTTTAATCTTTAAGTTTGGGTTTAACGCTAGATTTTAGATTTTTTAGATTTTAGTTTGCATTAGTTTTAAATTTTTTAAGTTTTAATCTTAGTTTGGACTTTGGACTTTTCAATTTTGATTAATTAGTTTAGATTTTAATTAGTTTGATTTTTTTTGTTTTACTACTTCTTCTTCTTCTTCCTTTTTTTTTTGTTTAATTTAAAATTAAAAAATAAAAATAAAATTAAAAAAAAATAAAATAAAAAATTATAAAATGAAAAAGAAATTCCAAAATTTTGTAACTTTTTTTCATTTTAGGACTTTAGCCTTAGATTTATTTTTAGCCATAGTTTCTTTAACTTTAGATTTAGTTGTATATATATTTTGTTTTCATTAACTTTTAGATTTTAAAAAGAAAATATAAAAAAATAAAAACTTTAGAAAATTCTCAAAATTTTACATAGTCATTTAAGCTTTATTTTTTTTATCTAAAGTTTGACTATATGAAATTTTTTAATTTCTGGATTAGGTTACTTAGAACATCATAAATTTGGAAATATTGCTGGCCATCTCATGATAACATTGCTGTGGATTCAAAGTATTTTAATGCATAGTTGTGGTGTGTTTTATTGAATATCATTGTGGTAAATCTATTTTTCATAGCTGCAGTTACATATCAGATACTTGAATTTAATTTTATAACAGGATATTTTGAATCCATAAGGCACTAGTTTTAAACTTCTGAATCGAATTGGATTTGTAAAATCTTGTAAATCTTAACAAGTATTTGGTTATCTAGCTGTGTCTCCTGAATTGGTTGGTCTCCAACCAGTTCTCCTCCTTCATTTTTTTCAGGGTCTACCTCCCTTAGCCTACAAGGAGATGGCTTAGATAGAAAGATTGCGGATCAGGGTGACAGTCCTTGATCTGAGCCGTTGTCGCGGTGCCTAGACATTCTGTGCGACAACACTATATAAAGATAAAAGTGTGAACGACACTTGCGATATGTGAATGATGGTGAAAGTAACACATGATAGAGAGAAGACAACATTAAAGAGACACTAATTAGGTGAAAAAGTGAAAGTGACACTCACGAAAACAAAGGTGCGCGAGTGCGACCATTTGTAAAAATCACCGAAATGAAAAATACAAAAGCTGCTAGAATGCGAGAAAATGTCATTGTCACTACACACTGACTATCGACATGAATTGGACATCACACATGCACAATCTTGATGGAACGTACTAGGCTTGTTCAAGCTCGTGTGGAAGAATGTGCTCATGAAATTATTATGGACTGAGCATGTGAGTGCAAGTGACTTCAACATTTCCAATTCAAGAGAGAGCTCAAAAAGCACCATCTAACTAAGAAGTGACTATGGAATGACTGATCGCCAGATCCACGGTAGGCTCCAAAATTTGAGTGTACGCAAAATATTGGAGGGTGTTTTTCACAACAAAAACAAAGCATTGTAATTTAGTGGCAATAAGAATGACAATATATTATGTAGTGATCAATATTAAAAGTCAGGGTTTGATGTGTAACTTGTATAGTGGCTTGGTTTGGCATTATGATTTAACAAATGTAAATATGGTGAACATTGATTTACAATGATCAGTTAGGGAAGTGTTGAGTAGTGTGGCTGCGAGGAATTGTCAATAATATTCTTACCAAGCAGAACAATAATATCTTCTTTACAATTTTTTTATATTGATTCAGAGCACAAGGGGATCTAGTCTCAAATTTGTGAAATATGATCCGTCGACTCTTTAGGGTGGCAGGGTGGTGCAAGGCAGGTGATTAGAGTCACCTTCACGTTGTAGCCTAAGAACAGTTCAGGGCGACAAGACGGTGCTAGGGTAGGTCATAGTTTGCAGTAGGGAGTTGGAGCATCCTTTTAGTGGGAGATGATAAAGGAGAGGATGTTGGAGAGTCCATTTGGTTGTATCTGGTATATAGGGTGTTGGAGCATCTATCAGGTTAGAGTCTGAGATCTAGCGCATTGGAGTGTTCTCCCAGTTGCAGTTGGTAAAAAAGGGTGTTGGAGCATCCTATAGGTTGAAGCCTATAAATCAGGGGGTTGTAGCCTCCTTTAGTTAGAGATGAAAACTTGATGTAATTATTTTGTTTAAAGAGAAGAAGACAATTACTAAGAAGCGTTCGATGGTTTTTGACCCGAAGGGGGTTTTACACCTAAAATATTTGTTTCTACTCTCTCTATTTTTCTGCATCATTGTATGGTGTTGTTTACTACTTTTGATATCTGATACTGAATAATAATAATACTGCTGAAGATTAACTAATGCTCTGAAAATATTAATAAAGTGCTAATTAGTAATAAATACCGATTCACCTCCGTCTTATTATTTCCAACATCTTCTTTGTTCTAGCTTGATTTTCCTTGGGGTAAAAAATCATGACATGATAGATACTGAAAATCCTGAATTGAAGGAAGTTCACAAGGAGCTTTGTATGTATGAGGTGATAAATTAGGCAAAAAAACAATGCCTTGATAATTTCTTCAAAAATTGAGGCTAGCGCCACCCATAATAAGAATATCATGAACCTCCTCTTCCAATAGAAGCAACAAATTGATACCCTTGATGCTGAATGAAATCATCTTAGATCCTTGGTTCTTGCTTAGTGAATGGATGCTCTTTGTCTTGCTTCCAACGTCCTCAACACTGGTCAATCTTTATATGTAGAGCTTGCAAAGGATGACTATGGTCATCAAAATAAAGACCCAATGGAGATTGAGGAACAAAGTTCCACTCACATTAATGGGAAGGAAGCTCAATATAATTCCCAAACATGACTTGTTTTGTATTTTTTTATATAACCTTTATTTTGTGTAAATTTTAAGGAGGATGACTATGGTCATCAAAATAAAGACCCAATGGAGATTGAGGAACAAAGTTCCACTCACATTAATGGGAAGGAAGCTCAATATAATTCCCAAACATGACCTGTTTTGTATTTTTTTATATAACCTTTATTTTGTGTAAATTTTAAAAAGGATGACTATGGTCATCAAAATAAAGACCCAATGGAGATTGAGGAACAAAGTTCCACTCACATTAATGGGAAGGAAGCTCAATATAATTCCCAAACATGACTTGTTTTGTATTTTTTTATATAACCTTTATTTTGTGTAAATTTTAAGGATGTAGAAAAACTTGAAATTCCTATTTGAAAAAGATACTAAAACATACCATTGATTATCTAAAATGATATATAGCTCTTACAAAATTATAATGAATGTAATGTTGTGAACTTCAATATAATTTTATTTTAAATTAACACACACACACACACACATATTAAATTATAAAAATTGATGTAAACATTGTAAATTACAATAATCTTAAAAGTTAATTATGGAATAACCATGATTCTGAACAACCATGCTAACTCTTTGTGGGTGGTAAGAAAATCCACATACTTCAACTCTCTTAATCGCCTAACAAATCAGAGTTCTAAATACATATACTAAGATGCTTTAATGATAAGATGATTTAATTAAAGCTCACGGGGTGTAGATTATATTGTGACAAGGTGTTTTATTAGGGAATTTTGTGGTGTAAAGGTACTGGTTCAAAACTCCGTGGGAAAAAATCTAATCATGCTAAGGGCTGGTGTGACCCAAGTTAAGTGCAATCCCTGTTGATTTTGATGGCTTAGATACCTTCCCAGTGATTTTGATGACTTGGGTCCCTTGAGTTCCTGGGTCCCGATTACTCAAGTCACAAGTTAAACTTGCCAATCATCTTAAAACTCACATAACCTAGCAACCAAAAAAAAAAAAATAATTTAATGAAATAATTACAAATATAAATTAAATATATTTTAAATAATTATATAACAATGCTGATAACTCTCACTTATTAGCCTTTAATCCCCTAATAGTAAGGAAATTCATATAACATAGAAGTTGCAACATTTTAAGATGATTTAATGAAAATTGCAACAAAGTTCAATTAAGAAATGATGTGGAAATGAAAAAGATGATTAAGTAATTTGTCAACCATTTAATAAAGTAGTTTATTTAGGCATTTTTAATTATGAATATAAATATATTTCTTTATTATTTTTTATACTTTAAATGATAAATAATTAAAAAAAATAAAAAATAAAAAATAAAAAACAATATGCATGCTAAAATGTATATTATTAAATTTAAAATACTTTCAAATCCAATACATATAACTCTTAATAATAAATATGTGATCATATATTTGATTTCATCAAATATATCGAAAGTCATATTTTTAGGTTAGATATTATATATTTTGGTTTATTTAATATGAATGGAATTTTTTTTCGCTGAACTCTTGTGTTAGGAATCTCTTTGTGCATTTAATCAGTAGATCAATTTTCTGCTGGGAATTAAGTATCCGATGCTAGGTTTGCAGGAATTCTAACAAGTGGTAGACATGAGCTTAGTTTATGGTTATGATTACACTGTAGGTGAACGTATGATTGGGATGGATAGGCCATCTTTTCCTGAGCCATCATGGAAATCTAAGCCAAAAATCAAAGGATGTTTTAATTATTTTGATATTGCCCTGTTTGATAAGTCCAACAATGATACTTCGACTACAAAAAATTTGTGATACTGGTACATAAATTAATTATAAGTTAAGCATAAAGTAAAATATGATATTTTCAAGCATTTTATCAAAACGAGTATACTAGTTTTGCATATGATTAAGATAATATCTCCATTAGAGGAGTTAAGATAATATCTCCATATTAGACGAGTTAATCTAAACTTTTTTCAATACTGGAGGAAAAGAAAAGTTTAGAGAGTTAGCTTAATTATTACATAAGTTTGGAGAGTTAATTTAATTGGTTGAGTCTTTTTTTTACTAAAGTATCTTATTAATAAAAGGTGGAATTAGGCTCTGCTTACAAGCATCAAGATTGCTAGATGTGATCCTTTCTGATAGATTTTCTAGATTAAATTTTTTATTAAACTTATAATAATAGATTAAATTTTATACATTTCTTAAATTAAATACATATGGTGATATCTAAGTAATAAGTTTGGTGTTGCTCACATCACTAGGAAATAATGTGATGTATGCTGCACTGCACAACATAGGGGAATGGAGTTGTTTATAGACTCAACAGAATAGTTGGGATGATAGTTTTTTCTCGAATCAAGTAAAAAAATTTTCAAAAAATAAGATAGTTGGATTATTTGAATTGCATTTTTGATGGTGGAAATAGATTCAACACCATAAAAAACAGTTAAGGCACCCAAAATACTCAAGTTTAACGACTATAACCCAAAATTTCGAAAATCTTTGCCAATTTTTTTTATAATCTTACCAAAATTTCGGAATTATTTTATAAATTTTTTTATACTACGACCAAGAGAATAATATATGCTCCTTGCCAGATATGTTTGACCAAGACAATCCTGGTGTTATGAGGCATGATCTCATCCACAGCTCACTCTCAGAACAGTGAGGTAGAAAATGTGTCTCTGAATGACAGTTGGTATCATACGAACAATGTTGCATGGTTCACGGATCTAATAACCTGCACCACCTTCGTCATCTCATCATCCTTTTTTTATTGGGAACATTACTTTTGAGGTATCGTGAAGAATACGCTGTTCTATTGAAGTTATGGTTTTGGATTCCAAGATTGTGACGATCCCATGTTGGACTCCTCCTCGCTCTAACTACTTGTAATCTTTCATATACAGGTGTTTATGAAGGAGAATTCATATACTTTCTTTTACATTATTTTTAACATCACATTGATGAACTATCAAATTCAATGGTTTTCCCGAAGGTTTGCTTATTCAGTAAGGATTTTATTACCTGCTGATGTTTGATTTTTTGTTGATTATTTATATAAGGCTACTTCCATTTTTTTCCATTCGAAAAAATCATCTGCGTTTATTAATTTTAAAAAGGAAGTTACATAATTCTGGGAGAACAGGAAATCGACAGCATAGTTCTTACTGGTCTGATCAGGTACTGTTATATTATTCCTAATATATACAGCGTTTTTTTTCCTCTGAAAAAAAAAATTCTTACTTGTCATGGAAATAGATCACAATCTGCCTACTAAAAGTCACTGAGATGGTTATTTTCATGGTTTTGTCTGTATATTTCTCTCTTCGCAATCTTTTTCTGTATTTTCCTTTTCGGAGGGCAAGACATATTTTCTGAATCTATATTTTTTTTTATGAATGTGAATAGAACTACTTAATTTAAAAAAAAAAATCAATAAAGTGAAACAAAAAGAGCTGAGGAAAATTTCTCAAAGCTAAACAAAAATCACAATAAAACTAAAAGCAAAGGCATAACGGATAAAAAATATCAGACCAATTTGAAGGGAGACCCCACGCTATGGAGACTTCCTCACAACATAATTTGTTAAGAGGATTACATATTACTTTTAATCATTGAACACAATGTAGGAAGAGGCGGCTTGGCGTGGCTAGTCACATCCATAAAGCATCATATAATACCCAATGATTTTATTTTAATATATTTTTTAAAAGTTATATATATATATATGTATGTATGTATGTGGGGTAAGTAAAATGGTTACACTTTATACTTTTTAAAAATATTTTATTTAAGATATGATTTAAATAAATCATTTGAAGATTTATGTTAACTAATTTATTTCTATCAATTTTATGTATAAAAATAATTGAAAAAAATATAGTCTTAATATTTTAATTTTGATTTTTTTATATATTTTTTTGAGTGAAATAGAATAAAGCTATTTTGGACCTACAATTATTTACTTTATATAGTATTAAAAATACAATTCAAACAATGAAAAATTGCACATTGTAAAGAGGTAATTTTAAAAAAAAATTAATTTTGCACTCTAAAGAAGGTTTGTACCTGAAAAGATTTGATCCATGTATTCTAGAAATATGTGCTTGAAATGGATCTATAATGGTGTTCTTAAAGTGAGGCATATTAATTGGAAATGATTTACATCCTTAACCTCCTTTATAATATAATTTTGTGTAGTGTAATTTTCTAAGTTTTGTTTTTTTAGGGATGGGGTACATTAACATCCTCTTGATCCATCTAACTCCAGATTTGTCATGTGTAAAGAAGGATCAAATTCTGTTACGTGTAAGCTTTTTTTTAGAGTATAAAATATTATTAATTATTAAGTTAAATTATTTATAATAATTTATAAAAATATTATTAAATCGATATATTTATATTAATTGATATTTAATAATTATAATTAATTAATATTTAATAATAATATTTTTTCTCAATTAATATCATTAATAATATTAATAATTATTATTTAATTTATTAATTATTTTCTTAATTAATAATAATATTAATATTATTATTATAATGATAATGTTATTTGATCAATAATAATATGATTGAGGGATATTATTCTAGAATTTATAATAATTTATGATATTAAATATCAATGAAAAATCTCTTCTCGAACTTTTCAACAAAAATAACGTTGTTAAAAAAAAAAAAAATCATGTAAATTCCAAATGTTTAATTATGGAAAATAAATTATTAAAAATTAAAAATGATTTTAAATTTTATTTTCATAGTCTAAAATAATAAATATTTATTTTAAATGATAAATAATTCATTTTGTTTTAGTCAACATTTTTTTCATTCATATGTATATATATTAAAAGGATAGGTATCAATTCCATGTTGAGAACAAACTTAATCACACATCACTATCATAGTGGTCACAAAAAAGTGATGTTAATTTTTAACTTTTTTGTAATTTAATTTCACATAATTTAATTTTTTAAGTTTTGGTTCTTTTTCAAACATATTCCCTACTAAATTTGAAATTTGATAAAAATTTATTGAAATCACAAATTTGAAATATTTGATGAAAATTGCTAAAATACACACAATTACAGAAACATAATCATATTATGCACAAATGCTGTATGTGCACACACACTCACACACACGAATTACAATCATATTACTCTATTAAATAGAGTTTCTGAGATCCAACTTATTCCTAATTTAGAGAGAGAGGTTGAGACAATTTCTCAACCGTCACAAACCAACTTCTTAAATATGGAATGTAAGCATTAACTCCAACATTCCCCCTTAATGATTACATTACATGAAAATAACAAAATAATCAAGTTTATCAGTAGATGCTCCATCAAGTTGCCTCATAACCCTCGGAAAGGTGTAGTTGGCAAGTTGGATTCCCGAGTTCCCTTCCTCAACTCCCGAATCAAGGACCTCCCGAAGTCAATTACTGGACAGCATCCCAATCTGTCGCATAACCTCATTAGGAAACCACTTCCATGTCTACCACTAATGAGGGATCCTTCCCTAGATTCGCAACTGCCATACTATCTGGACAACCATCCATATTGAGCCTTACTGCCACTTGATCTTTAAGTACTAGCATTAGACACATAGTTGAACTGCTGGTTATTCTTAAAAGAGTTTAACAGGTTCACTCTCTTCATTGAATTCATCATCGGAATTCAATTGGTATTCATTTGTGGTTATATTTGCTGATTCTTTCCCTTTTAACACATCACTAGCACGACTTCTACAATTCCACACTGTATGCCCAATTTTCCTGCAATAGTAGCATTCAATGTCACCTTTGTTTGCATTCTTCTTTCTCATCCTTGACTTTGTCCACAAGGCATTTTCTACATGAGAGTTCTCTTCTGCATCCTCCGGTTTCAGTCGCTTTTCCTCCCCGAGAAGTGCTGCAATTGTCTCTTGCAATGTTTGTGTAGACATTTGACTCAAAGTGAAAACAACATTACTATAACTTGAAGGAAGACTATTTAATAATACATCTTTAGCATCTTCATCCTCCACCTTAGTCCCAGCTTCACTTAATTGTCTTAAAAGAGACATTAAATTATTTACATGACTAGACATAGATGTCTCCTCATTCATTTTCAGACTAAATAATTGTAGTTTTATGGAAAATTTTTCATTTGTAGATTTTACACCAAACAACTGAGCCAAATGTTCCCATATTTCCTTTGATGTTTGAGTAAGATCTACATGATGTAATTGCGAATCAGAAAGAGCAAGTCCAATAATAGACTTAGCTTTGTCATCTCTATTTTTCCATTCAAGTAACTCTTTGGCATCTGTAGGTGCTGCTTCTGAACCATTCACTATTCCCCACAAGTTTTTATTCATTAATTGCAGTTGTATTTTTACTTTCCACGAAGGAATATTCAAACCACTGAATTTGTCTAACACCATAAACTCCATGATAAAAGAGAAGACAAAATAAAATACCTTTTCTAAAATGGCGAGAAAATCCTGTTGTGGAAAATTTCCTTACATGCTTGGGAAAAATCCGTGCGTTCCTCACCTCAATCTCGCTGCAGAGATTGCGCTCGTTAACTGCCCGTTCACATACGCATTTTAGTAAAGGTAAAATGGTGTGCATATCTCAGTAAATATATGTTTCCATTGGCTAGCAACTTATCTTTTTCATCTCTCAGATATCTGTTTCTTGAGTCATTGCGAACGTCGAAGCTGGACATAGCTGATCTCCATTCGAAGCTCTACACAATTGCTGCCGGTCAGACAGAGGTTGACTGCACAGGTAGAGCCGAAAAACCAGACCAATTGGATATATGTGAAACCCCCGCTCAAACGTAGATTTACTGAAAATCTGTTACTCCTTTACTCGCATTTAATAAATGATCGATGATTACTTCCCCGTAAGGCCCATCATGAATCTCCGCCGACTTCAAGTACTGTGCAGAAAGCGTGAACAAGTGTGAGAAAGCACATACAGAGAAACTTACCCTTCTGAATAGGAAAGAAGGTCAATGCGACCTTCAAGGCTTGGGCATATTTCTAAGAAATGGCTCTGGGAGGACCAGGAACAGGCGAGACCTTATGATGTGAATGCCTCCTGGAATGTAGTATTGTTAACACTGCTGTCGTTACCACAAATGCTGCTACGGCCAACGAGAAAAAACACCATATCCATCCCTTCGAGTACTTGCCCACAACTATATCAGTGGAGGAGCCTTTTCAGATGCGGTACACTGTAGCTGGAGAAATCAACGTTTATTCCAACTCTCGACGTCCAAGCTGAATTGAATGTTATAACTGCAATAGGCAGCGGCTCATGCAACAAACAACGACTGCATCAACAGGCAGCGAGTCGATCTAGCTCCAATACCATGATGAAAATTGCTAAAATACAAACAATTACAGAAACATAATCATATTATGCACAAATGGTGTATGTGCACACACACTCACACACACGGATTACAATCATATTACTCTATTAAATAGAGTTTCTGAGATCCAACTTATTCCTAATTTAGAGAGAGAGGTTGAGACAATTTCTCAACCGTCACAAACCAACTTCTTAAATATGGAATGTAAGCATTAACTCCAACAATATTTAATCTTTATAATCTATGTGTCTTAAAGTTTTTCATAAAATTACTATTTAAATATTTAAAAACATATTTTAAATAACTAAAAATCACAATTTTCCCCAAAAATTTTATAATTTTATAATTTACATAGATTAAAAAAAAAAACCAATTTTATTGTAAAGAAAATTACCATTTATACTTATTTTAATATTCTTCATCACTTTTTCCAAGATTGTAATACACATACTTACCACCAATATAATTTATGTTATATGTGCATTGTAAATCTCATTAAAATTTATTGCACTGTCATTGTCAACAAACAACTCATTGACTTCGATAACCATGACATTCCTCCCTGTACCTTGCTATGATGTTTTTGTGGAACATTATCGTAAAGCATACCAAATTTCCATTGAAGATTGTCATCATTCCATATTCGACTCCTTGTAAAATTCCCAGTCACGTGTTTACAACAAGAATTTAATAAAGTTGTTTTAACTTCACACTGATGAGCTATCAAATTTATTTTTTGGATTTACGTATGGTTTTTTAGTGCATTATTTATATTAGTTGAATGAATAGTTTGCTTAATACAGTTGAATTTCAAAAACAAATTTAATTATTGGGTTTTATAAATATTTGGTTTTTATTGCATTTTCTTATTTGCAAATAATATGATCTGTGATACTAATAAATGGTGTTATTTTCTTTCTTATTTACAAAACAATGAGAAGTGCTTTGACAATTTGACTTTTTAGACAATTTTTTTCTATAATATTTATTAGTATAAGGATTAATTTGAAAATGCTGTTCTTACTTATAATGGCAATTCTGAAAAATGTTATTTTTTTAATGACTACTTGTAATATTAAATAGTTTTTAATGATTATATAAATTTTGTTTTATTATAAAATTATATAAGTTTTATTAATTTTTATGTTAATAGATAGCATGAAATATGAATATAATTGTGTTGAAAAGAATTTTAGTATTTTACAATTTAGTATGGAAAATGTGAGCATATATAAATGAGTGAAAATATTTAAATGTTAATTCAATATAGAAGAGATATATAGTGTTTTTAAAATGAAACATCAAACAAAGAATAAAACATAAAGTAGACTAAATTATAAAAATAAAAAATTAATTAATTCAATTTATTTTGTGATATTTTATTTTTGTTTTTATTAATAAAATTATAAACTTTTTTTTATGGAAAAGTTATAATCTACGTATCACATTAAAATATATTTAAATAATAATGATTTATATTTGTAACCATCATATATCAGAATATATAATTATCAAATACATAAAACTTTATAAATTTAATTAATTAAGTTATAATTAAAAATACAAATATTTTTAAATATATAAATATGAGATATATAAAATATAAACAATAATTATAATTTAAAATTCATTTAATCATAAAAAATTAAAATAATGGTTCATAATTTTAATGATTATATTTTGAAAATTCATTTTTATTATTTTTTAATAAACATATAAAAATTCAATATTTACCATAATTTTTCTAAATTGTATATTTATTTATATATATTTTTTTGAAAATTCCATTTTTTTTTGAAAATTCAACTTTATATTAAGGTGCTAAAAAATATGTAAAGTATTTTTCTATGGATTGGGGAGATAGCCAGAGTAGACTTAGAATGGGCCAATTGGAAGAGAGATTTGTTTCACGTAATTACAAATAACAATATAAACATCTAACAATTTGTATTAATTGTTTAATTTATTATTAAGATATTTATATGTTATGTTAAATATATATTTTTGTTAATACTAACAATGGATGGAGTAAATATGTTCCATTTAATAATTTAGAATCCAAATTTCAAGAAGTTTCCTAATCTTACATAGGAAAAATTATTGCACATTACAAAAAAACACATCCCACCTTGTTCATCTCACATCTAGAAATTTATCCTTACTATATAAATACAATCACATCAATTGTTTGTAGAGTGATTCAACATGAAATCAATTTTTGTGTGACATCTCAACAAATATTCTTTTTGTTTCTTGGTATATATTGTCTTATTTTCTTGTCATAATCAAGGGAGGAGAGGGATGTGAGTATTCTAAGTTCTTTTCAAAAATTCTTATCCTCGTTATCTCTTGGATCACTCCCTTGAGGGGAGTAAAGATCCAAAATGATGGCTATTTCACAATTAAAGGAAATAAATATTTTGTTTTTACTTTCGATTGTTAGATACAAATAAAGAAAATAATTTTTTTTTGTTTTTCTTTTAAGATTTAGGTATAATTTTAGGGTGAGATTTTGGACTTTCTTATTATTCTTCCTTTTTATCTTCAATGGTTTTAATTGGGTTTGGATGGTCTCAACAATGTAGGTTGCAGTCTTGTGGGTTATTTCTTCTTGCACCTTCACATTGGTTTGAAAGTTCTTATTCAATATTGTTTAGTGGGGTAGAGATTGCTTCAAAGGAGAATGGAATTCTTTTTAACTTGGACAACTTTTTGTGAAGTGGCCATATTCATGGAAAGTGTTTCATTGAACGAAATCTGTTCATAATCAAGGGCTTGCAAATGAATCCAACCTTCCATATTAATTTTAATTTCTTATGGAGAGGGGGGGGGGGGCGGTTGGTCCTTTTTGTTAATTTTTGTAACTAGGGTCAAATTCCACCTTGGACAAATCAGATGATAGAGATGATGATTGCATTTAATTCCTAATTTCGAGAGGACCAAAATCGACCTAAAGATCACCTCATTTGGACAAGCATAAGTTGGTTTTTTGAATTTATGTACCCACTCATGTATATTGGATTAGGTCGGCCCTATGCACATATACAATTAGAAAGGTCGGCCTCAAAATCAAGTGGATCCTCATGGAAGCCTATAAATAGAAGAGACCTCAAGCTCATTTGGACACACTTATGACACAATCTCTTCTTCTCTTCTATTGTCTTGGTTCACATAGGTTTGACGAAGGAAAGTTTGCACAAGGATCTGAAACTACATGTCTGATGCTCACACGCGTATAGGGTTTTTGTTTCTCAGTTGCCTGTACATCACTGGAAATTTTTGTCCCCGATCACATGCACACACTGTTCCTCAATGCGACTGGGAAGTCAAAGTCGCACGCACAATAGCCGGAAGGGAGCAACCGAGACCTTGAGGCAGATCTAGAAGATTTCATCCCTAGTCACACACTTGCAACTCTCCATAGTGTGACTAGGAAGGAAGATTAACATACACAGACACTTGGAGGGTGTGAACGGGGGTTTGACGCAGATCTAGGTTAGTTTATTGCATGTTGACAGTTATCCTAGGAGCGACCAACCACTCACATACATTGTCTCAGGGAGTTACCAATCGCTCACATACATTATCTCAGGGAGTGACCGAGAAGTTACAGTCGCTTGCAACATATTTCGATGAGTGCGACCAGGGTTCTAAACTAGGGTTTAATAGTTGACTGCAGTTGACTACAGTTGTCTGATGGCTGGATGGTTTCTCTCTATTGTACAATAATTCTGAAATTCTGCTTCTATTTTGTATTGGGTAAATCTCTAATGGAAGTTTATTTATTGGGCTCATTGTACTCTCTGCTGAAACATTTTATGATGATCTAATAAGAAGAATATTTTAAAGGGTTTTCCTGATAGTGGGTTTTTCCCTGGTCTTTGACCAATCTAGTGTCTCTATGGTTGTTCTATTGTCTCCTTTTTCATTGCTTATATTGTTCTATCTTTAGTTAATTCTTATGATTGGAAGCATTGTTAATAATTGGATGAACTTCTTAATGAAGATTTGAATGGGTTGAAGTAATTGAAACATCATAGTAAAATCTAAAAATTTAGCATGGCATAAGAGCTGAGGTGAAGGGCAAGCCGAAAAGGAGACAAGCATTGAAGCCATCTTCTTTGGAAAGTTGAAGGAGCTTTTCTAGTGAAAGTCAAGATGTCTTCCTCCAACTTCAAGGAGCATTAAAAGTTGGGTGATGCATCAAAATTTTTTGCATGGAAAATCAGGTTGGATATCATAACCAATAACAATGATGTGCTGCAATACATTCAAGGAAGAATGCCTGAGCCTCCAAAAAATGCTTTCGCTTCCCTCATAAACAAGTATAATAAAGGTGAGTCCAAAGCAAAGAAAATTATAGTTGATAGTTTACAAGATCATTTACTTGCATATGTTGGAAATTTAAGGAAGTGTAAAGACATGTATGCCAAGATAACCGACATGTATGAAATCAAAAATTTGAATGAGATCATCACCTTGAAATATCAATTCAAAGAAACCAAGATGAACAAGGGAGAATTTGTACACTCCTACATTATGAGGATATCTCGCCTTAGAGATCAATTGCAAAGAGTTGGGGAAAATGTGTCTGACATGGAACTAGTGGTTGTGACTCTTAGAGGTCTCCATCCTATTTGGGAAACCTTCATTACTATAATAAGAAACAATAATGTCCTCCCATCATTTGATGAAATTTTTGGAAAGCTTACTCAAGAAGAATCAAGAATGATAACAAGAGGAAGAATTCAAAAGCATGAAGAGGGAGAGCCCACTGCATATATCACTCATGGAAAAAAGAAGAAGAAGGGAAAAGGAGGTCCATCAAGAAATACTCCTTCTCAAAATGCAAAAGGAAGGAATGGTAGATCTTTATCTCATATTGAATGCTATAATTGTCACAAGAAAGGGAATTATGCTCGAAACTATCCCGAGAAGAGAAAAAGGTTGTGTTACGACACACAAAGCAACAATAATAAAAGAAGAAAATACGATCAAAGAAATAACCGCGATATAAGATATGGAAGAAGAAGAAGAGATACCTCAAGCGATCATGAAGAAGATCATCCTCCTTGAAAGAAGTCAAGAGTTCCCAGGTATGCAAGTAATACTGTAAATAAATCTGAATACATTATTCTACCTTCGCTTACTAGTTCTTCTCCACCAAATTCGTGGGATAGTTTGTTGGTTGATAGTGGGGCCACTCATCATTTCTCTAAATATAAGGAAGTCCTATCTGATATAATAGAGAGGGAGACTGAGATGAAGATTATTCTTGGAGACAACTCCACTCATCCCATGAAAGTTTTGGGATCCATCAAATTTCATTTGAATTCCGGGGAATCAGTTTTGCTGCATGATGTTATGTATGTGCCAGATTTAATGAAGAATTTGGTATCTATATCCACATTGGAATATAAAGGGATGAGATTTGCCTTTATCAAATGAAAAGTTCTGACTTGGTTGGTTGGTTCACCTATGAAATATGAATTCATATTAGGATAAGGATTTGAAGGAATCTATAAAGTCACTGAAATGCCACTTCTAGCATTGGTTCATAATGCCAATCATCTGAATGATTTGTGGCACTGCAGATTGGCTCATACACATTATGATGCTCTTCCAAAATTGAATAAATTGGTCTCAGGTATTCTCGATGTTCAATACTATCATGTTGAAATATGTTCAGGATGTGCGAGTGGAAAGAAAACAAGGGGACCATTCCCCTCTAGTGAGAACAAGGAAAATGCCATCCTCCATTTAATTCATTTCAATATTTGTGGTATGATGGCTATAAATTCTATTGGTGGTCATCTCTACTACATCAATTTCATTGATGACTTCTTAGGAAATACATGGATATATTACTTGAAGCACAAGGATGAAGCCTTTGAAATTTTCAAGGAATTAAATTCCTTGATAGACAATCAAACAGGGAAAAGAATCAAAATATTCAGGTTCGAGAATGGAGGGGATATATGTCAAAAAAGTTTGTAGGTTTTTTTAATAAAGAAGGGATTAAGAAGGAAATACTTATTCCATATACACCCGAAAAAAATGGATTAGCAGACAGAAAGAATGGGTCTATATTATAAGTTTCCCGTGCCATGATCCATGATCAAAAGGTGCCAAAGTTCCATTGGGGAGAAGCTACACATATTGTTGTATATGTTCAAAACAGGGTGCCTCATCAAGTATTGGAAAACAATACTCCCGAATAAATATTCACATGTTTCAAGCCATATATTAGCCATATTCGTATATTTGGATGCCCCACATGTTTTCATGTGTCGAAGGAAAGAAAAGAACAAGTTGGAAGTTATAGGGAGGAAAGGTACGCTTGTGGGTTATTGTGAAAATTCTAAAGCATATAGAATATATATTCCTGGTCAAATGAAGGTCGAAATTAGCAGGGATGTAACATTGAATGAAGATGCTACTCTTGGAAAAGAAAGAGACCTTCCTCCATCTCCTCCTCCCAAGAAGGAGAATGATGAAAGGGATATTCTAGATGGTCCTTCCATGCCCGAGTCTAAGACTGATATTGTTGAGGATCCCATGGAGCCTATGGATCCCCTAGATCCTCCTCCAAGTGATCCTTCTATTAGGAAGAGACCACTTTGGCTTCACAACACTCTACAAGATGCTGGAAGACATGTTCCCGTTCAAAGGTCATCCAGAGAAAGGAAGCAACAATGCAAGTATTAGGGATATGGCATTGCAACTATGAGCACTATGATTCAAGTCGAACCTTCCACAATAAAAGAAGCCGTAAAATATAAAGTTTGGAAGGATGCTATGTTCGAGGAATATGAATCGATTGTGAAAAATGATTTATGGGATGTTGTGCCGATACCGAAGAGAAAATATGTGGTGACTTCAAAGTGTATATTCAAGATTAAGCATGGATTTGATGGTAGCATTGAGATATATATAAGGAAAGGTTTGTAGCTCGAGGATTCTCACATAAAGAGGGAGAATAATATGATGATATATTTTCACCTATGGATCGATACACCACCATTCATTAAATAGTAGCCCTTGCCGCAAGTCAAGGATGGAATCTTCATTAGATGGATGTATAGCCACATTTCTCCATGGCATATTATAGGAAGAAGTGTATGTTTAACAACCACAAGGATTTGATGTGGAAGATCGAAGAAAACATGTTTCTAGGTTGAAGAAGGCATTGTATGGTTTGAAGAAATCTCCCTGAGGTTGGTATGAACACATTGACATTTATTTAATGAACATGGGATTCATAGGAAGAAATGTTGATCCCAACCTCTACTTCAAGGTATTCCAAGATATGCCATTTATTTTGGTTTTATATTTTGACGATATATTCTTAACAGGTAGTGAGCCTCTAATGATCAAGTGTAATAGGAAGCTAGCCTTTGAATTCGAGATGAAGGACCTTGGACTCATGCACTACTTTCTAGGCCTTGAGGTGTGGAAAAGACCTGGTGAGATTTTCCTTTCAAAAGGAAAATATGTTTTGAATTTTCTGGAAAGATTTGAAATGAAAAAATGCAAACCCATTGCCACACCAATGGAAATGAACTTCAAGAAGTTATGTGGAGAAGCTACAGGACCCGATTTGTAAAATCCATTTGAGTATAGACAATTGATTGGGGCTCTGATGTTCCTTGTGAACATTCGTCCAGACATATGCTATGTAGTGAACACATTGAGTCAATTCATGAACGAGCCCCTCCATGCACATTGGATCAATTCCAAACATATATTGATATAGATGCATGGGTCAATCACACTTGGTCTAAGATATTCTATCGGAGATGTTAAACTTCATGAATACACTGATGTTGAATGGGCAGGAAATGTTATTGACATAAGGAGTACATATGGATGTTGTTTCAGTCTTGGATCTGCCATGATATCCTGGATGAGCAGGAAACATATGTATGTAGCATTAAGCATCACTTAAGAAAGTGATATTGTAGCTAGAATGGCTAGATACAGAGCAGTTTGGTTGAGGAAGCTCTTTGGAGAGCTAGTTGAGCAGGTTCTAGACACTATAGTCATATATTGTGACAAAAAGAGTGGGATCCAACTGGCAGAGAATCCTGCATTTCGTGACTAGTCAAAGCACATAGACATTCAATATAATTTCATTCGAGACATGGTGCAGAGAAGAGCTGTTAGACTCCATCACTTATCAACAGATGAACATATTGCAGATATTCTCACCAAAGCTTTACTGAAAGGGAAGTTCTTGGTCTTTAGAGAGAAACTTGGATTGATGGATGTAACCTATCCTGATAAGGGGCATCACTGATCGAGGACACTGATCCAGTTCTTCCCACCTTTTTTTAGCTCCCAGGGTGAGGAATTTAGATAGAGGGCTCCTGGGGTTGAGGGATCTATAGACAATAAGGTATCACCCTATCTGTTACCCATATGGTTGGATTGCTTCTCTCCTATCTTCATAGGGTGGGAGACATTGCTCCCCTATTTGGTCTATGAAAATTATACCCCAATTGGCATCATACCCACAAGTTAAGCTTGTTGGGAATATCGCTCCCCGTTTGGCCAACGGGTTGAGGGTGTACTTGGGGTGTACAACCCAAGTCGATTATGATGTAGGTGTTATAGCACATGCCTAATTAGATTCATCAATGGGAAGATCAACATATAATAGGATTTGGTTGAGTTTTTCTCCCCTTTATGGTTTTGGGTTGAGAATAAGCTCCTAGATGTGATTCCAAGGTTGAATATGTGCTCCCCTGTATGATTGGATATCTTGTTGCTCGATATGGGTGGAAGCTAATGCTCCCTGATTCTTCTTATTTTATATTTGAGAGTGTCTTAGCAAATGGGTTGAACATAGATGGCCAAGGCATAATGACATCATTACAATATGATGTGATGATCCACAAACAAATATTGGCAGGTGGAATTATTCCTATTTGATAGGGAGTGTTAATTTTTTCAAATAGGGTCAAATTCCACCTTGGAAAACTTAGATGACAAAGATGATGATTTCATTGAATTCCTATTTTCGAGAGGACCAAAATCGACCTAAAGATAACCTCATTTGGAAAAGTAGAAGTTGGTTTTTGAATTGATGTACCCACTCATGTATATTGGATTAGGTTGGCCCTATGCACATATACAATTGGACAGGTCAACCTCAACATCAAGTGGATCCTCATGGAAGCCTATAAATAGAGGAGACCTGAAGCTCATTTGGGCACACTTATCGCACAATCTATTCTCCTCTTCTATTGTCTTGGTTCACACAAGTGTGATGGAGGAAATTTCATGGAAGGATCCGAAACTATAGGTCTGAGGCTCACAAGCGTCTAGGGTTTTTGTTTCTCGGCCACCCGCAATTCACTGGGAGTTTTCGTCCCCAGTCACATGCACACAATGTTCCTAGGTGTGGCTGGGAAGTCAAAGTTTCACGCATAGTAGCCTGAAGGGAGTGATCGGGACCTTGAGGCAGATCCAAAATATTTCATCCCTAGTCGCACACTTGTAGCTCTCAGTACGATTGTGAAGGCACACTACTACATTTGGCAGAAATTCCGACACTTGGTTCCGATGCTTTTGACCAAATGTCGGAAATTTTCCCAATTTTTTTCCATCCCGCCCGAAACCGTCGCTATACCGACGTCTATAGAAAAGTGTCGCAATACCGACACTTAAAAATGTGTCGCAATTGCGACGTTTGGAGGAAGACGTCGCAATTGCGACACCATGGCCTAAGGCGTCGCTATTGAGACGACTCCAAATGTCGCAACTGTGACACAATGTCTAGGTGTCGCCATTGCGACGTTTGGAGGCACCCATCGTAATAGCGACGCCTTTTCCGCCGTCGGTATAACGACACTTATTTTTGCGCTACATAAAAATACCAAACTTATATGCACGCTACATAAAAATTCGAAACTTATATGCACGCTACATAAAAATGATTTATTGTTTCGTATTTGTCGCAATAGCTACATTAACGTCTGATATCACACGCGCATTCACCCTCTGCTCTTGTAGAACAACATTTGCCCTCAGCATTCGCGCTCAGCTCTTGCAGAACAACATTTGCCCTCAGCATTCGCCCTCAGCGTTCGCCCTTAGCTCTTGCAGAATAGCATTCGCCCTCAGCTCTTACAGAACAACATTCGCCCTCAACTCTTGCAAAATGGTAAGTTCTTACTGCAGGCCCTTCCTCCTATAGTAGGGTTGACTCTATTTGGGTTTTTTTGGTCAATTCCATTGGATTGTGTTAGGCTGTGGGGTTCTCTCTAGATGTCAAGAATCAAGATTCAATACCCTCTATTATCTTCATCACCCAATACAAGATTTAAATTTTTCCCAAAGAAATGCTTATTAATTTGGCAGCCATTATTTCTCCCTGCTTTAAAAACCCTACATTTAAATGAAAACAAGCATTGCATTTCAGCTACAAAAATCTATTAGTGTTCAAATGTACATGTGTGCTACATTAACGTCTGATATCACGCGCGCATTCGCCCTCCGCTCTTGCAGAACACCATTCGCCCTCAGCATTCGCCCTCAGCTCTTGCAGAACAGCATTCGCCTTCAGCATTCGCCCTGAGCTCTTGTAGAACAACATTCGCTCTCAAGATCGCTGCAGATCTCCCGTAAATAAAGATTCGCCCCGGATTCGCCCGCCTCTTTCGCGTATCACATTCGCCCCCGCATTCGCTCCTCGCCTCTCTGCAGAACAACATTTTGCCGTCGCATTCGCCCCGCCTTCAGAACAAAGATCGCCTTCGCCTTCTGCGTAAAATGGTAAGTTCTTACTACGTCTTCCTCCTATAGTAGGGTTGACTCTATTTGGGTTTTTTTGGTCAATTCCATTGATTGTGTTAGGTCAGATGGTTCTTCTAGATGTCAAGAATCAAGATTCAATACCCTCTATTATCTTCATCACCCAATACAAGATTTAAATTTTTCCCAAAGAAACGCTTATTAATTTGGCAGCCATTATTTCTCCCTGCTTTAAAAACCCTACATTTAAATGAAAACAAGCATTGCATTTCAACTACAAAATCTATTAGTGTTCAAATGTACATGTGTGCATCACTTGTGTAGGGTATTCCTTTTCCACTTTCACATTATCCAAGAATGTGTGCAGTATAGTTCATATTTTTTGTGATTTATATTATCTTGAAAAAGGAAAGGTAAATTATTTCCATGGAAAAAGAAGGTTTTCCCTTTTTATAGGTTGTTTGGACTTACGTGGAAAAATTTATGGTATGCCTTTCATATTATGTAGTTTAAATTTGAATTACCAGATTATTCTACATGAAAATATAATTACCTATGTGATGTCCTTCATCACTAATTAAAATTATAGGGTTTCAATTTCCTAGACTCTAACTCATCTGATGCTAAATTCTAGGTTCTCATTGGTGGATCACTCTTCCATTGATTTCCTTTCCCTCCGGATCTTGTCATACTTTAAAAGTCATCAATGATACATATATTATTTCAGGTATCCCAAAAGGCTTTATAGTAGAACATATTGTGAAGTTTTTTTGACACTTGAGGATTCTTTTTAGAACTGCAACGTGGTCTATGCTATCGAGTTATATATCAAGCAACTTGTCCTTAATAACCACACTATGAGGTAGGTTCAACCAGCTTGAACTTGTTGGGACATAGCATATGAAGTTGTGTGATGAGTCCATATCACAGGTCTATTATGGTGAAAAAAGTGAAGACATGTAATGATAGTTATTATGTTAACATTAATAGAAACATTTTCGAAATTATCCATGCTATCAAGATGTCAAAATTCCAGGCATTAGGTGTCAATACTCGTAGCTAATAGATAATAATAATAATATAAAAAAATCAAAACTTTATTCTTGAAATATGATTGTTACACATTGGTAACCTAGTTCATGAGTTACTATCACCCAAATATTGCAAAACAAACTTAAAATATAAATTAAACCAACATGAGAATCCAACTAAGGGTTTCTCGACAAAATCATGCCATAACCTGGCATTTTGAAACCCAAATTTGAATCCATCATAAGCAATACAATGCAAACTCAGATGGATTTTCAATGCATGTTTGCATGCTACACTTATTCTCTGTCTAGATATCATTTTTTAAATGGAACCATTAGTCAAGCCCACAGTCCTTTTTATGTGAAAAATTTCAGCTCTATTTGAGCTCTTTTTTGCTCCACCACCTCCATAAACTAGTGTTACACGGGGTCTCGCCCCCCCACCTAGGGGTCTAGATTCCTCGCCCCCTCGCGCTCCGGGGTCTTGGGGACTTCTAGGGGATGTTTCCCTCACGCCCCCTCACGTCCCCTCACCGCCCCTTTTAGCTTATGGTTTCGTGTTAAAATTTGATGTGCCACTTAGCATATTTGAGAATCCAAGTGATTCTGATTCAGATGGTGACATGGTTGATCTTGATATATTCGTGCAGAAGTTGGATGCATAGACTAGTGGGGCATTAACTTGAGCATTTATGCTCATTTATCAGTATGATGATATCATTTGATATTCATATGTTATGTTTTATGTTTTATGTTTCAGACATAACTTATTTGCTTTTAAGTTTTATGTTTCAGACTTGAGTTGTAAACTTCAGTTTAAACTCTATTTTGAATCTTGATATAATATGTCATATGATATCTTAAACTTTATTTTCATTGTACATTGTTAGTAGTTACATTAATGATTATATAGTTACAAACTTACAAACTTACATGCATGATCGTATGATGTATGTTTTAACTTTTAACTTTTAAATTTGTTTCAATTATATGATTCATCATTCATCGATTTGTAATTTTATCATTTATGATTTATCTTTCATGATGCAAGTGTATGATGACTGTATATACATTCCTTGCAAAAATATAGTTACATTTTAAATATTAAATTTTATAATTTTTATGACCCCGACGTCCCACCACGTTTCCTGAAAATTGGTAGGGAGCTTTTGCATAGGCCGCTCCCGCGCTCCCTCGTCCCCTCGCTCCCACCTCCAGGGGACTTGGTGGAACATTGCCATAAACATATGCAAAAATATATCATGATCTTGGAATTCCATTACATATGTATGTGCCAATGTTCCATAATCTTGCCCCATCATCAATTTAAGAAATTTCCATTGACTATCAAATTATGGAGGGGGGAACTTTTTGCTGCAACATTTGGCTCAAAATCAGGGACCATCTTCGTATGAGGTGAATGAGAACTATAGATATTTGAAGAAGTAGATTAGTGCCATTTCCTCTGGCCATGGAGTCATATACAGTCATCCATCACAAAAATTTGTCTTTGTTCATTCTCACCTTGAAAGTTGCAAAAAATCATGCCCTAATTGAAACGACACTAAATTTGAAAGATATAATAAAAATGCAAGCTAGAAGTGCTCTATTAATACAAAGGGAAAACCTTCCTACCTACCCTAACTGAGATAAATTTTGATTGAATAGGAAACATGATATTTCCTATGGAGTTGATCCAACAACTTGTTAAATGTATGGGACTAAATCATGCATTTGATTTCCAGGGAAACATGCGCATGAAGAGAAAAAGTGCAGAATTAATGAAAAATCCATACATGCCACTTATAAAAACTACACCGAAAGGTCAAAAAATACTTAAGGCCTTAACTTAATTTGAATCCAAAAATGACAAAACAGGATTAGTGAAAACACGAGAGTGGTGTGGGTGAACAATATAAATAAAAAGTGAAGATACCTTTCCCCAAGATGCCTTTGTCACCGTTGTATGAAAACATTTTTTCCTTTCCCTTTATACATGCAAGTGAATGCATTATAGGTATGGTGTTTTCCCAGAATAGGAGAAGCCTACTTAAATATATCATTCGTGGATTGAATGTTTTGGTGCCTTAATGTGCAATGACATGTTTCCAGGACTGAATTCAATGCAAGGCATATTTGAAACTCTAACTCTGTCTTCCAGTGTCTTATTAGAAATTATTTCAGTTTTCATTTTGTGTTTTCAAGTTAGGTATTGTTTTCAAGTTTTTACATTTATAATTTTATTGCAATGTGGCAGACTGATTAGAGCAGTGCAGGAACAACCCCGAGACAGGATGATCGCGGAAAGAGGCCAGCGGAAGAACATGTAAAGTGCCAGCATTGCTCTATCTTTAGGTATTTTAGTTATTTACATAATTGAAATAATATTAATTTTGTTCAAATATGCAGACACCTAGCCATGGTACGCTTGATGATTCCCTCTTTGAGGAAGAGCTTTCTTCATCCCTATCTCCAGTGTTCTTGTTGCAAAAAAAGGCACGAGATGCAAGGTCGGAATTTAATGCTTTGATAGACGCGCCTCAAACACCTGAAACATAAGAGAGGATACAACATCTTATGAGGCAGCTAGAAAGATATCAGGTAATAATAAAAAGTCAAAAGGATATTTTTTTTGTTCTGCATGAGATGAATTGTGATAGTTTGATTTTTAATTTTTACATTGACTTTAAACTAACAAAAATTTCTTTTGTATGTAGCGTTTTCTGGCATTTACTGAACCCGGTGTTGGTGGTAGTGGGACACAAGGGCAAGAGATTGCCCAACAACCCTCTCGTACACCTTCTACTCCTTTAGGTGCTAGCCAAGAAACACACCCTGCCCAAGCTGACACCCAGCCAACTGCTGAACGTGTTGGCAATGATGAGGCTTATATGGCCAACTACATTATTGTGTTTCCTGGAGCTACACATGTCAGCTCCACAGGGACCATTAATGGCACGTTGTTGGTGAACGATGAGGGTGTCCCTATAAAGCATGTACAACTCCCAGGTAAATTTTAATATTTTAACTATTTCATGTACTTCATCTAAAACATATTTATCATGATTTTTATTTTTAAATTAATGATAATATCTTCTTTTTTTTTGGTTTTATTCTGTGTAGGAAACAATGAGTTCTACAGGATTCTGGAGAGCCATGCGTTGGTAATTTTTGGCCCAACCATACGTACAGGGTGGAATTCCCAGAATTCCAACCTGAAAAAAGAACTTCTAGATTATCTAGAAGCCCTTTTTGGGGTCGGCACATTTGACAGAAAAGCGGTGGCTCAGGTAGCCGGCAAATATTTGAAATATACTAGGGACACCTATAGGACGCAATTGCAATTTAACCCTAGATATGAGCGTCCTCTCGCAGTTTCAGAGAGTGAGTGGAGAGCACTCATCCATGACGGAAAAGAGAAAAGGGGAAAGAAAGAAGGAAAAATGCCAACTGGACCCGCAAGGTAAATTACAACTTTAATTCAATAGCTTTAATTTTCTTTATGTCTAAAATAAAAGTGTGCTACGTCATATCTGACTTCAATATTTTGATGCTAGGTTGCCTAACACCTCAAAGGCAACCAAAGCTAGGATTGAGAAAAAGGGCTATCACAAGCTCGGCCAGGGTGGCTACTTGAAATTAGCTGCAAGAATTGTAATTAAGTAGCTAAACATCTTATAATTAATTGTATCGCCTTCCAAAGTTTTTGTAATCCTATCAAATATGATTAAAAATACATAATCATATGTAATGTAGGGTGATGACTTCGGAACAGAAACTACAGAGGAAGATAAAAATATCGCTTTCCATTTCGGCTATCAAGCCGTAGTTGAACGTCGCAGAAGCTTGGGGCAGGTCCCAAGATCCAGAATGCCTGATAAGGTAAAACATTAACCTTTCAATATGTTTGCTTTCGTCCATAAATTTAATGTCTAACAACTTTGTTTAAATCAGGGGAGCAGCACTACCGACGAGGCAAATAACCCAGTTTTAGAGCCAGATGTAGATGATCCTCTCATGCAACCTGATCATTGTAGTGGGGACCAGGCCGACAATGCTGCTATCAGTGAGGGCCGTGACGGTAATTAATTTCCACTTATAATTTTTTTCTAATTATACCTTGATGGTTGTCCTTATAACGTTTTTTGTTTAAATGACAGAGAATGTTTCCCTTGAGGATCTTACCACCAGAGAGGAAGACAGTGCAACAGTCCCAACGGCGACAACTGGTGCACCAGGTAAATAATCTCATTGCAATTTTTTTTATTAATATTACCGAACTAGTTCAATGATATTTAAAAACTGATAATTAAAATTTAATATTAGCTGTTTTTGTAGGCGATGCCCCGTCATTGGATGAGACCAGACATTGTGACAACGCAACTAGGTCAGCGGCGACAACTGGTGCACCAGGTAAATAATCCCATTGCAATTTTTTTTATTAATATTACCGAACTAGTTCAATGATATTTAAAAACTGACAATTAAAATTTAATATTATCTATTTTTGTAGGCGATGCCCCGTCACTGGATGAGACCAGACATCGTGACAACGCAACTAGGTCAGCGGCGACAACTGGTGCACCAGGTAAATAATCTCATTGCAATTTTTTTTATTAATATTATCGAACTAGTTCAATGATATTTAAAAACTGACAATTAAAATTTAATATTATCTGTTTTTGTAGGCGATGCCCCGTCACTGGATGAGCCCAGACATCGTGAATATGCAACTAGGTCAGCAATGCGGGTTGAAAGGCACGAAACAGGAGCAGAGCACGATGATATTGATGATGTAATTAGGAGCTTTAAAAATAGGAAGAAGAAAAAGAAAATTTGACAATGTAAAATATTGTATTATCATAAGACAAACGTTACCATACTTGGAACGTTTTTTTGCGTTATATAAAAAACTCATTTATCATACTATTTTTATGTCAAGCATTAATTGCAATGTTTCCTTGCATACTTTTTGTTGAATTGTTTTTTTATTAGTTATTGAATTTTTTTTTTATGCTCATGAAAGTAAAAAATGAAATATAGATTGGGTATTGGGGAATTGAGAGTGATGTGAGGGGGGGGAGGAGCCATAGGAGCTTCCACCTTCACGTTGTTGGCCCTGTTTAGTAGAGAATAATTTATTGGAGTGATTTAATCTTGGAGCAAACCTCCCTCGATCCAGCGTAGCAAAAAAAAAGTCACTGTTGACTTAGTTGCTACTCTTTCAGATCGTGGGAGGCTTGTTCCAAGTTCATGCGACTCCAATAATTTTTTCTTGAAACGAAGAGGAGCTTATTCAGGTATGTTTTTACATTTTCAACATATGTTCTAACATTATCATAAGAATGCATCTTAGAGTAAAAAATACTACCTCAATTACTTGTATTTATTGTATAGATAATGATGGATTTTGATTGACTTGGCAGTGCAGGTACAAATCCTCTTGCATCATGAGGAATACAACTTGTCAACCAGGGTCATGTCCAGAATATTTTTGCTTGTGCGCTTGACCAGGTTCGTAATGTCACATTTTGTAAGTTCCTTTACAGTTCATAATTCAATATTAAGCTTGTTCATGATTATTATCTAGGTTTTTTGTATGTGTTTTTTCATCTATTAGATTGTAAGCAACTCTGCATGTTTCCTGTTGTTCACTATGATTTCTCCCATTACCACTCCCAGGATGAATCCGACTTTATTGTTACATAGGTTACTTTATTGTTACTATGATTTCTCCATTTACGATTTCATAGGTTACATCATGTAAAGTTGTCAATCTCAAGTTGGTGATGAGCTTTAGTTCTCTAGATTTGGGGCTTTTCTGATATTTTCTCCCTCATGTCATTCCTGCATCACCTCGTTGTTTGAGCATGCCAATTTTCTACCACTTGTACCAATTGGCACATGTCAATCTTTGAGTGGTGCCACATTTCACCTATTTTCAGTGAGAGTTTAGGGTTTCTCTAACATAGCTTCATAAATCCGATTCAGTGCCTGCTTGAATATTGTCACATAATACTTATGGTTTGGATTGATGAGCATGTTCTGAATGGTTGGTTGATTCATAAGAACTACCCATATAGTCATCTTGAAATATTTCAGAAGGTTTCTCGGGTTTCCTTTTTCACCGTTTCTAGTGGGTGGGATGGTGTGGGGTGATCCATCAATACTAGTGCTCTTGTAGTAGGGAATTTGTTTTTGGGGATATAAAGGAGCATTTGATGTATATATCCCATTGGATGCATTCATAGATGGGCACGAGAGGTCAAGAATTTAAATTAAAAATATGCAACCTCTAGCATGGCAACCTGAAGGCCGCGAGAGACACTGGTTAAAGATTGTTTTGTGTTGGCCTTAATATAGTTGTGATTTATTTCTATTATCTTAATGCAAATATATAGTCCGGTCTCATTAAAATGAGGATTGTGGTTGTATTTCTCTTTGGTTTTTTCTCTCTTAATGCTCCAGAAGTTGCCAAAAGTTGCGATAGTTGTTTAGTTTGCTTGTTACAACTTAAAAGTGGTTTTTAGCAATGGGAGTCATGTTTTTTAAGGTTCATACTAATATGAAGATATTGTAATTCTATATTCAGGATAAGAGAAGATGGCCTCTGCTTTGGGCAGCATGACAACAATTGCCACATCTACCTCATTGGGTAACAATGGAAAGGGGAAGAAGTTGGGTGCAATGTTTGATAATTATGGCAGACAATTGTCTTCTCTTTCAGTTTTTTCACCCATTTCCTTTAATCGCTCAAGAAGAAGAGGGACTTTGAGATTACGTGAAAGAGAGAAGGTAGTTAATACAAGAGTTATGGAAAAGGAGTTGTACTTCAACAAGGATGGCTCAGTGACAAAAAAATTGCAGGTCAGAGAAAAAATTATGTTTAAAGGAAGGTCACCTGCACGTGAAACTTCATTGCGGTGGATCTTTCCTTGTCCACTTATATTCAATTTTAATGTGTTATTTTAATTTTTCATGGAGGGTTGTTTTGGCATATGGTCTGGCATTCAATTGCACACTTACCGAAAGCATTGTCAATTTGTCTTGCAGGCGGTGTGAACAAACTTGCTGATCTTGTTGGAGTCACCCTTGGGGCTAAGGGAAAAATGTTGTCTTGGAGAGAAAGCATGGTTCTCCGAAAATAGTTAATGATGGTGTGACAGTAGCTAAGGAGGTAATTTGTAGATGTGTGCTCTGGTTTTCTTTTTAACGTTGTATTAGTTCCCCCTCTTAAATGTCTTATATTTGGTAGGCATAATTTGAAAACTCAAAGGTGAAAGGAAACATATTTGTTACCTAGTGGTCTACTTGGCTTATGGACTAGCCACATTAGAGTAATGCATAAAGTTTTTCACAACAATAAAAGGAAAGGGTTATGGCTGAGTCAAATTTTATTGTTATTGACAGTGTAATGAAATGTATCTCAATGCTATGGTTTTGGCCTTTTATTGGTTGAATTAGAGGACCCAGTTGAAAATATTGGGGCCAAGTTGGTAAGGCAAGCTGTGGCAAAGACAAATGATTTAGCTGGGGATGGAACCACAACATCTGTTGTTCTTGCACATGTTGGAATATTGAAAAATTCCAGAACAATGAATGGAAAATAAATCTCCCTTCCTCTAACACAGAGAAAATAAAAATTTCTTTGACAGGAGACAGAGTTTCAATACTTTGAAAACAAACTTCTATTCCTTTCAATAACTCAAAAAAAAACTATTACACTTCTTCCTCACTGAGAGGGATTACAAAATTATGACTGCTACAAAACGCAGTGCATAAAACCAACTCATTGTCTATTCAAAACAAACATACTCTGTCTCTAAAACACTCTGCTGTGTTTTTCACTTTCGCACTGTTGTGCATACACACTTAAAAAGTTACACTCAGTCTTTCACTTTTTACACACTGCTGTGTAATAAAAAATTTACGTACTGTCTATAAAAAAAACTACCAAGCTTTTTTGACCTTTTTATTTTTATATGCCGTAACATATAAAACATATTATAATAAACCCTCTTTTAAAAAAAATAAAATTAAAACTAAATTCTATGGCCCACCTTTCATTTTTCATATGATATATATATATATATAACATATGTTTAAAACATATGTATATATTAAACTATCAAAACATTAAAGAACCCTTTCCGTCGGACTTCAAAAGTATGAATAGATTGAATTTCAAACCAAATTCGCGTTCCAAAATGGGATGCTGACGTCTGCCTAATTTTAACTCGAATTCTCAATCCAATGTGCCCTATAAAAAAATCGGGTCCGGTTTTCAGGTTTTCAGATTCCCTTCAATTTCATGCGATCCAATATTAATGCTCCACGTGTCCTCCTTTTGAATTTACAAAACTGTCGGGTAAATTTCTGTTTGTTTAATTTCTGGTTGGTGAATTGCGTTAATGCCGGTTGTTGTGTTTAAATACAATCTTGTACAGAAATATGGCTGCGGCCGTCTACAAAAAAAACTTGCAGGAATTTTAAATGCTGAATTAAATTTCTGGATGGCATGCAAGCAACCTCCAAAAAAAATGTTGCTGCTGCATCCGTCCTTCTGCTGCAGCAGTTGAAGTTAAAATTCAACAGCACAGGGTTTAATAAGTGAGGGTGTAAAGGTAACTTTTTGTCGATAGTACTGGATTAAGACCATCTATTCATTTTTGTAGGGTCTTATGGTGTTTGGTTTTTTAGTTTTGGGTTGGGCTTATTGAGTCTAAGATAGTTTTTGAGTGAAAAAATTGCTATCAGGTATTAAAAATTTTTGGTTCTTTTGTCAAAATTTATGAGCTTGTTAGGAAATACAAAACTGAAAATGGTTGTATCTTAAATTTGTGGAAAATAATTTGAAATGAAACCTTTTTGTTTAGGTTTTTGCAGCAGGTGCAAACCCCATTCAAATTACTAGGGGCATTGACAAGACAATAAAGGCCCTTGTTTTGGAACTCAAAATTTTGTCAAAGGAGGTAAACGCTTGCCTTTTGAGTAGGCTAGTTTTCCTTTTTGCTGATGGTTTGGTTGTATCTAATTGAATTAGTTGCCTAAGGTATTTTTGGTTGCAAACTCCTTTTCATTTTTCATACAGTATTAGCCTTGTGGAATACATTTGATTGTGTGGTATTGTTAGATCTACAACATTTGTAGTTGTTTAGTCTTATGGCCGAGGTGCACTTTTATTGTGGAAATAGTTGATGCAATATTGTCATTTAATCCTTACTGCAGGGTAGCATGTTGAGAAGTTTCTTGTGAAACATTTGGTATTCAAAATGACACTTGATCCTATACAGCATCATGCACTTGACTTCAAAATCCATATTCAAAGTGTGCCAGACAATTCTTGCAAAATTTCAAATATTTATGTTGTTTTAAACCATTATCTTTTTCATGTATTGGATGCTGAAAATGTGAAAAAGACTTTGGTATGAAACCAACTGGTGAATAATTTCCAGCACAATAACCACTTCCAAGACATGATTTAGAAGTAGAACAAATGTGCTTATGAAGCATAGAAAGATATCCTTGATGCATTGTCAATGTTTGGCTAGGGTTATTTTTGGAGAAAATAACTCTTTATTCCTAGAATAGTGATCTTCAATACAAGTAAATGCTAGAGAAGAGAGATCATCGTGTGACGCAACAAAACTGAAATTGGACCCCTAAGGAGAGCTGGTGTGTCTACAATCACTCTGTCAACATTTTCCCTTGGTTTACCCCGTTCTTTTCCTCCAACCTGAGTCTTAATTGACTTCTTCTTTCTTTGGGTTTATTTATCAAATTCATAGAATTTGATAAATAAATACTATCCACAATGGTTGGAATTTAATTTATATTCCCGACTTTATATTATCTCCAATCCTTATAACCAATGTTTAACTTTCAACACTTTGTATTTATACTCTACGTTTCTTTTTAAATAAATAACTTGTAATGAACTTTCGGCTCTATATTTCACCACCCAGCTTTACAACAATCATGCTCCAGACTTATGCTAATTATCCGCCAATCGTTTAATTAAACAATTTCATTATACTCCGGCCCCACCTATATATATCAATAACCAATCAAACACTCGTATCGTACCTGGCTATCCTCCGCACACCTTAGTTAACCTCCGGGAAAGTTCAATGTGCGACCACCGTCCGATGGCCCTTCTCCAAATCAACGACTCTTGGCAATTTCGCTCGGCTTCCGACGTCGGGCTTTAACATGCGATGGCGCGGGTTAAACGGTGCTTTTTCGGGGGTCACTTCGCCACGTGTCACTTTCCCTATGGAATCGCTTGCGAATAGGAAATACTGCCTACGCCGCAAAAGCGGTGCGATATGGGCAAACCGCTTTTGTGATTCCGCTCGTGGTTTTGGTAGAGGGCTTGACCACGGGTGCATGTCTGGTTCCGCTATCCTTTTGTTTGTTAACTCATGTCCAATCCTCGTGTCAGGTTCCGAAAGCACAACAATTTTGTCTCTTTATTAAGCGGGATTTTATATTTGAACAAGCCACGAATTCCTATTTCTCACACACTGGCTTGGATATTTTTACATAAAAATGATTGTTCTCAATAATTATTTATATAACTTTTCCACATGTTTAGTGGTATTCCCATGATTTATTATAAATATGTGTATTATCAAACAGAAAACCAACACAAATTTTATAAGATGGGATCAAACAAAATTGTTCTTAAGTCGAAATTGCCGATCAAACGGCGATAAACCATAATTCAAACCAAATTCGCGTTCCAAAATAGCCTGCTGACGTCGGCCAATTTTGTGACGCGAATTTCTTATCAAATTCGCCCTGATATTTTACGGGTCCGGATTTCCACTGCGCGAGCGGCCCAAACAAAGATCCGCTCCAATCAATTTCTGCCACGTGTCCTCAATAAAACTTGCCCTGCTCCCTGCTGCGGGTGCATTCGATGGCGTTTAAGGTGATGGGACATGGATATGGCGATTTCATATCATTTGCATTAGCATTTAACGTTGTTCAACTAAATTTTCACATCAACCCGTTTAATTAATTGCGACTAAGCAGAGTAGATCGCATCATGCATCGGTCACAAAAATGGCGTTTAGATATGGTTTTTCAGACGAGCCGATTGCTGGATTACACTGCCTGCTAACTGTGACGATAAGGAGAAGTGGCCACCTGAACTGCTGCCTAGACCTTGCTGCATATCTGCATTTCTCTCGGTTCTGTCTCTGTTTGTCTTCCTCTGTTAATTGGAATTCCGCTTCTCCATCTCCTCTTGTGCCCACTGCGCCTGAGACTGCACCCATGCTCGTGCGTCATAGGATGCAAGTGTCAGGGGAGACTAGAGGTCAGCCTCGGCGCGTCCTCCAAATTTCCTCACCGTAGCCGACTTCCCGCCTGGGCCGAGTGATTACTTAGGGTCGAGATATCCAAATACTAGGAGGGCTGGCTCGCTTGTAGCATCCAAGCCACCGTATGGATCTCCGCTCCTGGCTTCCCCACCGCTAGTTCACCTTCTCCCACGACGCGCACTGCGCAATTTTCCTTTAATTTCTCTCTCAACCGCCCGTGAATCACGGCTTTAGTCACTGTGGTCTTCCACGAGGAGGCCCAAACGGAGGAAGAATGCACTCGTCCGGCGGGTCTGAGCTCGGAAAAAGCCGGCCAGCATTCGGGCCTTCAGGAGGGGAGCCGTGGCATGCATGTGGAGGTAGCACCTAGCGATCCCGGACCTTCCGAATTAGGATGGTGCCGAATCGTGGAGGAACCAGCGGTGGATTAGTTTGGTTAATTTGTTTTTCTTGCTTAGCAGGCCCAGTTAATTGGGCTGCTTTTAGTTTATTTTACTGTGCTGGACCTTTAAGTAATATTTTTGAATTCTGTAAATTAAACATTCAAGACTGGTTTCCCCGTATGAGGGAAATCTTCTTAATTTTTTGATTTTTTGATGACAAATTTGCCATGAGTATGGCCAGGCAATGTTTTTGACTTCGGTGTAATTTTATTCGCAATGTTAATAGATTAACTTTACTTGGAATTCTCACATGATTAGCGTTTTTCTTGATTTGTTCAAGGATTTTGGGTACTTTAATTTGTATTTAGAACAATGGACGTCGGTACTCTATCTGTTGCTTTACTGTTCTACATACTACTATTTCACTTTCTTATAGATGCCTCGGGCATATTTGAATGCTTTCTCAGATTGTCGATAATCTCCATGTGGACCGTTACCGGATTTTATATCATGTCCCTGTATGTGACATGGGGTATTTTTCTATCATTGTCTGGGGTGGGACTTCCACTTTTCTGGATGGATATTTGGGTTCCAATCTTCAGATGTGAAAATGTAATGACTTCATGGACTGTTTTACTTCATATAATATATTCAAAATAACGTTTTTTCTCTTCTTAAAAAAAAATGATTAATGTTTATCATTCTACCTTCAAAACTAGCGATGCTGGTCTATGTTGCTGGTTTATTGATATGGTCTGATGGTCTTTTTATATTTTGGACATATCACACTCCTCACATGATTAGCGTTTTTCTCTGTTTAAGGATTTTGGGTACTTTAATTTGTATTTGGAACAATGGACGTTGGTACGTACTCCATCCGTTGCTTTACTATTCTACATACTGCTATTTCACTTTCTTATAGATGCCTTGGGCATATTTGGATGCTTTCTCAGATTGTCGATAATCTCCATGTGGACCGTTACTGGGTTTTATATCAAGTCACTATATGTGACATGGGGTATTTTTCTATCATTGTCTGGGGTGGGACTTCCACTTTTCTGGATGGATATTTGGGTTCCAATCTTAAGATGTGAAAATGTAATGACTTCATGGATTGTTTTACTTCATACAATATATTCAAAACATCGTTTTTTTCTCTTGTGAAAAAAAAAATGATTAATGTTTATCACTCTGCCTTCAAAACTAGCGATGCTGGTCTATGTTGCTGGTTTATTGATATGGTCTGATGGTCTTTTATATTTTGGACATATCACACTCCTCACATGATTAGCGTTTTTCTCTGTTGCAGGATTTTGGGTACTTTAATTTGTATTTGGAACAATGAACGTCGGTACTCTATCTGTTGCTTTCCTATTCTACATAATGCTATTTCACTTTCTTATAGATGCCTCGTGCATATTTGGATGCTTTCTCAGATTGTCGATAATCTCCATGTGGACCGTTACTGGGTTTTATATCAAGTCGCTGTATGTGACATGGGGTATTTTTCTATCACTGTCTGGGGTGGGACTTCCACTTTTCTGGATGGATATTTGGGTTCCAATCTTCAGATGTGAAAATTTAATGATTTCATGGACTGTTTTACTTCATATAATATATTCAAAACAACGTTTTTTCTCTTGTGAAAAAAAAAATGATTAATGTTTATCACTCTGCCTTCAAAACTAGCGATGCTGGTCTATGTTGCTGGTTTATTGATATGGTCCGATGGTCTTTTTATATTTTGGACATATCACACTCCTCACATGATTAGCGTTTTTCTCTGTTGCAGGATTTTGGGTACTTTAATTTGTATTTGGAACAATGAACATCTGTACTCTATCTGTTACTTTACTATTCTACATACTTGCTATTTCACTTTCTTATAGATGCCTCGGGCATATTTGGATGCTTTCTCAGATTGTCGATAATCTCCATGTGGACCGTTACTGGGTTTTATATCATGTCCCTGTATGTGACATGGGGTATTTTTTTATCATTGTCTGGGGTGGGACTTCCACTTTTCTGGATGGATATTTGGGTTCCAATCTTCAGATGTGAAAATGTAATGACTTCATGGACTGTTTTACTTCATATAATATATTCAAAACAACGTTTTCTCTCTTGTGAAAAAAAAATGATTAATGTTTATCACTCTGCCTTCAAAACTAGCGATGCTGGTTTATTGATATGGTCTGATGGTATTTTTATATTTTGGACATATCACACTCCTCACATGATTAGCGTTTTCTCTGTTCAAGGATTTTGGGTACTTTAATTTGTATTTGGAACAATGGACGTCGGTACTCTATCTGTTGCTTTACTATTCTACATACTGCTATTTCACTTTCTTATAGATGCCTCAGGCATATTTGGATGCTTTCTCAGATTGTCGATAATCTCCATGTGGACCGTTACTGGGTTCTATATCAAGTCCCTGTATGTGACATGGGGTATTTTTCTATCACTGTCTGGGGTGGGACTTCCACATTTCTGGATGGATATTTGGGTTCCAATCTTCAGATGTGAAAATGTAATGACTTCATGGACTGTTTTACTTCATATAATATATTCAAAACAACGTTTTTTCTCTTGTGAAAAAAAAATGATTAATGTTTATCACTCTGCCTTCAAAACTAGCGATGCTGGTTTATTGATATGGTTTGATGGTATTTTTATATTTTGGACATATCACACTCCTCACATGATTAGCGTTTTTCTCTGTTCAACGATTTTGGGTACTTTAATTTGTATTTGGAACAATGGACGTCGGTACTCTATCTGTTGCTTTACTATTCTACATACTGCTATTTCACTTTCATGGACTGTTTTACTTCATATAATATATTCAAAACAACGTTTCTCGTCTTTTAAAGTTTCAATTTTTTTTTTTAAAATTGAACCCTCCGTCGGTCTACCGACACCTTGTAGACGTCGGAACTGCGACAACCTAGAAACGTCAGAAGAGAGAAAGTATGAAAACGTCGGACCACATTTCGTCGGAATTGCGACATATTACAAACGTCGGAATAGCGATGTCCCAAACGTCGGACCACATATCGTCGGAATTGCGATAGATTACAAACGTCGGAAGAGCGACGTTCCAAACGTCGGACCACATATCGTCGGCATTGCGACATCTTACAGACGTCGGAAGAGCGACGTCCAAAACGTCGGACCACGTTGGGTCGGAATTACGACGGTTTACAGGTGTCGGAAGAGCGACGTTCCAAACTTCGAACCACATTTCATCGGAAGTGCGACAGTTTACAAACGTCAGAGGCGCGACGGTTTGTGAGACGTCGGAAGAGTGACGCTTGTTCGGAAGCGACGGAAGAAGTGTCGATAGTGCGACACTTTTTACGTGCATCGGAACTGCGATGGCATGACAAACCACGGTTTGTCCGCCCTCGAACTGTCGCTCTTGCGACGACTATGTGTTGGAATAGCGATGAATTGGTCGTCGAAATTTCGGCCAAATTCTCTAGTGGCAGAGTCACATGCACAAACACTTGAAGGGTGGGCATGGGGGTTTGAAGCAGACATGGGTCAGTTTATTGCACATTGACAGTTCTCCTGGGAGCAACCAACCTCTCACATACAATATCTCATGGAGCGACCGGGAAGTTATAGTCCCTCGTAACATATCTTGATGAGTGCGACCAGGGTTTTAAACTAGAGTTTAATAGTTAACCACATTTGACTACAATTGCATGATGGTTGGATGGTTTCTCTCTATTGTACAATAATACTGAAAATCTGCTTCTATTTTGTATTAGGTAAATATTTGATGGAATTTTATGTATTGGGCTCATTGTATTCTCTGCTGGAACATTTTATGTTGATTTAATAAGAAGAAGGTTTTAAAGGGTTTTCCCTATAGGGGGTTTTTCCCTGGTCTTTGACCAATCTGGCGTCTCTTATGGTTGTGCTATTGTCTCCTTTGTAATTTCTTATATTTTTCTATCTTCAGTTACTCCTTATGATTGGAAATGGTGTTAATAATTAGACGCACTTCTTAGTGAAGATTTGAATTGGGCTAAAGTAATTGAAACAACAAAACAATATGAAATATTAACACTTTTTTAAGGCTATTTCCACATGTATTCTAGCACATGTATATATCTCATTTTGTCTCAACTTAGTAAATGGAGTTTCCTACTTTGTCTCTAGTAGTTTTGAGAATGGTTTTACCCCAAAATATCATAGGAAGGCATGAGCTTAACCCATCTATGGGTGGCCGTGATTTCCATATTTGGATAAAGATTAATGGTCCAGTGGGAAAGAAACATGCCCCAGATATTCATAAAGTATATGATTGATTTTAAAATCTAATCCTTGGCTTCTTCACATTCAAATATGAAGAAGAAAACCAAAGTAAACAAGTTGATATGAAAAACCTTAATTTTTAGATGCTGTTGGAACAGGGTCCCCTAAAAGCTGTGAATTTTGTATAAATTTTGTATATTGTGGTCTTAATTAGTCTAACACAGGGGTTTTGAGGTGGCTCAAAGCCCCTAATGCATTGTAACGGGTCAAGGGTAGACCAATAGTCTACAAACCAAAGTTTGCGGACCATTGAATGTGTAGGCTAAATCGGTATAAATAGATGAACCTTTTTGAGTCATAGGCAGGAAAGAATAAAGATTGATGGTAAGCACGAATTGTTAGATCTGTTGTTGGGTTTTTTGGGGAAGGACTCCTGCTGGCTGTGTGCGCGAAGCTCCTTAGTCCTGTTGTGTGTGGACCCTGCTGGCTGTGTGCGTAGGCGGTATTTCAGGATTGTAAGGAGATTTTGGTATTAATATATATGTGAAGTACTATTGATATCTGATGTGATATGGATCTGTTCTGTTATAATTTATGCGAACTTGGGTTGTATGATTAAGATGTGAAAATATCTGTTTGATAGCTGCGAGAGTATCCTTGTTTCTGTTATATGAATCTATGATTTTTTGATTACTGCGATTTTAGTTGTTGTACTGATAGATTGGTATTATGCACGTGGATGTAAAGATAATTATTAGAAATGAGCTCTGCGATATAAGTCTGTAACTAGATTTATTAAATGTGAAGCTGATAAGATGGGAACTAAGCTCTGCTTGACTTACCTGCTCTCTCTTAGGGTGCAGAAACCTGGTTCCAGCACCCTCCCATACTGCTTCGGGTGAGACTTTGGCCACCGCAAGCAGGTCACTGATGAAAGGGCCAGTAGTATCGGGGTTTGTTGGCAAACCTTAACATCCAAACGTGGTTCAGGACCCCTCGAGCCAACAAATGGTTCTATTGCCGGGATTGGGAGCATTTTGAGAGAGAGATCGGGTAATGCTAAGAACAGACTAGAGACCTGTGAAGAAATAGATTGAAGAGTGGTTCGAAAAGAAAATTTAGGAATTCGCAGTAAGAGAGAATCGCAGTGCAAAGCTAACCACATAGAAGTGGAAGAATAAGTACATTTTCACAGAAATCTATGAAATTTTCTTTGTGACATTTGCAATCGAGCTTCAGGAGTGGCTCGCAAGGCTCGTAGATTTCCAAAAGTGCTGGAAGGATGAACAGGTCACACAATGGACCCCAGAGATGATTCAGCAGTTAGAGAAGACTGATAACACCATCACTCGCACGATAGATCATTGGGTGGACAATGTGATAGGAGGGTTCGTGACAGAATTTGCAATTGATCAATTTTTGTCCTACTCTGAGGTGGAATGAAGATTCTTCAAGGGGTTCTAAGGTAAGTTTCTAAAAACTCTGCCATTACCGATTAAGATATTGTTGTGCGAAAAAAGAATCCTATGTAGTCACACGAAGTGAATGAGCTCCGATCTAAGCGAGGGTACAACGCGCACTGATAAATACTACAGAACCAATAAGGAAGGAGATCGATCTATCTACAGTCCAGTAAGAAATTCTGCTACGCATAGCTCTCCATCTACGCCACCGTCGAACCCTCATACGGGTAAGAACTCACCTCCTCCACCACCGGAAGACGATATGGCCTCACACATGAAGCTACCCACTTTCAAGGGCGTAGGGGATGAAGGTATGGATCGATTCTCTTTTGTAGTAGGATCGATATGGACTGCGCAAAACGTAGCTATTGATGCAGTAAAAAGGGCGCAGCTATCCCTTGCCTTTGAAGGAAGGGCCTTGGACTGGTATATGGGATACATTGACCAGCATGCTAATGCAACCATTGAAGAGATTAAGAATGCTTTGAAACAACAGTTCAAGAAGCCCAAGTCCTACTCGGAGATAGTGAACGATTTAAAGGATTTCAAGCAAGGACCGTCCAAGTTCGTATGGGAGGCTGACCAACGGTTAAAAAAGGTAATTAGAGAAGGAGTATTTCTGTACGAGGACAGGCAGCACACGGAGTGGTTCATTTCTATGTTTCTGGCCCACCTGCGCATGCCAATGGGACATCAAGCCATTGAATCGTAGGAAAAGGCCTTGGAAATTACGATGAAGCTAGAAGCTGCACCAAGAGATGATACCTAGTTAGGAGTGCAACAGATACAAGGCTAGCTAGAAGCAATGCATATAGAGATACAGAATCTGTGGAAGGAGCGAGGAACGGAGGCTAGCCTTGAAAGATAGTGCATACGATGCAGGGTGAATGGAAACACCAAGGATAACTGTCCTCTGCTAGTAGACTACATATAGGTTGGGAGACCCAGTCTGTTGCGACCTAGGGAAGCTGCAGGACCAAGTGGACCGGTGCTTCGGTTCGATGATTGTCGCGTTGTTGGATTGCACAATACCAACCACTGCCCCAACCTTGCCACATATGCCCCATAAATAAAGCAACAATGGTGCAGGTTCTGTAGATCTGTAGGCCATGATGAATTGAATTGCTAGACGTATGATATGATGATAGATCGAGGAAATCTATATAGGGTACAGTCGGTCTGTCCTATCCAAGATCCTCCTTGGGCGTAGGTGGCTCCCAAGCTAGGGGCGGGGGAGGGGGCTGAGGTGGAAGCGCAGGTAAGGGGAGAGGACAATTGATTTTCTATAACTATGGAGAAATATGGCACTTTGCAAGGGACTGCGTGAACCCTGCGAGACAATCCTATAGATACTGTAGATAGCTGGATCATGTGATTGAAGATTTCCTGGTTTTGATAGCCAAGATACAGGAGAAGTAGCATACACCTACGCAGAATGTACAAAGGGTCAAGGCAGAACCTCAAGATAAAGGACCAAGTGTTAATGTTATAACACGCAGCGGCATGGCCACCAGAGGAGCTGCGGAGAAAGCTGAGGCAGAGCCTCTCATCCATAAAGCAGTTGTTAAACAAGAAGGGTTGGACTTACAGAAAGAAAAGGAAAAATTTGTTGCAGCTCACCAAGACTTTGCTAAGGTTGAGGCACCTACTCCTCACGCCCCTGCGAACCCCTAAGCATATGATGAGGTCAAACCATTCCTGCAGGCATGTATGAAGTTGTTATGCAACCAAAGGGCTGTAGAAAACCTCAAAGCCTTGATAGACAGCTGCACAGAAAAGGAAACCCCAGCTATGGAAGTTAAGGAAGTACACAAAATGTATAAGCATAAGAGACGCACTGGCAGGGAGATGCGGTTAACTGTGCAGATTGGTGACTATGAGATGGATTAGGTTATTCTAGACCTGGGCTCAGATGCGAACGTACTACCTAAGAAAACCTGGAAGCGAATGGGAGAACCTAAGTTAGAATGGTCCACTACCCAACTGTGCATGTCTAATAAGTAGAAGATCATACCTTTAAGAAGATTATCAAAGATCGTGGTAGACATCGCGGGGTCAAATTTCGGGCTGATTTTGAGGTCATTTAGATTGTAGAAGATGCAGACCCCTATCCTGCGCTCCAAGGATTGCACTGGGCCATAGATATGGGCGATATTATCAATTTAAAAAAGAGGAGCATGTTGTTTGAAAGTGAAGGAACATGGGTGATAGTACTGCTAGATCTCGCAGAAGGAGAAAGGTATACAGAGCCAATGCGTGAGGAAGAAGAGGTGGATCACATCTATAAGTTAACTGTGAGGGATGAAGACTGGATCAATCCTATGGCCGATGGTGTGCTTTACTGGGAAAGAGATAGCGAATGCTTCTCCAACTCCGACGAGGAAATGGAAAATTGGAAAAATCAGTTGCATGATGTCTCTGCGCTGCACTGCCAGTGAATTACAAGGGACTTCTACTGCATATCTTCAAAGGTAAGAGAACTACCCTAATTTGATGGTTCCGATAGTATAAAATAGTTTTTGCGAACATTCGAAGCTGAGGTGCCCAGAGAATGAAGGTTATGGGCCCTTAATCTAGCCATGCATGCAAAACCTGCAAGATGGTGGGAAACACATAAGGGGGCATTCCAGGAGTGGGAGGAATGTCGGGATATGATGGTCCTACGATTTGAGCCTCTGACCAACGTACGTGTCAAGACATTTCTTGGCCCAGGTGATCCGCGCGAACATTTGTTCGCCTGGATGGAGAAATGGTGTGATCGTACTACAGAAGAATGGGTTCACTTGTTTATTCATGCCTTGGGACCAATTCCCACCGCATGGTACCTAGATGCGGAGCTACATCAACGCACCCGCCAGTGGGAAACCTTAAAGGACAAATATTTGGGGACATTCGGGTTAACATGAGGATCGAAAGCACTTGATGAAGCTTTGCAGGATATTGATACCTTTGTATTTGGTGAATCCAACCCCTACGCAACATATGAAATACCCACATGGGAAACGCAGATGCAGGATATTGTCAATTGTCGCAATATAACTATAGAAGAGTGCGATGAGGATCCGTGCAATGTCTCTATCCCAGAATCAGAGGGGGAGGGCGCATTTGTGAGACCTCCATTGCAGAATGTGGATGTGACGAAGCCTGTGAAACTACAGGAAGTCAACATTGGCATGAAAAAGTAGCCTAAGTTGGCTAAAATTGGGGACTACTGGGATGATGACACTGTAAGAAAAGTTGCTGAATTGCTCACAGAATATCAAGACTTATTCCCAACCAAGTTTTCAGAGCTCAAAGGGATCACAGGGGACCTAGGGGTTATGCACATCACGCTAAAACCAGATGCGAGCCCTGTACAGTAGCGGCCTTATCGGTTGAACCCTAAGTATAAACAGAAGGTTAAGGAAGAAATCGATAAAATTCTCGCTGCAGGTATTATCGAGCAAGTCGAGCAGTCGGATTGGGTAATTTCGATGGTGGTTCAAGAAAAGAAAAAAAGGGAGAAATATGAATCTATGTGGACTTATGCAAGCTAAATTATGCCTGCGTACATGACCCCTTTCCGACACCATTCTTCGATGAGATTCTAGATAGATTAGGAGGCCAGGAAGTGTACTCCTTCACTGACGGGTTCTCGAGATACCATCAGATCAGAATCACACCAGAATATCACAATAAAACTACATTTTCCACTGAATGGGGATCCTTCCAGTATAAAGTAATGCCATTTGAACTCAAGAATGCCCCTGCTATCTTCTCACGGGTAGTTGTCGCAGTGTTCAAGGAATTCATCCAAAAATTTCTAGAAGTGTATTTCGATGATTGGATTGTATTCGGCTTAGTAAAGACGCATGTTTTGAACCTGTGCAAGATGTTGGATGCTTGCCGGAAACACCATATTTCCCTGAATATCAAGAAATGTATCTTCTGTGTCCCCTTCAGAATCTTGCTCTAATATATATTTTTTCAACAATGGTTGATGGTGGATCCTGCAAAAGTTGCAGTTATTATCAATCTGGCGGTGCCCACGACTGAGAAATAGCTACGTTTGATCCTCAGACATATGGGCTGCTACAAAAAGTTCATTCAAGGATACGCGCTGATCACAACCCCTCTGGAAAAACTGCTTAAGAAGGATGTTTCATTCTTTTGGGATGATGAGTGTCAAAAGAGATTTGAGCTCCTCAAGGAAAAGATGATCTCTGCACCTATCCTTATTTTCCCTAATTGGGCGAAAGTATTTCATGTCCACGTTGATGCTTCCGAAATTTGCCTAGGAGCGGTCCTTACACAAGCTGGTGAGGGAGACATTGATCACCTAATTACATTCGCTAGTAAAAAACTCTCAGGTGCGGGGCACAACTATGCCACCACAAAGCGGGAGGGATTGGACATGGTCTATGCAATACAGAAGTATCGGCATTACCTGTTAGGGGGACACTTCAAAATGTTTACAGATCATTCAGCTTTGAAGTACCTGGTGAATAACCCTATGTTGGGGGGGGGGGGAATCTGTCAATGGCTTCTGTTGTTCCAGGAGTATGAATTTGAAATCATTGTCAAACTAGGCAGGTTGAATGCAGGACCTGATCACTTGTCCCGGATTGAGAATGACGAAGAACCAACTAACCTGGAGGAAGGATTGCCTGATGCACAATTATTTGCTATTAAGGTGGTTGATGCGCACTACGATGACATCATCCAGTTCCTAACTACAGGCATGCCACCTGTGGAATATTTGGTGCAACAAAAGAAGGAGCTGGTAGCTCGCACTGCGGATTTTACCATCATCGCAGGACATTTGTATAAGATGGGCACAGATGAAGTGCTACGCAAGTGTGTCTTGGAGAATGAACGACATGATATCTTGGCAGAAGCCCACGATGGGGTAGCAGGAGGTCACTACGCAGGGAAAGCAACAACGCAGAAGATCTTGAGAGCTGGCCTATGGTGGCCTACCCTGCATATTGACTCTCATGACTATTTTAAAGCTTGAGATACATGCCAAAAAATAGGAAGGCCATCGCTTAGAGATGTAATGCCCCTTCAACTGCAGATGGCCCTGCAAGCATTTGTCAAATGGGCCATCAATTTTGTGGGACCTATTAACCCCCCCGGAAAGAAGACAGGTGCGCGTGACATTATAACTGCTACTGATTATGTGACTAGGTGGGCCAAGGCAAAAGCAGTGAAGGATTGCACTGCAGATACCACTGTGCACTTCATCTTTGAGTAGATTTTGATTAGATTTGGATGTCAAAAAATTTTGATAAGCGATAAAGGTACGCACTTTGTCAATGAAACCATATATGCCTTGATGGAAGAATTTCAGATCCATCATGCGAAAAGCAATCCGTATCATCCTTAGGTAAACGACGCAGTCGAAGATTTTAATAAGGTCTTGGAGCATGCACTGACTAAGGTCTGTAACGCCGATCACAGCGACTGGGATGTGCGCATTTCATCTATTCTATGGGCTTACCGAACCACCTGCAAAAATTTGACAGGGAAGACACCATTTAGTATGGTTTATGGTAAGGAGGCCATTATGCCCATGGAATATATTATTCCTAGAGTGTGCATCGTAGCCCTCACAAACATGGCAGAGTCTGATATTATGGAGGAGCGGTTAGCATAGCTTGTGGCTTTGGAGGAAGACCTTTTCATCGCCAATTACCATCAACAGGTACAGAAGGCATGCTATAAGGCCTGGCACGATCGACATATTCATCAAAAAACCTTTGTGAAGGATGACTTAGCCCTGCTATATGATATTCAGTTTGCGAAACACCCAGGGAAGTTATAACAGCACTGGTTTGGGCCCTATATAGTTAAGGAAATCACAGATGGTGGAGCCGTGTGATTAGCCACCCTACGCGACGATATGCTACCTGGCTACATCAATGGTAGTTGGTTCTAACCATATCAGATCGAATGAATATATGGCTGGAGTAGCTGTATGAAGCGGGATAGCCCCACCAAGGAAGGTAAGCGTAGAAGGTACCATGCTTCGCGTAGAAGAAAGCTGCAGGACTGGAAGCCCGGGGAAGTGTGCCAGAGACATGGAAATAAATTTCGAAGGAATAGACTCAGAATGTTGCAGGTGCGTTGGGAGCATAGGAGGTATGCTGAAAACACTGGAAGCGCAGGGATGTGCTGAGCGCACCCAGGGTGTGAAAACTAGCCGTTGAAACAATCAAATCAGGTAAAAAGAAAAAATTACTGTTGGATGGAGCGGGCGGCTGACATTTAATGAAGCGACCTCTAGATATTTTTTCCTGTTTTCCTGATGGTAAGTTCCAAGTAGCGTTTACCCTACCTTTGGGTGCTCGCCGAAGCTATAATAAAGGTAGGATAGGTCATACAAGGGTTCCGTATCGCTTGAATAGCTTGTACTTGGCATGTTTGTCCTAGATGAATTTATGTTGTAAGAATTTTTGTTCCCATAGTGTCTCTTTCATGTTTGAGCAACCTACTCCCTCTGACAGTAGCAATCCTGAGTTTGTATTTCGCACCAGGATGACGGATACAAATCCAGCTTAACCCTCAGAACCAGTACTCTCGACGAAATAAGGCACTGAGGAAGTGGTGGAGATTGAGTCTGAGGCTGAAGAATTTTTCTCCACCCCAGTCACAATGAAGGGCAAGGAAAAGGTAGAAGGCTCAGGGAATCCCCCGAGACTCGCAAAATGGGTTGGGGGGAAGCCTCGTACTTCCCCGCAAAACATAAAATCCCCGAAGGCGACGCCCTAGGCGCATGCTGCTCAGAAGGAAGCCCAGCCTGTCGGCCTGATCAACTGGTTACTTCCATTCATACAGCCACGCAGGACCTTGACGCGTATGCCAAAGAACCTCAACGGCCTGATCACTTAGTTGCAAATGCCGCTGACCCTAGGAGAGGTCCATGTCATTGGTGAACCTGTTAGGAAGCTTCATGAGATCAAATTTGACGATCACAACTTGGCCAGTTTGGAGGCATTCCCTGAGCTGGCGCCTGAATTATACCTTGACACGATTCAGGCAGAAGATGGGATCAAAATTGTTCCTCAGTTTTGGGTGCATGGATTGACCGGGTCTAGGCTCCTGAACTTGCTAAGGATGCCACACTTCGGTCACTACAACGTCACGGACAGCTAGCCCGACAGTTGCTTGCCCTGATTCATGATGGCTGCCTCTGGATCCAGGACAGGATCCCCATTGACGCTGCGCTGGTTCATAGAATTACTAGCCTTCCCATGCACGGAACAAACCCTCTAGAGCGCGTGGGTAAAAAGTATGAGGCGGAAACTGCAGAGCATGTGCGCAAAACCTACCATGTGGAGCGCAATACTCGGGGTTTTATAATCAAGTCTGTCAGTGACCAAGGCATGCAGTTGGGCACGATTTTGTTGGCGTGAAAAATGATGAGAAAATGTCAGGTCACCTCTGTCCCAACCTACATAATTCAGTTAGTAGGCCAATGCGGGAAAGGGGTATGTTTTAACTGGGCCCAGTATTTGTGTGATGAGTTTCTGACTAATGTTCGCGAGTCCCAGGAGCAGGGCCGTGCATTTTTTAATTCCTAGTTACTGTTCCTCATAGCGTTGGTTGCATGGAAAGCCCCTGCGGAGTCAGTCCTCCCTGAGCTTACCCCGGACATGTGCGAAGGGGATCACTATGCACACTTATGGGATTCTAAGGATGCGCAACGTCTCGAGGACAACCAAGTTTTCTGGGTCCTGTTTCAGAGTAGCTTGGTTGCAGCCATTAAATTCCGACCACGGTTGTCCCCTACATGTATGACAAATATAAGGGCATTGTGGCATTTTAGATCACTATGCACAACGTCCAGATCAGAGCACACAAGGATAAAGCCTGGAGTTCGCTCCCTTATATGGTGGCGGATGAAGAAATTGACAACGTCATTGGGCTCTAGCCTTCTAACTAGAAGAACGGCTTCAAAACTGGTGCGAAGGGCGTCGAAGGAACCAACACATCAAAAGTCACCCCCCTTGTCGTTATCAAGGATACTAGAGGTGCGACCAAGAGTGACAGACAAGAGACAGGCACGGCCGCACAAAAGGATGCGTAGCAGAAGAAAACCCTTGAGAAGGACATTGAGGTGGAGACTCAGGTAGATTCGCAGCCAGACTTAGGTACATAAGGACTAGATGCAGGAGGACATGCCTCCCCTTGCGGCACGAAACGAACAAGCGAGCTTGTCAAAGTACCCCACAAGAAGCAATACTCGCAGCAGACGGAACGAGACAAGACAATCACGTTGACTGATGGAGACCTTGAACAGATCGCTTATGCGGTCACTCTGGCCATGGAGGACAGATGGGTAGCCTTAGAGGAGCAGCAGAAAGCTGCGGTCAACACAATTCATGTTGAGCTTCGTGCACTATAGCTGAAGATAGACACATTGCAAACTAGTGTGACTCAGGTACGCACACCCTCAGCCACTAGTAGCGTAGCATTAGTTATGGACGAAAGCCGCCTCTACTCTCTACCTTGCGCAACCCTTGTGATCAGTCCGCTAGACCTGGGAATCCAAGTCCAGGCTAGTACAAAAGTCTAGCTGAATTTAGCTAGGTTGCCTCATGAGGCCTTATAGGGTCTCCACAGCTCTGTATTTCATGAAATTTACCATCGATACCAACAAGTGCACCAACAGGTCGAAGTGGCTGAACATACAATTGATGCAAAGAATATTGAAGTGTGCCTCGCCACCGCGAAGCAAACAGAGCTTGAAAACATGATCCACCAGCTCTGCGTAGATGTTACTGAAGAGATCCTCGCCACAACCACCCCTCAGGCTAAGGTTGAAAGGTTAGTCATAGCACTGAAGGCCTCCAGGGAGGAAGTTCAGATGGTCAAGACACAGATGGAGTAGCAGATCGCCGATCTGCAGGCTAAGTTGCAGCCCGAAACACCTCCGGAGGTACGGGCCCAACGAACTGTGCTGGTCACCGTGGCTACGAACTTCATTGTAGGGTAAATTGCACAAGGTTCCCAATTTATAGAAACAACCATGCAGCTATGGACCACGTTTCAGCGCGACCCGATCTTGCGAGGCATCAACCAGGACCTGCGGCAGAAAGAAGTAGAGTTTGAGATGTTAGAAGCCACCCTACCCACTTTAGTTCCTGCTCAGAGTTTGACAAGGCTACACACTAGTAACGACCTCCAAGCTGATATTGATGAAATTCAGCAAAAGAAGAAGGTCCTCGGTGACCGCCTGAAGCCTTGGGCTGCTGAGGCCCTCAATATTTCACAAGATGTTGATGTCGCAGTTAAGCAGCTAAACCAGACTCTGGAGAGTGTCACTGCCGTGAAGGAAGGCCTGACTTAGTAGAAGTTGGTTGACATTGCACAGAATGCTGCTGCACAGAGTTAAGGCGTGCTACCACCATTGATTGATGTAGTCAAGCAGCTTTAGGCAAAGATGGAGGACCAACGATCGCCATGACTCGGGACGAGTCACAAGATTGTGTTGGGGGACTATTGGAACATGGTCCCCTAAAAGCTGTGAATTTTGTATAAATTTTGTATATTGTGGTCTTAATTAGTCTAACGCGGGGGTTTTGGGGTGGGTCAAAGCCCCTCATGCATTGTAACGGGTCAAGGGTAGACCAAGAGTCTACAAACCATGGTTTGCAGACCATTGGATGCGTAGGCTAAATCGGTATAAATAGATGAACCTTTTTAAGTCATAGGTAGGAAAGAATAGAGATTTATGGTAAGCACGAATTGTTAGATCTGTTGTTGGGTTTTTTGGGGAAGTACTCCTGTTGGCTGTGTGCGTGGAGCTCCTCAGTCCTGCCGTGTGCGGACCCTGCTGGCTATGTGCACAGGCGATATTTCGTGATTGTAAGGAGATAAGTTGGTATTAATATATATGTGAAGTACTATTGATATCTGATGTGATCTAGACCTGCTCTGTTATAATTTATGCAAACTTGGGTTGTATGATTAAGCTACGAAAATATCTGTTTGATAGCTATGAGAGTATCCTTGTTTCTGTTATATGAATCTATGATCTATTGATTACTACGATTATAGTTGTTGTACTGATAGATTGGTATTACGCACATGGATGCGAAGGTAATTATTAGATATGAGCTCCGAGATATAAGTCTATAACTAGATCTGTTAAATGTGAAGCTGATAAACTGGGAATGCAACTCTACTTGACTTACCTGCTCTCTCTCAGGTTGCGGAAACCTGGTTCCAGCACCCTCCCATACTACTTTGGATAAGACTTTGGCCTGCGCAAGAAGGTCACTGTTGAAAAGGCTATTAGTATAAGGGTTTGTTGGCAAACCTTAACCTCCGAACCTGGGTCAGGACCCCTCGAGCCAACAAATGCCCATACTTGAAATGTTTGAGGGTTGGAAGATTGGCCTTTAAAATTCTCAATTAAGGCTCTTTTATGTACATAATGATCTTTTTTTTGGACTTTGGAGTTGAAATTTATATATTAGGGATGTTTTATTCACTTTAAACAAATTTAATCTTCATTGAGCATTTTCCTCCTACAATTTTTTCAAGAAGCAAAGGCTTTTCCAAGTTTGTTAGGCACTTCCATGAAAACCCTAGCGAAGGGCTTCCTCAATGTAGTAGAAAAGGAAAAAATCGAAGTGGGCGGTGACTAGGGTCTCTGCATAGATCACCAATGCAAGTTGCAAGCTATAAATGTGCATGACTCTATGTAGCTCCCTCTTAGGAAGATCGATCCAACCACTTTGCAACCTCCAATTAGTGGCTACACCTGTGTAATAACTCATAATATTTTACCGCTCTTAGTTGCAACAATAATGGCTAAGGTAAACCCTTATTGTAATTGAAGCTCAATCTAAGCTCTTTAATTTCTTCTTTATAAAGCATGTCAATTATAAAAAATATTTAAAAATCTAATAATACTTATAATAACTAAATAATTTTTAACAAAACTTGTGTACTGATAATGTGATATTTTATTGTAATGTCAATTGAGTTCGTGGTTTGATATTTTATTGCAATGTCAATTGAGTTCATGGTTTGATGGGTTTGAGTTTTATAAATAACCCACCCAAAAAGAAACAAAATAAAAATAAAAATTATTATAGCATCTGTGATTGTTGTTAATTGTAGAATTCAGATTTTCCACAGTATCATAAAACATTGGTTGATGTTTCGAATCCCAACAGGGATCCATCTTTAGGACGAGAATGAAGAATGAAAGAAGGTCGCAAAAGGTCAAGGTATAAATAGTGAAGGATTATGATGGAAGGCGGGGATCAGGTTTAAGTCACGACATTATTTGAGAAAATGGAGGTCTGCGACCCTTCTTTCTATCTTAATTCGATTTTTTTCCAGATAACAAATATCTACCCAAGACTCCCCTTCGTGTAGGGAAATAACTATGGTTCTCAAGCTTCTATGGTTGTCGTTAATTGTAGAATATGGATTTTCCACAGTATCATAAAACATTGGTCAATGTTTCGAATCCCAATATGGATCCCCGTTGGGATTCGAAACGTCGACCAATGTTTTATGATACTGTGGAAAATCCAGATTCTACAATTAACGACAAATACAGAAGTTTGAGAACCACAATTATTTCCCTACACGGAGGGGATTCTTGGGTAGATATTTGTTATCTGGAAAAAACTCGAATTAAGATAGAAAGAAGGGCTGCAGACCTCCATTTTCTCAAAGAATGTCGTGACTTAAACCTGATCTCCGCCTTCCATCATAATCCTTCACTATTTATACCTTGACCTTTTGCAACCTTCTTTCATTCTTCATTCTCGTCCTGAAGATGGATCCCCGTTGGGATTCGAAATGTCGACCAATGTTTTATGATACTGTGGAAAATCCAGATTCTGCAATTAACGACAACGACAGAAGTTTGAGAACCATAATTATTTCCCTACATGGAAGGGAGTCTTGGGTATATATTTTTTATCTGGAAAAACTCGAATTAAGATAGAAAGACGGGTTGCAGACCTCCATTTTCTCAAAGAATGCCATGACTTAAACCCGATCCCCGCCTTCCATCATAATCCTTCACTATTTATACCTTAAATTTTTGCGACCTTCTTTCATTCTTCATTCTTGTCCTGAAGATGGATCCCCGTTGATATTTGAAACGTCAACCAATGTTTTATGATATTGTGAAAAATCTAGATTCTACAATTATTAAAGAAATTTATAAATTTTATAAATTTTATATGAATAAATTGTATTTATTATTAATAAAATAATTAAAAAAGGGAAAAAAGACCTATTTTTTCACTTTTATTATTTAAAAAAAAAATTTATTATTATTATTATTTTTTTAAAATTTTATTAATTTTATATGAGTAAATTGTATTTATTATTTATAAAATAATTAAAAAAAGAAAATAGGCATATTGTTTTTTCATCTTTATTGTTTTTTTATTAAAATATATTACATGAATGATGGATGTGTGTGAAACATAATAATCATTAAGTAAACATATATTTGGAAAAGAACGGTCATTAACCTATTATAATTATTTTTAAAATTTTTTACATGTTTTGAATTATAATGGTTTGAACCTGTGAGTATTTCTTTTTCTTATTTTTATAATAATTATGAGTATTTCTTTTTCTTATTTTTATAAATATAATTATTATAAAGTTATATTTTTATTTTAGTTTATTAGTTATAATAAATGTTATTATTATAAAAACATGTTTAAAAAAATAGAAATGAGTTTTTTGATTTCATAAAAAGAAAGTTGTGATCATATATGTTGGATTTTGATTCAATAAATTTATGACATAACAAATGTAGTTATGAAATATTAAAGTATAGTATTTCTAATTTCTTAAATATTAATAAATATTTCTATTAATTTTTTTTAACCCACATCTCAATACATGATTCCAATGAAAAAACTTCTTTTTAAGAGTCTTCTCTTCTTATAGTCATATAAATATTCATTGAAAATGATATTCTCTATGCATTTCACGATATCGTATAGATATGTGAAGTTCAGAATGCTCATAAAATGCATATCTCTTCAAGTGGTCATGTGAATTTTGCAACTTCTTATCCCATAACTTATTTAACAACAAATTCAAATAGTAGAGCTTTGAATGGAAATTTGAATTGTTTCCATAAATGTGACTATTATAAGCTTTAAACAGATAAGAAAGAGAGAAAAAATATGTATACTTTGTGAGTTGATACACTAATATTATGATGAAGTTATTTCCTTTATATTTTGGTAGATATGTAATAAGATCTATTGAAGCCTTTTACTAATGTTGACTTGGTATGACTAATGATTGTAGGAGACCTAGGGTCTTGATTGCCTTTTCCTTATTTTGTTGGAAAGCCATACATTCAACCACAAATTTTTGAACCTTAGTTTTAATGTCACCCTATAAAAAATCCTTCGTGATCCCATGGTAAGTTTTTAAAAACCTTGAATGCCCTCCTATAGAGGAAGTGTGTAATTCCAAAAGGACTGTATGTTTGAGCTGAAATTTTTTACATAGATATAAATGATTTTCATGCCACAAAAAATCACTCTTCGACTAGCCTCAAGGGTTAGCTCAATTGGTCGAGTCCCTATCATTAAAGAACCTTTACTATTGATAGGTCAATGATTCAATTCTCTCGACACTCTAGGGGTTACACTCTGTGGTTGATTCAACAGGAGGTGATCTCTTTGGGTGGATCTTCCTGGTACAAATATTTAATGAACATAGTGGCTAATGATCTTTGGGGTTCGTGCAACACAGAGAAAAAAATTATTCTTCGACATAAATTTATTTAATGCACATGGGTCCTCTTTTAGTTATTAAATGGTCGTACATACCTTCTTATCTTGCTTTCATTTATCCTTGCTTCTTCCACCCAATACATAGATAGAATGAAAATCACACATAATAAACCCTCTATTTCTTCTTCTTTTCTTAAAAGTGCACCTACCACGATATTATGTTTCCCTTATTGTGTAGATAATTTCAAAATAATCACCTAAAATATTCAAAACCTATTTTTTTTTTCTCTTTCGAAAATAATCATTGTTCCAAGAAAATACCTCAAACTATCATGATTTGTGTTTACCTTGAATTCTCTTCATGCGAGGTAAGGGTGTCACTTCTTAATGACATATAAAATGATCAACATTTTCCTTTTCATAAATGGGCTTGAGTATCTTCTTTCCTTTAAGCTATTTTATTTCAAAGGCAAGGTGCCCTCCTTCATTAAAACTGCACCAATTCCATGTTATGAGGCATCATATTCCACAATATAAGTTTTTGTGAAGTCAATCATGGCCAAGACAAGAGTTGTACACATAACCTACTTAATTTTTGCAAATTTTTGGTCGCTTCTTGAAATTTTCAATAATGTTGTTAGAGGTGTTTCTATTTGACCATAATTTCTAACAAACTTATGATTATATCATATCAATCCTATCAATCCTCTAATATTCTTCACAGGGTTTAGCGATTCGTCATTCCATCATAGTTATAATTTTGTTGAGTTCCACTTTGACAACTTCATGACCTACAATATGACTAAAATACCCAATTCTTGAACCCAAAAGGCAGACTTGGAAGACTCCTCATATAGTTGTTTCTCTTGCAATAGTTTTAAGACCATGTGTACATGTTGTAGATACTCTTACCAAGAATCATTGTATATTAGTATATCATCAAAAAATATTAATGCAATTTTTTTGAGGAATGGATTTGAAAATAAAATTCATCAAGCTTTGAATGTTGAAGGTACAATAACAAGGCCAAATGACATGATGAAAACTCATAATAGCCATCATGTGCTCTAAATATGATTATGGGGATGTCTTATTTCTTCATTATGATTTGATAATATCAAGAATGTAGATCCCACTTAGTAAAGAAATTTGGTCCTTGCAATCTACCTAATAATTCATCAATGATAGAAATAGGGCACTTATTTTCAATGCTCACTTTGTTGTGTTGTCTATAATTTAGACACATACACCATGGACCTTCATTATTCTGAACCATAACCATTAGTGTTTAGAAAGCACTTTGACTAGGTTGAATGATGCCAACCTCTTTTATACACATAGGTATTCATAAGGCTTAATGTTAGGTGGTAAAATTCCTATTTGCAAATGAATAACATGGTCATGATCTCAAGTAGGTGGAAGACTCTTAGGCATCTCTCCATATATCTTGGGATGATTGTCGATAACTTTTGGTGATCCATTATATAAAAGGACATAGATGTTTGAGCATCTAGTGAGAACAATTGTTTTGATACACCATGGTATTCCTTTTTGAACAATTTTGTCATGTTATTGGAGTTTATCATTTTAAAGAGTTTCCCTTGGATATATCTAAGTTCAATTTCCTTGCACTATAAGGAAAATCTCATGAAAAATTCCTAAAAATTAAGGGTCATTTCCCTTCATGATTGTAACCATTGGATCCGTAATACAACATCAAACCCACCTATTTGAATTGCAACAACGAGACTATCAAATAAACACTCCTCCATATTGTAATTAATACCACAACACTTACCTAAAAACATTATTGAGAGGCACATTCTATAACCCAATATGAGGGTGTTTGATTCCTTTGGTGCTCAATGTGGGCTTGACATGTGTCTCTTTTAAAAAATAAATAAAATAATTTAAGTAAAAATACGAAGTTAGATATAATGAAAATAAATTAGCTACAATAAAATTTAATAATGAATATACATGTTTGATGAGTTTTAATTATTTCACTATATGTTTGCTATGCTATTGCGGTAAGAGGCGATCTACAATCCAAGATGACGAATATGTTGTCACATAATGTTACATTTAAAAAAAATAAAATAACACCTACATTAACAAATTTGGAATAATAATAACAAAATAAACATTGACCATAAATAAAATACTTCAATTTCCTCCTAATTTTTTACAAAAACTTTATATATAGAAAAAAAGTAATTGAAAGTTAAAAATAATAATTTAGAGATGTGTAATTTCTTCATTAATTAATATTTTAATATGAAGTTGATAGAAAATAATTTTATTGAGATTACATGTTAAGTTTACATGTTATATTTAAAACAAAATTATATTAATAGCCACAGATAATTTTTAAACTATTTCAGTGCCTTCAAAAGTTAATTATAAAATGCAATTTAATTTAAAAATATTCTTATATTTTCACTTTTTATTGCTAGTGAGATATGTAATTTATTTCATTTTTAATATGGAGTTGATATATGATATTTAAAAATTATTAATAACAAAGAAAAGTTTAATGTGGGTTATAAGTCAAATATTTCAATATGATGTTGAATAAAATATTTTAACATCAAAGTATGTATAAAGAGTGAAAGTGAAAAAATTCTTATACATATATATATATATATATATATATATATTCATTCCAATATAAGTAGACATATATTAACATTTTAATGTAGAGAATGTGAATCACAAATAAAATATTTCAATGTCAATTATATATATATATATATTGATTCACATTATGTTAACATTGGGATATACATAAGGTACGTGCATAATAAAGTCTTGGCGGCTCTTTTCCCATCATCCCTCGCAATTTTTTGCCATTGGAGACAGAAACCAGAGAACCTTTCTAAGTTTGCATATCAAGTACTGTATATTTTCTTAAGACAATGTTTGGACTTAACATTACAAAAATCATAACCGGCGTTCTGTGAGAGTGTTGATCCACTAGTAGAAAGATTTGGAAAAAAAACAAAATGTCAAAATAACCATAGCTATAAGAGACTAGCAAGTGATTAGTTGGTTCTTGAATGGCCATGGTGCGTGTTGACTTGCTGTGTCAAATTGCATCCATTTCCGAGGGGGCCCACAATGTTCGCTTCATCTGGAATTGTTACACTAAAATTTCTCACCATGACATTTAACTGTCTATATGGGTTCATCATTACCTATATTATGCTCCCTTAGAGGTCCAAAACTGTAAAGTTCCTAAACCAAGTCTTGAAATTGGAAAAAATCTCCTTGAAACCCTTAAAAGACTAACTCCACAATTTTCCTAGTCATTGCTATGATACCGCAGTTTTTTGCTCCATAACCTGCGGTACATTCCACACATTCTCCTTATTAAAACTACGGACCCACGTAAAAGGTAAAATAAAAGAAAAAGTAAGTTCTAGAAGCCCAGTTGGTCAAATATTCTCCCAGATGGAAGCTTCTAGAAGCGTAATCTGGTCGATCTTCGCCCCTTCATTCATGAACCTATATCCCTTCATTAATGGATATTATCCCTTGGTATTTGGAGCTAAAATCCCTTTTTGAGAGGACTTTATCCCTTTATTATTAGAACAGAAACTACCTCCCTTCTGCTATAAATTGAGATCATGTTTTAGTCTCAAGGGTACTTAGAACTTGGTTTTTTTGAGGTGAATTACTGAAGAAATTATACTCTCTATACTTGGAACCAATGGTATGAGAACGCTTACATACTCATATCAATAGTTTTATGCTAGTTCAAAGAGGGGAAGGCTTGTCAAAACTATGGAAAACGGTTGTTCAAGACCTCAGAAGAACCTGTATGACATCAAGGCGACAAGGTTGTAAGGTTACTTCTTATCATACAAGTTAATACAAATGGATTCTATTTTCTCATTAAATTGTTCATGTATCTATTTGAGTAATTTAATTCTTGGATTCCTTGATCACTGAGATAGATTAATGTTTTTGAATTATTATATCTTGCATGTGCTTTTAATCCTTTTTTCTTGTCTTTGAGTGCAAGTCTTACATGCTGAATTGACCTCTTTTGGAGTGATTGGATTGAAGATTACAACAAGCATTGGACGTCAAGTAGGAGCATCTCTTCTTACTTAGTTGATTAATAATTATGAATCATAATGATCTAGAGAAAATGGTTTGCATTTGGTTGTTTTTTTCTAGATATCTTTAGGATACTAGGGAGATCGTTCTTGTCCGTAAGAAGGATTTTATCTGTATAAGAAAATGGCGACTCCACTGGGGTTGGGTAAATAACTCATTAGAATCCCTGACTGTAAATCTGTATTTTTATTTTTTCTATGTTTTTTCCCGCCTTCTGCACTTTTTGTTTAAAAACATAGTGGTAAACTCCACAGATTTTAGTGAAAAATAGTGCGGTACCACACCTTGTTCCATTAAAAACTGCGGACTTCTGGAAAATTTTGAAAAAAATAAAAATTCTATTTTTAGTAGTGTAATTACTTGATTCCCTGTAATTACCCCAACTTGTCTTAACTGTCAAAGACTTCTGTGTGAGTTTCTTTCAACAATTTTTGTGTTTGAAGTGATCTTTTCAATTGATTTGCATATTATTTTCTTGTTGCTCTGAATCATAAACTTTTATATACCTCAGCTAATTGGTATGTTATTATTTTCTTGTTGAGATATTGGACTTGAGGCAACTCATACTTTTATGAAAATTCGATTTTATTTTCATTTGCAAATTTCCAAAACCTTTTAGCTTGTTAAGGTCTAAATTTCAATTTAAAACCATTATTGGATGTTTTTGATTTATTGTTGAGATAAGTAGAAAATTCTTGGTTAGATTACAAACTAAGCATAAACATCCTCAAAACTTTTAGATAGAGTTCAAAATTAGAGTTTTCTTTTGGTTTTGAATTTTGTGTTTTTAAGAATTTTAGTTTTCTTTGATAAGAAGTTTGATTCTAGTTTCTGATTTCAATAATATAAGGAATTTCGTTTTGAAAAAGTGATTTTTTGTTTGTGAAATTGAGTTCTCCAAGAATTGTCTTCTTTTCAAAGTTTCTTGTTTATCAAAGAAAGAATTGATCTTTTGAAAGTTATTAAAATCTCTCAAATCTTTCCTCTAAATAGGTTTCATTGAAAAGAAATGAGTTGCTTTTCATATAGATGCATTTTAGCATTTTTTTTGAGTCGAGTCATTACATATCATCAAAGTTTCACTTCCATACCTTTTTGACCTAAGAAATAGCCAAACTAAAAGTAACGCTTAATTAAAAACAATCTAGAAATTTTTATATTTTCTAGGGCTATTTTCCACCAACATAACTTAGGCTAGTGCCTTGGAATAGGTTGTAGTTAACTTTCCAAGGCAGTTCAAACAAACAAGTAGTAAATCTTGTGGTAGGAAAATCCAATTGTAGCATGTATGCTCTGGGAAGCTCCTCCTAAAGGAGTTAAGCAAGAGATCATATCCGAACTAGTGAGGTAATCATATCTATCTCATTGGGAAAGATAGAAGATGTGCATGTATTAAAAACGGTAAACCTCGGATAGACCATTGTCGAGGAGCCTGGGGTCACTTGTTGGTAAACCTTGGATTATGTCAAGGAGCCTTCAAGGGGATTGAGCTTGTTACTTTGCCCTTGCATGTATATCGGATCATAGACTATTCCCCCAGGTATATGTGTTCCCGTTGGTGACCTTAGTGGCCATAAACTTTACGATTCTTTCCCAAGGTGACGGTGGAGGAGAGGTCCCACTGTACCTGGAGCAGACATCGACTAGACTCACTTGGACTCTCCGGAGGGTTATCTTCACTCAAGATGGTTTAAATGGAGAAACTTGCACCGGTCTGTTTCATTAAGCAAGTTGTTGGGGTAACTGTTCCAGCCACCATTTCTGCATTAAAATTCTACGATGTTGGATTTCATCACCAACTAGTGTTTTTAGTGTGGGAATCTACTATTTGTGTGTGGTTTGATCTCTTAGATTTTCTAGGTGTGTGATCAATTTGGTTGTTTCCTTAGAGACTTTAGGATTTTTATTGAAATTTTCTTTAATTGCGTGTGATTAAAATTTTTAATCATGGCTGAATTACTGAGACAATGACGTAGAATGTAGGGGAAAACCCCTGAATATACACCAAGCCAATTAGAAAGACTTAAATCTGAAAAAGGACAAACATCAGGAGCTGGATAAATAAAACATGAAGAAACATCCATAATTATTCATCCTGATTACAAAGTAGATCAACCGCAAACAACAGAGTATATTCCTCAAAAAATTTCAATTTTCGAACTAGCTGAACTTGCTTCTACAACAAGTGAATTATCATCTACTGAACCTGAAATTTTTGAGCCAGAAAATGAACCTGCTACATCTGAGCCTACTTTAGAGTTCGTTACTCCAACCCTTGGTCGCCCTGATTCAAATAGAGTGAAGAATCTGATCACAGAAGATCTTCCTCCTGGTCTCATTAGTATTGAAGAAGTTACTGACACTGAAGAAGAGGTTGTTCTTCCTTCAGCTCAGGAATCTTTAAATCTTAGAGAATGTGAATTGATTTTTTATAGTCCTTTTAGACAAGACACTTGGTATTCTTCATTGACAGACTTTCTACAGAATGTTGGTTTGAATTATTCGCCACCCCTAATTCCTTTTCCTTCTACACCAAGAGGTTATAGAACTCCATAAACATGTTTGGTGTTTCATCCATGTTTTATGAATCTCCAGAAACATATTTGTATGGTGGTCCATCTGTTCCTACAAGATACCAGTCTCTCTCTGGTACTTTCTCAGGGGCATCTCCTTTTCCCGATTAACATACACCATCATCTAGTCTAAATGAATAAAATACTAGAACTTTGAATAGTGAACAAGTTTATATGATGTCTAGAAACATTCCAAACCCTGGCCCTCAAGGTAGTAATTTACCGCTTGGGGGGCAACCTCAAACTAGTAATTTACAGCCTGGTGGTCAACCTCAAGGTCAGTACATACCTCAAGGTCAATATCAACCCCAAGGTCAGTACCCAATTCAGGGTCCATAACCTCCTTTAAAACAAAAATTCTACTCAGAACAACAATTATTACAAGGAGGTGGAAATTATCCAACTAATTACCAACCATATGTTCAACCTGGTTATGGTCCTTCTTATGTACAAACTTCAATGGGACCTTCATATTATGGATTAAATATGGTGTGGAATCCATCCCAAGTTCAACAGAATTTGCAGCCAAATGTGCAAGTACCTTATTATCAACCTGGAAAACCAATTGGTTATAATCAAACCCAAAAAGCAGTCCAACCTACAATTCAAATACCTGCATCTAGTCCTGTTCAATAGCCTGGTCCGAGTACACCTAGAACTCTGCCACAAACTGTTGCTCCAACTTTTGTTCAAGCTACCACACCTATTCCTGGAGTATTTGCAGGTCCTGTTTCTATTGCCCCTCAAATATCAGTTCATATTCCTCATGTTTCTACTCCGTAACCTGGACCTACAATTCAGACTACTGTTCAGATGCCTGCAGGAAAACCTGGTACAAGTACAGTTATAACAAGTCAAACTTAGTTTACCTATCAACCATACCAAGGGCCGTATCAATATGGACTTTTAGCACAAAATCTAGCATATCAATCGTACCCTGGGTATACATATTAGATAACTACTCAACCCCAGTATGGTCCGGTTAATCCTGGTTATCGAGGGGGCATTTCGATTCCAAATGCATATGCTATTCCATGATATCCTGTATATCATCCTCTTGGAACTGGTATAGTTCCACAAGGTTATTCATTTAATAAAAAAGACCCTAACCGTCGGTTACCATTCATAACAACTTTGAATTTACCTAATTTATCACGCCTTATGAATGATCCAATCTATTATCTTCCATATTGGCCACCAATGCCAAACAAGTTGCCCAATGATGTTCCAAAATTTGAAGGTAAATCAGGAGAGGACCCTCCTAACCATGTCATGACTTACCACCTCTGGTGTGCATCCAACTCTTTGATCGCTGATTCGATTTGATCAAGATTTTTTCAGAGAACGCTCATAGGATTAGCAACCACATGGTATATTGAATTACCACGTGGCTCATTTAACAATTTCAATTCCCTAGCAACCACCTTCTTAACTAATTTTTAGTTGCTAGTTAGATACGACAATGGCACAAAATTACTAACTTCACTAAAACAATCTACGTCTACATACATATCAGATCACATACATGAATTGAGACGTAGAAGACGTTTGGTGAAAGTTTTTATTCCAGATCTAATCTTGGCAGAATGGTTTATAAAATCATTACTACCAAAAATATCTGAAGATGTAGCAAAAGGAGGAGTTACTATAGAAGAACAAGTCATTTCTCAAGCTCAGTAGCTTGACCTAGTCTATACGCAGTCAGGTACTTTGTACGAGAAAATTCTGGATTTACCACGTCCTGGTCAGATAACAGAAACTCCCTCGGGCTCTCATGTCGCTAATGGTGTAATTGGTTCAGTTAGTACTAATAAGAGTAAGAAGAAATCTTCCAAGATTACTTCTCCTATAATAACTTTACCCGATTCACCAAAAGGAGATTCTTACCTTGAAGCTTTTGCTGACATTCATATGGTAGATTCGTCTACAACTAAGTCTAAATCTGGCAATAAGAAAAAAGGGAAGAATAAAATTAAGCAGACTTCAACTGTAATATCCCAAAATGGGAATGCAGCAGTGCATAAGCACAATACTGGAATAAAAGGGATAAATTAATTCATAAAATGTGTTGAGAAACACATTTCCATCAAATGAATGAAATAGCAGAAGAAATGAGCTCTTCTACATCCTCCCAAGTGGGGAAAATGCAACAGTTTGACCCTGAATGTTATTTATGAATTTTTACGTTTTAACAGGTAGAAATAACAGTTGGATCCCTTAGCATATGTATTAAGGCCCTCACATACAAAAGAGGAACATAAAAAAATCTCTTTTGATAAATTAAACAGATCTCCTGGCCTTAAAATGAATTAAAAACAACCAAATCCCATGACTTAAGCTATGCAGAATTTTTGAAGAACATGATAGTGTTATTATGTAAGGGTTTCTGCAAAATTACAATAGGGAATCATAGATCTAGAGTTTCATTGGACAATATGCTAAGAAAACAGAGATTTGGACTCTTTAATGTATTATAGAAATAACCTGGCAAGGGTTTCTTGAGAGCATAAGTACAAAAAGAGCAGATCTGAATATTTAGCTCTGAAATAATGCAATCTCACTACAAAATTAGATACATGAAGCTAAATAATACAACAGAGGAATGAGAATCCCTTCTACTAGCTTTCCGGGAGAAGGGATGGCCCTTTCCCTAAGAACTAGCTCAAAAGCAAGGGCTTAAACCCTGCTGCAACAACTCTATGCAAAATGACACAGTTCCTACAAGGGACTACGCTGTAGGAGATGAGGAACAGTTTGGAAAAATTCCAAGATGTGAAATGAGCTCAGAAATCTTCCTATCTGACCTCTCAAGAGAAGGAAAGCTCCCTCTACTTAGAAACAGATCTGGAAGTGGTGTTATCAAACCTCCACTGCAACACTCTGCAACAAAGCACTATTCTGGTATAGAAATAATGTTGAAGCTAGAGACTGGTGCTTGGCCTAAAGCTTGGATGTGGAGAAATACAGTACAAAGCTCTCCCAAGAGGCCTCTCAAGGGAAGAGGTGGGATTCCTGCTCGGGAACACCCGGTGCTAAACAACACTACAACCCTTCTAAATAGCAAGAGGAAGCCAAGTCTAAATAGACCAATATCGAAATGATAATATCAAACACCAATAAAAAAGGTTCCCATCCTCTCCATATATAGTAAGTGAACCTCTTCACATTGGGTTCCATCCATATGTGCCACCAAGCTCATGCAAGTTGTCCTCCACCAAAACTGCGTTGTTCATCATGGAGATTCAATGTATCTAGACAATTTTATTGACTTAAACAATGTTATCGATGAAATAGGTAACCTCATTGTTACCTACTTTTTGAAGTATCAAGAAAAACACCTGATTTTGAAAAAGTGGCGATGCAGAATCAAGAAAAAAAATTTTGAGCATGTTTTTGGCACTTTAAGTTTTTTTCATTTTGTTTTTTTTTTTTTTAGTTAATTTTTTTAATTTTATTTTAAAGTGATGTTTTTTATGTCGATTTTGAATAGTGGTGGTGTATCATCACCAACGTTTTTTTATAGGATTGATTTTGACACTATATATTTTCTAATGTCTTCTTCTTCTGTGAGATGTTTATTTTTAAGTGCATTTATGTACTTGTGTTTAAAAAAATAAAAATAAAAAAATAAAATAAAATTTAAAAATAAAAACTTGTAATGATATCTTCACTTTTTCACATACATAAAAGATGGAAAAAGGGTCAATATTCTAAAGTTTATATTTTCTACATGTTTATGTATTGTTAAATAATTTTTCAATGCACATCAAAAAATTGTCACTAGAAACCAATATTTTGAACCATATGACAAAAAAATACAATTTTTCAATATAAATACAATGCAAAAAATACACTTTTACAGAGTTTTTGTTGGAAAAAACATGTTAAATAAACTAATTTTTTGGGAGAATCTTAACAAAAAAACTTAAGAAAACAACATTTTTATTGAATTTTATGTCAAAAAATAATAGCAATCACATGTTTTTTACAAAAAAAAAGGGTTGTTCTCATAAAATATCAAAGTCTAAACATTACAAGTAAAAATGATTAATAGTTCTAAAAAATAAGCTTTGTTTGCAAGCATAACTTAAACATCATCAACAATATCAACTAATACATCTTCAACATCATCTAGAACAGCATTGATGGCTTCTTCCGTAGCATTTTCTTCTTCATTTTGATCATTTCCGTCTTCTAATGGATCTTTCATGTCAGCAAATCTTCCAAAGTGTCCCTTTCCAATCATTCCATATAATGGTGGTTGAGGTTCCTTTGATTTTTTTGCCACACGTGATTCATTAAAATCTCCTTTCCTCAAACCAACTTCTTGCTTCGCATCTGGAAGGAATTTAAGAGCGTTAATTTTTTGTTGAATAAATTTTCATTGAACTGGGTCTTTCTCAATGGCAATGCAATTTCTTCCTTTTAGTAGGCAACATGCTAGTGTTGTACCTAATCATCAAGCACAAAAAAAATAAGTAAGAAAATTAGTATGGAGACATAAAAAGTAAAAAAGACAATATTTAAATTTAAATTTGTATAATAAACTTACCTGAACCTGAGAATAAATCCAAAACCCATTCTCCTTCATTTGAACATAGATCTATAAGATAGTTAATCAATGCTTGTGGTTTTTGATAAATGTTAACTATATCTCCTTTTGCATCTTTATCCTCATATGTTAGTTTTCTTGCCACTGCATCATAAACCAATACTTGACTATGACTCTTTCCATCTACTCGATTCATAATAATATGCTTATAGCTATCCTCTTTTGTCCAACATTCAACATGGATGAACTCACAATCATTTATAATAGGTTGATCTTCGGAAGAAACAATATTTGACTTTTGCCTGTTACATAACATAGTAAAAGTTCAATTAAATTTTACATGAATAATTTTTTTTAGGAGGAATCAAACATACAAATTCAAAATCTTACCATGTAAGTTGCATCCTTGAGTTTGATTTACCCTTGAAGCTTGTTAATAACATTGGAAACTGTGTGTCTGAATGAAATGTCACAAATCGCCAAAGTGGTGATGTTGTCACTTCTTGAAAACCCATAACCACTTTACTAAAAGCTTGATAAGTATATGGTTCTCTATCATATTCAATTTCTAGGAAATTGAAACCATGAGGAATATCTGCAATAACTAGGCCATATTCCCTTTTAGGTATTAGTGATGCAATGTCTTCACAGTCACCTTGTATTATTTGATATTGGACACTATCGAGCCCATTCCAATTGTAATGATTAAGAGTAGGATCTAGTTCAACATTCATAAGACGCTTCCTTCTCATGTTATCCATCTTGATTTTTTCAATAAAGCTTTTGAAAGTATCTGGTACTCCATTTCCATCTTTCTTCGACATCTTTAATGACATATATATATATATATATATATATATATATATATATAAGTAATAAAATAAAAATAGTTTAAATATGAATAAAATGAATTTATAAAGCAACATACCTTATTGAATGCAATATAAAACTCTTTTAGTGTTGATGTAGAACTTGCATCTGGGTAGTTGCGTACAACATCATCCCAACTGTCTTCATTCAACATTTTAACCATGTGTTCTTGTATTTTCATAAAAAATTTCTGACTGAATAAATCAAGTTAAAAGCGTTAATATATTGACATGTATAACAAATTCTACCAACATCATTATGTTTTATTTAAAAGAAAATTATAATGAAAGAAAAATAAGAAATAATTCAAGAAACTTACTTTTGAAATTCTGCACACATTTCTTCCATTGATAATTCACCCGACTTCACACTTGCTAATACTGATTTGACTAATTTATCATCCTTCACACCTTGCATTGTTCTCCAAGGTGTAATAGTCATATCCTCTGGAAGCTGCTTCATTTCAGGACCCCCCTTACTGTTGGTACATATTATGGGTTTACTCTTTCTAACCTTCTGATTTTTTATGGAAATATTCTCCCACCGATCAAAAATATCATCAATAAAATCCCATACCTCCCCAGTTCTAAATGCCAACTGAAAAATGTTATCTGTGCCTCTGAAGAGATTTGTATTCAATTTTCCATCTTTTAATATTTTTTCATCAATTTGATAACCTGTTTCCATTAAACATTCCTTTCGAAATGCTACACTAACTTGTGTCTTATCCCCACCACATTTTTCTATGAATTCATTATGAACAAATCTGACCCTTTGGATGAAAGTCATTTTCATTCTGTACTCATTATCTGCATTATGATCCCATGCCAATAAATTTGATTCCATTTCTGTTAAGCCAACGTAAATGATGCATTTCACTGTTTGAAAAAGATAGTTATTGGGATATTTTTCAATCAATTGTCTCTTAGCCTCTATCGAATGGTTCCCTCCAATTACATAATATTTATAATCAAAACATTTTGTCTTGTCAAATGCCTGTTTGTTGGGAACCTGACATGGATCGACAAGAACCACATAATCCGCCACATGCGCATATGGATTGAACCTGAACAATGTTTTCAGATTATGTACATGTAGGTGATGGGCCTTTCTAATTTGATATTGAGATTGTCCTTCATCTGGGCCATAAAATTGGTTAACATTAAGCTCAAATGTTTGGCCACCAAGAATTAATTTATTCTTCCTCAACTCTTGTCGAATAACATTTTGTTTTGTTTTAATAATTCCATCCTCTAACTCAGCACCTGGTGTTATGATTTCTCTGCTTCCGTGAGATCTTTCAATTTGTTCTTCATTGCTGCTCACGACCTTTACAGGTTCACCAATATTTGATTTCCTAGTTTTATTGGATAACATATCAGTTTTTTATAAACAAGCTCTCCTTCATGAGGTAAAAGAGAGACGTATTTGGCAATTTTTCTTTTTGGTGTCTGATCTATTTTCTCCTTTTTCACAATAGTTCTCATCTCCTTCTCAGTAATTCTATCATAATTTTCTGTTTCATGTTCGACACCTTCAAAAGAAACATGTTTAAGTTTACTAGATTGACCCACCTTAGTGACTCTTGGTTGATCCCCTCTTTGTACTATTGCAGTGTCACGAGCTATTGCTCTTTGCTTCAATCTCCTTTCCTCTGCTTTGTCTTTGTGGAAAGTTTTGATCACATCCATAACATTTGGCACCAACATATAAATACCTTCAAACATGTTTGAAAGACCCGGAACAAAATCCTATGAAATAAAATAAAACATGTCAATGATCAATAATTTATAAAAAAATGAATCATTCTTACAATAATGCATAGAGGAAATAAATATAAGCATACTTACAATGTTATTTGCAATGTTGCTTGATATTTCTTCAGAAAATTTTGAAGATATTTCATCTGTGTCATACTTGACGATTGATAGACGATATCTAACCTTCTCACGTTTCTGAGCCTTCCTTGCAAGAACATAAATAGTGTTTGTATTTGGGACCATACATATGTCTCTTACTCTGCCCATCACATCATATGGCTTATTTAAGTCAATCATACCACAAATCAGATAGATGTGTATATCAGCCTCCATTTCACTGTCTTCAAGATACCATGATAAATCGGTTTTATCTATTTCCTCGGCATTCTTCCAATCGGAAATAAGCTTTAATGACTTGGTGCCCCACTTGCTTGACTTTTATTAGTGTGTGCAACAATGTCCTTATTGCATCCAACAGTGTCCATAGTGCGTCCAGCTGCAACTTTAGATTTGGGAGTTGTATCCATAGTGCGTCGAGCTACAGCTGTAGATTTGGGAGCTGCTGCCCTAGGTGCAGAAACATTCACATAAAATTTTTTTGATGCCATTTTCCTGATAATATATATATATATATATTAGTTAATGGAAAAATACTGCGGATAAAATAAATTTAATAAACAAAATTTATTTCTAAAACTAAATAGCTTGAAATTAAAGCAGTAAAATTAACTATAAAAATTTTCATTTAAAAACAAAATATTATAAATCATATGTATATATATCTATATAATATGTTTTGAATACATTTTATAAAAAATTTAAAAATGTGTTTAAATTGTATAAAATAATTAAAAAAAATAAACTAGTATTTTCAAACTTTAGTTTTTGTTTAATATTTAAAAAAAAAACAAAAAAATTACTAACTATTTATAACAAATGTTATAATATTATATATTTTTTATTTTTTTAATTGTATTGTTATATAGTTTTTTTTTATTAATTTATTATATTGTTATATTAAAACAAATGTTTTTTTTAATTTATTATATTGTATTTTTTTTTAATTATATAATGTTTAAAAGCAAAACATAATGGTTGTTTAATAGTTTTTTTTTTTGATATATATATATATATATATATATATATATATTATATTTTGAAATTTTTAACAATTATTATTTAACAATGTTTTTATTATATTATATAACAATTTTTTTTATATATTTATATATAACAATGTTTCTATGAACTTTTAATTGTTTTATTAAAACAAATTATTTAAAAAAAAAAAAATTAAAGAACAAAATAAAATTAAAAAAAATCAAAATTAAAAAATGTTTTCTTAAAACAAATTATTAAAAAAAAAAAATTAAAAAAAAATAAATAAATAAATAAACCAAAATTAAAAAAAGGTTTTATTAAAACAAATTAAAAAAGGTTTTATTAAAACAAATTAAAAAAATTAAAAAATAAAAAAAATAATAATTTAAAAAAAAAAAATTTAAAATTAAAAAAAAAAAAAAATTTAAAAATGAATGGCTCTGCCGCGCTGGGCGCCAAGGGCCGGTTGGGCAGCGCCACAGGGGCGGCCCAGCCGGCCTCACGGCCCCTGCTGAGCCGCCCCCATGGCGCCGCCCGGCCGGCCTCCGGCGCCCACGGGCGGGGTCTGCCATGTTTGTTTGTTTGTTTGTTTTTTTTTATAAATTTTTTATTTTATTTTATTTTATTTTTATTTTGTTTTAATTTTTTTTTTTTTTTTTTTTTTAAATTTCGATTTTAATTTTTTTTTTTAATATAATATAATTATTAAAACATTATTTAATAATAATAATAAAATGTTAAAAATATCAAACTATTAAAAAAAATAATAATAATAAATATTAAATCACAACTATGTTTGGTTTCTAAACATTATATAATTAAAAAAAAAACAATATAATAAATTAAAAAAATATTTGTTTTAATATAACAATATAACTAAAAAAAAAAAAAAAACTAAATCACAATACAATATATATATACATATATATATATTAAAGAAAAAAAAAATTAAAGATTTAAAATTAAAAAGAATAAAACTAAGATTTAAAATTTAAAAAATAAAATAAAATAGAATATAAAATAAAAAAATTCTCAAAAAAAATAATGAAATCACTGATATATTTATGATTAAAAAAAAACAAATAAAAAATGTTAAAATATATATATATATATTTTTTTTTATGTGCATGGTCGTTTTATGGATTTTTCTGTCTAGATGAACCTATAAGTCTTAAAAAAGAAAAAAAATCTAAATTTTTGTCCTTAAAACCCTTTTTTTTTTTTTTTTTTTGCATTTTCTTCACTAAAAAAATATTAAAAAATTAAGGTTTTTGAACCTAAAAACCTTAAAAAAGTAGTTTTTGGACACAAAAAAACTATAGAAAAACAGATTTTCCCCAAAATCATCTTTAAATTGATAGAATAGAAGGAAAACTAACCTTTGAAATGCAAAAAGCTGCTGTCACCAATGCCAACACAACGCCTCCACAAAATTACGAATAGCAACACAATGCCTCCAATGCCAATGCAATGCCTTCACGAAGTTACCAATGCCAATGCAACACCTCCACAAAATTACCAATAGCGACACAAAGCTTCCAATGCCAATGCAATGCCTCCACGAAGTTACTAATGCCAACGCAACACCTCCAGAAATTTGCTCTAACAAATACCAGAAAACTTGATGTGATGTGATGAATAGAAACAATCATTCCTTTTAAATAACGAATATTGTCTGATTGGTTTACTGTTTAACGAATGTGGGATTAAAATTTCAAATTTAAAATATTTACATTTAGTTTATTATAGTTCATACTATAGTTAAAATACTTATTATTTGCATGTAGTTATCATAATTAATATTTTATTTAATATTTACATGTACTGAATGTTGAATAATTCAAATATAATCTCAGATTAAAAATTAAAATATGAAATACTTACATATAGTTAATTATAGTTAATATTATAGATAAAATAGTTAATATTTGCATTTAGTTATCATAGTTAATATTTACATGTAATCAATGTTTAAAATCATGGGATTAAATTTTAAAATCTAAAATATTTACATGTAGTTAATTATAGTTAATATTATAGTTTAAATAATTAATATTTACATGTTGTTATTTTTGTAAATATTTACATGTAGTCAATCTTAAACCATTCAAATAAGAAAATTATTTTAGTTTCGAAGACATGCATAAAAGGAATATTTTGTGGATATTTTGAATAGAAAGTATGGTGAAATATTTGAAGACAAACAGTTTATTAATAAATTTTGAAATATATTTTAGATGAATATAACGTAAGTTTAAAATTTAAAATTTAAAATATTTACATGTAGTCATTATAGTTAAAATAGTTAATATTTGCATGTAGGTATTATAGTAATATTATAGTTAATACTTATATCTAGTCAATGTTAAATCATTCAAATAAAAACATTATTTTAGTTTGGAAGGCATCCATGATAGAAATATTTTGTGGATATTTTGAATATAAATATCGGTAAAATATTTCAACATAAACAGTTTATTAAAAAAATTGTTAAATACATTTTTTGACTAATATTTGGACCAAATATTTGAAATGAAAATTTTGGAGGGAAAGTTTTTCGCGAAATTTTTTGGGGGGAAATTTTGGAGGGAAATTTTTTCGCGAATTTTTTTGGAGGGAAATTTTCAGTCTTTAAACTATATATTGTAAGTGGGAGAGGAATTTGTATCATTCAACCTATTCTTGTTGAAAGCCATGGTTTCTTCTGATAGCGAAGTTTTTATTTCTACAACATCAACATCTTCGTCACCCAACAACCCTATTCAGAGTGATGAATATAACGGGAGTTCGTTCACCATGAATAGAGAGTCAATAAATCGACTTGGTCGTTATCCTAAAGATGATGAGAACAAAATTGATGAGGTGCAGCGAAATGAAATTTCTGTAAATCGAGCGCCAATTATACCACTTACTCTTAATCCTAAGGATTATGAAAGCAACAGTGATGAAGGGCATGATGAAGAATTTCCAGAGTCAAAAGTTTCACTTCGTCCTAATCCCAAGGATTATGAGGACACCATTGATGAAGAGGGAGATGAAGAACATCCACTTCAGCTTAATCCTAAGGATTATGCGAGAACAACAAATGAAGAGGGGAATGAAGAATCTGTAGAGTCAAAATATCCACTCTGTCCTAATCCTGAGGAGTATGCCAGCACTACTGATGAAAAGGGGGATGTAAAATTTCCAGATTCAAAATATCAAATTCGTCCTAATCGTAAGGATTATGCGAGCACCACTGATGAAGAGGGGAATGATAATGTTTCAGAGTCAAAACATCCACTTCTTCCCAATCCTAAGGATTATGCCAACACCACTGATGAAGAGGGAAATGAAAAATTTACAGCATCAAAATTTCCACTCCATCCTAATCTTAAGGATTATGCAAGCACCACTGATGAAGAGGGGGACGAAAAAATTCCAGAGTCAAAATTTCCACTTCGTCTTAATCCTAAGGATTATGTCAGCACCACAGATGAAGAGGGGAATGAAGAATTTGCAGCGTCAAAATATCCACTTCATCCTAATCCTAAGGATTATGCCAGCACCACTGATGAAGACGGGGATGAATTTCCAAAGCTAAAATCTTCACTTCATCCTAATCATAACGATTATAATTTAACCACTGATAAAGGGGGGGATGAAGAATTTCCAATAAATATAGATTCAAGGCATTCAATTATTCCTAATCCTAAGGATTATGAGAGCTTCAGTGAGGAAGGGGAGGGGCAGGATGAAGAAATTCTAGTGAATACAAATTCAAAGCTTCCACTTATGCCTAATCCCAAGGATTATGAGAGCACCACTGAGGAAGGGGAGGATGAAGAGTTTCTTGCAAATGATAATTTTCGAGGCACAGATCTGAATATTGCATTTTCTTCAAGTGACCATTTCAAAGACACTCATGGTGATGAAGAATTGAATCCTCCCAGGGAAGAATTTGAAAGCATGGGTCAAGATGGTGAATAATTTCTTTTGAGTAAGGGTTACAAAAGTGCCGATGATTCTTGTGAAATGTTTTCTTCAACTGATGATGGTAAAGAAAATTTTCCATGCAATGATGTTGATGAATTTCTTAACTATGTTGAGGATGATGATAGTGGGGATAATATTCCTCCTAATGGTGATGAACCTACTTTTACAAAGGATGATGGAATGATGAAGCCGTTGCAAGCAAATATTGCAACTAGGAGTAGGAGTAGACCTTTTCATATCAATCCAAAGCATTCCAGTTATACAAGGGTGAGGACAAAATATCTCACGACAAGAAGTTTTGTCGTTCATTTGATTTCAAGTGAATGTTGTCGAAGGGATTGCTTGAAAAATATGGATTTCAACTTTGCTTTGGAGAAAAGGAAAACATATATGTCAATGAATAAAAGCATGCAAAATTCATATTTAGTGGGTTGCATGCAATCTACACTAGTAGGTTATGATTATTAGATTGGGAATGTATTGCTTTGCAGAAAGGCGTTCAAAATGTTGTATTCAATTGGTGATTGTCGTTTGTCAAGAATCCAGGATAGATTGGAAAGGGATCCCACATATTATTCAGAAGCACGTTATAAATGGGAGGTGGGGCCGTTTGCAAATACTGCTAAGACATGGATGAAAGACTTCTTTTCAAATCATGGAGAGTGTATGCCAAATAAAGACACAATACATATTCCAGATAATTTATCGAGATGAGAAATATTCATGTTATACAAAGATTATGCAGAAGATGTTGAAGGAATTGGTAATTTTATTACATATTCTTATTTTACAAGGATATGGGAAACTGAATTCAACAATGTTTGTATTCCTAAGAAGACAAGGATGGGGATTTGCAGCACATGTGCTTCTCTTAAAGCAAAAAGAGATAAATGTCAAGGGGCGGAAAGAGGTATGTGTTCAAAAAATTGTTTTTTAAAATTTGATACTTATCAACTATGAAAATATATTTATTCATATGTTTCTTTTATTTTATGTACATATTCCGTTGTCAAAGAACTTCAAGACCATCACAATCAGCAAACAAGTGAAAGGAAAAAGTTGTATAAACATCGAAAGAAGTCTTATGATCATCCAAATAAATATATGGGATTGATAATTGATGGTGTGGACCAAAAGAAAACACTTCTTCCACATTTTGTCCGCACGCCAAAAAAATTACAGGAGGAAAATTTCATTCAGTTTCACTTGGTTGGTTGTATGGTATTTAATGAGAAGATGTCTCCAAGAGTTTTCTTCACAACTCCAAATATTCACAATGATGCAAATCTGACCATAACTATAATCCATGATGTGGTTACTCATTGGTCTGGGATTCTTCCTGAAGTTTTGTATTTACAATTGGACAACACAAGTCGTGAGAACAAAAATCAAGTTCTTTTTGGGTATCTAAACATGCTAGTTGAATTGGGGATTTTTAAAAAGATAAAGGTTGGTTTCCTTATTGTTGGGCATACTCATGATCATATTGATCAAATGTTCAGTTGTTTTTCAGTAACATTGAGGAGGAAAGGTGTTGGGAGCTTGCCATCATTAATTGAATGCATTAAGAAATCGTACATTCCAGAGCCTGTTTTTCATGTGTTGGAAGAAACTATTGACATGCGGAGGTTTATTTTTGGATCACATGGTGAAAAGAAATGCATTGAACAACTTCATGACATTAGCTTCCAGCATCAATTTCGTATCAAAAAAATTGATGGGATAACACTTATATGGGGCAAGAAGTATTCAAATATTGAAGAATGGGGACCATCATAAGGTTTAGCATTTTTGAAGTTCATTCCAGAGTGTCCAATGCTTTCATCAAAGATATTGTTATTACAGTCAGTTTCTGAACTGCATAATGCACGAAAGGAGAAGAGAGACATAAATTATTCTGAATGTCTAGAGAAAATTAAAATATGTATTAGAGATACATATGAATACTTCGATGTTGCTGATTCAGTTTGGTGGGAGTCTTTTTTCAGTAATCAAAGTGATATGATTTCAAGATCAATAAATGGGGATACGCTTTTGAAGACTCCTTTTTTTTGGCCACAAAATATGGCAAATGAACATGAACATCAGGAAACACACAATGTTGAACAACAACAGCCTCAAGATATTATTAATTCTCCACAGGTAGAGGAAAGAGAAATCTGTATTGGTTCTAGAAGATCACGTCCACAACGTGAAGCCATGGAAGACCTTTACAGGGGTTTTGTGCAGGATCTTAAGGAGGGTTGCATGATAGCAGTGTTAGCAGATGAAGATCCACTTGGCTATCCATTATGGATTGCCAAGGTTATAAAGGTCATTAATGAAAATGAAGAGATTACAGCTATTGATGTACATTGGTATGCCACAAGTACCCACCCTTTCAATGGTGTGTACAAGCCAGAGATGGTAGTGGAAAAAAGAATTGGCAGAAAGAGAAAAATAAAGGGCACAAATATAAATCGTCGCCGCACAAATGTCTTAAAATTGGAGGATGTTGACATACTTGTGTATGACTTCAATTTGACAAAGAGAGGAACTCTTCGGTTGCAGACCATAAATATTTTGAAGAAATTGCTACCAGAACAATTACTGTTGAGATGGGATTCTGCAGAATGTAGATGTAGATCTACAAGACTTTTGAACTCTGAAATGGTGGGCATGAATGTTGACTTATATGGAGCACTAGTTGATGAAAGAGAAGAATATGGATCATCTTCATCTGCATCGAGCCATTCATCTGAAGATGTAGATTATGATGGTGTGCCAGAACCTATGGTTGATTTTGAATAACTATCTAAGACACTTTTATGTAATTGATGTTTGCATGGTAACTTGAAATAAAAATTTTGACTTCCATCTCATTTTTCATGAAGTTATGAGACATTTCTATGTTTGTTGGATTATATATTTTAATTATGAAGAATTCATCTCTTTAGAATATCGACAATGCAAAAATGAATTACAAAAATAATTTATGTTATATTCAATGTACCAATGTTGATATTTTAATTATAAGTAAAATAGAAAATAGAAACTAATGTTGAATTTTTAGATTATGCAGTGATATTACCATGATATTATGTATTGTTACCATTTGGTATAAGATAATTTCAAAAGTTTTAATAATTATATGCGTCATTGAAACGAAACACTTTGCTTTGATGCTTGATTTTTAGGTTTTGGTTGAAATTATATTTAAATTTGTCTTATGCTAAGATTCGAAAAAAGATAAGTTTTTATCCTTTAAAATTAAAATTACTCTTGTTTCTGTTCAATGATAATTTTTTCATTTGCTTGTTCATTTTTTTAAATTGTTAAGTCTTATAATTTCTCCATAATTTCATTGTTCAAGTATGTTGAACACTTAAGATTGAAAAACTTTAGATTTACAACTTGTCATTAAGGTTTTTATGCGCTACCAAATTTTATCTTTAAGGTTATGGTTGACAATAATTACAATTTTGGGGTTGTTTAAAGTCAAGATATTTTATGTTTAACAACATAGATGAAAATTGTTTGAAATGATAAGCCCTTCAGACATGTATTTGTTTATCTTTAACATCATCTATCAAAAATGTTAGAAATTTACGATTTTAAAAAATGTCCTAATATGTTGTCTTTAATTCCATTGTTACAAGTGTCAAAATTATGACACAAATTTTTTTTTTTTTGTTATTCCAACATCAACTGGTTTTGTTTTGAGGGTGTTTTTTCAATCCATTTTTCAACAAACAATTTTTTTTTTAGCATAATTTTATAAAATGTTGAAATTTGATCTTAAAAAAAAACCAAGTGCGTTCTGGAAGACACACTTTTTGTTTTTGGGGTGTTTTTTCATGTTTTTTGAGACTTTTTGGGCTAGAGTTCCCGTTTTGAGGTCAGGTTACCTATTTCATCGGTAACAGTGTTCTTAGTCAAAGTTGACTGAATCAACATGATCCCATCCCTGTTCACACCCAAGGGTGCTCAAATTAGCTGCTCATTCTTCCTCCTTTCACATTAGGAGTGTTATTATTCCTTCTAAAGAGGTTAATGGGCCTCCCTACCCATTTATTCACCTACCTAGTGATAAATCCAACTATAATATTCCATTTAGATGAAGCTTAAATTTTTGGAATATTACATCATCTCCCAAAGAAAAATATGAGAAAAATAAATCGTCTGATGATAAACGAAAACCTCGTTATCCTTGTCTTATCTGTGACGAGGATAATTTCACCAAAGAATCCCTGCATAGGTCTGAGGTATCTAAGTTTGCCAAAGTTTCATCTACACCCTCTATCTTGAAATATCCTTTTCCTATTCAAGATAGCAAAATGTTTGGATCTTCTTCTAATACATCAACAAATATTTTGATGATGTCTCAAGTAATGGTTGCGACTTGATCGCAAGACTATGGGAGTAAAATTCCTGTTACTGGTAAATAAGTAGAAAATTCTAATTCAGTACCAGCTACATCTCCTCTAGTTTCTAATCCACTTCATATAGAGAAACCCAATCCTGATTTAGTAATTAAACCCCCTGCTAAAGGTTTACTTCGGAAATCAACTTTCAATCCACATGCGAGAGCTACCCAGAATTACAACATTGTTGAAGATTTAGCAATATTACCTTCAGCAATGTTGGCCTTAGAAGTGCTGCAATCATGTCCAGCACAAAGGAAGTTACTCTTATTATCTATTGGAGCTGTAAATATTCAGGATTCAAACCTCATGGTATTCGATTTAGAAAATTTTACACCACGACTCTCTCATCAAATGGCTTTTCAGATTCCAGTACTAGTCAAAAATAGGCGATGCTTTCGTACTGTAATTGATGAAGGAGCATCTACGTGTATTATGTCATTAAATTGTGGGAAATCACTTGGTTCTCTAACACTTAACCAATCTCCGACAATTCTCAAAGCTTTTGACGGAAGAGGATTCCATCCATTTGGAATTTTTCAGGATCTACCTATAGAGGTCGAAGGTAAAATTGTTAATTTAGATGTGGAAGTTGTTGATGGCCCTCTAGATTACAACCTTCTTCTGGGTCAAAATTGGTCTTATGCTATAACTGTTATCATGTCATTAGAATTTTGATTAATCATGTTTCCTCATCAAGGAAATATTGTGAAAATAGATCAGCTCTCATATTATTCGTCTGACCCAGCTTCTATGGATATTATTCAACATGTTGGAAAATCGACCATCCCTTATGAGGATGTTGGAGTAGGTTTAATAAAAGATTCTTCCTTAATGGGAAATTTTTCTATGCCTCCATCTAGTGTACCACGTACTATTTCTAATATCAATACGATTACATCAAGCACTATTCCATTTGATGACCCTTGGATAGTGCCTTTAGAGTCAGAACTGGATTCTTTCGATGGTGAGATGCCTTTGAGTCATTTTGAAATATCATATCAAGCAGTACAATCATTTTTCAATCCTTCATCAACTGATAGTGATCCGATGAATGTGATCACCGAGAAATCATTTTCACCATCAAGCTCAGCTATAACATCAATTCCTGATCCTTTTCAACAAGTGTTTCATAGTGATGAAAGCATTCATGAATTCTTGTCCATAGATGAATTACCATGGGATGATCTTTATCATAGGTCATCATTTTTACCTGAGCTTGATAGATTTGAAATTTTTTTTTCATCTATTTTTACAAATTACTATGTCAAGGAACCACATAGTCCAATATCGATTACAAATTCATATTCTGAAGTTAATTTGGGAAATATTTCTTCGATGGTTCCCATTGACATATCAGTTAAACCAGGAATTATTGAAAACATTCATATAGGTGCTTCTTGTATGTTAGATGAAATTACTACATATAAAGCCCTATTTCAAGAATTCTGTGACATATTTGCCTGGTCTTATGAAGAAATGCTAGGAATTGATCCCAATATTGTCATTCATGAAATAAAGACTTACCCGGATGCTAAATCTGTTAGGTAGAGATTACGCCCGATACATCCATGAAAAGCTGCTACTATTAAATACGAAGTTGAGAAATTACTCAAAGTAGGTTTTATTTATCCAATTCCTTGAACTGATTGGGTATCTAATATCCTTCCTGTTACTAAAAAATAAGGGACCATACGAGTATGTGTCGACAATAGGGATATTAACAAAGCTTGTCCAAAAAACAATTATCCAACTCCCTATATTGATCAAATCATTGATTATTGTGCTGGAAATGAAATGTACTCATTTATGGATGGATTTTCTGGGTACAATCGAATAAACATACTACCTGCTGATCAACCAAAAACAACATTCATTTATCCTTGGGGAACTTTTGATAATTGTAAACTACCCTTCAGATTAAAGAATGCTGGGGCAACTTTTCAAAGGGAAATGTCTTACACTTTTCATGACATTAAACACATTGTGTAGCCTTATCTCGATGATTTACCTGCTCATTCATTGCACATGGAAGATCATCCTACACATTTAAGAACAATTTTTATGAGATGTAGGCATTATAAGATTCGATTGAATCCCCACAAATGTGTTTTTTGTGTACAATCTGGTAGATTGCTGGGATTTATTGTTTCCAAAGTAGGCATTTGCGTTGACCCATCAAAAGTTGGGGCTATTTTCAATTTCCCTCCTCCTCCCACACTTCGCCAAATCCAAAGTTTACAAGGGAAAACAAACTTTCTATGTAGATTTATCCAAAACTATGCTGAGTTAACTAAAGGTTTTACCAGGCTATTAAAACAGAATGTTCCTTTTATTTGGGATGAGATCGTTGATAGATATTTTGATGCTTTGAAACACATGTTGACCCATGCACCGTTATTGTGTCCACCAAATTACAGCTAAGATTACTTTTCCTACCTAGAAGCCTCTGATTCCACCATTGGAATGGTATTATTTCAAGAGGATGAATTCAAAAATGAACATGTGATTTACTATCTTAGTCAGAATCTCAATCTGACTGAAATTAAATATTCGCATGTGGAGAAATTAGCCTTGGCATCAATTCAAGCTATCCAAAGATTCCGTCATTACATATTGTTATGAAAAACAACTGTGATATCTAATTGCAACCCGATGATGTACATTTTGACTAAACAATTACTCGAGGGAAAATACTCTAAATGGATTGTTATCCTTTAGGATTCTGATTTAGAATTTGAAAAATCCAAATCAAAGAAATCACTAGTGTTCACTAAACTTATGTGTGACTTTCCAAATACTGAGACAGAAACTGTGGTAGAGCATCCGATAGCTGATGAATCTCTGTTATTTATCAGTACATTAGATCCATGGTATGGAGATATCATCATTTATCTCAACCCAAACCTTTCGGCCTGAAATCTCACATTCAAATCGACGAAAGATCCATTACCAATCTCAGCAATACAATATTGTTGGAGACACCCTTTATCGTCGTGGTGTGGATTCTGTATTTCGACGATGTTTAACTCATGAAGAGGCTGAAAAAGTTTTGAATAACTGCCAATCTGGAGCATGTGATGGTCATATGTCTGGGGATGCCACAACCCAAAATATATTGTGCGCTGTTTATTTTTGGCCGTCATTATTCAAAGTTTACATTCTCGTGGTCTGAAAATGCTACAACTGTCAGATATTTTATCGAAAGATGCGTGCACCACTAGCTCCTCTTCACCCCATAATTGTTGTCGCTCCTTTTGCAAAATGGGGCATTGATTTCATTACATGTAACCCTCACTCGGACAGGGGGCATGTTGGACGGATAAGTCGTTCTTACAGACATGACAGACCTCCCAAGTGTCCTACGGACATCTAGCAACAAATAGACAAAAAAAACTATTTTCTCTATATAATATTCGATTCAGAATTAGCTAAAAAAGAGGTTTTGAATACCTATCTATAGTCCAGCACTATTCATAATGATCTTCTTTCTAGTTGCTTGAAAAAGTCATCTTCAAAGATCTGCAATCACAAACATGGAAAAAATTAGTAGCACCTGCATAGGATAAACTAATTCATGAATCATATATCTATCAAGATGATCAAGGAATTCAAGAAAAAATCTAATTAATTAAATAACTGATTGACAAAATATGATAAACAAGCTACTTAATTAAAGAACTCATTGAGAAAACGGGATTCATTCGTATTATCTTTGATGAAGAAAGAGCCTTACAACCATGTCCGCCTTGATGTCGTATAGGCCTTCTTGGGGTCCGAAACAAGCGTTTCCTTTACTCTGAAAAGCTTTGCACTCTCTCAGCTAAAATGCACATGGGTGTGTAATCATTCCCACATAATGATCAGTTAAGAGAGTTTGAGTTTATACAACATTTCTCCTCAAAAATTCTCAAAGTCTAACTCCCCTTGAAGCTGAACTATGGCCTCAATTTATAGGAAAAGAGAAGAGGTTGTAGCTCCACATAAGAGGGGATATAATGGTTTTTTGACGGGATTGAGCTCCATAAATCAAGGGGTAGGCTCCCATAATGGAGGAGTGAACATACATGATAGGAACGAACCTTCGATCGGATAATTACTTCTAGAAGCTTCCAGATTTGATTTTTGGGATTCTAACTGTTACTTTCCACCTTTATTTTACCTTTTACAGGGGTCTGCACCCTTAATGAAGAAAAAGTGTGTTTAGCTCTGCATGCTTTAGAACAAAAAGGTGCGGCACCGCTGGCAATGTTAAGAGAAAGTGTGGTACAAGTGTTTTTAAGACTTTTATGAGCTTTTCTCTCAATTTCAAGGCTTGATTTTAGGAACTTTGATGTTGTAGACTTCTAAGGGAGTACTAAAATGTCATGGTGACAAATTTCAGTATAACAAATTGCCCCCTAAAGTGCGAAGTCTGAGAGCATTCGAAGAGTGATGTGCTTTATCATTTCAAGGATTAGCCTGTGGACACCCCAATCGAAATCCTGTAAAAACATTCAATGCAAAATATATATATATATATATATATATATATATATATATATATCATCACTGAGGTAGGCATTCCTATACTCAGATCAAAAACTAACTAAATTTGTTCTGAGACAGAAATGATTTTAATATTACATCAATAGTGTAGACACATCATGGACACAACCATCTGTAATGAATAGTCTACTGCATAATGAATAATAAAATTCCTCGCAGCCTAGATGGTGGAAACTATATCCAGGGTCTTGATTTCTGCTTCCCGAACTAGTACGATTCTATCCATGCGATTAAATGTGTCGAAGTCGAACATGGTATAACCCACTTGATTACTAGTCAATGATGTGAACTGTTAACAAGTGTGAGAGAAAACACCAATAATGAGAATGGCTCTCAAATTACTCAATACAATCCATGAAATGTGAATAAGTGATATGAAGTCAAAAATTTCATGGAATCGTTCGATCGAAGGTCAATCATGCAACCTGTCGTCGAAGGCGAGAAAACTGCCGTTAAGGCATGTAGATTCCAAGGTATTGACAGATTCTAGATCAACTTCCTAGATGATGAGCTGTCGTCGATAGAAATAAATTTTTCGTAAGCAAGCTCACGACACGAAACCATAGATCAAGTTTTTAAGAATTTTTTTTTGCAAGGACTGACTCAGGGATGGTCAATGCGAATGGAGACAAATGTTTGCAAATGAATGGTTTGTTTGACTTCCCTCTTGAACACATAACGACACTGCAAATGGTTTGGTAACAGTTTCCCTAAGCTAATACCCAGAAACCATCTGAAGACCTTCAATGTGGTTTGATTAACTGATAGGCAAAGGATTTTCCCAACCCAGATATAAGTGTGACAAAAAGTGTCGTGTTCAAGAGTGGTATACTACTTTTAAATCAAAGTGTAACAAATGGATTCGTTTTCTCTCTTTTCCCCCCACCATTTCTAGCAAGTACCTCTTTATTTTTGACAAGCTTGAGGAGGATAACATTTGCTTGTTTATAAGCTCATCCTTCGGATGAGTCCAACTTAGTTTAAAATCGAACCCTAAGAAGGAGTGGTCCGTTCCTGTTTGTAATCGACAGGTCCTTTACTGTTACATTTTAACGAGCCTAGTATAGGAGAAATTCAGTGTTTTTCATTTTTAGGGAGTCAGAAGAAAAAACTTAAGAAAACTCCATGGGTGTTCTTTTTTGTAATTTTAGTCTCTCAGGCCCAAAAAAGGATAAAATAATGCGGGAGAGAACTTTATTGACCATGATTAGTCAACGTATACCTTTTTCGTAAATAGTCCATTTTAGTCCGGAAAATGGGTAAACTTATACTGAAAGGACGACTATTCATTTCCTTTAACGAGTTCGAATAGTCAAGTACTCGACAATCTTTTCATATTTATAGAGTCTGAAAAGGGCTAAAAAGAGGACTCCATGATTTCATTTTTTCGTAAAATTTTAAGAGCCCGAAAAAGTGATAAAGTATACTCTGTGTCAAAAATGACCATTTTACCCGAAAAATATAGTATTCTGCACAAAAAATCAAAAAATTAAACGTACCTGCTTTTAATAAAATAAAAATATTTTGAAAAAACATCTTTTAAAAGTTAAAAATAAACAAAATTAAATTTCATTTATTTGAAAAAAATTATGAAAAGGTTTTTTCCAAATTCATTTTTACCATTGAGTTCAGAGTGAAAATTTGAGAGCTTTTGGCAAAAAACGCTCTAGAGAAGATTCCGGACAAACTGACCGTTCAAATCGAAAATCGTCTGCTCCAGGTAATCCAAATTCTCTTTTCCTTGCTTTTCATCCATTCATTTCCTTAATTTAGGGTTTAAAATTCATTTTTGGGGAAGAAATAGGTTCAAAATTCCGCTCATGGGGGTCTGGAGGTAAAACACACGGTACCTGCAGACCTCGACATTTTCTTACAAAGAAAAATGTCATGGTCCCACAATTTTAGTACAGAGCCCATGTGGAGCTATGCACTGTCTTTGAACAAAAAGTGCGAGGGTGCCTTGAAGAATATAAAAACTTATTTCCTCTCCAAATTACCCAAAATTTTCTTTTTAAAATGATTCTAATCTTTCATTTTGTTCATTGGAGGATATTTACAATGCTTATCTGGTGGGAACGTGAACACAAGGATGTGGATGAAGCTGCAATGATTCATCAACCTACATTACAAGTTTTGAGAGCATGTAGGTTACTTAAATTCTGGGCTATCAGTGGCATGAGAGCTCAAGTAGACCTTCTCACTTGGTTGGTAAACAAGTGGGATGTACAGGACCAATGTTTTGTGATTGGAGGCAATCGACTTGAAATTGAGCTGGAGGACATATACTTTTTGACTGGTTTTTATAAAAGAGGTGAACCACTTTCTCTATTTGGGGCTAGGCTAGGTGTACAGTCTGTTGCTAGCCTACAACTAGAGTTCTACAATGATGAGGCCAATCTTAAAGACAAATGGATTGATATCAAAACCATCATCCGTCCTGAGTTGAAAGTAGTTGCATTTACCATAACCAAGTTATGTGGAAGTGCAGCTTTGCATGTTGCTACTGGATCTCAAATGTGGATTGCAGTGGATTGTTTCCGAGGCACCATATTCAATTGGTGTGAGGCAGTGTGGGCAAATATCAAATGCCAACTAACTAGAGCAAAGAACAGGAAGTTGAATAACTTCAGATATGGATCAATTGTGGTTAATTTTACTCTAGAGAGGATTCCTCTACTTGGCCCACAACATATTCTAGCTGATCTTGGTAGAGTCTAAGAGCCTCATATGGTTCGATGGGTAGCTTTGATGACCCGTCATAGCAAGGGCAGAGAGATTGTTTGATTTCCCTCACCCTATTTCTGTTGGTTAGAACACCAACTCTTCGTGATAGAGGAATTCCCTTATGCCGGGAAGGATTAGCGCAGTGATCGTGATATGCCACTTTCTCCAGGAGCTCAGTGGGATGAATTAGGTAAAAAATCATTTTGACATGATGGAATTTCTAATTTTTATTTTGTTTTTTAAATCGTCCAAAAATGATAACAAAAGTTTCAAATGCAGATGTGGGTCCACGTCAACCAATCACTCTCCACCCCTTTGAAAGGAGGCAAAGGGATGCAGTTGCAGCAACACCATCACCACAGGATCAGACAACAGAGATCCTTACTGATTTGGAACACCATCTCGAGCGACAGACTATGGACATCCCAAAGACTACCATAGACGACATTCCACTTTGTTTGCAGAGATATGTCATTGGGGTTCCTGGACCGTTCAAGATATTCTTGAGCAGGGTGGCACGGGCTGTAATATATTATCATGATCATTACCACGGATAGTGGATGATCGACTGTATAGACTCATATCATTTTTTGTATCACTTTTTTCCTGATCATAAGGCATTTTGAACCTATGATCGAGGATGATGTACTATTTTTTGAAACACTACTCTATGCTATGATATACTACTATTTCCAGTTACCTGTCCAACATGTTATTGAATGTTGATTTACTACTTTCATTATCGAAAATGTCTGTTTATAGCACTAGAAGCTATTGCATCTGCTAATGTGTTTAAATTTCTTGGAATGTGTTGATACTCAATATAATCAAATTCTCGTTCAAAGAGACTAACTTTCAAAAATAATCTTAACAACACTGGGTTTCTAATTGCATACACTCGATTTAATTGTCATACAACGAGTTCAAAATCTAACTTAACGATCAAAGTCCGAATTCAAAATGAAATGGATTCAGATAATAACTCAATAACTGTGATATATTCTCCAATATTGTTCGTCGTTTGACCGAGGCTTACCCCATGCATAGATACTAACTCGTTAGTGGGTGAATAAATAACCCAAGCTACGGAAGAAATGTTCTGTGTACTATGACAAGCACCATCAGCAAAACCAATGTATGTTTGAAAAGACATCGACATCTGCAATATCAAGAGTAATCCAGATAAGCAGGAATAGTAGTAAAAGCACACTTAAGCTAAGCACACATTTCTAATCTACAACACACCAGCTAGAAAATAAATAATATACAGGAAAGATCTCCACACAAGAATCAAGCGTAATATCTCTTCAGATAAAGCCCATTTCTGGGTTTGCCTAAAGATACCCCGTCAAAATCAATCATTCATAGGCCCCTTTTGCAAGCTTTCGCTTGACAATATAAGGACCATGCCACATGGGTTCGAATTTCTCAGCCCCTAGCTTATCGTTAGCTTGATCATATACCAAAACTAGGTCTCCTTCTAAAAAAATACGAGGTGTAACACTTCTATCATACTGAGCTTTCATTCATTTCGCATGAGTCTCAGTAGCTAATGCAGCGGTGCGCTGATTCTCATCTAATTGAGCCAAGTACAAAAAATGTTTCTCCTCCTCAGAAGTGGATGGTAGTAATTCTATAGCTAGTTGGAGTGGCAGTATCTCGTATTCAATTGGTAATACTGATTCTAAACCGTAAACCAGTTGAAAGGGGGTAAAACCTGTCAATGTTTTTGCTAAGGTCCAATATGCCCAAAGTGCTGAAAAGAGCATGGTATGCCAATTCAATTTATGAATTCCAATGATTCGTTTGATCATGGTGACTAAAAATTTATTAATTGCTTCAACCAGACCATTAGCCTACAGATAATATGGTGTAGAACTATCATGGCGCAGGCCAAGTTGGTTAGTTAGCTCAGTCCTCATGATGTTTAGAGAATTACTCCCATGGTCAGTAGTTATTGCTTGGGGTATACCGAAATGAGCAACCACATGATTGAACACGAAAGTAGCTGTAGTTTTGCCATATGTTGTAAATGTAGGCATCGCCTCGGCCCATTTGGTAAAATAATATACCGCGAGAATAATATACCCATGTCCCCCGGCCGAGTGAGGGTTACATGTGATGAAGTCAATGCCCCATTTTGCAAAAGGACCAACAACAATTATAGGGTGCAGAGGAGTGGGTGGTGCACGCATCTTGCGATCGAAGATTTGACAATTATGGCATTTTCGGACCGCATAAATATAATATTTAAATAAGGATGGCCAAAAATAACCAGCGCACAATATCTTTTGGGCTGTGGAATACCCAGACATATGAACGCGACATGCTCTAGAGTGACAGCCATGTAAAACCTTTTCGGCTTCTTCATGGGTGTGACAACGTTGAAAAACAAAGTCAACACCATGACGGTATAGTGTGTCGCCAACAATATGATATTGTTGAGACTAGAAACAAATTTTACGTCGTTGTGACCGTGAAAGTTCGGGCTGAAAATATTGGGTTTGAAGATAAACAATGATATCTCCTACCAAGGATCAATGGTAATAATAAGAAACAAGGATTCGTCTGCTATTGGTTGTTTCACCATAGTTTCTGTATCAGTACGTGGGAAATCACACATAAGTTCAGCAAATATCAATGATTTTTTTGATTTGGACTTTTCAAATATCAAGTCAAAATCCTTTAGGATAACAATCCATTTGGACTATTTGCCCCTTGGCAATTGTTTGGTCAAGATATACATCATAGGGTTACAATCATAAATCACTGTTGTTTTGTGTAAAAGTACATGATGACGAAAACGTTGGACAGCTTGAACGGCTACCAAGGCCAATTTCAGTAAGATGCAAATTGCGACTAAGATAGTAAATAACATGTTCACCATGGAATTCATCTTCCTGAACTAGAACCATTCCAATCGTGGAATCGAAAGCGGGGAGGTACAAAAAATAATCCTGGTTGTAATTGGGAGGATACAGTAACGATGCATGGGTCAACGCGTTTTTAAGAGCATCAAAAGATCGATCAGCAATCTCGTCCCAAAAGAAAGGAATATTTTGTTTTAACAACCTGGTAAAACCTTTCGTTAACTCGACGTAGTTAGGAATGAATCGACGTAAAAAGTTTTCTTTCCCTTGCAAACTTTGGAGTTGGCGAAGAGTAGAAGGAGGAGGTAAATTGATGATAGCCTCAACCTTTGATGGATCGACACGAATGCCTGCCTTTGAGACACTAAATCCCAACAATCATCCAGATTGACACAAAAAACACATTTTTGAGGATTCAGAAAAATCTTATAATGCCTACATCGTATACAAATGGCTCGTAAATGAATGATATGATCTGCTCTGCGCAAGGAATGAGCATGCAAATCATCGAGGTAGGGTTGCATAATGTGTTTAATGTCATGAAATGCATAATACATTGCCCTTTGAAAAGTGGCGCCAACGTTCTTAAGTCCAAAAGGTAATTTGCGATAAGCAAAAGTCCCCCATGGACAAATGAAAGCTATTTTAGGTTGATTTGCAGGGAGCATGTTGATTTCATTGTAGCTGGAAAATCCATCAATGAGCGAAAAAATTTCACTTCCAGCACAATCATCAATAATTTGATTGATATAAGGGGTTGGATAATTGTCTTTTGGAAAATCTCTATTTATATCCGATAATCGATACATACTTGTATTGTTCCTTGTTTTTTATTGACAGGAACGATATTAGATACTCTATCCATTAGTGGAATCAGATAAATAAAACTTGCACGAAGTAATTTTTCAACTTCTGCTTTGATAGCGGCAGCTTTTCGCGGATGTGTATGACGTAATCTCTGTCTAACAGGTTTAGCATCCGGGTATGTCTTAATTTCATGAACAAAAATCGACGGATCGATTCCTGGCATTTCTTCATATGACCAGGTGAAAATGTCGCGGAATTCCTGAAATAGGGCTTTATATGCTTGGATTTCATTAGTCATACAAGAAGCACCTATATGAATGTTTTCAACAATTCCGGGTTTTACTGAAATGTCAATGGGAACTGTTTTAAAATTTTTTTGAGGATTCTGAGGTTCTTTGACATAATCAGTAGTAAAAATGGAGGAAAATCATTCTCAAAATGATCAAGATCAGGTAAAAACGAAGACCTATGATGAAAATATTCCCATGGTAATTCATTGACAGACGAGAATTCACAAATATGTTCATCAATATTCAATATGTGTTGACCAAGGTTCGGAATTGATGTCGAAGTTGAGCTTGATACTGAAAAGGACTCCTCATTGATCACATTCACTGGATCAGATTCAGTTGAAGAAATATAAAAAAAATGACTGTACTGCCTGATATGTTAAGTCAAAAGGACTCAAAGGCATCGCGCTATCGAAAGAGTCCTGTTATGATTCTGAAGGTACTATCCAAGGATTATCAAAGAAAATAGTACTTGATGTAATCATATTGATGTTAGCAATAGGAGGTTGTACGTTGGGAGCAGGTAGGGAAAAAGTTCCCAGTAAAGCCGAATCTTTAAGAAAACCTACTTCGACATCCTTATAAGGGATAGTTGATTTTTCGATATGCTGGATGCTATCAGTAGAGGCTGGGTCGGATGAATAATACGAGAGCTGATCTATTTTAACGATCTTCCCTTTATGAGGAAACAGGAAACATAATGAGACGAAAGATTGACGATACAACAACAATCATGGCGTAAGACCAACTGCGACCCAAGAGAAGGTTGTAATCCAAAGGGGCATCAACCACTTCCACATCCAGATTAACGATTTTTCCTTCGACCTCTATTGGTAGATCCTGTAAAATACCATATGGTTGGAAACCTCTGCCATCAAAAGCTTTGAGGATAGTCGACGATTGGATAATTATCAGAGAACCAAGTGATTTCCAACATTTTAATGACATAATACACGTAGAAGCCCCTTCATCAACAACAATACGAAAGATACGTTTGTTTTTTACTATTACCAGAATTTGAAAAGCCATTTGATAGGGTAGGCGGGGTATAAAATTCTCTAAATCGAAGATCATGAGGTTCGAATCCTGGAGGTCTACGGCTCCTAAGGCTGACAATAGTAATTTTCTTTGGGCTGGGCATGATTGCAACACTTCCAAAGATGACATTGATGAAGGGGAAATCGCTAAGTCTTCAACAATATTGTAATTCTAAGTAGCTCTCGCATGTGGATTGAAAGCTGATTTACGAAGTACAACTTTAGCAGGCAGTTTGATTACTAAGTCAGGATTTTGTTTCTCGATCTGTAGCAGATCAGAAATTGAGGGAGATGTAGTTGATGCTGAATTAGAACTTTCTGCTTCTTTACCAAGATTTTTACTACCGTAATCTTGCGATTGCGTCGCAACCATAAAGATATCTTCTAACGCCTTTGAGGAAGATATAATCATGTTGCTATCTTGAGCAAGAAAAGGATCCTTCAAGGCAACAGGTATGGGAAAACCCTTAACGAATTTCGATACCTCGGCTCTATGCGGGCACTCTTTTGTAAAATGATCCTTGTCACAAATCAGACAAGGATAACGAGGTCTTCGTTTTTCGTCAGTTGGTTCAGTTTTACTTTTTTTATCTTTTGAAGATTTTTTGTTTTTATTCTTACCTTTCTTTTTACCACCAGTTTTAGGTTTGGTTGTAGATGATTCTACAACATGAATATCGGCAGAAGTTTCAATGGAAGAATCTCCTTTTGGTGAATCGAGTAAAGTGATAATAGGAGAAGTCGTCTTGGAAGATTTCTTCTTACTCTTACCAGTGCTAACAGAACCAATTACACCATCAGCGGCATGAGAGCCAGAAGGACTTGTAGTTAATTCACCAGGTCTTGGTAGATCGGGGATTTTATCATACAGAGTACCTGACTGTGTATATACAAGGTCAAGGTACTAAGCCTGAGAAATGACTTGCTCTTCTGTAACAACGTCCCCTTTGGCCACATCTTCAGTAATTTTGGGCAATAACGATTTAATAAACCATTCAGCCAAAATTTGATCTGGAATAAAGACCTCCACCAAATGCCTCCTACGTCTCCATTCATGAATGTGATTGGATATATACGTAGACGTAGATTGTTTTAATGAAGTCAGCAATTCTGTGCCATTGTCGTATTTGACAGGCAACTGAAAATGGGTTAAGAAAGCAGTAGCTAGTGCATTAAAATTATTAAAAGAGCCGCGTGGTAACTCAATGTACGATTTGGCAGCTAGACCAATGAGATTTCTCTGAAAAAGATGCAAACGAATCGAATCATCGATTAATGAATTAGATGCACACCAGAGGTGATAAGTCATAACATGATTAGAGGGTTCCTCTCCTGACTTACCCTCAAACTTTAGAATATCATTGGGCAACTTGTTAGGCATCAGCGGCCAATATGGAAGATAAAAGATAGGATCGTTCGTAAGGCGCGATAGATCAGGTAAATATAAAGTTGCTATAAACATTAACCGATGGCTAGGGTCTTGATAACCTTGTGTGATCAAACCAGTTCCAAGAGGAGGATATCTAGGATATCCTGGAATTGGATGTGCATTAGGAATCGTGAAAGCTCCTGGATAACTAGGATTAACCGGACCATACTGGGGTTGTTAAGGTATTTGATAAGTATACCCAAGATACGGTTGATACTGATAAGCTCGATTTTGTGTAGCCTGTCCAAATTGATACTGTCCCTGGTACGATTGATAAGTAAATTGTGGTTGAATAGCGACAACTGTACTTGTACCAGCTTGTCCCGTAGGCATTTGGGTCGTATTCTGAATTGTAGGTCATGACTGTGGCACGGATACTTGGGGAATTTGCATTGATGCAGGGATAGAAGAAACAAGAGCTGCAGATACTCCAGAAATAGGTGTGGTAGGTTGAACAGAAGTTGCAGCAGCATCAGAAGTTTGAGGCAGAGTTCTAGGTGTACTAGGCCCAGGTTGTTGAATAGAACCAGGTGCAGAGACTTGAATTGTAGGATGGACAGGTTGTTGGGTTGGAACAAAACCTATGGGCTGTCCAGGTTGATTAGGTAACTGCACATTGGTTTGTATAGTCTGTTGAATTTGAGATGGATCCCAGACCATATTCATTCTAAGGTATTGACCCATAGAAGGTTGTGCATATGAAGGACCATAACCTGGTTGAACGTAAGTTTGATAATTGACTGGTAAAGTTCCAGTTCCTTGTAATAATGGTTGACCGAAAGGAGGTTGGAAACCTTGAGTTGGGTACTGTCCTTGAGGCTGATAACCTTAAGGCATGTACGGAATCTAGGGTTGATATTGACCCTAAGGAAGAAACTGACTCTGGGGTTGATATTGACCCTGAGGAATAAACTGACTCTGGGGTTGACCCTGGGGTATTTACTATCCTTGAGGTTGATATTGACCTTGAGGTATGTACTTTCCTTGAGGTTGTTCCCTGGGCAGGTAATATTGTCCTACAATTTGACTTGGTAAAAAATTACCCCGAGGTTGCCCTCCGGGTGGTAATTGACTTCCTTGAGGTTGCCCCCCAGGCGGTAACTGACTTCCTTGAGGTTTCCCCCTAGGAGATAACTGACTTCCTTGAGGTTGAGGATTTTGAATATTTCTAGACATCATAAAAATCTGTTTTGTGTTCAACGTTTCAGTATTTGTTCCATTTTTACCAGATGATAACCCTTGTTCAATTGGTTGAGGAGCTGCCCTCAGGAAAGTACCAGAGAGCGATTGGTATCCCGAAGGAATAGACCGACCACCATATAAAAATGTTTCCGGAGATTGAGAAAACATATATGATTCAGCTGACATAACTAATGAAGGATGAAAAACTCTCGGTGTAGGGTGAAAAGGAATTCGGTGTGGTGAATAAGTAAGACATGCGTTTTGTAAAAAATCTGTCAATGATAAATACCAAGCATCAGTTCTAAAAGGACTGTAGAATATTGATTAATGCTCCCTAAGATTCAAATTTTCTTGGGTTTTGGGAAGAACTACGTCTTCGTCTGGACCAACAAGTTCTTCAATACATATGAGGTCAGAAGGAAGGTTTTCAGTAATGATCTGTCTTACCCTAGGTGAATCAGGATCACTAGAAGTCGGAGTAAAAAATCCTGAAGATGGCTCCAACACAGCAGGTTCAGTGTCTGGCTCAGAAATTTTAGGCTCTTTTGGATGTGGAGAAATACAGTACAAAGCTCTCCCAAGAGGCCTCTCAAGGGAAGAGGTGGGATTCCTGCTCGGGAACACCCATACGGTGCTAATTCCGGTTTTTGCAGGGTTCTTTATTGGGCTTGTGCCTATTTCTTAAATTTTCATTTTCTAAATTGTGCTAAATGATTTTAAATCTAGCCATGAGGGCCTCTGATCTGTAAATTAGCATCGTAAATTTGCAAATATTTCTCTAGGGTGTAAGGGTTTATTTATTTTTTGTGCATAGTTTTGGATCTGTTATGTTTTTTTTTTGCAGGGTTGCAGGGGGTTTCTTAGATTTTTTTTTAGATTTGATCCAGATCTAACCCCCATAGGGTAAGATCTGGCCTCAGGATCGTTTCTGCTGGCAGATCTGAGTGTTATTTTGCCTCAAAGTAAAAAATTTCAGGTGCATTCGAATCAATATTTTGAAGATCTGAGTTATATTGGCGAAATTTTAATTGCTGGGTGAGAATTTTTTTATGTACGCTGGCCTGTATGATTTCACTTGTAGCTTGCTGGCTTTATTTTCCTTTCATCCCTCATCCATATGTTGTACACAATTCTTTTGTGCTCTGCCTTCGATTTGCAGCATCCCTCAGCGTTACCCTCGCTTCCACACTCTGCGTAATTCCTCCATTCATCCTCTACGTAGCCTTTCTGCCCTTTGTCCTCACCATTTGTGTCCATTTTGTTTTCCACGCTGCTATCCGGGCCCTTTTATTTTAAAAAACGCAGCTCCATCTCCTCCTTACGGTTGCCATCTTCGCTGGCCTGTCTGACTGCCTCCAACTCACATTTCGATTCTTCCCTCACGCCGCTCGCCTCTGCCGTCATCCATTACTTGGTCGCTGTCCGCAATCCGCTGCTATCTGCAAACATCATCTCCATGTGCGTCGACCCTCATCCTACTGGCTGCTCTCTTCCGCGGCTTCATTTTTAACGCTGCCCATACAGGCTACTTTGTACACCTCCATATTCTCTTCATGTTGTGTCACGTTCTCCATCCGACCTGCATACAAACCAAACATTAATACTTTCCATTTTCTAATGATTCGATTGTGATTTTTTCATTTAGGTTTAGATTTTTTACTTTTATTTGTTGAGGTAAGTTTAATCTTTAGGTTTGGGTTTAACATTAGATTTTAGATTTTTTTAGATTTTGGTTAGCATTAGTTTTAAATTTTTTAAGTTTTAATCTTAGTTTGGACTTTAGACTTTTTAATTTTGATTAGTTAGTTTAGATTTTAATTAGTTTTATTTTTTTGTTTTTTATTTTTTATTTTTAATTTAAATAAATAAATAAATTAAAAAATTATAAATTAAAAAAGGAATTCCAAAATTTTGTAACTTTTTTTCATTTTAGGACTTTAGCCTTAGATTTATTTTTTAGCCATATTTTCTTTAACTTTAGATGTAGTTGTATATATATTTCATTTTCATTAACTTTTAGATTTTAAAAAGAAAATATAAAAAAATAAAAAATTTAGAAAATTCTCAAAATTTTACATAGTCATTTAAGCTTTAATTTTTTATCTAAAGTTTGACTATATGAAATTTTTTAATTTTTGGATTGGGTTACTTAGAACATCATAAATTCAGAAATATTGCTGGTCATCTCATGATAACATTGCTGTGGATTCAAAGTATTTTAATGCATAGTTGTGGTGCATTTTATTGAATATCATTGTGGTAAATCTATTTTTCATAGCAACAATTACATATCAGATACTTGACTTTAATTTTATAACGGAATATTTTGACTCCATAAGGAACTGGTTTTAAACTTCTGAATCTAATTGGATTTGTAAAATCTCATAAATCTTAACAAGTATTTGGTTATCTAGTTGTGTCTCCTGAATTGGTTGGTCTCCAACCAGTTCTCCTCCTTCATTTTTGTCAGGGTCTACCTCCCTTAGCCTGCAAGGAGACGAATTAGATAGAGAGATTGGGGATCAGGGTGACAGCCCCTGATCTGAGCCATTGTCGTGGTGCCTAGACATTCTGTGCGAATTTTTTTTTTGGTGCCGTTGCCGGGGATAGAGTTTTTCTGTCCTTGGTTTTAACAACATTTTCTAATCTTTTAAATCTTTCCTCGCCATTCATTAGCTTGTCACACAGAATAGAATTTTCTGGCGTCATTTCATCATCGTATCTTTTTTCATATCACTAATCATTTCATCATTTACACCTTTAACACCTGAACATTTTGGTTGGCTTCTTGTTTGGGTGGCGACTCCACTTATTCATCTATTTACTCCCAGACAAGAATCCCCCCTAATATCCATCTGCTACTCTTGATTATTTCTTCTGTTTTAGAATTAGTTTCATGTTCAAGTGGCAAATCCAATTCTTTCATTTCTTACAAGAGTTATTGCTAAGAAGCTTGCTTCTTGAGGACCTTTTGACTATTCTTGAACACGGATCTATTTCTATAACATCCACTTAACCTTTAAGCAGGCCAGCATGGATGACACCTTTCATGACATGCCGGAAGAGGCCATTCCTAAATTGCCTTTTTTCTCAGGTGGTAATGCAACCATTGCTCTAAAGCATCTAAAGAAAACCACTTTTATAATAAATAAATATTTTTTTCCTTCACAATATAATCATGAAGATGTCAAGATACGTATCTTTGGCTATTCCTTAAAAGGTGATGCTATCAATTGGTTTCGAAATTGTCCAGAGGAGTATTTTTATTGTTTACAACATATAATCAATGCTTTTAAAGATAAATATATAAAACAATATGACTTGCCTTGTGCCCCAGTATTATGCAAAATAATGAAATTGATCTTGTAGAGAACTCAACTATCAACAAGAGATTTCCAGACGGTTCTCAGGATGAATCCACTTGTACCACGACATCACAAATCCATGATAGTGGTGAAGTAGAAACAAGTTGTCAAATCAGTGTTGACAATGATAAGCATATTGTTAATGAATTGATTCAGATGGTTAAGGATATACAACTAAATCAAGCTCAGATAATTAATAATATGGAACTTAATCAACAAAAAATAATAGCGGATCACACCAGGGAAATCGGTTCTATGCAGAGTATGTTATTTGCCTTAGAATAAAAACATATCAAGGAGATGAACTATATGCAAAATATCTTCATGGCCATGAAAGCAGATAATGATAAAATGGGTCAAAACATGGAAGCCAACCAGATCAATCTTCAAAATAGGATAAATGCCATTGAAGCAAGTCATGCACAAGAAATAAATGTCATGGAAAATAGATTAAAGATGATGGAATTTAATCATTCTAATCAGATGTCTCTTCAACACAATTTGTTGACTATTGAAGAGAGTCATGTGAAGGAAATTACTATTGTTAAGCATTCTAATCAAATGACTGGTATTCAAAATAAGTTGGAAAAAATGGAAAGGTCACACATGCAGAATTTCCAACCCAAGTAAGATTTGTCAGAATTTCCAACCCAAGTAAGATTTGTCAACGGATCATAGGCCTCCCAGTTTGCTAAAGAAATTTCCATCTCATCACATGGAGGTCACTTTTCCCATCAAGGAAAAATTAACTATGGTTACAAAGGATGTTAAGAAATACCAAGCTTATGTGTCACCTTTAACAGAGTATATTAAGAATAATATTGGTCATACTCCAGGTTCATCAGATGTTTTGTACAAGCATTTTCAAGATAAGGACAATAAATCTATAGTGGTCTCATTACTGACATCGCAGCCCACTAGGAAGAAGAGAAAAAAGCAGAAAATAAGTAAGCGATTTGATTCGTCTGATGGCCGAGAGCAACTTGAGATTCGGCAGGGAAAATTTTAGGGGCGAATTTTAAGGGATTTTAAATTTTAATAGGAATTTTTTTTTTTTATATATATAACCAATTTTCTATAGTTTAATAAAGTTAGCCCAATAAATATTTTAAAAATAATTAATTATTAAATATTGGCCCACCAAAAAAAGGGCGCATAAAACTGGAAAAATGAAATTCGCCCCCGATTTTCTTTGGTTGGAGCAGATTCCATGGCATTCGCCTGGATTTACAGGGTTGGAGGGAGGGGTTAGAGTGATTCACCCCATTTTTTCATAGGTTCAGAGAGGTGGCTAGGGCTTTGTGCACACCGATCTTCTTGCTGGCTGAGCGAGGCCAACCCTCTCTGGTCCGTTAGGGCCCTCCCATAGTTCGTATATAGCAGAGATACACTTCGAAAGAGATGGTGTTGTGGGAGATAACACTTGCCACAGCCTACGTGCTCGGCCTCAAGCACATGTACAAGCTCGCTCTCAGACTCCAACGTCGACTAATAACACAGAGGCACCCCGCTTTTCACCAGTTTTTTCAATGGTATGCACCTTCCTTCCCTTTCTCGAATAAATAATCCATCAAAATATTCATGATAGCTATGCATCATAAGCCTTCTTGAATTAGCCTTCATTGTGGTCCTCAATGCTCAGGGTAAAGAATTTGGCATCACAATTTTGCAGTCATAGTCTGCCCTATGTATGTCTAATTGTTGTAGGAAATGAAATATACATATCACAGAATGATGAAAATCTGCCATGAGGGAAGACTATACTGGGTTTGTTAAAATGTATTTGGTTGTCAAAGTGGAGATCCCATTGCCATTAATCTAGGCCGACATAACCAATGTAGTAATCAAACAGAAGAGGGGATCCTTGTGGGATTTTGCTGAAACTCAGCCAGTCATTACCAACCATAAATTCCACCAAATTGTGGGCATAGTGCCTGTTGAAAAACCATTAAATTTTTTTGATGCTTGCCTGACTCATTTTATTTTCCTCTCTGGGAAACATCGGTAACAGGGAATATCTAGATCCTTAGATCCTTCTGCCTTTATAGACAGGCTTTTATATGAAGTGTCCGATAAACCTTGAGAGTACTTGTGGTCAAAATCAGGCGACCTATGTCATAGAGATGAAAGCAACTCTAATGAGATCCCTTAGATAGTCCAATGGGTTCATTTAATTTGCCTTTTATATGCTCTGTTGGATGCATTTTCATGTACTCGGCTAGTAGCTTTGATGTCTAATGCCTTGTTTTTGTTTTGTAAATGTTCTGTCAATGCTTTATCATCCATTTTGTGATTAAAAGTTAAATCTTGTTCTTCTTGTTCTCTGACTCATTGTTGTATTAAAAGTGTCAATTTATCTTGAATCTTTTGATTATAGTGAAACGAAAGCATGTAGAGTCTCTTGAAAACTAGGTAGCTTTTCAAATTCGCTCACTGAGTGTGATGGGTGTGGTTTCAGTTGGTGTGAAAGCCATTTTTAGAAATGGACTGTGCTTCTGTATGGTTATTCTATTTGACATCCAATTGATAGTTTTTGGTTGCAGTTAGTTTCAGTCATATTTTGATTGGAAAGATTTTGAAAAATTATAATGATCAGTCTTTTTTGCTTATTTGATTTTTCAAATGCATTGCCTTTTTGAAACTGAAGAGAATTTTGAATTAAAAGTGCATTGCGAGCCCATTGTACATATTGTGTCTTTCCTCCAAAGTTTGCATAATTGTTTTCCAGACTAAGTATTAGTCTGATACCATACTTTCTAGCTTGAAAGACCACAAATTCCAAAGCCTGAACCAAAACAACCCCAAAAATCAGATTAAAACAAACAATGCCAGCAGATCCAGACACCCAAAAGCAAAATCTCTTGAAAAAAATGGGTTGAGGTCCTGAAGGCTTGATGTAATGCAGCCCCCATGCACAAACCTGAAATACTTGTTCATCATATACACCAGGAAAAATCTGGAATGCCTTGTACTGGTCATCGTTGAAGGCCCAAGTCCTGGCAACATTAAGCCTAAGAGCTGCAGCTTGTCGAAAAACAGAGGTAACTTTATTTCTCTGTGTTAGATCCGTTGCCACAGTCATTAACCAGTAAGATTTGATACAAACACACTTTGATTGCTTGTGCAATCACCATAACTTCCATTTTGTAACCCTGGCTTTGTTAGCTTATGGTCATCACCAACTTGCAAAACCTGAGAAGGCAAAAGGTAAAAATACCAAGAAAAACTCATTAGATACATTATACCATAAATCTTGATGACTCAATTTATATGATTCTACTAGAATTTTAATTACCTTTCCAAATGCTGCAATATCAGAGGGAAAAATAATGATGTCGGGTATGGAAAGCATGTGCAAAGCCTTAGAAGAAACAGATAAGTCCAAAGGCAAACCAGGAGCTGCTGGAAAAGGTGGGTATAAGCTGTTCACAGTACTACAAATTTACATCCACGAAGTTGATATTTACTATAAAGATAAATAAATATATAAAATCAATTTGACAGCTTCTCATTGGATTTATTCCCAACATCTTACAACCTATTTAATTTTGTATCAAAATCAACAACATTACTTCAGGGACATGCCTATGCTGGCTTAGAATGTGAGTTGAAAGCCTTGCAAGTCGATCATTTGAGCTTTGTTCTGGAATCCAGGAGATTTCTTCACTGCTAAGGTGTCTTAGGACATCGACTGTGCAAATTCCAATGGTAATCTGCATCATGTAATAGATTTTACTCCAGGAGAAGCAAACCAAATGTTCATAAACTCACTTTATATGCACAAAGATTCTCGCAGTAATAAATGTAAGCAACATCCAATGAAATAATGTTTCATGCTAACCTCATCCAAGCAGAAAAGCCCTGGATTTGAAACACAACTTATTTGCATATATGTTTAGTGATTTTCTTCAAGTCAATTGATGAACAATGAAAACAAACACAAAATTTGCATAGGAAACAAAGATGCCAAAAAAATGAATTCAATGGAATATTGGTATACCTGGTGAGTAGGATCAAAAGCATGAGCATTGAATGGTGGCTGCACGAACATTCAACAGATATGTCAAGACTTAGTATTATGCATAAGACATCATTTCAAATGCTGAAAACATAATAATTGAAAACATTAAGTCTTGAGGATAAAAATTGTTTGCTAGGAAAGACAAAATTATCTGATATCAAGATACCTGTGGAAAAAAAATAATCATGATGAGCATCACGTGTAGATGGAACAAGGACAACATGTGCACTAGGTCCCATCTCTTCACAATAATCTCATAATTGCACCAATAATGCATTAGAATAAATACTCGATTAATGATTTTGTTGAATTTGGGTAGACTAACTTATGTGAATTGAAAGAACAGTAATTACAGACCCTTGCGAAAACTTCCTCCTGGAATATTTCCTCATAGAACCTGTCTACTGTTCCAATTTTTATCTGTGGATGCTATGAATCAACAAAAGGACCCATCTGCAAGAAACAAAAAAAAAATGGTTCCTCAGTCAAAAGTTCACTGTGGATTCACAGGGTAAAACGTATCAAAATTTGCAACTTGCAAGTTGACCCCAAATTAAGTTCTTACGCATGGCACATACCAAAAGAATATTATTAACTTTTTTTTTCTTGGCATACACAAGAAGCTCTACTAATGGTTGAAATGCTAAGTTGTCTGTAGTGGTGAAGGGACCTGCAACAATCAACTACAAGAAGGAAATTTCAAATAAGTAAAAATTTACTCACTGACATGTAGAGCTGCTAACATGATATCTGTGACCTTAGGGGCAAAAAAAGAACTACTGAACTTGTGAAAGAATGAACAAAAAGTGGAATTCGCTCAATGGTTTTATTTGCAAGAATGAAGCATTGCACAACAATAGTAAAGATTTTTTCAGGCATGTTTCAATACATTGAGAGGGGCCATACTGTTAGAAAATCACTCGAAAAGGAGAAACTATTGTACCTGCAAATATATGATTAATGATGAATGATTGTGTTATGAATTGGAATTCACATTTATAGATAACAACAATTGCAACCATAGATATAATAGCTGTAAGCAACAAATAAAAGGTTGCTGTAGTTACCATTGAAATAGTTTTTCCAGTTCTAGGCAATGGTTTCATCTGTGGTGCCTGATCCATTGCTGTTTGCTTTGTTGAAGGGGCATCCTGATCTCGTGGATGCACAAAATTTGAAAGAGGAAATGAATCAATTACCCTTGATGCGACTAGACAATGCCCACTGGGATTGTGACCTTCAACTCCAATCACCTGGACAAAATTCTACAAAATTAGTCATGCTCCTTTGTCCAAAGCTCACAAACACATTGATTGCCAGATGTTAAAAATAAAAATAACCTCTTAATAAGGAAATTCAAAAATTGTTATCCATTCTATACACATTTTGTAGGAAAACAAAAGCATAGGATTTACCTGACCAGGGAATAAAGAAAATTTGGCCAGCTTGTAGAGGTCAAGCCTTACCCTTTGGCCTCAAGAGTATTCGACCTTGGCAACACGATGGGAGTTAAAAATCAGGAACAATTTCACAACACCAGATTTTTTTCATTTTTTAGTATGGTTATTCTTTTGTTTGTTTTGGTTTGTACATGTACTATAAGGTGGTCTTTTGACAATTCATCATTTTACTTGTACCTATGAAATTTCATTTTAACTTATGAACTACAGGACGGATGGCACAAATTTGAAGCAACCAACCTGCCTTGAAGCAGAACCGACTTATCATTCAGATGGCCCTCTCCATCGCAACAAACCAACCCCACAACAAAGACACTTTCCTATCAATAGATAACTGATGTGAAATGGAGATTCCAGAACAATAAATAATAGAATATACAGCCTCTTAAATAGGTGCCTGACTTCTTGAGATAATTATAGACATTAATGATCAATTTAAGTGAGATGAAAAGCATTTCAAGATGATTGAAATACAGCTTAGGCATTCACCTATGATGCAATAGCAACATGATTGAAAACATTCTGAGCTTCCTTGGCAGCCAATGCAGTGGAAAATGTCTTGATCTTCCTCTCCAGAAATTCAAACTGAGACACCAAATTCTCCTCTTATGAAACAAAGCAGCTTATATATTTTTTATTTAAACGAAAGATGCACATCAACAGATTTCCCAAAAGGACAATTCATTGTGCAATGTGGTGTGCTATGAAGTGCTTAGACCAAGAAGCTATTATCCTGGAGAATGAATTCAAGCATATAACAAATTTAGAAAAGCAAAGTGATAGTAAGTACCTTTCCCTCAATGTTGTCATACATGTAATGGTATCTTGGACTAGGTAATAAGCCTAAATTTTGTAGAGAACAACTATTGGCTTCTGGCATCCTTTTAATAAGGTCATCTTGAGACTCTGATACAACTCCTTGACCCACTATGGAATCCAAAATATGCTTATTGAATACAAACTGTAATACACATTTACCTGAACAATTCTCAAAAGGAGTAATAGGACCAGGACTACTTAAGACTGTTGACCTCTGTTTCCCATTATAAAGCCTTCTATCTATACTGGGAGTTCTAATAACAGATGATGGAGACAATGTGTATGTTGTATTTTGCGAAGTAGAAATATTTGATTGTCGAATTGGAGTCTGCAGCTGCTTATCTTCAGACATAATGGTGGGTGAGAATTTAGAAGAAGAGAGAGTAAACATTCCTGACATAGAGGGCTCTGTTTTTTATTAAGATATTGAAATCTTCAAAATACTTTAAACAAATTGGCTTGTAAAGCTCATGGTGATTATTTTTAGGGGATCTGATGCTCATCACCAGGAATATGTACAAAACAAGAAACAATGATTGGGAAAAGCTATGAATCAAGTTTGTAGGGAAATAAATCAGGGGAAACGATTAAAACAACTAATGGGATTGGAAATGGAAATAGTTTTGAAGCTTTTTTATCTTCATCACTTGTTGATATGTTAGATGTGCTACAACACCAACTAAAGAACTTGAAGTATGTTCTCAATGAAGTGGATCTTACAGATCTCTGGCGAAGCTTGACTAGATCCCTTTGTCTTTACTAACATTCCTTTAAGAAATGCCAAGTTTTTAAATTGTGGCATTTCCTAGTCTGAAGCTGATATGCATGCGTTGTTCCTGGTCTTTAAGCCATTATATTCTCATCCTACGGGTTTCTTCCCAAATCTAAGTGATTCATCAAGGTTGCGTGTCATGCCATCCACTGACGTAAGTTATGCACAAAAAATATTGCATGCCCCATCTTCAGCCATCAATCATAGCAAGGATGATGGAAAATTCAAATGATTATGGAATACAATAAATGTCTACAGGAAATATGAGCTGTTCATTGAGAGGATAAAACAACGGTCTAACAATTTGCAGTGTAAGAATGTCAGATTGAAATCATTGGTGAAGTCAAACAATTTGTGATGGTTCAGAAAGTGGTAGTATGGATGAGACCCTTAATCAAAGTGTTGATATCAGCATGTGAACTTTTGGTTTTTTTAAACATCTGAAGTTCTGTGTTTGGTTTAGTTTTCTAGTAGTAGGCTAGTACATATTTTAAATTTATGAAAACCAGTAATACAAAATTTTATGTCACAAAAAATATGAGTGAAAAAGATAAATTATATTATTTCTATTTAAATTTTATATATATATAAGGGAGTTGTCTTTAGTCCGACTTTTTGGAGTTTCATGTGCCGGAATCCGGTGAAAAAAATTGAGGTAAAATCTTGGTTTTTGTTATTTAAACTGGTTTTTTTGACTCTATATATGGATTAAGCACCCTCCAAAACCTCTACAACACTTCGATTGTGTAAGATTAGCAATCAAATTTCTCTTTTCAATAAATTCCTGCCGGATTTTAGAGAAATTATACCGGAAAAAGCCACCGTAAAAGCCTTCAAAAAGTCGCACTATAGACTACTCGATATATAAGTGAAAAAGATAAATTATATTATTGCTATTTAAATTTAAAAATAAAATATTAAAAAAAATAATTTTATCTAGGAAAAGTTTACAAATACACGAAAATTAATTTACAAATATATTTAAAAAATATTATAATTGTGAAATTATGACTTTGAGAGAGAAAGGAAAATATTGCCAACACTATTGGGTGGAAGAATTATGCCAAATTCAACAAGATTTTTTTTCTGATTGCAAATTCATCATAACTAAATAGTTTCAATTTTGACTATGGCAATGGAGTTGGGCATAGAGTCCTCAATATGAGCATTAGACTTGATTTGCAAATTTATTACAAAGAGCTTCATAAATTTTTTGGGGATGAAGATCCTGCTATAAAGACAAAGATGTTAAAATATAGAATATTTAGAAGAAGATATCATTGATATAAGAAGATTAAAATATTGTTATTCTTTTTATAATCATGATTTTTTAAATGTAAAATAATTATTGATTTCAAATTAATCTATATTTTGTCCATGGGTTTTGTATAGTTATTTCAAATGAATTTATAGTTTGTCCGTGGGTCTTGGATATATAGTGATTGTCCTTGATGTGGAGTCACTGACGGGTTCAATTCCCTGGGCTAATTCCCTTGGCCAATTGGAGTGATATATTGGACATGATGAAGATACAGTCTAAAGAAACTCAAATAATAATAATAATAATCTATATTTTATTAAATAATTTAGTTACATTTATTTAGATTAACATTTTATTAATTTAATAATTATTATTACAATTTTTAATAATTATTATGGTTAATAATTTTATTAATCTAAATTTAAATCTTTTATATTTTATTTTGGGTTTCATATTTTCTTACTCAATTACCATTTAAAAAAAAAGTGTTTTGAATTTTTATAATTTAATTGTTACTTTTATTATACATATATTTTTGGATTTGGAATCAATTTTTAAAAATTACATATTATTTGTTAAAATATTTTATATAATAAATGATTCATTACAATTTAATTGTGCTCAATCGTGCTTTTCAACTTAATAAGGAATAGATGTTGTAATGTTAGGTATTGTTGTATATATATATATATATATATATATATATATATATATATATATATATATATATATATATATATATATATATATATATATATATATATATATATATATATATATATATATATATATATATATATATATATATATATATATATATATTATCTATATATATATATAGGAATGTGAAATATACATTTATAATGTAAATATAAACTCAAAATAATGTAAATATAAACTCAAAATATAATAAATAAATAACTATTAAATATCACATTTAAAAATAATTTAAAAAGTAAATATTAATTCAAAATTTAAAATTATCCACTTATTAATTAAAACAAATATATAAAAGGTTTGTGTGAAAATTTTGAAACTAGTATAACATATCAGTTAATCATTAAAGAAAAAAATGAGAAGGGTTTAAATTTTCAAAACTCTTTACAATATGTTAAAGATATTTCCTTGCAAGGTGACACAAACCATTCACGGAAAAGGAAAAAAAGGCCAGTGGACCATAGGGAGAAAATTCCAAGATGATTGGGTCTCAAGTTTTCCATTAATTGAAGAAATACCTTCTACAAATGAGGATTTACGAGAAGTTAATGTCTTGCGTGTAGTTGGAAAAGTTGCAAGGTAGTGAAATTTCAGATGAAGCTAGATACAATACAAAAGCATGTAGGAAAGGTTTATGAAAAGAAATTTGTAAATGGTAAAGAGAAATATATTGTCAGATGGCAATCTTTGGAGGAATGTCGACATAGCCAATGTGTGGAAGAATACAAAAAATATTTAATAAGTAAGAAGAAACTTGAGGCAAGTGGATGAACCATCATATCTCAATTTGAAAAGTTGATGGAAAGAAGTTTGTTATCCAAGACGATACAATTAAGCACTATATTTCACATCTTATGTAAAGGTCGTATTATGACAGATTATCCAGATCAGATGAAATTTCTATCTTTTCTTCACGTGCCAAAATTTCCATCTTCTCATTGGTCTGTAACTAGTGGTTGGGAATGGGCAAGATATCTAGCTCAAGTAGAAATTGATGATTTGAAACAAGAGATTGCAAATGCTAGGTTTTTGGCATTGTATTTGGATGAGGTTACAACTATTAATAGCACTTCATGGATCTGCATGAGCATTTATATGGTTAATGACCATATTAGGCATTCCTATCTACTTGGGATTAAAAAGATGAGAGAGACTTCTACAGCTGAAAATATTTATGAACTTGTTCTTAATACTTTGAAAGAAAGTGGTATGGATCATTTAATGATTGCAAAAAAGTTGGTATGTGTTGGAGCAGATGGAGCATCAGTAATGGAAGGACAAAGGAATGGTCTTTGTGTTAGACTACAACTATCAGCTTCGCCATATATGATTAATATTCATTGTATGGCTCATAGGATGAATCTTGCATTTAAAATAGTAAGCAAGTTTCCATATGTTTCAAAAGTTGAAGATCTTGTATGTGAGACTCATGCATACTTTTCTCATAGTCCCAAACGATATTTAGAGTTTCAACAATTTGCAGATGGTGTTACGGATGGAAAAAAACTACTGAAAGATGTTGATACAAGATGGAACTCATTAAATGGACCAACTCAAAGAATATTTAGTGAGTTCAAATCTTTGGTAGGGTTGATGTATGAAAATCGCTACAATGTAGACAAAGCTCAAGATCCTCTTTTTCGACTAACTGATATAGAAACATTATTGACATTGGATGGAATTATTCCTATACTACATGAAATGAATTTCCTTGTGAAAATGTCTCAGAATCGCACAATGTATATTTTCGAATACACAAATGTGAGAAAGTCAGCATGCCTTGCATTGGATAATTTGTATATGATGTCGGACTCTTTTACTGGTCCAGAGTTTACAAGTTGGACTAAGATCATCAATATAGAAAATACTAAAAAAAATTTGACGTTTGATGAAAAGGGGATACTATGTATCACAATGCGTGGGTATATGGTCCCCTTTCATTATATTAGTAAGACGGGACGAATCACCAAATATTTCCCCGTGTCAAGAGATCAATTTGATAATATTGTGATCTCAGTGAGACAAAATTTGATGGAAATTGCAAGATCACTATCATCAGAGATAAGAGAACGATTTCCTCGAGATGAATTGTTGGAGGCCATGTGTTTGGTATACCCTCAATATTGGAACAATTGTCAATGTCCAAGAAATTTAAAAGCCGATTTTCAAAAGAGATTAAAATGTTTAGTAGACCACTTTTGCAAGAAAGTCTCAATACATGGAGAACAGATTGAAGGTATTTTAGATTCATCAAAATTGTTTCAAGGTGGATGCTTTGCTGAAACAATGTGGAAGAAATATCCATTTTTGGAGAATCCTAATGAAAACAGTGTTATAAAAAGATTATGGAATACTTTAAGTGCTAGCCAATACCTGCAAGAAAACATATCAGAATATTTTAAATTAGTAGATTTGTGTCAAACCATGATTTTGGGATCAGTGGAGGATTAGAGAATGTTTAGTGCACTATCATTTTTGAAGTCAAAGTTGAGGAACAAGCTTGATAAACATGTGGATACATGTTTAAGATTATATGTAACAAAGTATGACGTTGAAAATTTTCCATATGAAAGAGCACTAGCGCTTTGGCGATCAGATTGTAATAGAAGGGGAGAAAACAATATAACATATTTATCTAATGAACTTGATACAGAACATAATGTTTTGGAGGCTCATAATGACAGTACAGCTAGAGAAGATCATGTTCACAATGTAGAAAATGATGACTAAGATGAGAACTGAGAAATTGAAATACCCTAGGACTCTTATTTTGGTATACATGTTCCGTTGATCATGCAAGATTACTACATGTCAAATTCAGGTAAAAATGGGTTCTATATTTTGTATTTTCATTGTAACATTGCAACTACATTTCTTTCATGCGTTTTATTTTAAGATTGATGTTTCATATTTAATCCTTACATTGTTTGTTTCTTATTTGTGACAGGAAATGAAGCTGGATTTGATGATTTTGGGACCTTTTTCTTTTCACATAGACAATGTTTGACTAGTATTAAATGATAAATAACTAATTTAACAAGACTAACGCAAAGCATCAATGGGATCATTCAAGTACATGAAACTACCTTAATGTCTAGCTTTGACATCTTGGAAAATTTTAATGGTATATATGTTGCTTGTGTTTGGGGAATTTTGCTGAGTTTTGAGTTTTATATTTTCTTGGAAAATAATGATTGATATTTGGAAAATGTGTGATTTTATATTGGTATTGGAAACGAAGCTAGTTTTGATCTTTGATTGGAAATGAAGTCGGATTTGATGAAGTTGGGACCTATTTCTTTTCACATAGATAGTGTCCTAGTATTAAATGATATAGAACTAATTTAAGAAGTCTAACGCTAAGCAGCAATGGGCTTATTCAAGTACATGAAATTGTGTTAATGTCTAGCCTTGATATCTTTGAAAATTTTAGTGGTTTGTTTGTTGCTTGTTTAGAGGATTTTGTTGAGTTTGAAATTAGTCACTTGAATGCTTATGGTTCTCATATCATGCATAGATCGATAGATCGATAGATCTTGTTCTATTATTATAATCATTATTGTTTTCTTTATATATTTTGTGGTTTGAGGAAAGATATTTTATTTCCTTTCACTTTGTGGCATGATTTTGACATCTTCACCTTTTAGAATATAGTAAAATATTTTTCTTATTATAGATTTTTCTTGGAAAAGAATTATTGATATTTGGGTGCAAATGCACAATGTTGTAGCATTAGTGTGATAAATATGGATAGTGCAAAGCATGTTTTGAAGATTAGTCTAAGTTGATTCTGCACCTAATCAACTCCTACCAAGTTGACTGGTTGGTTGAACTTAATTGTTGGTTCAATGGACAAGATCTTTCTCTATGTGCAATAAATACAAAGGACAAAATGGAGCCCATCATGGGTACTCTTTGGGGTACTCTTTGTAATTCTCCACCACTGCTACCTTCCATTCTTCCTCAAACTCCTCTCCAAACTCAATATCAGTTCTAGTAGTAGCATGAGAAACAACACTACACTTAGCAGAACTAGAAGAACACGTTTTCCAAACTACACGAAAACTACTTCCCTCACGAGTCACCATGTGCCATGCTTGGTCTCGGTGGTTCTCTTCCTTCTACTCCTGGTTCAATTACCATATCTTCATTAGAACCAACACCTCGAACTCCACTAGACAACGATTTACCATTTTGTAGTAGTGATTCACCATTTGTACTGGTGATTCACCATGATTTACAGGATAATATAATCTCGTGAGAGATTCACCAAAAAATTATATATACATATTATATTATTAATAAAATTGCCTTCCATTCTTCCTATGTATCATGGGGATTCGCCTATTTATTATATATATAAATTATAGTTCTAAAATTTTCCCCGACATTCAGATAAGACAGAGTCCTACAATTAGCAATATTGGAAATGGCACATCTGAAAAGAAGCCTATAGACTTGCTTGAATGCAGGAAAATGCTCAGCATGCACTATATTGAGCACATTTGATGCCACAGGGCATCCTTTGTATTGTATCTCTAACCTTACACCTTGTTATTTTAGCATTTCATTTTTGTAGTTAGAGTAGATTTACTTTTCATGTTAAGTAGAATAATAAATGATAGAAGATCTTCTATTTTTCATGTGCTTAATGTTATATGATGATATTTGGATGGACGTTACTTATGTAATTTTGTGTGTTGCTTGGATACAGATTCTGGATTCTCACATTCCTCCGATGAAGAAACATGTCCCCAAGTAGAGCCAGATGTTGACCACACTTTATCAATGACCCCATAGCAGTACACCCCCATTTTTTCAAATGGGATTCATCATGTTCGACGTGTTCGTGCCATTCAAATTACATCGAGCAACCGATAGTTTTATGAACGATGTAAACCCATTCTACATGTTTATGATGTAAATGATCTAAGTAAGACCATCATATATGTAACAACCTAGGTAAGCCTAGTATGTTGGTGACGATTTCTATCCTAGGAGGTTTTTTGTCTCACTGATTTACTTGTGTTTTTCGACACAAGTGATCGGTAGAGTTTTCCCCTCCAGCTTCACCCCAAAGCTAGGGTGGATTTTGTCATCAAAATGCTAAGTGAGTCCTAGTGTTTTCTATCAAGTATTTGTCAAAGTAGTTTGGGAATAGTCCTAGCTAATTAGCTAGATTATTTTATTACAAGTTGCTTGGTCTACTAGATCATGTTTTGAGTCGTAGAATTGGGTAACTTTTTGAGGGTCTATATGAATGGGTATTCCCCCTTCATGTGTATAAATGTATTTATCTTATGTAAAGAGGTTGGAAAAAATAATTAAATCCCCTCTAAGTCAATTAATTAAATTTTCTGGCCAAATTAATTAAAAAATCTTAAGCCAGAAATTTAATTAATTTTAGGTCCTAGGTGAGTCAAAATTCTTCAAAGGAAAAAATTCATTGGTCTTTAAAAAATGAATTTTTAAAGGTCCCAGGCCAAGGGAATATTGAGAATTTCAAGAAATTTTGGACCCTTGGGCCTAGGTGGTTAAGTCAAAGTCAAAATTTTGAGGTAATTAACTCAAAAATAGTATTTTCGAGTTAATTAAAATGGAATTAAATGATAAATTCGTTTTTCCTCAAATTTGTAATTTCGACGGTCCAGATTAAAAGATGATCAAATATTTTCGACGGTCAAGATTATTTTGACATGGATCAACCGAACTAGCCGTTAGAGATTTTATCTTATAATTAGAGGCCTTTTGTCAGTCTTTGATCATCCGATCTCTAGATTGTGCACTTGCTTTTGAAGCTCTCCTGTAATATTTTTTGGAATAATACAAACGAAGACTTTAGGGTTTTATCTTGATGGTGGTGTTCCTCTTCAACATTTTATGGTAAACTTGTTCTTAATATTCTGCTGGTGATTATTCTAATGGATTGTTGATTAATGGCTCTTGTAGAGTAATTTTGGATACAGGTATCTTGTCCAGGTTGCTGGATCTAGGGTAAAAATATTAATTGGATCGAGCTAACTGTTATCTCTAGTTCATGAAAATTTTATGTTTTATCACTATTTCTCTATTAATTTGACAGTTTAACTTTAAGTTTGCAGAAATCTTCTGGATTTAAAACTGGACATTTGGGGAAGTCTTAGTTTGGACCAGCTGACTCCCAGGAGATAAGATCTAAAGAGCCCTCCGGATCTAATTCCCCGGGCTTATCTTAAATTCCGGTTTTTGCAGGGTTCTTTATTGGGCTTGTGCCTATTTCTTAAATTTTCATTTTCTAAATTGTGCTAAACGATTTTAAATCTGGCCATGAGGGCCTTTGATCTGTAAATTAACACTGTAAATTTGCAAATATTTCTCTAGGGTGTAAGGGTTTATTTACTTTTTGTGCATAGTTTTGGATCTGTTCTATTTGTTTTGCAGGGTTGCAGGGGGTTTCTCATATTTTTTTTAGATCTGAGACAGATCTAACCCCCATAGGCTAAGATCTAGCCTCAGGATCATTTTTGTTGGCAGATCTGAGTGTTATTTTTCCTCAAATTAAAATACTTCATGTGCATTTGAATCAATATTTTGAAGATTTGAGTTATACTGGTGAAATTTTAATTGCTGGGTGAGAATTTTTTTTTATGTACGCTGGCCTGTATGATTTCACTTGCAGCTTACTGGATTTATTTTCCTTTCATCCCTCATCCATATGCTGTTCGCAGTTATTCCGTGCTCTGCCTTCGATTTGCAGCATCCCTCAACCTTACCCTCGTTGCCACACTCTGCGCAATTCCTCCATTCATCCTCTACGTAGCCTTTCTGCCCTTCGTCCTCACCATTTGCATCCATTTCTTTTTCCATGCTGTTGTCCGAGCCCTTTTCTTTTAAAAAACGTAGCTCCATCTCCTCCCTATAGCTGCCATCTTCGTTGGCCTGTCCGACTGCCTCCAACTCACATTTCGATTTTTCCCTCACGCCACTCGCCTCTGTTGTCGTCCATTACCCGGTCACTGTCCGCAATCCACTGCTATCCGCAAACATCATCTCCATGTGCGTCGACCCTCATTTTGCTGGCTGCTCTCTTCCGCGGCTTCATTTTTAACGCTGCCCATACAGGCTACTTTGTACGCCTCCATATTCTCTTCACGCCGTGTCGCGTTCTCCATCCGACCTGCATATAAACCAAACATTAATACTTTTCATTTTCTAATGATTCAATTGTGATTTTGACGTTTAGGTTTAGATTTTCGACTTTTATTTGTTGAGGTAAGTTTAATCTTTAGGTTTGGGTTTAACGCTAGATTTTAGATTTTTAGATTTTAGTTTGCATTAGTTTTAAATTTTTTAAGTTTTAATCTTAGTTTGGACTTTAGACTTTTCAATTTTGATTAATTAGTTTAGATTTTAATTAGTTTTATTTTTTTTGTTTTACTACTTCTTCTTCTTCTTCCTTTTTTTTTTGTTTAATTTAAAATTAAAAAATAAAAATAAAATTAAAAAAAAATAAAATAAAAAATTATAAAATGAAAAAGAAATTCCAAAATTTTGTAACTTTTTTTCATTTTAGGACTTTAGCCTTAGATTTATTTTTAGCCATAGTTTCTTTAACTTTAGATTTAGTTGTATATATATTTTGTTTTCATTAACTTTTAGATTTTAAAAAGAAAATATAAAAAAATAAAAACTTTAGAAAATTCTCAAAATTTTACATAGTCATTTAAGCTTTATTTTTTTTATCTAAAGTTTGACTATATGAAATTTTTTAATTTCTGGATTAGGTTACTTAGAACATCATAAATTTGGAAATATTGCTGGCCATCTCATGATAACATTGCTGTGGATTCAAAGTATTTTAATGCATAGTTGTGGTGTGTTTTATTGAATATCATTGTGGTAAATCTATTTTTCATAGCTGCAGTTACATATCAGATACTTGAATTTAATTTTATAACAGGATATTTTGAATCCATAAGGCACTAGTTTTAAACTTCTGAATCGAATTGGATTTGTAAAATCTTGTAAATCTTAACAAGTATTTGGTTATCTAGCTGTGTCTCCTGAATTGGTTGGTCTCCAACCAGTTCTCCTCCTTCATTTTTTTCAGGGTCTACCTCCCTTAGCCTACAAGGAGATGGCTTAGATAGAAAGATTGCGGATCAGGGTGACAGTCCTTGATCTGAGCCGTTGTCGCGGTGCCTAGACATTCTGTGCGACAACACTATATAAAGATAAAAGTGTGAACGACACTTGCGATATGTGAATGATGGTGAAAGTAACACATGATAGAGAGAAGACAACATTAAAGAGACACTAATTAGGTGAAAAAGTGAAAGTGACACTCACGAAAACAAAGGTGCGCGAGTGCGACCATTTGTAAAAATCACCGAAATGAAAAATACAAAAGCTGCTAGAATGCGAGAAAATGTCATTGTCACTACACACTGACTATCGACATGAATTGGACATCACACATGCACAATCTTGATGGAACGTACTAGGCTTGTTCAAGCTCGTGTGGAAGAATGTGCTCATGAAATTATTATGGACTGAGCATGTGAGTGCAAGTGACTTCAACATTTCCAATTCAAGAGAGAGCTCAAAAAGCACCATCTAACTAAGAAGTGACTATGGAATGACTGATCGCCAGATCCACGGTAGGCTCCAAAATTTGAGTGTACGCAAAATATTGGAGGGTGTTTTTCACAACAAAAACAAAGCATTGTAATTTAGTGGCAATAAGAATGACAATATATTATGTAGTGATCAATATTAAAAGTCAGGGTTTGATGTGTAACTTGTATAGTGGCTTGGTTTGGCATTATGATTTAACAAATGTAAATATGGTGAACATTGATTTACAATGATCAGTTAGGGAAGTGTTGAGTAGTGTGGCTACGATGAATTATCAGTAATATTCTTACCAAGCAGAACAATAATATCTTCTTTACAATTTTTTTTATATTGATTCAGAGCACAAGGGGATCTAGTCTCAAATTTTTGAAATATGATCCGTCGACTCGTTAGGGCGGTAGGGTGGTGCAAGGCAGGTGATTAGAGTGACCTTCAGGTTGTAGCCTAAGAACAGTTCAGGGCGACAAGATGGTGCTAGGGTAGGTCATAGTTTGCAGTAGGGAGTTGGAGCATTCTTTTAGTGGGAGATGATGAAGGAGAGGGTGTTGGAGAGTCCATTTGGTTGTAGCTGGTATATAGGGTGTTGGAGCATCTGTCAGTTTAAAGTCTAAGATCTAGCACATTGGAGTGTTCTCCTAGGTGCAGTTGGTAAAAAACGGTGTTGGAGCATCCTATAGGTTGAAGCCTATAAATCAGGGGGTTGGAGCCTCCTTCAGTTGGAGATGAAAACTTGATGTAATTATTTCGTTTAAAGAGAAGAATACAATTACTAAGAAGCGTTCGATGGTTTTTGACCCGAAGGGGGTTTTACACCTAAAATATTTGTTTCTACTCTCTCTATTTTTCTGCATCATTGTATGGTGTTGTTTACTGCTTTTGCTATCTGATACTGAATAATAATAATACTGTTGAAGATTAAATAATGCTCTGAAAATATTAATAAAGTGCTAATTAGTAATAAATACCGATTCACCTCTGTCTTATTATTTCCAACATCTTCTTTGTTCTAGCTTGATTTTCCTTGGGGTAAAAAATCATGACATGATAGATAATGAAAATCCCGAATTGAAGGAGGTTCACAAGGAGCTTTGTACGCATGAGGAGATAAATTAGGAAAAAAAACAATGCCTTGATAATTTCTTCAAAAATTGAGGCTAGCGCCACCCACAATAAGAATATCATGAACCTCCTCCTCCAATAGAAGAAAAAAATTGATACCCTTGATATTGAATGAAATCATCTTAGATCCTTGGTTCTTTCTTAGTGAATCGATGCTCTTTGTCTTGCTTCCAACGTCCTCAACACTGGTCAATCTTTATATGTAGAGCTTGCAAAGGATGACTATGGTCATCAAAATAAATTCCCAATGGAGATTGAGGAACAAAGTTCCACTCACATTAATGGGAAGGAAGCTCAATATAATTCCAAAACATGACTTGTTTTGTATTTTTTTTTATATAACCTTTATTTTGTGTAAATTTTAAGGATGTAGAAAAAATTGAAATTCCTATTTGAAAAAGATACTAAAAAAAACCATTGATTATCTAAAATGATATATAGCTCTTAAAAAATTATAATGAATGTAATGTTGTTAACTTCAATATAATTTTATTTTAAATTAACACACACACACACACATATATTAAATTATAAAAATTGATGTAAACATTGTAAATTACAATAATCTTAAAAGTTAATTATGGAATAACCATGATTCTGAACAACCATGCTAACTCTTTATGGGTGGTAAGAAAATCCACATACTTTAACTCTCTTAATCGCCTAACAAATCAAAGTTCTAAATACATATAGTAAGATGCTTTAATGATAGGATGATTTAATTAAAGCTCACGGGGTGTAGATTATATTGTGACAAGGTGTTTTATTAGGGAATTTTGTGGTGTAAAGGTACTGGTTCAAAACTCTATGGGAAAAAATCTAATCATGCTAAGGGCTGGTGTGACCCAAGTTAAGTGCGATCCCTGTTGATTTTGATGGCTTAGATACCTTCCTAGTGATTTTGATGACTTGGGTACCTTGGGTTCCTAGGTCCTGATTACTCAAGTCACAAGTTAAACTTGCCAATCATCTTAAGACTCACATAACCTAGCAACCAAAATAAAATAATAATTTAATAAAATAATTACAAATAAAATTTAAGTATGTTTTAAATAATTATATAACAACGATGATAACTCTCACTTATTGGCCTTTAATCCCCTAATAATGAAATTCACATAACAGAGAAATTGCAACATTTTAATATGATTTAATGAAAGTTGCAACAAAGTTCAATTAAGAAATGATGTGGAAATGAAATAAATGGTTAAGTAATTTGTCAACCATTTTAAATAGTCTATTTAAGTATTTTTAACTATGAATACAAACATATTTCTTTATTATTTTTTATAATTTAAAATTATAAATAATTAAAAAAATAAAAAACAACCTCTTAATATTATGCATGCTAAAATGCATATTATTAAATTTAAAATACTTTCAAATCCAATGTATATAACTCTTAATAATAAATATGATCATAATAAATATGTGATCATATATTTGATTTCATCAAATATATCGAAAGTCATATTATCAGGTTAGATATTATATATTTTGGTTTATTTAATATGAATGGAATTTGTTTTCGCTAAACTTTTGTGTTAGGAATCTCTTTGTGCATTTAATCAGGAAATCAATTTTCTGCTAGGAATTAAGTATCAGATGCTAGGTTTGCAGAAATTCTAACAAGTGGTAGACATGAGCTTAGTTTATGGTTATGGTTTATGGTTATGATTGGGATGGATAGGCCATCTTTTCTTGAGCCATCATGAAAATCTGAGCCAAAAATTAAAGGATGTCTAAATTATTTTGATATTGTTTTGCTTGATAGATCCAACAATGATACTTTGACTCCAGAAAATTTGTGATACTTGTCGATAAATTAATTATAAGTTAAGTATAAAAGTAAAATATGATATTTTCAAGCATTTTATCAAAACGAGTCTACTAGTTTTGCATATAATTAAGATAATATCTCCACATTAGAGGAGTTAAGATAATATCCCCATATTAGACGAGTTAATCTAAACTTTTTTCAATACCTTAGGAAAAGAGATTGATCCACAAGTTTGGAGAGTTAACTTAATTGGTTGACTCTTTCTTGCTAAAATATCTCATTAATAGTTGGTGGAATTAGGTTTTGCTAATAAGCATCAAGATTGCTAGATGTGATCTTTTTGATAGATTTCTTAAATATAATGCAGATTAAGTTTTTTATTAAATTTATAAAAATAGATTAAATTTTATATATTTTCTAAATTAAATACACAATGGTGATATCTAGGTGATAAGCTTGGTGTTGCTTACATTACTAGGAAATAATTTGATGTATGTTGTATTGTACAACACTAAGGAATGGAGTTGTTTGTAGACTTAACAGAATAGTCGGGAGGACAGTTTTTTCCAAATTCGATAAAATAATCTCAAGTAATTAGATTATTTGAATTATATTTTTGATGGTGGAAATGGATTCAATGCCATAAAAAACGGTTAAGACACTCAAAATACTAAAGTTTAATGACTATAACCCAAATTTTCGAAAATCTTTACCAAAATTTTTCATAATCTTATCAAAATTTCTAAATTATTCTATGAAGTTATATATATATATATATATATATATATATATATATATATATATATATAAAGAGTAAGTAAGATGATTACATTGTATATTTTTTTTAAAATATTTTAATACATAATTTAAATAATTTATTTGAAGATTTATGTTAACTAATTTATTTTTATCAATTTCATGTACAAAAATAATTGAAAAAAATAGACTTAGTATTTTACATTTTGATTTTTTTGGCATATTTTTTGAGTGAAATAGAACAAAGCTATGGACCTACAATTATTTACTTTATATAGTATTAAAAAATACAATTCAAACAATGATAAATTGCACATTGTAAAGAGGTAATTTTTTTTTTTTAATTAATTTTGCACTCTAAAGAAGGTTTGCACCTGAATAGATTTGATCCCTATATTCTAGAAATATGTGCTTGAAATAGATCTATAATGGTATTCTTAAAGTGAGGCATATTAATTGGAAATGATTTACATCCCTATTTTTTTTTATAATATAATTTTGTGTAGTGTAATTTTTCTAAGTTTTGTTTTTTTAGAGATGGGGTACATTAACATCCTCTTGATCCATCTAACTCCAGATTTATCATGTGTAGAGAAAGATCAAATTCGGTTAGGTGTAAACTTTTTTTTAGAGTATAAAATATTATTAATTATTAAGTTAAATTATTTATACTAATTTATAAAAATATTATTAAATCAATATATTTATATTAATTGATATTTAATAATTATAATTAATTAATATTTAATAATAATTATTTTTCTCAATTAGTATCATTAATAATATTAATAATTATTACTTAATATTAATTATTTTCTTAATTAATATTAATATTAATATTATAATGATAATGTTATTTGATCAATAATAATATGATTGAGGGATATTATTCTAGTTTAAAATTCGTAATAATTTATGATATTAAATATCAATGAAAGATCTCTTCTCGAATTCTTCAACAAAAATAATGTTGTTTAAAAAAAAAACATATAAATTCCAAATGTTTAATTATGGAAAATAAATGATTAAAAATTAAAAATAATTTTAAATTTCTTTTTCATAATCTAAAATAATTGAATATTTATTTTAAATGATAAATAATTCATTTTGTTTTAGTCAACATTTTTTTCATTCATATGTATATATATTAAAAGGATAGGTATCAATTCCATATTGGGAATGAACTTAATCACACATCACTCTCATAGTGGTCACAAAGAAGTGATGTTAATCTTTAACTTTTTTGCAATTTAATTTCACATAATTCATTTTTTAAGTTTTAGTTATTTTTCAAACATATTCTCTATTAAATTTGAAATTTGATAAAAATTTATTGAAATCACAAATTTGAAATATCTATTTTTTATAATCTACGTGTTTTAGAGTTTTTCATAAAATTACTATTGAAACATTTAAAAATATATTTTAAATAACTAAAAATCACAATCTTCTTCAAAATTTTATAATTTTATAATTTACGTAATTTATTTCCAAAAAAACCAATTTTATCGTGAAGAAAATTACCATTTATACTTATTTTAATATTCTTCATCACTTTTTTCAAGATTATAATATACGTACTTACCACCAATATAATATATGTTATATTATGTTATATGTGCATTGTAAATCTCATAAAATTTATTGCAGTGTCATTGTAAACAAACAACTCATTGACTTCGATAACCATGACCCTCCCTGTACCTTGCTATGAAGTTTTTTGGGAACATTATCGTAAAGCATACACCGTTCCATTGAAGATTGTCACCATTCCATATTGGACTCCTAATACTCACAATCACGTGTTTACAACCAGAATTTAATAAAGTGGTTTTAACTTCACATTGATGAGCTATCAAATTTATTTATTGGATTTTAAGTATGAGTGGTTTTCTAAGTGTATTTTAAGTATGAGTGGCTTTTAAGTCTATTATATTAGATGAATGATTATAAATGAATGATTTATTTATTGGATTTTAAGTATGAGTGGTTTTTTAAGTGTATTATATTAGATGAATGATTATAAATGAATGGTTTATTTAATGCAGTTGAATCTTAAAATAATATTTAATTATTGAGTTTCATAAATATTTAGTTTTGATTGCATTTTTATAATAAAATAAACTTTATATAATCATTAAAAACTATTTAATATTAAGAGTAGTAATTAAAAAAAATTTAACATTTTTCAGAATTGCCATTATAAATGAATGGCTTATTTAATGCAGTTGAATCTTAAAATAATATTTAATTATTGAGTTTCATAAATATTTAGTTTTTATTGCATTTTTTTAATTTGCCAATAATATGATGATGCTCTTCTTACTTATAATGGCAATTCTGAAAAATGTTAATTTTTTTTTTTTATTACTACTCTTAATATTAAATAGTTTTTAATGATTATATAAAGTTTGTTTTATTATAAAAATATATAAGTTTTATTAATTATTATGTTAATAGAATTGGTGTTGCAGAATTGGCTAATTGGAATCAATGACTCTAGTGCTACAGGCTAACACAGTTGGACTTAAGTTATAATGTCGTAATGCAATGTATCGCAGTATGACAGCTCGACATTGATGTTTATCAACGTGTTAATGAAAATATATTACAACAAAAGTAAATGGTATTTATGCCCAACGTACACAGTGGACCTTTGGGCTGTGATGATAGCTCATCTCCTTGGATACGATCTGTCCTCGAGACTGGTGGTATTAACTCTCTCCGGCTTCCGCGCCAAAACTCCATAGTTGTAACAACTCTCCAACAGTTTGCTGTTGTTTTCTGTCAATTGAGCTGGAAAGGAGGGTTTTTCGACCTCCACAGGTTTTCCACTTCGTGAGGGTTTCTCTGTTAACTCGATGCGTTTTTTGGGTGAGACGATGAGGGTTCCATTCGGCCAAACAAGCCTTACTCCGCTGCTGTTGCGCGATTTCCCGGTTTTTGCTGGTTTCTTTCAACCCTGTAATGGTTTCATTTCCCGTTTGGTTGGTAACTTTTCCTTTTCCAACTGTTTCAGTTTATTGTCCGCAGCTATGTGCTCCTTCTCGTCGCTATACTCTGATGCGGGTTAATTATCGTTCTTTGTTCCAGGTCCGAGGCCGACCAACACTTCCGTGGCAACCTACAGCTCGAAAGAAAAGAAAAAAACACAGGTACATATTCTTTTCCTTGCTTCACGCTCTTCTGCTTCTATCTGAGTTTCTAAACACCTGGCTCCTCCGTGAGCAGGATTTATCGGCTTGCAAACTGGTTACTGGCCTATACTCTGCCCAGAATTTCTGGTAAGTTCGATTGGTTCCTGTTGCTTCGGTTTTCAGTTTCGTTTCTGTTCATTCATGGCACTTAACAAGATTTGAATCGCTGTAACATGCTAATGTTTGAACGCCCGTGGATGTGTGCAGGCCCTGTTTCCGGTTTTGAGCTTGGTTATCCTCCCTTCGGCAGTTAAACCCTACGGGTAGGGTCGACTCTACTCACGTTTGTTGTAGTTTAGGGTTTTGTAAAAGCTATGTTTTTATCGCCAAACTCTATCGGTTGTTGAATGTCTTTGTAAGTTATAATGGTTGCAAATTCTTTTGGGTCTCGCCATTCCATTGTGGTTGGATTATTTTCAATTCGAACCCTCGTCCAACTTTATATCTGAATGTTCTGGTATTGTCTTCAGCATAAATTCCAAATGTTTATACAGAACTATACAAGGGCTACTTCCAAGCCCAAACTCTGTTTTTTTTTCCTGAACAGTTTCTCCAGACTTTTTGACAGACTCTTGAATGAATATTTTGTTTCTTTTAGAAAATGTTCAGTAAGGAAAATTAATTCAATTTGGTTCCATATACGTAAGCTTACCTGGTATTGTCTTCGACCACTTCTTTACTCAACAAAATGATCTTACGCCTCTGCCTGTGCAATTTCACTCACTGTTTAATTTGGTAACGCTTTGAATAACTCAACAGGGTTTCTTCCCTGGCCACATTGTCTCTCCTTCTGACTGGATCTCTGTTTACACTTCACATAACTCTGTTTGCATTCATTAAATTAAGGCACTGTGCACGTAACAGTAGGAAAAGAGAAAGAACATAACTTTTATACAGCAATCTATGTAACGATGATAAATGGCTCAAAAGAATAATTCTTTGTTGCAGAAAAGCTTTCAACTTCTATGTTTTTATTCACGTTTCTCTTCTTCTGATGGAAATCGAACCCCTTCATACGATTTTTCTCCCATTTAAATACCTGTAGGTGTAAATCTGTTTTGGTTTTCGGTTGAACTGTCAACCGCATGATTCTAACTACATTACCAATTTCTTTAAAAAAAACTTCTAATTAACTAAAAAAAACATTTTATTTTCCTAATCCTACTGTCCTTGTCCAACTGACAAATAATAAAAGTAATTAAAACATAGGTTTAATAACCTGTCCATAAGCACGTGCTAACCAGTAAGACAGTTAGCCATCTTTCGTCTCCTCCGAGCTAGATGCTCCTGCATCAGGCTCCCGGGGTGACATAAAGTCATGGCTCCGTTCCATGAGATCGTCGACCGAATAACCAGCCTTTCGTATCTGCGCCTCGTTCAGCCACAAACTGTCCTCAATAGGACGGTTCTTCCACTTGACCAAATACTGTAGATATTCTTTCCTTCTCGTGCGCTTGGCGACCTGTGTGTCGAGAATACTCTCGATCTCAAGGGGCTGTGCCGTGGGCATCTGTCTCACCCAAGAACCTTCATCAAATTGGGTGTCCCGTTCTGGCCTTACTGTCGTGTCATCCTCAGAACTAGCAGTATAGGGAAACAGATCTGCCACATTAAAGATGGGTGAAATACCTATTCTTGTGGCAGCTATAGTTCGTAAGCATTGGCGGAAAACTTGCGAATGATTTTACAGGGTCCAATCTTTTTAAATTTCAGTTTATTATATTCCCTTTTTGGGAACCGTTCCTTGCGCAAGTGTGCAAGTACTTCGTCTCCAACGTTAAACTGAACTTCCTGCCTTTTCAAATATGCTCGCTGTTTGTAATTCTGACTGCTGTCTTGTAATTTCAGTTTCACCTGCTCATGTAAGTCGCTCATTGCTTGGGCGAAATCCTCTCCATCGGCACTCCATTTTTCAAGTTTTCCTAAGTCCCGCAGTTCATGCACTCTGCGAGGATGCATGCCATACAAGACCTGGAAGGGACTATAACCTGTGCTGTGATTCGGTGAATCGTTGTACGCGAATTCCGCCTGAGCAAGTATGCGGTCCCACATCCAAGAATTTTCACCTATTAAACTCCGTAGCAGATTTCCTAGGCTCCTGTTCACCACCTCTGTTTTCCCATCAGTATGTGGGTGATAAGCGGAGCTGAATTGTAACTGAGTGCCCAATTTCTTCCACAGGGTCCGCCAAAAATGTCCGGTGAACCTCACATCCCTGTCGGAAATGATGGACCTCGATAGACCATGCAGTCTAACAATCTCTGTGAAAAACAAGTGTGCTACGTGAGTAGCATCACTGGTTTTCCTGCAGGGTATAAAATGTGCCATCTTCGAAAACCGATCCACTACCACCATCACTGAATCAAAACCCCGCTGTGTCCTAGGCAGACCCAAGACAAAGTCCAAGCTGACTGAGTCCCATGGTCTGCTTCGAATAGGCAGTGGCATATAAAGTCATGCATTTTGACTGCAACCCTTCGCCAATTGACATGTTTTACACCTGCTCACGTACCTCTGCACGTCCCGTCGTAACTTTGGCTAGAAATAAAAGTTCTCAACCTGCGATAATGTCTTGTCTATACCGAAATGTCCAGCTTGACCTCCACTGTGCTTTTCCTGAATAATGTTCTCCCTCATCGAACAGTTGGGAATGCATAACTGTTCTCCCCTAAACAATAATCCCTCCTGCAAATTGTCGTCCAACCATGGACTATTATTTCTCAACAGAGGGTTTTGGTAGGCCTCATAGGCCTCCTTAAAGTCTGCATCTGCCTGATACAGATCCCTCAAATGCTCAAAACCCAAAACTTGCATTGTACTCTCCTGCAAGAGTAAAGCCCTTCTACTCAACGCATCTGCCACCTTGTTGGCCTGCCCACTAATATGTTTTAGTACAAACGTAAAAATCTGCAGATACTCAACCCATTCTGCATGCTTATGGTTCAAATTATGCTGCTACATAATGTACTGTAATGCAGAATTGTCAGAAAATAAAACGAACTCATTACCTAATAAATAGTGTCTCCAATGCTTCAATGCTTGGACAATCGCGTAGAATTCCTTGTCATAGGTTGAGTATTTCTGTCTACTCTCGTTCAGCTTCTCACTGAAATAGGCGACCGACCTGTCTTCTTGGCTAAGTACTACCCCAATGGCTGTACCGCTGGCGTCACAACGAACTTGATTTTTTTTTTAAGTCAGGCAGCCTCAATATCGGTCTCTTTGTGATATTCCTCTTCAAAGTATGAAAAATTTTCTCCGCTGCCTCTGTCCAGCAAAAAGGCTGATTTTCCTTCTTGATCGTATCCAACATGGGTGCGCAGATTTCACTGAAATTCCTGATGAATTTCCTGTAAAAACTTGCTAATCCGTGAAAACTTCAGACTTCAAATAAACTCTTCGGGGATGGCCAGCTAATTATAGCTGCAACCTTTTATGGATCCATCTTCAACTCATTTTCTGCAATTACAAAACCCAGATACACTAACTCCTGCTAGAAAAAAGTACACTTTTTCAGATTTATTAGCAGCTTATTCTGCTGCAGCTTCCTCAATACACTTCTAACATGCCTGAAGTGTTCTTCTCTCGTCCTGCTGAAAAGCAATATTTCATCCAAATAAACAATTACAAACTTCCCAATGAACTCTTTCAGCACTTCGTTCATTAGGCGCATAAAAGTACTAGGGGCATTACTCAAACCAAATGGCATCACCAGCCATTCGTACAGTCCTTCATTCGTCTTGAAGGCTGTTTTCCACTCATCCCCTTCTCGAATTCTAATCTGATGGTAACCACTCTTCAGATCGATCTTCATGAAGAATGCTGCTCCACTCAAACAATCCATCATGTCGTCCATTCTCGGTAATGGAAACCTGTACCTGATGGTAATCTTATTAATAGCCCTCGAGTCTGTGCACATTCGCCATTCACCACCTTTCTTTGGAGCCAAAACTGTCGGAACTGCACAGGGGCTCATGCTTTCTCTAATCAGCCCTTTATCCAGCAATTCCTGCACCCGCTTCCTAATCTCCTCATTGTCCTTGGGACTCATACAATAGGCTGCTTTATTTGGCAGACTAGCTCCTGGTATGAAGTCAATACAATGAATGATACTCCTTTTAGGAGGCAGTTCATCTGGAAGATCATCTACTATGATATCACCAAAATCCTGCAACATATCCTGAATCTCCTCTGGTAAATCTGTGATCTTTGTGTCCAGTACCACCGTCTTTGGCCTCCTCACAACAGCAAAATTTACATCGTTATCATCGATTTGTTTCGAAAATTCTTTTCCTCCCATCAGTAATGCCTTAACTCCACTAGTTTCTGCTGTATTTTCATCCTTGATGGGTACAAGCATGTGCTTAATCCCATCCTTGAAAAACTTGTAATAGTTTGTCTTTCCATCATGAATCACTTTTCTGTCATACTGCCAAGGCCTCCCTAACAGTATATGACATACATTCATCGGCATAATATCACACATAACTTTGTCCCTGTACCTGCCAATGTGAAATTCCACTTCACACTGCTCATCAACTAGCAGCTGATGTCCCTTTTGCAGCCACGACACTTTATAGGGAGTGTGATGCTTCAACCGTTTCAACCCCAACTTCTCCACCATTTCTGTGGCCACCAAATTATCGGTACTCCCGCTGTCAATTATCAGTTTGTAGCACTTGCCCTGTGACTTGCAAATTTTCCGGAATAAAGCTTTTCACTGATCCGGTTCTGCAACTTCTTTGGCTGGTTTCAACAGCACTTTATTCAGCACCAGAGCTTCCCCTGTCTTTGGCGTATTTTCTACTTCCTGAGGTGGTGCCTCCGCTTCCTCTGTTTGGGCAACATAAGTTCCTCTACCACCCGCTGGTTCCCCTTCAGGACACTCATAAGACTTGTGCCCCCACTTATGGCACCTATAACACTGGACAGATCCTCTGCCCCGACCATTTCCTCTTCCCCGCTGGTATGGTCGTCCTCCTCTAGTGTTATTGTCTTTTTCTGCTATCCCTGAAGGTTTGGAACTGCTGCCTTCTTCGCTGGAATTTGTGCCTCTGCCCCTGCCAAAAGCCTTCCCTTTTCCTCTGCCAGATCCTCCTCCTCTTTTGGGATTCTGCTTCCTGATTATTTTCTCTTCCGCTTTCAAGGCACACTGATATGCCTCATCAATAGTCCTAGGTGAGAGAATACTGATTTCATCCAGTATCTCCCCTCTCAAGCCATTTACAAATCTGGCTGTCTTTTCAGGGGTGTCCTTTACGTACCCTGCTCTCAAATTCAACCTGTAAAATTCCTCCATGTATTCCTTGACAGTCAACCCTTTTTGCCTCAAATTCTGCACTTGTTTATACAGCATAATCTGGTAATCTTTTGGCAAAAAATTTTCCTTCAGTTTGGCCTCCATTCTGGCTCACTTTTTAATAGGCGGTTTATTCAGCCTCCTCCTCTCCACCTGTACACTGTCCCACCACAAGGACGCATGTCCTTTCAGTTTGGTGGCAACGAATTTTACCAGTTTGTCTTCGCTGATTTCTTCAAAGTCGAAATACTTGTTCAACTCACTCAACCAATCCAGCAACACTTTTGCTTATAGATTCCCATCGTAAGTAGAAAGCTCATGTTTTGGCTTGCTACTTGATAACAAAACCGACCTCAACAATCTAAGTTCAGGTCCTTCTCCTTCAGAACCATCTTTCGTTTCTGCAACCTCCTCATCACTGTAATCCCCTCCATCAGGGTCCCTTCTTCTTCCAGCATCCACTGCTGCTAATCGTTCATTCAAAATACGAATTTCCTCTCTCAGTCCTTCCTCTGCTAATCTTCGATTAGCTCTCCCTCTTCCTCGTCCTCGTCTACCAACCTCCATGTTCACTGTTTCAACAAACCTGCTTTGATACCAAAAATGACGAAGGTTGTACCCTTGTTCGCACAGGCTAACACAGTTGGACTTAAGTTATAATGTCGTAATGCAATGTATCGCAGTATGATAGCTCGGCATTGATGTTTATCAACGTGTTAATGAAAATACATTACAACAAAAGTAAATGGTATTAATGCCCAATGTACACAGTGGACCTTTGGGCTATGATGACAGCTCATCTCCGTGGATACGATCTTTCCTTGAGACTGGTGGTATTAACTCTCTTCGGCTTCCGCGCCAACACTCCGTAGTTGTAACAACTCTCCAACAGTTTGCTATTGTTTTCTGTCAATTGAGCTGGAAAGGAGGCTTTTTCGACCTCCACAGGTTTTCCACTTCGTGAGGGTTTCTTTGTTAACTCGATGCGTTTTCTGGGTGAGACGATGAGGGTTCCGTCCAGCCAAACAGGCCTTACTCCGCCACTGTTGCACGATTTCTCGGTTTCTGCTGGTTTCTTTCAATCCTATAATGGTTTCATTTCCCCTTTGGTTGGTAACTTCACCTTTTCCAACTGTTTCAGTTTATTGTCCACAGCTATGTGCTCCTTCTCGTCGCTATACTCTGATGCCGGTTAATTATCGTTCTCTGTTCCAGGTCCGAGGCCGACCAGCACTTCCGTGGCAACCTACAGCTCGAAAGAAAATAAAAAAACACAGGTACGTATTCTTTTCTTTGCTTCACGCTCTTCTGCTTCTATCTGAGTTTCTAAACGCCTGGCTCTTCCGTGAGCAGGATTTATCGGCTTGCAAACTGGTTACTGGCCTATACTCTGCCCAGAATTTCTAGTAAGTTCGACTGGTTCCTGTTGCTTCGGTTTTCAGTTTCGTTTCTGTTCATTCACGACACTTAACAAGATTTGAATCATTGTAACATGCTAATGTTTGAACGCCTGTGGATGTGTGCAGGCCCTGTTTCCGGTTTCGAGCTTGGTTATCCTCCCTTCGGCAGTTAAACCCTACGGGTAGGGTTGACTCTGCTCACGTTTGTTGTAGTTTAGGGTTTTGTAAAGGCTATGTTTTTATCGCCAAACTCTATCGGTTGTTGAATGTCTTTGTAAGTTATAATGGTTGCAAATGCTTTTGGGTCTCGCCGTTCCACTGTGGTTGGATTATTTTCAATTCGAACCCTCGTCTAGCTTTATATCCGAATGTTCTGGTATTGTCTTCAGCATAAATTCCAAATGTTTATACAGAACTGTAAAAGGGCTACTTCCAGGCCCAAACTCTGTTTTTTTTTCCTGAACGGTTTCTCCAGACTTTTTGACAAACTCTTGAATGAATATTTTGTTTCTTTTATAAAATGTTCAGTAATGAAAAGTAATTCAATTTGGTTCCATATACATAAGCTTACCTGGTATTGTCTTCGACCGCTTCTTTACTCAACAAAATGATCTTACGCCTCTGCCTGTGCAATTTCACTCACTGTTTAATTTGGTAACGCTTTGAATAACTCAACAGGGTTTCTTCCCTGGCCACGTTGTCTCTCCTTCTGACTGGATCTCTGTTTACACTTCACATAACTCTATTTGCATTCATTAAATTAAGGCACTATGCACGTAACAGTAGGAAAAGAGAAAGAACAGAACTTTTATACAGTAATCTATGTAACGATGATAAATGGCTGAAAAGAATAATTCTTGGTTGCAGAAAAGCTTTCAAATTCTATGTTTTTATTCACGTTTCTCTTCTTCTGATGGAAATCGAACCCCTTCATACGGGTTTTCTCCCATTTAAATACCTGTAGGTGTAAATCTGTTTTGGTTTTTGGTTGAACTGTCAACCGCATGATTCTAACTACATTTCCAGTTTCTTTAAAAAAAACTTCTAATTAACTACAAAAAACATTTTATTTTCCTAATCCTACTGTCCTTGTCCAACTGACAACTAATAAAAGTAATTAAAACACAGGTTTAATAACCTGTCCACAAACACGTGCTAACTAGTGAGACAGTTAGCCATCTTTCGTCTCCTCCGAGCTAGATGCTCCTGCATCACTCTTGATCCATCTAACTCCAGATTTATCATGTGTAGAGAAGGATCAAATTCGGTTAGGTGTAAACTTTTTTTTTAGAGTATAAAATATTATTAATTATTAAGTTAAATTATTTATAATAATTTATAAAAATATTATTAAATCGATATATTTATATTAATTGATATTTAATAATTATAATTAATTAATATTTAATAATAATTATTTTTCTCAATTAGTATCATTAATAATATTAATAATTATTACTTAATTTATTAATTATTTTCTTAATTAATATTAATATTATAATGATAATGTTATTTGATCAATAATAATATGATTGAGGGATATTATTCTAGTTTAAAATTCGTAATAATTTATGATATTAAATATCAATGAAAGATCTCTTCTCAAACTCTTCAACAAAAATAACGTTGTTTAAAAAAAAAATCATATAAATTCCAAATGTTTAATTATGGAAAATAAATTATTAAAAATTAAAAATAATTTTAAATTTCATTTTCATAATCTAAAATAATTGAATATTTATTTTAAATGATAAATAATTCATTTTGTTTTAGTCAACATTTTTTTCATTCATATGTATATATATTAAAAAGATAGGTATCAATTCCATGTTGGGTACGAACTTAATCACACATCACTCTCATGGTGGTCACAAAGAAGTGATGTTAATCTTTAACTTTTTTGTAATTTAATTTCACATAATTTAATTTTTTAAATTTTAGTTTTTTTTCAAACATATTCTCTATTAAATTTGAAAATTTGATAAAAATTTATTTAAATCACAAATTTAAAATATCTATTTTTTATAATCTACTTGTCTTAGAGTTTTTCATAAAATTACTATTGAAACATTTAAAAATATATTTTAAATAACTAAAAATCACAATCTTCCTCAAAATTTTGTAATTTTGTAATTTACATAATTTTTTCTCGGAAAAACCAATTTTATTGTGAAGAAAATTACCATTTATACTTATTTTAATATTCTTCATTACTTTTTCCAAGATTATAATACACATACTTACCACCAATATAATTTATGTTATATTATGTTATATGTGCATTGTAAATCTCATAAAATTTATTGCAGTGTCATTGTAAACAAACAACTCATTGACTTCGATAACCATGACCCTCCCTGTACCTTGCTATGAAGTTTTTTGGGAACATTATCGTAAAGCATACACCGTTCCATTGAAGATTGTCACCATTCCATATTGGACTCCTAATACTCACAATCACGTGTTTACAACAAAAATTAAATAAAGTGGTTTTAACTTCACATTGATGAGCTATCAAATTTATTTTTTGGATTTTAAGTATGAGTGGTTTTCTAAGTGTATTTTAAGTATGAGTGGTTTTCTAAGTCTATTATATTAGATGAATGATTATAAATGAATGATTTATTTATTGGATTTTAAGTATGAGTGGTTTTTTAAGTGTATTATATTAGATGAATGATTATAAATGAATAGTTTATTTAATGCCGTTGAATCTTAAAATAATATTTAATTATTGAGTTTCATAAATATTTAGTTTTTATTGCATTTTTATAATAAAACAAACTTTTTATAATCATTAAGAATTATTTAATATTAAGAGTAGTAATTAAATTTTTTTTAACAATTTTCAGAATTGCCATTATAAATGAATGGTTTATTTAATGCAGTTGAATCTTAAAATAATATTTAATTATTGAGTTTCATAAATATTTAGTTTTTATTGCATTTTTTTATTTGCAAATAATATGATGATGCTCTTCTTACTTATAATGGCAATTCTGAAAAATGTTATTTTTTTTTTATTACTACTTTTAATATTAAATAGTTTTTAATGATTATATAAAGTTTGTTTTATTATAAAAATATATAAGTTTTATTAATTATTATGTTAATAGATAGTATGAAATATGAAAAAAGTTTTTGTGTTTTACAATTTAGTATGGGAAATGTGAATGTATATAAATGAGTGAAAATATTTAAATGTTAACTTAATATAGAAGAGATGTTATAGTGTCTTTAAAATGAAGCATCAAATAAAAAAATAAATACTAGTAGACTAAATTATAAAAATAAAAATTAATTAATTCAATTTAATTTGTGATATTTTAATTTTGTTTTTATTAATAAAATTATAAATATTTTTTCTATGAAAAAGTTATAATCTACCTATCACATGAAATACATTTAAATAATAATGATTTATATTTATAACCATAATATATCAGAATATATAATTATTAAATACATAAAAACTTTATAAATTTAATTATTTAACTTATAATTAAAAATAAAAATATTTCTAAATATATAAATATGAGATATATAAAATATAAATAGTAACTATAATTTAAAATCCATTTGATTATAAAAAAAATTAAAATAATGATTCATAATTTTAATGATTATATTTTAAAAAATTATTTTTATATTTTTTTAATAAATATATAAAAATTTAATATTTACAATATTTTTCTAAATTATATATTTATCTGTATATGTAACAGTCATATGCTCTAAATAATTTTTTTTTTTACAACATAAAAATTATTGATACTTATTAAATCTACTTTCACCCTTGATACTTTAATAATGCCAATTATGGATTTATTGGATAATTGGTCTGTTATAGCGGAGGTATAGTTTTGTATTATTTCTTTTTACAAACCAACACCACGGTGTTTATACAGGTGGTGATAACCTTTAGTTTTCACTATGCCTCTGGCCGATGGCAATAATTCGTAACTATTTAATATTTGAGTTCTACGTACTGGGAAATCAATGTTACGGTCAATAATATTGTTGGTTGATATGATATCCCGTATGATTTTTGTATAATTGTGCCAGCTCCGTTCGAGGGTCTTTATTACTGGTTTTAATTCCTAATTGAGTGAGCTTTCGTCATATGCACTTGGCATTATCGTTCGTTCTCCACCTGGCCTCCTGCACACCATTGATTGAAGTCAATCCGACGATGGGTAGCCCTAGGGTTCACTAATGACCCCGGGCTCTAACCGTTCTGCCGCTCATTGTTGCGCTCGATTCTTGTGTTCTCCGGAGGTGATGGCGCTCGCTCCAGGGGTTTGTTGGTTTACCAACTCTCTGGTTCGTTGAACAATGCCCCTCGGCTACAGGTAGCCGATTTCCTCAGCACGATTCATCTGAAGTTTCTCGTTGAGTTTAAACTGGTGTTTATCAGAAAAATTAGGGAGCTGTGGCCCTTTTGCTTCTGCATATTTTAATTTATTTGGTCATTCGTCATGATTATTCCTGGTTCAACAATATTCTCACCTATTCTGGCCTTTATGGTTTATATGTAGAGATTGTTAGCAGATTCTTGGAGTGTTCGTCTTCGACCGTTTTCTGATGAAATACAGGTACAGTCTCTTCCTATTCAATTGTTTAATTTCTCGGTTCCGTTTCTTTTCTTGGCAACTTGTTTCTTTTCTTAACTTGGGGTTAACGAAATTGCCGTTTTCTTTGGCAGGTACTTGCCAAAACTTCTGCTATCCACTTCGTTTCCTAATGGCTCCGGGGTCCTGCATGCAAGCAATGTTAACCTCCTGCTTATTCACAGGTACACAAATGAAGGCGGGTCAAACCCGGCTCAGGGTTTTAACCTCGACCTGGTTCCGTGGTCGTTCTCAGTTCTCTGCTATTGTCTTATATGAATTACTGAATGATTCCGGTGGTTTGGTTTCATGCCGCTATATAAGTTTCAGCTGAAGTTTCTAGGGAAAAACCCTCTCGAGGGTCTTTATTTCAGAATGGCTATGTAATAATTGTTATAATGACAGTCTAGCCGGGGTTGTCGAACATCCCGTGCTCTTTTGGTTTCTCTCTTTTAAAAGAGACATACAGGAATGCTCCTGAACAGCTATTTATAATATTTGTCTGGAACTACTTGTTGTCAATACATATTGTTTGCGCGGTGAACTTGTTTCTCGAAAATGAAAATTGTATTCGTAAAATTTTTGCGTACAGATTTTCTTTTTCCCTTTTTCCTGCATTGAGAAATTTGTTAGATTATGGTCATTCGAGTATTTTGTTTCGGTTAATTCACAGCTGTGTGTTGATCTCATGAAACGGATTTTGTTCTTGTTTTCGAAGTCTGCCCCTCGAGGGTTTACTGCAGTTTACTTTCTCCTATGGTTATGTGAATATATATGTATAAAATGAATGCTTTTGCCAGGCGGAGTTCTTGGAGCATTGCTACCTGTTCATAGTCACCTAACTCCTGTTTTAACTTCTATAACTGCTTATTAGCTAAATGCTATTTCATCCAGTTTATTTTAGTTGTCTGGCTGTTCTTACTAAAATAATTCTTTTGCAAGATTCCTATGGGGTGTCCGGACCGCCTACTTGTCCGTGATTATCATAGAGAGGAGGATGATCAACCCAGAAGCTCTGCTTGCAGGCATTATGGGTTAACAGTTCTCCTCGTTTCACTGTTATCAATGTTAGAGACATTTATTCTACAGTTTTCTTTTATATGACTAGAAAGATTAACATATTTATGCTTTTATAACTACACCCCTGCTCTTCTAGAGTTTTATGGTTATCTGTCACAGGCACTAGTTTATTAAACCTGCTTCTCTACAGTTATCATTTATAATTAAATATGCACGCATATAACCCTAGCTATAATAAAACAATCCTTTCTGGTTTCCTGAAATAAACAACTCTATTTCCACAGTAGCATGCATTTGTTTACAGAAAACAGAAGGAATAAATGAAACTACTTATTAAGCAATCTTATCTGTAACAACAATCTTTTCCTGTTTTTTTTTTCTTCTGGAAATAACATTTACTATACCGTACTCCTCTGAACTCAAATTCGAGTGATGATGCTCCACGAGCTGGGCAATTACATCCCACAGCTCTCCCCCGAGCTCAAGTCTGGGTCGTTGTGTAGCACAGAAAACTTCTGGAGGAGACTCGGGACAATCCGGTCCAGTTCTCCGACTCCAGTGTGACAGCAAGTCTGGGGAGAACTCGGGACAGTACGGCTCAGTTCTCCAACCCAAAGGACAGCCTGTTTTGAAAATTTCCTTTCCAGCAGTACAGACTTATTTCCTTCCTTGCAGACAGAACCCCAAAAACCCCTTGGAATCCCTGATTTATTCCAGAGTTTCTTTTTGGTAACTGTGGGAACTGTTTTCTGTTCAACTAACTCCAGATCTTGATTTTTTTTTTTTTTTTACCATCAGTTACTCATGAAACTAATTTCCCAGTAACTCTTTTTATTCAATACCAAAATTAATTTGTTCAAATATTCCAATTAAAATAAAACAATAGTCACAATTGATCCTTAACTAATAAAAGCTTAACCATTTGTTAGTAGCTAAGACAGTGGTTACAATTTCCCCCTCTGGGAATGAACACTGTCCTCGGTGTTATCACCTTAAGTCAGCAAAAAGTTCCGGATAGAATTCTCGGACAAAACTTTCGTCCTCCCAGGTGGCCTCCTCCGGCCCAAAGTGCCTCCATTGCACTTTAACCTGGGCGATGGCTCATTTCCGGAGCATGATTTCCCTCCGGTCGATTATACTGTGAGGCTCGACCAGAAATTCTCCGTCCGGTTCTACCTGCACACAAAGACTTATGTCAATTATATAAATCTTTTAACATCATGTTTTTATTTAACCTCTATATTCACCCACTACCTGAATGTTCTGCCAATGAATTATATGCCTTGGGTCATGAATATATCGTTTTAATAACGATACATGGAAGACATTATGCACCCGAATGTGGCTAGGAAGAGCTAAGTGATACGCCACCGGTCCTACTCTTTCCAGTATTTGGAAGGGACCACAGAACCGGGGTGCTAGTTTTGCACAAGATGTCCATCTTAATGTACTCTTCTTTGGTTTAATTCTGACATATACGTGATCTCCAACTTCATACTCACGGTATGACCTCTTTTTATCCGCATACACTTTTTGCCTGTCTTGTGCTGCCTTCAGATTCTGTCGAATTTTCTTCACGTCTGCTTCCATTTCCGCTAGCATGTCTGGTCCTAGCATGAGTCTATTCTCGAGACTGCTCCAATTAATGGGGGTTCTGCACTGCCGCCCATATAGTGCCTCGAATGGACTCATCCTTAATGATTCCTGGTAACCATTATTGTAAGCAAACTCTATCAAGTGTAGATACTCCTCCCATTTAACTGGTTGCTGCATGACATACATTCTTAGCATGTCTTCCAGTACTTGATTCACTCGCTCAGTCTGACCGTCTGTTTGTGGGTGGTATGCAGTACTAAAATGTACTTGAGTTCCCAACCCTGTAAATAGTGCCTTCCAAAAGGCTGATGTGAATTTTACGTCTCTATCCGATATAACGGTCTTAGGAATGCCATGCAGTTTGAAGATTTCACGCATAAATAAATCCGCTATCTGTACTGTCTTATAGGTGGATTGGACAGGTATGAAATGTGCCGACTTACTCAGTCGATCTACAACTACCATTATGGAATCATTACCTCGTTTTGATTTTGGTAACCCGGTGATAAAGTCCAACGAGATAACCTCCCATTTCCATTCGGGAATAGGGATAGGCTGCATCAATCCTGCCGGATGCCGATGCTCTACTTTCACTTGCTGGCACTCTAAACACCTGTTTAGATAGCTTGCTATATCCTTCCTCATCCCTGGCCAACAGTAGTCTTTTCTTATAGCTGTCAGCATTTTTTGATATCCCAGGTGCCTCGCATAATTGCTTCTATGATATTCGTCCAGAATCATAGCTTTTAATTCGATTATGTTTGGAATGACTATCCTCTTCTTGAAAATTAACAACCCATCCTGGTTAATCTCATAATTTCCTGGTCCCCCTTGTTCTCCAGATTCTCGTGTTTGCTGCCACAAATATTTATACTCAGGATCCTGGTCTGCTTCTTCTCTGATTCGTTCTAGGAATCTGGTTTCAATTTGGTTAATATATAATCCATAGATGTTATGCAATTTTCTGCTCAACGCATCTGCAACCTTGTTCTCTTTTCCTTTTACGTGTTGTAGATCAATATCAAATTCACTTAAAAAAGCATTCCACCTTGCTTGTCGGGAGTTCAGGTCAGCTTGTTTGAAATAGCTGGTTAGACTACTATGATCAGTTTTCAATACAAACCTCTTCCCAAGTAAGTAATGTCTCCATACTCGGAGAGCGTGCACAACTGCAATCAGCTCTAAATCATAAGCTGAATATCGCTGTTCATGATCTTTTAACTTGCGAGATTCATATGCAATTACCTTCCCTTCTTGTGATAATACCGCCCCAACACCTTCCTTGCACACATCCGTACAGACCTCGAATTCCTTACTCGAATCTGCCACACTCGAATCTGCCACACTTAAGACAGGTGTTGTTGTCAATAACTGCTTTAATCTTTCAAAACTATCCTGGCATTCTTTTGTCCATTTAAAGATTTTTCCCTTCCTTTGCAAAGAGGTGATGGGAAAGGCTATTTTTGAAAATCCTTTTATAAATCGCCGGTAATAGCCAGCGAGACCCATAAAAGACCGTATATCTGCCACATTATGTGGCACCTTCCATTCCATGATAGTTTTTATTTTCTCCGGGTCTACTGCTATACCCTTTTTAGATATTACATGTCCAAGATACTGTATTTCTTCCTTGAAGAAGTCACATTTACTGAATTTTGCATACAGCTGATGCTTCCTTAGCATCTCCAGTACCATTCGCAAATGCTCCTTATGTTCTTCTGCATTCTTAGAATAAATCAGTATGTCATCAATGAAGATTAACACAAAGTTGTCCAAGTAAGGATGGAAAACACTATGCATCAGTCTCATAAAAGTGGCTGGTGCATTAGTTAACCCAAAGGGTAATACCACGAATTCATAGTGCCCATACCTGGTGCGAAAAGCAGTTTTGTGTATATCTTCATCCTTAATTCTGATCTGGTGGTAACCGGACCACAAATCAATTTTTGAGAACACAGTAGCTCCCCTTACTTGGTCAAATAGGTCATCAATACGGGGTAGGGGATACCTGTTCTTAACAGTTAGCTTATTTAACTGTCGATAATCCATGCACATGCACATGGTTCCATCCTTCTTTCTAACAAACAGTACAGGGGCTCCCCAGGGTGACACACTGGGCCGAATATATCCCTTATCCAATAATTCTTGAAGCTGCATTTTCAGCTCAGTCAATTCTGGCACACTCATACGGTAAGGAGTCTGTGAAACTGGCGAAACTCCTAGCAGCAGTTCTATTGTAAAGTCAACCTCTCTTTTGGGTGGTAATCTCGGTATTTCTTCAGGAAATACGTCCTTAAATTCCTGTACTACAGGTATATTGTCTAACACAGCAACTTGATTCTTAGACTCAGATAGTCCAACTTGTATGGCGTACAGTTGGCATCCCTTTCTTATACATTTTCCCATCTGGGAAGCGGTAATTGGACGCAGATGTACAGGCTTCTTTATACCCTGAATTTCCTGGCGGTTACCATTCTGATCTCTGTAGTAAACTATCTTATCCTTGCAGTCTATGACAGTCCAATGCTTCTCCAACCAATCCATACCCAGCAACACATCATAGGATCCCAAGGGCAGAATATTTAAGTCTACTAATAATTTTTGTTCGCCAATTTGCAGTGCACAATCTGATACTTGGGCACTAACTCTTCTTTTAGCTCCTATAGCTAACTGGACCAACCAGGGCTTCTTAAATTTTTGACTTGGAAATTTACAGATTTCTACTAATTTAGGACTTATATAGCTTAGACTTGCTCCCGGATCTATCAAAATAGAAACAGTTTGGGATAACAATTTACCTTCCAGCTCTATCATGGTAGGTTGAAAATCAGCTTGCTGGTCCTCCAACGCCGCGTTAATTCTGGGTATGTTGCGGGCAACATCTCCAACAGTAGAGGCCTCCTATAAATTGGTTACTGCTTCGGTTTTACCCCGCTGTGGGCAATCTCGATAGTAATGTGTTGCTCTGCAGCCCCAACACTGCAGAGGTGGCCTTTGATTTTGAGGTTGCTCCGGTTTACTTGAAGCTTCGACAGTTTTGTCTTCCCCAGGCCATCTAATTCTCTGATGGTTCCTACCGAACTGTTTATTAACTGAGTTTCTGGCTGTGCTTATGAAATTACTGGTTTTGCCTCTTTTGAAACCAGCACTGTTTCTATTCTCCTTCCTTGGTTGCCACCCTTTTCCTTGGTCTACTTTGGTTCTTGCTTGCTGATAACACAGCCTTGCCTTTCTAATAGCCTCTTCCATTGTCTTAGGATTTACAAACTCGATACGCTCCTTCATATGGGTGGGTAAACTACTCAGAAATCTTTGGACTTTGGCCTTCTCATCTCTTAAGTATGGTACATAGCGCAGTAATGATGTAAACTTAGTGATGAACTCATCCATGGTCAATTGTCCTAGCCTCAAATCATGGAATTCTCGAGCCTTTTCATCATAAAAACGCTCCGTCAAGTACTTGTCCTTGAAGTACTGTTGAAACTTTTCCCATGTCACATGCTGATCCTCTATTCCCCACACATTCTTCACTTCTTCCCACCATAAGGTGGCTTTATCCTTTAACTGGTAAATGGCTAATCGTGCTTTAAGACCACTGTCATAATCATACACCTGGAAGTACTTATTCATGTTGATCAACTCGGCCTCCGCTACTTCCTCTTCTTCTCCATCGAACGTAGGTGGCTTTATTTTTCTGAATTCTCCGTGTAACTCCACCTTCTGCTTTTTACTTGCCTTCCGTTCGGTTTCATTTTCAGATTCCGCCTCATTAAAATTTCTGTTTGGATTACTTCGCTGTGACACACTTCTTTCTTTTCGGCCTGTATCCTTATCATCTGCTTGCTGTTCGTTTCCTTCTTGGAATCCTCTGTCAGCACTAGGATTTTCATTCCTTTGATTCTGTTTATCGGACAGGCTTTTTAAGATCCTCTCCTGATCCTGCATCATCCTTGCATTTTCCTTTCGTACTCTCTCCATATCTTCCTACAACTGTTGTACAGTATGTAATAAAATGCGAGTCTGCTACTGCTGTTCTTCAATCAGCCTATTAGATCGTTGATGCTGCTCTATTCCCAGCTGTACCCACATTTTAGGGTTTCCCTTTGGTGGATTCTCTCCGACATTTCGCTGTGACGGTTGTGAAGTTGTCTGTCTCGATTGTCTTTCCATCTAATATCTGGCTGTGCACGAATAACATAAAATTTTAACGTTAGTTGACCCATTAGGGTCCCAGCGTTGTAATGTCGCTTTGATACCACTTGTAACAATCATATGCTCTAAATAATTTTTTTTTTTTACCACATAAAAATTATTGATACTTATTAAATCTACTTTCACCCTTGATACTTTAATAATGCCAATTATAGATTTATTGGATAATTGGTCTGTTATAGCGGAGGTATAGTTTTGTATTATTTCTTTTTACAAACCAACACCACGGTGTTTATACAGGTGGTGATAACCTTTAGTTTTCACTATGCCTCTGGCCGATGGCAATAATTCGTAACTATTTAATAGCTGAGTTCTACGTACTGGGAAATCAATGTTACGGTCAATAATATTGTTGGTTGATATGATATCCCGTATGATTTTTGTATAATTGTGCCAGCTCCGTTCGAGGGTCTTTATTACTGGTTTTAATTCCTAATTGAGTGAGCTTCCGTCATATGCACTTGGCATTATCGTCCGTTCTCCACCTGGCCTCCTGCACGCCATTGATTGAAGTCAATCCGACGGTGGGTAGCCCTAGGGTTCACTAATGACCCCGGGCTCTAACCGTTCCGTCGCTCATTGTTGCGCTCGATTCTTGTGTTCTCCGGAGGTGATGGCGCTCGCTCCAGGGGTTTGCTGGTTTACCAACTCTCTGGTTCGTCGAACGATGCCCCTCGGCTACAGGTAACCGATTTCCTCAGCACGATTCATCTGAAGTTTCTCGTTGAGTTTAAACTGGTGTTTATCAGAAAAATTAGGGAGCTGCGGCCCTTTTGCTTCTGCATCTTTTAATTTATTTGGTCATTCGTCATGATTATTCCTGGTTCAACAGTATTCTCACCTATTCTGGCCTTTATGGTTTATATGCAGAGATTGTTAGCATATTCTTGGAGTGTTCGTATTCGACCGTTTTCTGATGAAATACAGGTACAGTCTCTTCTTGTTCAATTGTTTATTTTCTCGGTTCCGTTTCTTTGCTTGGAAACTTGTTTCTTTTCTTAACTTGGGGTTAACGAAATTTCCGTTTTCTCTGGCAGGTACTTGCCAAAACTTCTGCTATCCACTTCATTTCCTAATGGCTCCGGGGTCCTGCATGCAAGCAAGGTTAACCTCCTTCTTATTCACAGGTACACAAATGAAGGCGGGTCAAACCCTGCTCAGGGTTTTAACCTCGACCTGGTTCCGTGGTCGTTCTCAGTTCTCTGCTATTGTCTTATATGAATTACTGAATGATTCCGGTGGTTTGGTTTCATGCCGCTATCTAAGTTTCGGCTGAAGTTTCTAGGGAAAAACCCTCTCAAGGGTCTTTATTTCAGAATGGCTATGTAATATTTGTTACAATGACAGTCTAGCCGGGGTTGTCGAACATCCCGTGCTCTTTTGGTTTCTCTCTTTTAAAAGAGACATACAGGAATGCTCCTGAACAGCTATTTATAATATTTGTCTGGAACTTCTTGTTGTCAATACATATTGTTTGCGCGGTGAACTTATTTCTCGAAAATGAAAATTGTATTCGTAAAATTTTTGCGTACAGATTTTCTTTTTCCCTTTTTCCTACATTGAGAAAGTTGTTAGATTATGGTCATCTGAGTATTTTGTTTCGGTTAATTCACAGCTGTGTGTTGATCTCATGAAATGGATTTTTTTCTTGTTTTCGAAGTCTGCCCCTCGAGTGTTTACTGCAGTTTACTTTCTCCTATGGTTATGTGAATATATATGTATATAATGAAGGCTTTTGCCAGGCGAAATTCTTGGAGCATTGCTACCTGTTCATAGTCGCTTAACTCCTGTTTTAACTTCTATAACTGCTTATTAGCTAAATGCTATTTCATCCAGTTTATTTTAGCTATCTGGCTGTTCTTACCAAAATAATTCTTTTGCAAGATTCCTATGGGGTGTCCGGACCGCCTACTTGTTCGTGATGATCATAGAGAGGAGGATGATCAACCCAGAAGCTCTGCTTGCAGGCATTATGGGTTAACAGTTCTCCTCGTTTCACTGTTATCAATGTTAGAGACATTTATTCTACAGTTTTCTTTTCTGTGACTAGAAAGATTAACATATTTCTGCTTTTATAACTACACCCCTGCTCTTCTAGAGTTTTATGGTTATCTGTCACAGGCACTAGTTTATTAAACCTGCTTCTCTACAGTTATCATTTATAATTAAATATGCACGCATATAACCCTAGCTATAATAAAACAATCCTTTCTAGTTTCCTGAAATTAACAACTCTATTTCCACAGTAGCATGCATTTGTTTACAGAAAACAGAAGGAATAAACGAAACTACTTATTAAGAAATCTTATCTGTAACAAAAATCTTTTCCTGTTTTTCTTTTCTTCTGGAAATAACATTTACTATACCGTACTCCTCTGAACTCAAATTCGAGTGATGATGGTTGTTGCCTCCCTTCCACGAGCTGGGAAATTACGTCCCACGGCTCTCCCCCGAGCTCAAGTCTGGGTCGTTGTGTAGCACAGAAAACTTTTGGAGGAGACTCGGGACAATCCGGTCCAGTTCTCCGACTCCAGTGTGACAGCAAGTCTGGGGAGAACTCGGGACAGTACGGTCCAGTTCTCCAACCCAAAGGACATCCTGTTCTGAAAATTTCCTTTCCAGCAGTACAGACTTATTTCCTTCCTTGCAGACAGAACCCCAAAAACCCCTTGGAATCCCTTATTTATTCCAGAGTTTCTTTTTGGTAACTGTGGGAACTGTTTTCTGTTCAACTAACTCCAAATCTTGATTTTTTTTTTTTTTTTACCATCAGTTACTCGTGAAACTAATTTCCCAGTAACTCTTTTTATTCAATACCAAAATTAATTTGTTCAAATATTCCATTTAAAATAAAACAATAGTCACAATTGATCCTTAACTAATAAAAGCTTAACCATTTGTCAGTAGCTAAGACAATGGTTACAGTATATTTTTCTTTTGAAAATTTGATTTTTTTTTTTTTTTTTTGAAAATTCGATTTTAGATTAAGGTGCTAAAAATATACGAAGTGTTTTTCTATGGATTGGGGAGATAGTGTGAGCAGACTTAGAATGGGCCGAAAGAGAGATTTGTTTCACGTAATTACAAAGAACAATATAAACATCTCACAATTTGTATTAATTGTTTAATTTATTATTAAGATATTTATATGTTAGGTTAAATATATATTTTTGTTAATACCAACAATGGATGGAGTAAATACGTAACATTTAATAATTTGGGTTCAAATTTCAAGAAGTTTCTTAATGTTACATAGGACAAATTATTGCACATTACAAAGAAAACATCCCACTTTGTTCATCTCACATCTAGAAATTTACCTTTACTATATAAATACAATCACATCAATTGTTTGTAGAGTGATTCAACATGAAATCAATTTTTGTGTGACATCTCAACAAATATTCCTTTTTGTTTCTTGGCATATATTGTCTTATTTTCTTGTCATAGTCAATGGAGGAGAGGGATGTAAGAATTATTTTCAAAAATTCTTTCCTTAGATTTTAATATATATATATATATATTTTTTTTCCCTCAATCTCTTGGATCACTTTTTGGAGGGGAGTAAAGACCCAAAATGATGGCTATTTCACAATTAAAGGGAATAAATATTTTGTTTGCTTTCGATCTTTAGATACAAATAAAGAAAATGATTTTTTTTGTTTTTCTTTTAAGATTTGGGTACAATTTTAGGGTGAGATTTTGGACTTTCTTATTATTCTTTCTTTTGATTTTCAATGGTTTTAAATGGGTTTGGATGGTCTCAAAAATGTAGGTTGCAGTTTTGTGGGTTATTTCTTCTTGCACCTTCACATTGGTTTGAAAGTTCTTATTCAATATTGTTTAGTGGGGTAGAGATTGCTTCAAAGGAGAATGAAATTCTTTTTAACTTGGACAAATTTTTGCGAAGTGGCCATATTCATGGCAAGTGTTTCATTGAATGAAATATGTTCATAATCAAGAGCTTGAAAATGAATCCAACCTTCCCTATTAAGTTTAATTTCTTATGGGGGGGGGGGGGGGGTCCTTTTTGTTAATTTTTGCAACTAGGGTAAAATTCCACCTTGGAAAACTCAGATGATAGAGATGATGATTGCATTTAATTCGTGTTTTCGAGAGGACCAAAATCTACCTAAAGATCACCTCATTTGGACAAGAAGAAGTTGGTTTTTGAATTTATGTACCCACTCATGTATATTGGATTAGGTTGTCCCTATGCACATATACAATTAGAAAGGTCGACCTCAACATCAAGCAGATCCTCATGGAAGCCTATAAATAGAAGAGACCTCAAGCTCATTTGGACACACTTATCACACAATCTCTTCTCCTCTTCTATTGTCTTGGTTCGCAAAGGTTTGACGAAGGAAAGTTCGCGCAAGGATCTGAAACTAGAGGTTTGAGGCTCGCACATATCTAGGGTTTTTGTTTCTCGGTTACCTGTACGTCATTGGAAATTTTTGTCCCCGGTCACATGCACACAATGTTCCTCAGTGCGACTGGGAAGTCAAAGTCGCACGCACAATAGCCTGAAGGGAGCGACCAAGACGTTGAGGTAGATCCAAAAGATTTCATCCCTAGTCACACACTTGCAGCTCTCCTTAGTGCGACTGGGAAGGTAGATTGACAGACACAAACACTTGGAGGGTGTGACCGAGGGTTTGAAGTAGATCTAGGTTAATTTATCGCATGCTGACAATTATCCTAGGAGCGACCAAACACTCGCATACATTATCTCAAGGAGTTACAAACCGCTCGCATACATTGTCTCAGGGAGTAACCGAGAAGTTACAGTTGCTTGAAACATATCTTGATGAGTGCGACTAGGGTTCTAAACTAGGGTTTGATTGTTGACTGTAGTTGACTATAGTTGTCTGATGGCTGGATGGTTTCTCTCTGTTGTACGATAATTCTGAAATTTTGCTTCTGTTTTGTATTGGGTAAATATCTAATGGAAGTTTATGTATTGGGCTCATTGCACTTTGCTGAAACATTTTATGATGATATAATAAGAAGAAGATTTTAAAGGGTTTTCCCGATAGTGGGTTTTTCCCTAGTCTTTGACCAATCTAGTGTCTCTTATGGTTGTTCTATTGTCTCCTTTTTCATTGCTTATATTGTTCTATCTTTAATTAATTCTTATGATTGGAAACATTGCTAATAATTGGATGCACTGCTTAATGAATATTTGAATTGGCTGAAGTAATTGAAACATCATAGTAAAATCTGAAAAATTAGCATGGCATAAGAGCTGAGGTGAAGGACAAGCCTAAAAGGAGACAAGCATTGAAGCCATATTCTTTGGAAATTTGAAGGAGATTTTCTAGTCAAAGTCAAGATGTCTTCCTCCAACTTCAAGGAGCATTAAAAGTTGGGTGATGCATCAAACTTTGTTGCATGGAAAATCAGGTTGGATATCATAGCTAATAACAATGATGTGCTGGAATAGATTCAAGGAAGAATGCCCGAGCCTCCAAAAAATGCTTCTGCTTCCCCCATAAACAAGTATAAGAAAGGCGAGTCCAAAGCAAAGAAAATTATAGTTGATAGTTTACAAGATCATTTACTTGCATATGTTGGAAATTTAAGGAAGTGTAAAGACATGTATGCCAAGATAACTGACATGTATGAAATCAAAAATTTGAATGAGATCATCATCTTGAAATATCAATTCAAAGAAACCAAGATGAACAACAAAGAAGCTGTACACTCCTACATTTTGAGGATATCTTGCCTTAGAGATCAACTGCAAAGAGTTGGGGAAAATGTGTTTGATAGGGAACTAGTGATTGTGACTCTTAGAGGTCTCCATCCTATTTGGGAAACCTACATTACTATAATAAGCAACAATAATGTCCTCCCGTAATTTGATTAAATTATTGTAAATTTTACTCAAGAGGAATCAAGAATGATAACAAGAGGAAGAATTCAAAAGCATGAAGAGGGAGAGCTTGCTGCATATATCACTCATGGAAAAAAGAAGAAGAAGGGAAAATGAGGTCCATCAAGAAATACTCCTTCTCAAAATGCAAAAAGAAGGAATGGTAGATCTTTATCTCATATTGAATGCTATAATTGACACAAGAAAGGGAATTATTCTCGAGACTGTCCCAAGAAGAGAAAAAGGTTGTGTTACGACACATAAAGAAATAACAATAAAGGAAGAAAATACGATCAAAGAAATAACCGCGATATAAGATATGAAAGAAGAAGAATAGATACCTCAAGAGATCATGAAGAAGATCATCCTCCTCGAAATAAGTCAAGAGTTCCCATGTATGAAAGTAATACTGTAAATAAATATGAATACATTCTTCTACCTTCCCTTACTAGTTCTTCTCCACCGAATTCGTGGGATAGTTGGTTGGTTGATAGTGGGGCCACTCATCATTTCTCTAAATATAAGGAAGTCCTCTCTAATATAATTGAGAGGGAGTCTGAGATGAAGATTATTCTTGGAGACAACTCCACTCATCCCGTGAAAGGTTTTGGATCCGTCAAATTTCATTTGAATTCTGGGGAATCAGTTTTGCTCCATGATGTTATGTATGTGCCAGATTTAATGAATAATTTGGTATCTATATCCACATTGGAAGATAAAGGGATGAGGGTTTCCTTAATCAAATGAAAATTTATGACTTGGTTGGTTGGTTCACCTATGAAATATGCATTCATATTAGGATAAGGATTTGAAGGAATCTATAGAGTCACTGAAAGACGACTTCTAGGATTGGTTCATAATGCCAATCATCTGAATGAATTGTGGCACTGCAGATTGGCTCATCTACATTATGATGCTCTTCCAGAATTGAATAAATTGGTCTTGGGTATTCTCAATGTTCAATCCTATCATGTTGGAGTATGTTCAGGATGTGCGAGTGGAAAGAAAACAAGGGGACCATTCCCCTCTAGTGAGAACAAGACAAATGACATCCTCCATTTCATTTATTCTGATATATGTGGCATGATTCCTGTACATTCTATTGGTGGTCATATATACTACATCAATTTCATTGATGACTTCTTAGGAAATACATGGATATATTACTTGAAGTAAAAGGATGAAGCCTTTGAAATGTTCAAGGAATTAAAATTCTTGATAGAAAATCAAACAGGGAAAAGAATCAAAATATTCAGGTCGAAGAATGGAGGGGATATATGTCAAACAAGTTTGTAGATTTTTTTAATAAAGAAGGGATCAAGAAGAAAATACTTGTTCCATATACACTCGAAAAAAATGGATTAGTAGACAAGAAGAACAGGTCTATATTAGAAGTTTCCCGTGCCATGATCCATGATCAAAAGGTACCAAAGTTCCTTTGGGGAGAAGCTACACATATTGTTGTATATGTTCAAAACATGGTGCCTCATCAAGTATTGGAAAACAAGACTCTTGAAGAAATATTCACATGTTTCAAGCCAAATATTAGCCATCTTCGTGTATTTGGATGCCCCACATATTTTCATGTGCCGAAGGAAAAAAAGGAACAAGTTGGAAGCTATAGGGAGGAAAGGTATGCTTGTGGGTTATTGTGACAATTCTAAAGCATATAGAATATATATTCATGGTTAAAGGAAGGTCAAAATTCGCAGGGATGTAACATTAAATGAAGATGTTGCTCTTGGAAAAGCAAGAGACCTTCCTCCATCTCCTCCTCCCAAGAAGGAGAATGATGAAAGGGATATTATAGATGGTCCTTCCATGCCCAAGTTTAAGACTGATATTGTTGAGGATCCCATGGAGCATATGGATCCCCTAGATCCTCCTCCAAGTGATCCTTCTATTAGGAAGAGACCACTTTGGCTTTGCGACACTCTACAAGATGCTGGAAGACATGTTCCCGTTCAAAGGTCATCCAGAGAAAGGAAGAAACAATGCAGGTATCAAGGATATGGCGTTGCAACTATGTGCACTATGATTCAAGTCAAACCTTCCACATTCAAAGAAGCTGTAAAATATAAAGTTTGGAAGGATGCTATGTCCGAGGAATATGAAACGAATGTGAAAAATGATTTATGGGATGTTGTGCTGAGACATAAGAGAAAATATGTGGTGACTTCAAAGTGGATATTCAAGATTAAGCATGGATTTTATTGTAGCACTGAGATATATAAGGAAAGGTTTGTAGCTCGAGGATTCTCACATAAAGAGGGAGAATAATATGGTGATGTATTTTCACCTGTGGATCGATACACCACCATCCGTTTAATATTAGCCCTTGCCGCAAGTCAAGGATGGACTCTTCATTAGATGGACGTAAAGACCGCATTTCTCCATGGAATATTACAGGAAGAAGTGTATGTTTAACAACCACAAGGATTTTATGTAGATCGAAGAAAACATGTTTGTAGGTTGAAGAAGGCATTGCATGGTTTAAACAATCTCCTTGAGGTTGGTATGAACACATTAACATTTATTTAATGAATATGGGATTCACAAGAAGCAATGCCGATCCCAGCCTCTACTTTAAGGTATTCCAAGATATGCCCATTTTTTTGGTTTTATATTTTGAAGATTTATTCTTAACATGTAGTGAGCCTTTGATGATCGAGTGTAATATGGAGCTAGCCTTTGAATTCGAGATGAAGGACCTTGGACTCATGCACTACTTTCTAGGCCTTGAGGTGTGGCAAAGACCTGGTGAGATTTTCCTTTCACAAGGAAAATATGTTGTGAATTTTCTGGAAACATTTGAAATGACAAAATGCAAAACTTCAAGAAGTTATGTGGAGAAGCTGCAGGACCCGATTTGGAAAATCCATTCGAGTATATACAATTGATTGGGGCTCCGATGTTCCTTGTGAACATCCATCTAGACGTATGCTATGTAGTGAACACATTGAGTCAATTCATAAATGAGCCCCTCCATACACATTGGATCACTTCCAAACATATATTGAGATATATGCATGGGTTGATCACACTTGGTCTAAGATATTCTATCGGAGATGTTCGACTTCATGAATACACCGATGTTGAATGGGAAGGAAATGTTATCAACATAAAGAGTACATATGGATGTTGTTTCAGTCTTGGATGTTCCATGATATCCTGGATGAGAAGGAAACATATGTCTGTAGCATTGAGCACCACTGAAGAAAATTATATTGCAGCTAGCATGGCTAGATACGAAACAGTTTGGTTGAGGAAGCTCTTTGGAGAGCTAGCTAAGCAGGTTCTAGACACTATAGTCATATATTGCGACAACAAGAGTGGGATCCAACTGGCAGAGAATCCCGTATTTAATGACAAGTCAAAGCACATAGAGATTCAATATAATTTCATTCGAGACATGGTGCAGAGAGGAGCTGTTAGACTCCATCACTTATCAACATATGAACATATTGCAAATATTCTCACCAAATCTTTACGAAAAGGGAAGTTCTTGGTCTTTAGAGATAAACTTGGACTGATGGATGTAACCCCTCCTGATAAGGGACATCACTGATCGAGGACATTAAGCCAATTCTTCCCACCTTGTTTTAGCTCCTAGGGTGAATAATTGAGATAGAGGGCTCCTGGGGCTGAGGGATCTCTGGAAAATAAGGTATCACCATATTTTTTACCCATACGGTTGGATATGCTTCTCCCCTATATTCATAGGGTGGGAGATTCTGCTCCCCTATCTGGTCTATGCAAAGTATACCCCAGTCGGCATCATACCCACAAGTTAAGCTTGTTGGGAATATCACTCCTCGTTTGGCCAACGGTTTGAGAGTGTACTTGGGGTGTACAACGCAAGTTGATTATGATGCAGGTGTTATAGCACATGACTAATCAGATTCATTAATGGGAAGATCAACATAGAATAGGATTTGGTTGAGTTTTTCTCCCCTTTATGGTTTCAGGTTGAGAATAAGTTCCCCGACGTGCCATTACAAGGTTGAATATGTGCTCCCCTGTATGATTGGATATTATGTTGCTCGATATGGGTGGAAGCTAATGCCCCCTGATTATTCTTCTATTATATTTGAGAGTGTTTTAGCAAATGAGTTGAAAATAGATGGCCAAGGAATCATGACATCATGACAAGATGATGTGATGATCCACAAACAAATATTGGTAGGTGGAATTATTCTTAGTTGAGAGGGAGTGTTAATTTTTTCAACTAGGGTCAAATTCCACCTTGGAAAACTCATATGACAAAGATGATGATTTCATTGAATTCCCGTTTTCGAGAGGACCAAAATTGACCTAAATATCACCTCATTTGGACAAGTAGAAGTTGGTTTTTGAATTTACGTACCCACTCATGTACATTGGATTAGTTTAGCCCTATGCACATATACATTTGGACATGTCAACCTCAACATCAAGTGGACCCTCATGGAAGCCTATAAATAGAAGAGACCCGAAGCTCATTTGGGCACACTTATCACACAATATATTCTCCTCTTCTATTGGCTTGGTTCACACAGGTGCGATGGAGGAAAGTTCGTGGAAGGATTTGAAACTATAGGTATGAGGCTTAGAAGCATCTAGGGTTTCCGTTTCTCAGTCACTCGAAATTCACTGGGAGTTTTCATCCCCAGTCACAAACACACAATGTTCCTCAGTGCGGCTGGGAAGTCAAAGTTTCACACATAGTAGCCTGAAGGGAGTGATCAAGACCTTGAGTCAGATCCGAAATATTTCATCCCTAGTTGCGCACTTGTAGCTCTCAATGCGATTGTGAAGGCAGGGTCGCACACACAAACACTTGAAGGGTGGGAACGGAGGTTTGAGGAAAATATGGGTCAATTTATTGCACACTGACAGTTCTCCTGGGAGTGACCAACCACTCGCATACAATATCTCATGGAGCGACTGGGAAGTTACAATCCCTCGTAACATATCTTAATGAGTGCGACCAGGGTTCTGAACTAGGGTTTAACAATTGACCACATTTGACTACAATTATATGATGGTTGGATGGTTTCTCTCTGTTGTACAATAATTCTGAAAGTCTGCTTCTGCTTTGTATTAGGTAAATATTTGATGGAATTTTATGTATTGGGCTCATTGTACTCTTTGCTGGAACATTTTATGTTGATCTAATAAGAAGAGTATTTTAAAGGGTTTTCCCCATAGGGGGTTTTCCCTAGTCTTTGACCAATCTGGTGTCTCTTATGGTTGTGCTATTATCTCCCTTGTCATTTCTTATATTGTTCTATCTTCAGTTACTCCTTATGATTGGAAATGTTGTTAATAATTAGATGCACTTCTTAGTGAATATTTGAATTGGGCTGAAGTAATTGAAACAACAAAACAATATAAAAAATTAACACTTTTTAAAGGCTATTTCCACATGTATTCTAGCACATGTATATATCTCATTTTGTCTCAACTTAGTAAATCGAGTGTCCTACTTTGTCTCCAATAGATTTGAGAATGGGTTTACCCCAAAATATCATAGGAAGGCATGAGCCTAACCTATCTACGAGTGGCCGTGATTTCCATATTTGGATAAAGATTAATGGTCCAGTGGGAAAGAAACATGCCCCAGATATTCATAAAGTATATGCTTGATTTTAAAATCTAATCCTTGGCTTCTTCACATTCAAATATGAAGAAGAAAATTCCTTTCCCAAAGTAAACAAGTTGATATGAAAAACCTTAATTTTTAGATGCCCCTACTTGAAATGTTTGAGGGTTGGATGATTGGCCTTTAAAATTCTCAATTAAGGCTCTTTTATGTACATAATGATCTTTCGTTTGGACTTTAGAGTTGAAATTTCTATATTAGGGATGTTTTATTCGCTTTAAACAAATTTAATCTTCATTGAGAATTTTCCTCCTACAAATTTTTCAAGAAGCAAAGGCTTTTCCAAGTTTGTTAGGTACTTCCATGAAAACCCTAGCTAAGGGCTTCCTCAATGTAGTAGAAAAGGAAAAAATCGAAGTGGGTGGTGACTAGGGTCTCTGCATAGATCACCAATGGAAGTTGCAAGCTATAGATGTGCATGACTCTATGTAGCTCCCTCTTAGGAAGATCGAGCCAACCACTTTGCAACCTCCAATTAGTGGCTACACCTGTGTAATAACTCATAATATTTTACTGCTCTTAGTTGCAACAATAATGGCTAAGGTAAATCCTTATTGTAATTGAAGCTCAATCTAAGCTCTTTAATTTCTTCTTTATAAAGCATGTCAATTATAAAAAATATTTAAAAATCTAATAATTTACTTATTATAACTAAATAATTTTCAACAAAACTTGTTCACTGATAATGTGATATTTTATTGTAATGTCAATTGATAATGTGATATTTTATTGTAATGTCAATTGAGTTCGTGCTTTGATATTTTATTGCAATGTCAATTGAGTTGGTGGTTTGATGGGTTTAAGTTTTTATAAATTACCTATCCAAAAACAAAATAAAAATAAAAATTATTATAGCAATTTATAAATTTTATTAATTTTATATGAATAAATTGTATTTATTATTAATAAAATAATTAAAAAATGGAAAATAAACTTATCGTTTTTTTGTTTAAAAAATAAAAATAAAAATTATTATAACCATTTATAAATTTTATTAATTTTATATGAATAAACTGTATTTATTATTAATAAAATAATTAAATTGTTTTTTATTAAAATATACTACATGAATGATGGATGTGTGTGAAACATAATAATCATTAAGAAAACATATATTTGGAAAAGAACGGTCATTAACCTATTATAATTATTTTTAAATTTTTTTACATGTTTTGAATTATAATGGTTTGAAGGTGAGTATTTATTTTTCTTATTTTTATAATAATTATGAGTATTTATTTTTCTTATTTTTATAAATATAATTATTATAAAGTTATATTTTTATTTTAGTTTATTAGTTATAATAAATGTTATTATCATAAAGACATGTTTAAAAAAATAGAAATGAGTATTTTGATTTCATTTAAAAAAAAAAGTTGTGATCATATATGTTGGATTTTTATTCAATAAATTTATGGCATAACATATGTAGTTATGAAATATTAAAGAATAGTATTTCTAATTTCTTAAATATTAATAAATATTTCTTTTAATTATTTTTCTTAACCCACATCTCAATACATGATTTTAATGAAAAAACTTATTTTTAACAGTCTTCTCTCCTTATATTCATAGAAATATATTCTTTGACAATGATATTCCTTATGCATTTCACAATATCGCATAAATATGTGAAGTTCAGAATGCTCATAAAATGCATATCTCTTCAAGTGGTCATGTGAATTTTGCAATTTCCTAGCCCATAACTTATTTAACAACAAATTCAAATAGTAGAGCTTTGAATGGATCTTTGAATTGTTTCCATAAATGTTGTGACTATTATAAGCTTTAAAAGGATGAGAAAGAGAGAAAAAGCATGTATACTTTGTGAGTCGATACACCAATATTATGATAAAAATTATTTCCCTTATATTTTGGTAGATATGTAATAAGATCCATTGAAGCCTCTTCCTAATGTTGACTTGGTATGAATAATGGTTGTAGGAGACCTAGGGTCTTGATTGCCTCTTCCTTATTTTTTTGGAAAGCCATACATTCAACCACAAATTTTTGAACATTAGTTTTAAGACCACCGTAGAAAAAATCCTTCGTGATCCCATGGTAAGTTTTTAAAAACCTTGAATTTCCTCCTATAGAGGAAGTGTGTAATTCCAAAAGGACTATATGTTTGAGTTGAAATTTTTTACATAGATATAAATGATTTTCATGCCACAACAAATCAATCTTCGACTAGCCTCGAGGGTTAGCTCAATTGGTCGAGTCCCTATCATTAAAGAACCTTTACTATTGATAGGTCAATGATTCAATTCTCTTGACACTCTCGGGGTTATGCTCTGTGGTTGATTCAACAGGAGGTGATCCCTTTGGGTGGATCTTCCTGGTACAAATATTTAATGAACATAGTAGTTAATGATCTTTGGGGTTCGTGAAACACAAAGAAAAAAATTATTCTTCGACATAAATTTATTTAATGCACATGGTTCCTCTTTTAGTTATTAAATGGTCGTACATACCTTCTTATCTTGCTTTCATTTATCCTTGCTTCTTCCACCCAATACATAGATAGAATGAAAATCACACATAATAAACCCTCTATTTCTTCTTCTTTTTGATAAAATTTTTATACAGTGTGTATTTTCCTTATTGTGAATAATTTCAAAAATAATACTTATAAAATATTTTAAGTATTTTTTCTCAAAAATAATCATTGTTCCAAGAAAATACCTCAAACTATCATGATTTGTGTTTACCTTGAATTATCTTGATGCGAGGTAAGGGTGTCACTTCTTAATGACATATAAAATGATCAACATTTTCCTTTTCATAAATGGGCTTGAGTATCTTCTTTCCTTTAAGCTATTTTATTTCAAAGGCAAGGGGCCTTCCTTCATTAAAACTGCACCAATTCCATGTTATGAGGCATCAGATTCCACAATATAAGTTTTTGTGAAGTCAATCATGGCCAAGACAAGAGTTGTACACATAACCTACTTAATTTTTGCAAAGTTTTGGTTGCTTCTTGAAATTTTCAATAATGTTGTTAGAGGTGTTTCTATTTGACCATAATTTCTAACAAACTTATGATTATATCCTATCAATCCTATCAATCCTCTAATATTCTTCACAGGGTTTAGCGATTGGTCATTCCATCATAGTTATAATTTTGTTGAGTTCCACTTTGACAACTTCATGACCTACAATATGACTAAAATACCCAATTCTTGAACCCAAAAGGCAGACTTGGAAGACTCTTCATATAGTTGTTTCTCTTGCAATAGTTTTAAGACCATGTGTACATGTTGTAGATGCTCTTACCAATTATTTTTGTAGATTAGTATATCATCAAAAAATACTAATGCAATTTTTTCGAGGAAGGGATTTGAAAATAAAATTCATCAAGTTTTGAATGTTGAAGGTACAATAACAAGGCCAAATGACATGTGAAAACTCATAATAGCCATCATGTTCTCTAAAGATGATTTTTGGGATGTCTTATTTCTTCATTATAATTTGATAATATCAAGAATGTAGATCCCACTTAGTAAATTTTTCTTTTCCTTGCAATCTACCTAATAATTCATCAATGATAGAAATAGGGCACTTATTTTTAATGCTCACTTTGTTGTGTTTTTTATATTTTAGACACATACACCATGGACCTTCCTTATTTTGAACCATCACCATTAGTGTTTAGAAAGCACTTTGACTAGGTTGAATGATGCCAGTCACTTTTATACACATAGGTATTCGTAAGGCCTAATGTTAGGTGGTACACTTCCTATTTGAAAATGAATAGCATGGTCATGATCTCAAGTAGGTGGAAGACTCTTAGGCATCTCTCCAAATATCTTGGAATGATTGTCGGTAACTTTTGGAGATCCATTAGATAAAAGGACATAGATGTTTGAACGTCTAGTGAGAATAATTGTTTAGATACACCATGGTATTCCTTTTTGAACAATTTTGTCATGTTATTGGAGTTTATCATTTTAAAGAGTTTCCCTTGGATATTTCTAAGTTCAATTTCCTTGCATTATGAGGAAAATCTCATGAAAATTTCCTAAAAATTAAGGGTAATTTCCCTTCATGATTGTAACCATTGGATCCGTAATACAACATCAAAACCACCTATTTGAATTGCAACAATGAGACTATCTAATAAATATTCCTCCATATTGTACTTAATACTATAACACTTACCTAAAAACATTATTGAGAGGCACATTCTATAACCCAATATGAGGGTGTCTGATTCCTTTGGTGCTCAATGTGGGCTTGACACATGTCTCTTTTAAAAAATAAATAAAATAATTTAAGTAAAAATACGAAGTTAGATATAATGAAAATAAATTAGCTACAATAAAATTTAATAATGAATATACATGTTTGATTAGTTTTAATTATTTCACTATATGTTTGCTATGTTATTGCGGTGAGAGGCGATCTACAATCTAAGATGATGAATATGTTGTCATATAATATTACATTAAAAAAAATAAAATAACACCTACATTAACAAATTAAAAATAATAATAACAAAATAAACATTGACCATAAATAAAATACTTCAATTTCCACCTAATTGTTTACAAAAACTTTATATATAGAAAAAAAGTAATTGGAAGTTAAAAAAATTAATTTAGAGATGTGTAATTTCTTCATTACTTAATATTTTAATATGAAGTTGATAGAAAATAGTTTTATTGAGATTACATGTTAAGTTTACATGTTATTTAAAACAAAAATATATTAATGGCCACAAATAATTTTTAAACTATTTCAATGCCTTAAAAAATTAATAATAAAATGAAATTTAATTTAAAATTATTCTTATATTTTCACTTTTTATTGCTAGTGAGATATGTAATTTATTTCATTTTTAATATGGAGTTGATATATGATATTTAAAAATTATTAATAACAAATAAAAGTTTAATATGGGTTATAAGTCAAATATTTCAATATGATGTTGAATAAAATATTTTAACATCAAGTATATATAAAGAGTGAAAGTGAAAAAATTCATATATATATATATATATATATAAAATTGACATTGAAATATTTTATTTGTGATTCACATTCTCTACATTAAAATGTTAATATATGTCTACTTATATATATATATATATATATTGATTCACATTATATTAACATTGAGATATACATAAGGTACATGCATAATAAAGTATTGGCAGCTCTTTTCCCATCATCCCTTGCAATTCTTTGCCATTGGAGACAGAAACTAGAGAACATTTCTAAGTTTGCATATCAAGTCTTTTATATAGCGTCTTAAGACAATGTTTGGACTTAACATTACAAAAATCATAACCGACATTCTGTGAGAGTGTTGATCCACTAGTAGTCAGATTTGGAAAAAAATCCAAAATGTCAAAATAACCATAGCTAGAAGAGACCTGCAAGTGATTAGCTGGTTCTTGAATGGCCATGGCATGTGTTGACTTGCTGTGTCAAACTGCATCCTGTTGTTGCTCCTAGAGACAGCCTAGAGTTGTGATAGACCAGTGCCTAGGACATCTTAGCATAGCAACGAGCGTATAATATAATGCATGAAGTTGTCTACTTTGGCTCACATGCTATCCCATGTAAATAGGGAAATAGACTAGAATGGGACCAAACTCTCAGAAACTGACACATGAAAAGAGATACTGCAGAGGCAAGATGCAGAACTCTAATACAAAAGCAACAAACAATTCAGAGATAGTTTACTGCAAAGCGGGTCGATTCAGAAATACTTCACAGACATAAGTTATCAGAAGGTGTATGTAGTGAAAGAAGTATTGAGAAGATATTAGTTAACATTGAGCTGATACCCAGATATACAATACCACCATGCATGGGCTTACCAATCTAAGAATCCATACATGATAATAGCATTTTAAAAGCACCATCCCAAAGAAACTAATATAGCAGAAATACGGTTAAGCTGAGTAATGGAACAGAATATCATGCATGAGCCATATTTAAAGCGCTTGACTGATCCGAGCATGGGCATCAACTAGGATGAATCCATACCAAAAATCAGTGAGCCACTCGCATTCCAAAACATGATACAAGAAAGATGGATGAAATGAAATGTTCTATTAATATAAATAACACAATAAAGAGAGTTATAGACTGTGAAATACCAAAGACCAGAATCCTCTTTGACAGATAGAACTCCTCCTCACTGAGACCCTATGGGCTCTGTGCCTTCATACCAAATTTTTACAAAATGTTTACAAAAATCCTTTCACTGCATAATTTTCTGATGAAATATGGAACCTTTACAATGTGTTTCTTCATGGTTTTTATAGGAGAAACCAAAACCTAGTAAAAGAGGTAAGTGATGAACATTTAATTTGCATAATTAATGCAAAATGGCAGAAACATTCGTGCCCAGACTGTTGAATGACTATGTTGTGCTGTTTGTACTCTATGGCCTGTTTTCTGAAATGAATGCACTGGGTGAAAACCTCTTCAGGAACACGGCATAGAGTAGAATCCCATAAACATTCTGTCCTTTCCTGAAAGAAAATTCTGCTAAAATAAAACCTGGAGGGTATTGTTTTTTGTGCATCGTACCCTCTGCCTTCTAAACCCTGAATTATGATTTAAAATCTTCAATGTCGAACACTGAATTCCTTGACCTTCCACTGATACTCCTCTGTTGTTCCATTAATGTCTCCATCTATGATATTTGCCTCTTGAATGACACTGGGAAGCTCGCCAAAGTATAACCCTGTTTCTTTAATGGATGTCATGTCACAACAGCTACCCAGGACTTTCTTCATAAATTTCGCCTCTGAAGAACTGGTCCTCTGACGCGTTCTTGGCTCTTGTAATGGATGCTGCAAATTATGATAATTCTCTGTGTTGTAAACCTGCAAAACACACAAAGTTGTGAAGAAAACAAATGCATGAGGGATGACGATGCAATGGAGGCGACTATGTAGTGAAGCAACATGATAAAATGGCGGAAGCATGCAGGGTGGTGACGAAGAAAATGCAGTAGAAATAATGGCGGAAGGGCTGGCCAGAGTTTATAATGCGGAACATTAAAATATAACATATGAATGTAATGTATAAATGGCGGAGGGAAAAATGAGATAAACATATGGGATGTTGACGTGGAGGAAGACCGGGTCAACAGTGGGGTGTGCAAATGATCTAGACCATCCGATCTCAAGACGAGATCGACGGTTGAAACGGTGTCAGGGGCAATCGCCAGTGGGCCAGGGGTACGATTTCCTTGCGTTAAATCCCGTGCAGCTTCAGAGCGTGATAGCCGTTGGATGAAGAGCTTAAGATCAGACGGCTGACGGCGATATCGCTGGGTGTCCTGTTCCAAACAATAACGCGCGATGAGCTAGCGGTTTCCAAACAGTGCCGCTGCCACGCGTCGCACGTTGTATGGAATCGTTGCGAAAATGAAAATACCGCCTGCTACCCAAAGGCTGTGCGATAGAAACCAGGTGGTTTCTGCACAGAGCACGATGTGGGGACCACCAGAGCAGATGCATCACAAACCGTTGATTTGCGATCTGATCGGACAGCTGACAGATGATCGGAGCAGTAAACAGGCGGGCCACAGGCGCGAAGAAGCCTTGAGAACACCGTCAGATCTGTATAGATCGACGGTTATGAACGAGCCCGATATATCTCTGTGATAGGTGACCTCTGGGCTAGCACTTGGTTTAACACTCAGATAATATGCAGAGAAAGACTGAGGGGTTAGGGCCAAAAGGTGCCAGGCTGTATATATTATCAAATGCGAGTTTTTGGGCCTTTTTTATGCAGTTTTAGGATTAAAGAATGGAAATGATAGGTGAAACAGTGATATTTTGGGACAAAACGAGGGGACTTGAGTGGTTTAAAGGGGGCTGCTTAACAAAATTTTGACAGAATGCTGATATGATCAACATTGGCTCCACCTGGGGACAACACATTCATCCCTGGACGTGTCAAGAACTCGCAGACCCTCTGATCATCTTCTGTGCAAACTCGGCTCTTCAACAACCTTACTTTTCACTTTATGATTCATAATAACACCCACATTATTCAAACAAAAACAAAAAAGGAAACTATCATACAATATAATACATCAGGCTACCTTTGCCTGAATCAGAACTGAAAGTAGGGCTTGAGGAATTGACCATTTACAGGGGCATCCAGCAAGTCACCCTGTAAATTCTCTAACTTGAAAGTATTATTGCCCCCTTGTTCCACAATTTTGAAAGGGCCAAACCAGAGGGGGTCAAATTTACCATGTTTTCCCTTCTCAGCTCTCCGGATGTCCCATCTGAGTACTAGATCACCTACTTGCAGATTCCTGTCTTTAGCATGCTAATCAAAAAGGTATTTCATCTTCTCCTGATATTCTGTTAGCCTTTGATTCACTTGATTGCGTGTTTCTTCCAACTCCACCAGCTGGTTTATTCTCCTGATCATATCATTAGGCTCCTCCTAGCTTTTTTGCATGAAGCGGGCCACTGGTAAAGCCAGCTGTACAGGAAAAATTGCTGCTCGTCCATATACCAATTCATAGGGAAATTTCCCAGTTGCTCTCTTGCTGGTGATTCTATTAGCCCATAGAGAAAATTTCAATTGGGAATAACAATTCTTCCTATTTTCATTGATAGTTTTCTTCAAGGCCCTCACCAGAGTTTATTTGAAGACTCTACCAAGCCATTTCCTTATGGATAGTAAGATGTAGAGTGACTCAGTATGATATTGTATTGCTGGCAGAAATTCATAAATTTTGTAGACTTGAAGGCCTGTGCATTATCAGTCACTATTCTAGTAGGACAACCAAACCTGGATATGATATTCTCCTCCATGAACTTTATTATCACAGTGTCTGTAGCATTCCTTGCAGGTATGGCTTCCACCCACTTTGTGAAATAATTGGTGGCAGTTAAAATCCACCTATGCTGGCCACTCGATGGAGGGTGTATTTCTCCAATAAAATCAATACCCCATTGGCGAAATGGTTCATCCACATGCACTGGAATCAGGGGAAATGGTGCCGATTTCTGTCTCAGCAAATTTCTGACATTTATCACATGCTCTAACTCTGGCAAAAACATCTCCAAAAAGCTTTGGCCAAAATAAGCTAGCTTTCAGAATTTTATGAGCTGTGGCCCTCCAGCTGTAATGACCTCCACAGATCCCTTCATGAAATTCTGCTATAATACTCTCGACTTCATTCTCTGTGAGACACAGGAGTAAGATGCCTGAGGGATCTCGCCAGTATAGCCAGCCATTGGCGACTATTTACTTCTGTGATTTCAATCTCAGCGCTCTGTATCTAGTTTTATCACAACTTGGAGGGCAGCTGAGTGTAAGGAGATATTCTACTATCTCTTTGTACCACTGAATGGTGAGGTAATTTATATGTGTTTCTCGAGTAGCTACCCCAATTCCATGTCGTTCTTCTTTCTCCTCAGATTCCTCACCTGCTATAATGCACAAATTTATGCCCAGGGCTTGGTAGTTTGATTCAGACAATATTTTGGCAAGCCCCTGTCCTTTGATCAGCTTAGTAGGGCGAATGTATAAGTCATACTCCTGTATTTTGGCAATCCAACTCCCCATTTTTCCTTCACTATCCCCTTGAATAAGAATATCTTTTACAGCAGCCGCAGGCACAAATGTAGTGATGTGGGACTGTAAGATATATACACGGAATGCTTTGAGGGATTTCACTAGGGCGTATGATTGCTTTTCCACTATGTTGTATTTAATTCTGCATCACGGAGCACCTGACTGAAAAAGACAATAGGTTGCTCATACCCTTCCTCATTTTTCTACAATAAAACTCCTGCTATTGTATGAGGTGATGCAAAAGAAAAAATCATGAAAGGTTTATCATAATCTGGTCCAGCCAGCACAAGGGCTTCTGCAAAAGCATTATTTATCTTGGTAAATGCCTCCCGTGATTCTTGTGACCACTTTACCTCATTATTCTTCTTCAGCATATCTGTTATATGCCTAACTATCTCAGCATAGTTAGGGATAAACCTTCTTAAGAAATTAATGCTCCCTAGGAATTCTTGTACCTCTTTCTTATAATTTCTGGGAAAAGCAATAAAATTTATTACCTCTACCCTCTTAGGATCTATCTTCACCCCATCTTTAGTCACGATATGGCCCAAAAGCTTTCCCTCTTCTAATGCAAATAAAGACTTTTGAGGATTCAGAGAGAGACCATACCTTCTGCATTTCTCAAAAGTTCTCCGCAGATGTTCAATGTGCTCAGCATCATTTTTAGAAAATACAGTGATATCATCAAGGTAGACCACCAGGAATTTATCTTGCTCCCCAACAAAAGAAATATCCATCGCCCTCTGAAAAGTGGCCCCTGCATTAATCAATCCAAAAGGCATCCTGGCATACATAAATGTACCCCATGGTGTGGTGAAAGTAGTCTTCTTTTGATCCTATGGAAGTACAGCCACCTGGTTATAACCAAAGAATCCATCCATCATTGACATCCTAAAAGCTCCAACCACTTTCTGCAGGATGTGATCCATTTTAGGTAATGGATAATTATCCTTTAAGGATGCTCTGTTTAAATTTTTGAAATCCACACACAACCTTATTTCTCCATTCTTCTTTCGTACAGGGACAAGGTTTGCCACCCATTCAGAGTACCTCAGTGGTACAATTATTTTGGCTTTTAGTAGCTTCTTGATTTCCTTCTCAATAGAAGGCAGCAACAGGGGATTGATTTGCCTGAGCTTCTGCTTATGGGGCTTTGCATTTGTCTTCAATGGAATTTTGTGCTGCATAATACTAATATCAAAAGTTTCCAAATCCTGATAGGACCATGCAAACACATCCTTGTAAGACTGAAATAATTTCTGATATAGCTTTCTATACTCTCCAGGGATTTTCTTAGACAATTTTACAATTTTGGGGTCAGCCTCAGTAACAAGATTCAGGTCTTCTATCGGATTTTCTTCTACCACTTTTCTCGGCTGCAATGAAACATAATTCTTGTCAAATAATCTTTCTAGAGGCACCAGCCCTCTAGGTATCACGTTTCCCTTCAATTGCAACACTTTATTACCTGCCACTTTCTCCTCCCAATTTCTTTCTAAAGTGTTTTTAGACTAAACCTCTTCTTCATCAGTGTTACACCATTTTTTGGTCATCTAACCTATTATTATTAGATGAACCCAAGTACACCATGTAAGACCAATTTTACCCTAAGTAAAATTGCTTCACCATATAAAATAACTCATTTGTTTATATTTTCTGGTCATATTTAACCCAAAATAAGCAACTTAATTAAACAAATCCTTATTTATTTAATTATTCCCTAAGAATAAGTTATTTAAATCATTATTTAAATAACATTCTTAGTTAAATTTGACTAAATCATCCATAAATAATTAAATAAACCATTATTTATTTAATTATATTGCCATCACTTCCCTAAAAAGATAAATAAACCATTTATTTATTTATTATTTATAAATAAAGGAATTGACCCAAGTCAAGAACCCTTTTCCCTCCAACAAATATAATAAAATATTCCTAGAGGGTGCTTCTAGAATTTGATTAATAATATTTTATTCATGCACCGAGTTCTAGACCGCCCCAATATTTTGTTATAAATAGGGGGGTTTTCCCCATTCATTAGTGACCTTCATTACATTAGATCACTTTGGATCTACTCTTGGTCACCATTTTCCATTTTGTATTGTGAACTTCCATTGAGTTCCATGTTTGCTTTTCTACATCCATAAGAGAGAGAAATGTTAGATTTGAAACACTGAGGACTTCCAAGAACCCATCCCACTGAGGAGAACCGGAAAACACCTTTCTTGTTTTCCTCTCAGGTGCCCCATTCTTTAATATAATACAAAATATTCTTTTAAACACTTTTTTCTTGTCTTGTTCATTGGATGCATGGAGCCATGTTATATTTTATCTGCTTAATGTCTTTTTGTGCTTAGATCTGAATTTCTGCAGCAAACTTAAAGATATTTTGTAGCCATAATCGATGTTAGGGCTATTTGTTATGCGTAGCTAAAGTGATCTTTTACGACGAAAGAATCATACTAACAATCAGCATCAATCTCCATATTGGAGAATTCTCCCACTGTTTCCAGGAATCTCTTCATCTGTTCTTCATCTTCAAATACTTGCCAGTGTTTGATGTTATCTGGGATTTAAGGCCGATAACGCACCTCAACTTCGTATCTTAAGAGAGGGTTCTGAGGTGGTCGAAATGTACTAGCAGCTACAACAAGGGAATCAACCATCCTATTCTGTTCTCGGGTTATGAACTAGATATTAAATGCCAAGAAGAAATTCTCCACCATGTCCCAAACTTCATTCCTATAAGCCCTTAGCCTAGGATGTTTGGTCTGGCACTGATTCCTGACTTGTCTAACCACTAGTTCTGAATCTCCCAGAACTTTTAAGCTTTTTATGTTCATGGTCCTAGCTGTCTGTAATCCCAACATAAGTGCTTCATATTCAGCCACATTATTGGTTGCTTAATATTCTAGTTTGAAAGACAATGGTACCCATTTTCCTGAAGGAGAAATCAATAGAACTCCGGCTCCATTACCTTCTCTTGAATTTGCTCCATCAAAATGTAGTGTCCATATTCCTGCTTCCATGTTCTCTGAGGGCTACTCAGTCTTGATCTGGCAAAAGGATGGTTCATGAGCATAATCTTGATCTTCTTCCAGCATCAAGCATGAGGAATCTCCTTCTTTACTGTAGACTGGAGAATTAACTGAGTTGTCAGCCTTAGTCACCATCTTGACAAATCTAGTCTCCCTGTACAACCTCCTTTCTTGGCCACCAAAAACCAGGATTGTGGCATATGTTAAGTCCATCTTGAGTGATCCACCTATTTTTGTTCCCCAGGACCTTGACAGCAACATACCAAAGTGAGTTGGGATGTCAGCCACCACTATGTCCATTACCACAATTTTTGCTGGGACTTGGGCCAAATTGAATACCAAATCTTTGATCATCCCCAAGAATTTAACTCTTTTGGAATCAAATGAGTAGAGGTCTTTATATGGACATGTGATTTGTAATCCTAGTTGTTCCATGACTGACAGAGGCATAATATTGTGGGAAGCTCCAGAATCTAGCATACAGTTATGTAGTAGTAGGTCATGAATCACTAGAGACACATAGAAGGGAGGAGTAGAAGGATCTAACTCCTCAACATGTGGGCCAAAAACTACCATAGGTCTTTATTCTTGAAGGTTGAGACTATCTGGGATGATTGGTGCTTCTGGAGGGAGCATGAAAGATGTGACTTGAGATTGATATGCTGGCTGTTTCAACAGTTTAGTCAAGGGGACTGGGATTTTGAATTTTTCAAGTTCCTTTTGCAAACTGAAAAATGGGGGGGATTTCTCTATCACAACCTCTTTTGGCTCTTTATTTTCAGCTGGGGGTTTGAATTCCTTTGACACAGACTCAGTATTAGGAGGAATGACTACTTTTGGAGCGGAAGGAATTTGATCATTAGACTGCAAAGGTTTGTTTAGAGGGCCCTTACCTTTGTTTGCGACTTTCTGCATTGTAGCCTCCTTTTGAGCAGGTGCTTCCTTTTGGGGTAGCTCTTCTTCTTGCCCTTGGGTACGAGTCCTCTTCCTAGAAGATCTGAGATCATATTTTCTATTGAAATGTGCTTGCAGGAAATCATCAAATTGTTTATAATAATGATCAAATTCTGCCTCTTCTGTGTCTCTGGTCTTTTCTTCTTCTTGCAATGAGCACCCAGCTTCATCATTTCCTTGCAAAGGGCATTCTTCTCCATCACTATTTGAAAAGGAAATATTTTCATCCTCCAGTCCATAGGTAGTGTCCTCAGTAGAATCATCTACTGGACCTTCCAGGTACAATGGGTGTGGCACTTGATCCTGTTTCTCCTTTGCTTCCCTTGGAAACATTTGCAAGGGTGGTTTCTATACTGAGGATTGTAACCTCTGTTTGGAGCATTCTGGAAATTATTGAAGGCTGAGTTCTTGGCTTCCAATTCAATCTTGACCATTTTCTTAATCAATTTTCTCATTTCTTCCATTTTGTCATTGGCTGAGTCCCTGTCTTGGTTAGAGGTAGATGCCTCTTCTTTGCCCCTTCTTCTGGTATCTTGTGCAGATCTTCCTTTTGATTTGCCAGTGGAGGAAAAGTTTGCTTCCAACTCTAGTGCATCTGCCTGAGCATCATCCAGAGTAGCAGGCTTCCTTTCTCTGAGAGAGAAACCAAATTCTGAATCAAAGGCTGCTACAAAAACAACTTTAGCGGCAGTTTGATGGGGTTTCATATCAGCAGGGAGAATTAGATACAATTTATTAAATCTCTTGATAAATTCTGACACTCCTTCATTGTGTCTTTTATTAAGTGTATTGAACTCAATGAGACAATTTCCATGATCTTTCTTCTCTCCTCATTTCCTGAGAAAAGTGTCTTCCATGTTATCCCAAGTGGTAATAGAACGACCAGCCAATGTCTTAAACCATTTTCAAGCTTCACCATCAAGATATTGCACAAACGATCTTAAGACCACATCTAAATGTTCAAAATTAAAGTTCTCTGCAAAGGAGAAGAAAGTCTCAAGATGTTTTTGAGCATCAATCTCGTTTTCCCCATTGAATCTAGGCAAGATCTTCAGATAATCTTGGGGCATATCATTCAACACTTGGGGTAATCCCAAGGGAGCATATTTGTTCATCAAGAAGGCTGGAACATTGGCGATTGGAGGAGGTGGAGGTAGTGCAATAGTTTGATGAGTAAGAGGAGGAGGAGGAGGTGGAATTGGAGTATGAATAATAATAGGAATATACTCAACTGCAGCTTGAGGGGTTGAGGGGAACAAAGGTCTATTAACAATAGATACTTCGGTTACTTCCTTGACCTCTTCAACCTCAGGAGTAGGATGAAGACTGTTTTTATTTCTGATACCCTCTTGGGGTGGACCTTCTAAATAATGATAATTAGTATCTCCCACAGTGGAGTCGGGCTCTGGCACTTGAGTTTCTTGAGAAGAAGAGGATGGAAAGTCTTCTGTAGACACTTCAGGAATTTCGGAACGGGCTGATTTCCTTTCCCTCCAATTTCTTCTATGTATAATCTGGTCAAGGTCAGACACTGAAGGTGTCTTTGGCTTAGACGTATCTGACCTCAGGTGTGGCTTACGAGGAGCCAGGACTGCAAATAGATTTATCAAATAACAAATGTGGAGTCTCCAAGGTGAGGGATCTACAACTATCAACTCTCCATACTCACCTACTTGAAGACTGAATTAGATTTTGTCGAGGCCCAGGGATTCAAATTTTCTTAACTTCGTTCCCCGGCAATGGCGCCAGAAAGATGTTGTTGCGCCAGAAAGATGTTGTTGCTCCTAGATTCCTCTACTTCGTCCGATTCCTTCCAAATCTTGGCCTGCGGGTTACACTCGCGCTGGACTGATGTGGGATGCCTTAATGCCTTCCTTCCAACAGATATTTTCCCATCGACTTCGACTCATTACTCTGGGAATAAGATCTAGAGTATTTTTTTCAGTACCTTAGGGTTTGCAGTCATCAGTGGCAGACTCTTCGCTATCGACAGTGGGGATTCATCATTGCCTCCTGATTGGTAGATTCTTTCAAGTGTTCGACTTCAACTCATTTATTCTCACTTGTTAGATTGTACTGGGGCACCTTGATGCTCATTTTCATTATTGGTGGGTTGTCTCGCATTGGTTAACGGTATACAACATTGACCGGTAATCCAACGATTTCTCACATGGTCGACTTCAGCTCATTTATTCCCATTGTGTAGAATTGTGCCATAGTGATCGGTGAAGACCTCGGGTTGCATCAGCATTTCTCGGTTCACTTTTGACAGTCCATTCAGTTTCTGCCAGTGATGTCGTCCACCTTTATATGTTGCAGTTCAGTACAGCAGCATCTTATATGTTGGCTCCCGAGTTGCGTGATTGTACCGTTTGTTCCACCTCTTATGATTCGGTACTTGGAGATTCAGCTACTTATATGATCGGACATCCAGTTGCACCATCTTTGATCAGCTTTCTATATGTGATACTTGGACATTGATTCAGACTTATACAAAAAACCTGTGCTCGAATGATGTTATAGTATTACTTTCGGTTTAGCTATGCTGTATACATGTTGGATGTAATAGGTACTTTCCGAATGATGTATTTTTGGCCCGAGCATGGGTATGCTGCTTTTAGCATAAGGTTGACTCTCTATTTTCTTTCATTGGTTTTTGGCGAGCTGAAAATTTGGTGAAGTCCTCTCTTGTCCTTGCGAAGTTCTTTCCATGTGCATAATACATTTCGGCCATCATGTACCCCTTCTGACCTCATATATTAGGGGGCATCTGTTATAGCCTCATTTTTCACCCTCATGTGATTCATGATTGTCTTTATTGCTTTGGGCACCCATTCCTACAGACTTGAACAAAATTCACTAAAAAAAAGTGTTAAAATTCCCATACACGGGTATGCCCGGAATTTTCCGGCCAGCAAGCCAAAACCATTAAAAAATATATAAATTCCCTATTTTAAGGCGGGTGATGGTTACTCAGTGGTTCAACCACCGATACGTGGCCAGCTGTTTCCAATGGTAAAACTAATTTGAGGAGTATAAAAAGCCCCCTCATATTATGTTTCTAAGGAGAAAATTTTATAGACAAGAAGTTATTGGAGTCTGGTTCAAAGTTTGATTCCGTGCTGTCACATACTTTCCTATAGTTATCTGACTTGGTTGTTTCCTGGAGATGTTCATCCATTTATATGCCATCTCGAGTGCACTAGTATTGGAAGAATCTTAGCGAGACAAGGGCGGGACGAATCCAGACGATGGTCTGCTCGAAGATCGTGGAAGGATTCAGGTGATCTCTCCACTTTTACTACTGTACATGCTATTCATAATAATGAAGAACCGTCTTGTTCCTAAACTTCTATGTTAGTATCTATTTGTATATGTGGAAATATTGAATATTAAGCAGTTGTTATCGTTTATATCATAGTTCACATTGATTACACTAATGTTTAGGAGAACTATATGCTGTACAACTAGGTTTCCGTGCACGTTCTTTCTTGTTTTGTAGGCTGAAGGAGAAAGGAAGGTTGCTGGGGGTTTGAACCCCGCGAGATCTACATCGAATGTAGGACTACGGGTGAGTCCTGCTATCGTTGTTTTCTAGTTTTTTGCATTCAAGTGGTTGTGTGTGAGTCCTTCTGAATGGCATGCCCTGCTCTGTGGAGGTTTTGACCCAACAAACCTATAGGGTGATTTTCCCCGAAACAGACAGCCTAGAGTTGTGATAGACCAGTGCCTACGACATCTTAGCATAGCAAGGAGTGTATAATATAATGCATGAAGTTGTCTACTTCGACTCACATGCTATCTCCTGTAAACAGGGAAATAGACTAGAATGGGACCAAACTCTCAGAAACTGACATAGGAAAAGAGATACTGCAGAGGCAAGATGCAGAACTCTAATACAAAAGCAACAGACAATTCAGAGACAATTTACTGCAAAGCGGGCCGATTCAGAAATACTTCACAGACATAAGTTATCAGAAGGTGTATGTAGTGAAAGAAGTATTGAGACGATACTGGTTAACGTTGAGCTGATACCCAGATATACAATACCACCATGTATGGGCTTACCAATCTAAGAATCCATACATGATAATAGAATTTTAAAAGCACCCTCCCAAAGAAACTAATATAGCAGAAATATGGTTAAGCTGAGTAATGGAGCATAATATCATGCATGAGCCATATTTAAAGCGCTTGAATGATCCGAGCATGGGCATCAACTAGGATGAATCCATACCAAAAATCAGTGAGCCACTCGCATTCCAAAACATGATACAAGAAAGATGGATGAAATGAAATGTTATATTAATATAACACAATAAAGAGAGTTACAGACTGTGAAATACGAAAGACCAGGAATCCTCTTTGACAGATAGAACTCCTCCTCACCGAGACCCTATGGGCTCTGTCCCTTCATACCAAAGTTTTACAAAATGTTTACAAAAAGCCTTTCACTGCATAATTTTCTGATGAAATTTGGAACCTTTACAATGCGTTTCTTCATGGTTTTTACAGGAGAAACCAAAACCTAGTAAAAGAGGTAAGTGATGAACATTTAATTTGCATAATTAAGGCAAAATGGCGGAAACATTCGCGCCCATACTGCTGAATGACTATGTTGTGTTGTTTTTACTCTGTGGCCTATTTTCTGAAATGAATGCACTGGGTGAAAACCTCTTCAGGAACACGGTATAGAGTAGAATTCCATAAACATTCTGTCCTTTCCTGAAAGAAAATTCTACTAAAATAAAACCTGGAGGGTATTGTTTTTTGTGCATTGTACCCTTTGCCTTCTAAACCCTAAATTATGATTTAAAATCTTCAATGCCGAACACTGAATTCCTTGACCTTCCACTGACACTCCTCTGCTGTTCCATTAATGTCTCCATCTATGGTATCTGACTCTTGAATGACACTGGGAAGCTCGCCAAAGTATAACCCTGTTTCTTTAATGGATGTCATGTCACAGCAGCTACCCAGGACTTTCTTCATAAATTTCGCCTCTGAAGAATTGGTCCTTTGACGCGTTCTCGGCTCTTGTAATGGATGCTGCAAATTATGATAATTCTCTGTCTCTGTAAACCTGAAAAACACACAAAGTTGTCAAGAAAACAAATGCATGAGGGACGACGATGCAATGGAGGCGACTGTGTAGTGAAGCAACATGATAAAATGGCAGAAGCATGTAGGGTGGTGACGAAGAAAATGCAGTGGAAATAAAGGCGGAAGGGCTGGCCAGAGTTTATAATGCGGAACATTAAAATATAACATATGAATGTAATGTATAAATGGCGGAGGGAAAAATGCGATAAACACGTGGGATGATGATGTGGAGGAAGACTGGGTCAACAGTGGGGCGTGCAAATGATCTAGACCATCCGATCTCAAGACGAGATCGACGGTTGAAATGGCGTCGGGGGAAATTGCTAGTGGGCCAGGGGTACGATTTCCTTGCGTTAAATCTCGTGCAGCTTTAGAGCGCGATAGAAATTGGATGAAGAGCTTGAGATCAGACGGCTGACGACGATATCGCTGGGTGTCCTGTTCCGAACAATAACGCGCGATGAGCTAGCGGTTTCCAAACAGTGCTGCTGCCACGCATCGCGCGTCGTATGGAATTGCTGCGAAAATGAAAATACCGCCTGCTACCCAAAGGCTATGCGATAGAAATCGGGTGGTTTCTGAACAGAGCACGGCGTGGGGACCACCGGAGCAGATGCATCGTGAACCGTTGATTTGCGATCTGATCGGATGGCTGACAGATGATCAGAGCGGTAAATGGGCGGGCCACAGGCGCGAAGAAGCCTTTCGAACACCGTCAGATCTGTACAGATTGATGGTTATGAACGAGTCCGATATATGTTTGTGATAGGCAACCTCCGGGCTAGCGCTTGGTTTAGTGCTCAGATCATATGCAGGGAAAGACTGAGGGGTTAGGGCCAAAAGCTGCCAGGCCGTATATATTATCAAATGCAGGTTTTTGGGCCTTTTTTATGCAGTTTTGGGATTAAAAAATGGCAACGATAGGTGAAACAGGGATCTTTTGGGACAAAATGAGGGGACTTGAGTGGTTTAAAGGGGGCTGATTAACAAAATTTTGACAGAATGCTGATATGATCAACACATCCATTTTCGAGGGGGCCCACAATGTTCGCTTCATCTGGAATCTCCTCAAAAATGTAACACCCATGCAGACCTGGTCGAGGAGGAGACATCGCTGGAACTTTAGTTGAAATATGCTCCAAAGACACAGTGGCAACCTAAGGCTTGTGGGATGGGGATGGCCGACTACCAGAAGCCAAACAACTAGGAGGAGGACGACACCAATGGGCAAAAAAACAAAAGTGGAGGGACCAAAGGAGAATGGGGAAGGGACGTCAGGTGGTAAATCGATGTCAAGATCCATAGTGAGGTGTCAGCATGGGCATGGAAGGAAGAGAGCTCCAATATCCAATAGGTGGCCCAAGATTTCTTTCGATCCTGGTTCAGGAGGCATCTAGAAAGGATGTTATAGAGCGACCAGATGGTGTTATGACCTCGAAATACTTCTTTAGCCTTTAGTTCAAATAATCTACAACGAATGTGGTCAGGGATTACATGGTCGAACATGAGCCAATATTCCTCAGCAACAGCAACCGGGGAGATGGGTGGGCAACCTATACTCTACCACACCCAACACAACATCCCATGCCTCTCTTGTGGCTCATGGTGAAGCAACTGGATTCATATAGGTGAGAAAAGGGTGCATGAGTGACATTGGGTGTAGGGATAGAGTAGATGGTTGAGAGAGGCAAAACTGTGAGCGGGGTGGTCGCTGGGATGATCCCGAGCGATTCCATGGCTCTATGAATGAATGAATGAATGATATTTTAACGTCCATGAGACTAGAAATAGTTTATGGGACCATCAAATTCCTTGTTTTTTACCTTGTGTAATTCAATCCTTTTCTTACTCAAATTGATGATGAGTTGACCCAAACTTCTAACAGTTCCATCACTGAAAATAAAATGCCACAGAATTGATGCTAACATACTGCAGTAACCGTCCTTGATGTCTCTGAAAGCGTCACATTCCAAAATGAAATGTTTTTCTAATTCCACTGCCCCAGAAGTGCAAAAAGTACATACCCTTTCTTCCCAAGTTTCTTTAGGTCTCTTCCACCGTCCTGTTTCACACTGAAGTTGATGTGAGTTAGTTCTTAATTGATTAATAAGAATCTTCGCTCTCCATGGAATGCTAGCTCCAATGTATTCTTTTTGTTGGAGATCACAAGTAGGGTTGAATTCCTGAACATAATACTTCTTCTTTCCACCCAACTATTTTCCCCATATACCCTTACAGAACTTCTCCAACACAAAATTATTTAACTCCTTACTATTTGTGGACATGCATTCAGGTAAATATTCCATTTTTTCATCCATTTGTTGTTTTGTCTTATCCATGATTTCTTTCTTTCACTCATACCTTCATTGAAGATAACTTTAGGCCATCTACCTCCTCCCATTTGCTCAATTATTTTTAGATACATTATAAGACACACCATGGCAATTGCTTTGATGGGAGCTGCCCCTGTTTCACTCAAAATTATCTCATAGGGAACTGAACTTTTTATTTTGAACTTGCTCATGATCAAGCGTTTTTGAAGTTTTTAAATTTGTTTCCATTTTGAAATAGGGATGCTGCTTGCCCGCAATTCACACCCATATAATATCACTGGACAAACTAGGAGTCAAAAAAGTACTTTGATCGTGTTCCAATCACATAACTGTGCCTCTCTACATCTATTTTGAAGTGCATATAATGCTTTTGCACCCTCCTAAAATTATTTTCTTTCTGCAATCCTCCCAATTAAGCTTGTTGTTGAAATCGATCCCGAGGTACTTGATTCATTTGATTCTTCAAGAATGTTTCCTTCAAAGAAGAACATATGCTGGCTTTGCATTCTTTTATTAGAGAAAATCATTATTTTGGTCTTACTAGTATTGAATTGCATCCCCACCACTTTACCAAAATGCTCAAGGGAATATAAGTGCATCTGTAATCCATGGGTCGGTTTAGAAATCAGCACAAGACCATCGGGATATAGAAGAATATTTATCACAAACTCCCCCAATCGAATACCATCCCCACCCTGTAAGTTTAGCCACTCTTTCCGTTTGTCAGCATATAAACCAAAAATGGTAGGGGATAAAGGGAAACCTTGATTGACTCTGATGTCACTTCTAAAACTTTCTAAAATGCCTGCTGAAGTTCTAATCTTGACATTCACCTCTTCATAAAGCCTATGGATAGAAACTCTATATTGTAAGGGAATTTCAATTTCTTCCATTCTACACCACAATTTATCACTTAGGACAGTGTCAAATGCATTTTTGAAGTAAAAAAAGCAGCAAAATACTTCTTCTTTTCTCCCCCAAACCTTTTCAACAATGTGTCTCAGTGTGATCCCATGATCTACTATAGAATGCTTCAGCCTAAAACCTGCTTTCCCTATTACCCTATTTTCTTTTAATTTTGCCCACTTACTGATTCTATTTTCTACCATGCCAATGAAAAGCTTTGCGAACAAAGGATTGATCATAATGGTTCAATAGCTAGAAGGATTATTAATGTCTATGATTTTAAAAAGGGGAATTTCTAGACTAGTTGTCCAATCCCTTGGGAATCCTTGTTGAATGACATTGTTGAATATTTCCATGATGTGGGGTGCAAAAATGTTCATTCCCAACTTTAGATATTTTTCTTTTAGTTGTTGGGGTCCCGTGTTTTGATAGATTGGAAAATCAAAAGACAAGGCAACATCAAACCAATCTTTAGAGTTCCAGGATCTAGTCCTCCTGTTCTCAGAGAGGGCTCTCTCAAATTTATTTGTTTTGCAAAGGTTTATCTTGTTTGATTTTTAGTATGGATTTTAGACTAGTTATTAAGTGCAAGTGATTGTTTGTTTGTTTGGTTGAATTGGTAGAGCAGAACATGAAAGGTCTAGGAAAGGAAGGTAGAAATAAGGAGTGTCAGTTTCATTGGGCAATGGAGTCAAAATAAAGTTGATAACAAGCTTATAAGTGGATATGGGATATCAAAGGGAAAAGCTAACTTGGCCACAGGATCTTTTAGTTTATGAATGAGATGGACATTAATGGTTTGGAAAAGAGAAGTTTAATTCTCAACAAAGGGAACTTGAAAACATGATTTGTAAATAAAGAGGTATTTGATAGACAGGGCTAACCATGAATTCTACAAACCACACCTTTAAGCAAATAATGACTTCAAGACAACTTTTGAAATAAAATCTAAGATTCAGGAGCACATCCCATTTCCTCAAATATTTTATTTCAAATGACTTAGAAAACATAAAAGATTCACTGATAATTGCAGTCATAGAAGAGGGAACACCTAATACATCTATGATCACAACTATAAAGACCTTTAAAACAATTTTTTAAGCAGGGACAAAGGGTATGATGGAAACAAACTTCTTTGGCAAACTACAAACAATGGTAATTCAAAGGGAGATTTCAAAAAAAGTTTTTAAGTAGCAGCAGACAAGCAGGGAAAACCATAAATCATGCTGAAACCAACTATTTGAACTATTAGATAAATAAACAAGCACGAGGAATAAAGAGAGAGATTAAAGACTCTAAAATACCTCAGCAGAATAAAACATAAAACAGTGAAGGATAAACAGGTCTAAGGTGCTTCCAGGAGTCATTTCTTAGCCTAAAAATTTCATCCTACTGTAGTAAGAAATTATGGAACAAAATGAAAATAGGAGAAAACATTAAACAGTTCAGAATACTTCACCAACAGCCAAGTTCATGGATCCAATGATAGAGCCTTCTCAAGAACAAGCATGCAACAACATCATCAGGCTTCCAAGACTTCAATTTCTTCTTCAACTTCAACAGACTATGTATTATTTCAGAGAGTTTTCAGTATTACAACTAGTGACCAACCAACATGTATCTCATCTTCTTCAGAAGTATTTATAAAAGAAATGAGGAGGTGGAAGAGCTTTAGGTTTGAAAATGCAATAAATTCTATAATAAATGCATCTCCAAACCTCGAAAACCATGCAAGGCCTAAGGCAGGAGAGCATTGAATTATGATTCTGTTTATTTTACTCTGTTTCTGTCTTTTTAAACTCAAAGGGAAAAAATATTGACTTCGAGGCCTATTTCTTATCTTTGTAATAACTCTGCTGACAGTTTGAGAATTAATTCTTTCTTTGGTAATAACTGTTCAACTGTCTTTATGCAAATATCTTTTGTTTAAGCAATAAGTAGGCCTTCTTTGATTGTTTTGAGGCTGCATGCGTCTTTTGGTAGCAGGTGAGGATTCAATTAGCCTCTGATGTGGCAGTGGAGACTTCTCAGACTGATAGATATTATTGTTTTAACCTAAAACATCTTTAATTTACTTGAGTTTTATGTTTTAGGCTTAATGAAACCTAATTTCTATCTTCTGGTCTTCAAACTATCTTCAATTGTGGACCAGGTCTTTGATTAATCGAATTAATGCCTTAATCCTTCAAAAACTGTGTTAAAACCTTAAATTTCTTCACTTCTGCTTTGATTTCATACTGTCAAACTGATACTCTTCGGCTGTGGTGTTTGCTGTGTTTCCATTGTTGTTGCAGGCGCACAGAGGTTGTATAAAGGCATCAGCGCTTATGAGGCACAAAGAAAATGTAATTTGGAACCCTGTGGAATGATTTCCTTTGTAAAATAAAGGCCTGGGGGATCATCATCCATTTGATCTTTTTTTAAACAACTGAGAAACCTTTAAAACCTGCAAAAACATAGAAAAGTTATAAAAATCCTGCGGGGAAAAGGTTTAAACTGCTTCGAAGTTTTAGGTTTGAGTGTGACCATTAGATGAACAAAACCAACTGTCAAGATTGCTTGTTGGGGTCAAGAGGAGAGGCGGTTGGATAAATGGTGATTGGATTAAGTCCAGGCCGTTAGATCAGATTGATCAACGACTGAGATTAATCAAGTTAATATGATGCAAAGGGGGTAATATTATAAAATGGAAGAAATCGCGAAGAAAATGGAAGAAAACCTTTATCGATAGCGAAAAAGGGCTTTAATGAAAATAGGGGTCACAGAATAATCTGGGCCGTCAGATGAGATCAACAACCAAAGATCAACGACGAAGGTTGATCTATGAAGTCCTTCGGTGGATGGGTGGAGGGAGATGGTTTAATGGTTGGATTAAACTGGGACCATTAGATCTCAGAGATCAATGGTGGAGATTAAAACTGAGGGGATGTAATGTAAATGGGGTAAAGTGGTTTCAGCCATAAAAACCATTGGTTTCGCGCGATGAAAAGGAGGGAAAGCGGTATTGCCTTTTTGAACGCGATATGAGTTAGCGATTGACACGTGGCTTTTTAAAACCACCCACATCGCGTAATTTTAAAACATTAACCTCCGAACTCAAAATTATGCGAAACCGCGTGCTGCCCATCAGGTCTGGGGCCTTAGATCGGACGGTCGCGAGGAGAGCGCGATGGCAATGAGATGCTTGGGAAAAAAGAGGTGGGGCGGGGTCAAGGCGGTTTTAATCTGGACCGTTAGATCAAGGAATGGATGGTTAGGATTAATCAATGAGGGAGGTAGGTCCCAAATGAGTTGAGCCTACCGGGTTAAATATGGACCATAGGATGAAAGAGATCAATGACTTAGATTTAAACTTGGGGTTAATGAAATAAAATATGAGGCTGGGTTCGGGCGGAGAATGGGTTATTGTGGGTCGTTGATCTGCAGAGATCAATGATGGGTATTCACTGAAAAATTTATACAACGGGGTTTTACGAAATTAAAAAAGGATATAAATTTTGATCTGGACCGTCGGATGAGTGAAATGAACGGCCCAGATCCAATCGTGGGATCGCTAATCGGTGGGGGAGAGAGGAAAGATGTAAGATATTTTCGCGATGTGATTGAACAAAGACCGTTGATCTGAGGACCAGATCAACAACGAAGATTTAACTGTGGAGGTCAAAAGGCGGAGGGATGGGCTTTGGAATGGAGCGATGTGGACCTTCGGATCTAGGTTTGGTGGGGAAGATCTACGGCTGCGAAACCATCGCAAGGTGGCCAATCGGAGGGGGGGCAATAACTAGTAAAATATGTTCAACGGAAAAACTCCGATGCGATTAGCGCTCGGGACTTAATCGCTTGGTCCTGGGCGTAGGCTATATGGTGGGAAAGTGGTTTGGGGTTTAGCACAAAGGGCTTAAGGCCTAATCGCATCGGATAATTTTGAAGGGAACAAAAAAAAGGTTGGCATGTTTATTTGCGATGCAAGATTCTGACGGTCGTTGATCGGGGAGTAAATCAACGGCTGATAATTCACCAAACAATAAACTGTCAGGTCTCATCAAAACATGAGAAAATCGTATTTTCCACAAAATACAAAAGAAAATTTGTTTCGGGGAGGGTTTTTTTTATGGTGTTTAGTGCCTGATTGCAGGGCTCGGGGTTATATGAAAAGACAAAGGAATCGGGAGTTAGAAGAAAAGGGGTCAATCACATCGGAAACCTTTTTAAAGGCAAAAGGTAACAAGAAGAATAGAAACCCCGATTGTGATTGTGCGAAAGGGGCTTAGCTGTGGGTCAGCGCTCCAGGTCTTATGCAGAAAAAGGAGCTGGGGGCTAAGGCCTAAAAGGCTTAGGGCCTTAGTTAAAAAATGGGTTTTTTAGGCCAAAATAACAGATTTTCAAGGCTTTTTTGGCTTTTGATCGAAGGGGAAAAAGGGTTTTCTAAGCCTTTAAAGGGAATTTTAAAAGGTTTAAAGGGAATTTCGAAGTAATGAAAGGTAAATGAAGAGTTTTATGAATAAAATGAAGAAGGGAAATAAGGGAAAATGGAACTTTTCAACAGTCTTTTCCTTTGGGAAAATAGCAGATTTTTTCAGGTTTATGAGGGAAACAACAATGAAGATTAACTCAGGGAAAAAGAATATCATGAGACTTCAAAAGATGATAGGTTTTGAAAGGAAACTATCTCTTGAAGGCTTGAAGACAAAATTCTAGCCACCTCTTGGTATAACAAAATTTATAGGTGGCTAATAGTGGCTCCACTTGGGGAAGACAACTGGTTCTTTTAGGTGTCTAGAACCTCAGCTGCAAATCTCTGGCTTTCACTAAACCAGTGTCTTAATCCATTGGGAAACATATTTTCTTTTTGATGATCTCTGTAGTAATTTAGAACAATGGAATTCTGTCAAAACAACGAATCTACTTACCCATTCCTAATAATCCTAACATTTTTTCTTCTTTATAGAGTGCATTTAGATGAGCAAACTCTCTTCAACAACATTTTTTTTTTTTTGAAAAACAGGAAACTAATCTAAGTCTAACCTTATTTCTCCATGAATCCAGATTAAGCAGTTGAATTCATAAATTATCTACCTCACTACTATCTGTTAGGATTAGGCTGTCTAACAAATTTTTATTCTCTAATTTCTAAAACAAGAAATTCAAAAGCAGTCAAGTCAGGATTGAACAGTCTAACTTGTTGCTGATCTATGGCATAAAAACAAACCGCACATAGATTATTATTTGCAAAAAATTAAATCAAAATGGTGAAGGCTTAAGATCTGAAAGTTTTAAGCACATCCTTCTCTTTTCTTCAGCTCTGTTTTTAAGTTTGTTTGAGCTATCTCTCTTTCTTTCCCGGTTCAAGTTTTAGGCATATTTAGAACTAGTTTGTTTTCTATCTCATAGGTTTATATTTTGAGTTTGTTTGAACCTTTTGTTTTTCTATCCTAATCTACCTTACTGATAAGCCAAGATTAAGCTGTTTGGAAAATCTATTTTACTAACCTATCAGCAGTAAATTGAAAACTAATTAGTCATGATTAGGTTGTATGACTAACTAGGAGTGTGTTTTTTAGGAGTGGCATTTGAGTTTGCACACTTTCAGACTTTATTTCTCTTTTTGGTATTGGGCTGTACCTTTCTTGTTTTACAATCTGCCCTCTTTTCTTATTTCTATTGTTTTTGTATTTTTATTTTTCTAACTTCGGATGCAATGTTTAACAATGATATTTATAATGGAAAGTAAAAAAGCTTTAAAACTCAAGACTCTTGGCAGAAGTAATGCTTGAGCATCCTGCCATTGACAGGACCTCCATACAGATCTTCTCCATTCAATTCTTTCAAGAAAAATGCATTGTGACCCCTCTCAGCATGAATAATATAGGGCCCTTTCCACAAGTTCTCAAACTTGTCATGTTTTCCCTTCTCTTCCCTTCTTGAATCCCATTTAAGAACTACATTTCCAACTTGGAAATTGTTTTCCTTAGTCCTCTTGTCAAATAGTTTTTTTATATTTTCTTGGACTAACTGTGTTCTTTCAAAGACTTCTTCTCTAGTCTGCTGTAAATGAATTGTTTGGTTGATTCTTCTTTGCATATCATTCTCTTCAATCTGCACTTCTTGAAGGAGTTTCATGACTGGAACTCTTAATGAAGTGGGAAAGACTGCATCCATGCCATAAACCAGCTGATAGGGGGACATATTTATTGACTTCTTTGTAATTAATCTATCAGCCCATAAGGCATGAACTAGCTTACTATGCCATGATTTCTGATTCTGCTCCAATAGCTTTTTAATGATATTGATGAGGCTCTTATTGGAGGATTCGGCTAATCCATTTCCTTGGGGATAGTAGGCAGTAGAATGGCCCAAGGTAATGTGGTATTTGTAACAGAAATCAACCATTTTCTTATATTTAAAGGCAGCAACATTATCTGTTATGATTTTACTGGGACAACCAAATCTGGATAGGATATTTGTTTCAAGGAACTTGATAATAACAGAGTCATTAGCATTCATAATGGGTATAGCTTCTATCCACTTGGTAAAGAAGTCAGTAGTAGTGAGGATCCACTTATGTTAGGCTAAGGAGGATGGGTGAATTTCCCCAATGAAGTCTAAGCCCCATTTTTGAAAAGGTGCTTCAACTCTGATAGGATGTAATGGTAAGGGAATGAGTTTTCTCTTGCCATCAAAAATTTGACACTTATGGCAAGACATGACCAATTTCTGAGTGTCGGGGAAAAGGGTAGGCCAATAGTGACCAGATCTAAGAATTTTGTTTACTGTGGCCTTCCAGTAGAGGTGTCCTCCACATTCTCCTTCATGCAACTCATGCATGATTTTTCCTACATCATCTTCAAGTAAACATTTAAGCAAAATTCCAACAACATTTTTCCAATATAATACCCCATCTAAGATGCAATAACTCAAAGATTTTTGTTTCAAAAATATAGCTTTAGTTTTAGACAATGAAGGAGGGGCATTTAAATATAAAAGCACATAAATAATGTCAGTATACCAAGGAGAATTCAGAAATGTATCTTGAATGAAAGGAGCAGTAGATTCTTATATTTCTTCCAACACATCTACCATGTTTATATCAAGTGCTTGGAAGTTAGACTCAGCCATAAGTTTTGCTAATACTTGCCCTTTAACTAGTTTGGTGGGCCTGATTTCTAAGTCATATTCAAGAATAGTTGCAATCCATTTTCCCCTTTTATCATCAGGGTCTTGACTTAGAATGTCCTTGACAATAGTATGTGGAACAAAAGCAATTATGTGAGAGAGTAGAATATAGACCCTAAATTCTTTTAATGCTTTCACTAATGATAAGGCTTGCTTCTCCATGATGTTATACTTGAGAGGAGCATCTATTAAGGCCCTACTAAAGAAGGATATTGGTTGTTCTTTCCCCAAATCATTCTTTTGAAGTAAAACTACAACTATTGTATGCTTAGATGCAAAAGAAAACATATAAAATTCTTTGGTGAAATATGGACTAATCAAGAGTGGTGTTTGAGTAAGAGCTTGTTTAACCAGTTTGAATGATTTTTTAGCTTGTGTAGTCCATTTCACACCTACCTCTTTCTTAAGAATGTTTGTAATGTTTTTCAATAGCTCAGCAAGGTTGGGGATAAACCTCCTCAAAAAATTGATCTTCCCAATGAAAGATTGTAACTATTTGAGGCTTCTTGGATGGCTGATTTGAAATATGCCATCTATCCTTTTAGGGTCTATTTTGATTCCCTCTTCAGAAATTATGTGACCAAGAATTTTTCCTTCTTGGAGACCAAAAAGTGTCTTCTTGGGATTCAAATATAAGCCAAATTTCCTGCACTTCTCAAAAACTCTTCTTAAGTGAATCAAATGTTCTTCATCAATTTTTGAGAAAACGGTTATGTCATCAAGGTAAATGATTATGAAATAGCCAATATCTTCAGATAAGGCTATATCCATGGCCCTTTGGAAGGTGGCTCTTGCATTCATCAATTTGAAAGGCATTTTGACATACATAAAGTTGCCCCAAGGTGTAGTAAAAGCAGTTTTGATTTGATCACTTGGGAGCACTAACACCTGGTTGTAACCTGAGAACCCATCTAAGAGTGATATACTTTTTGACCCAACTACCTTTTTAAGTATATGGTCCATATTGTGCAAGGGATAGTTGTCTTTTAGGGAGGCTATATTTAAATTTCTGAAGTCAATACAGAGCCTGATTTCCCCTGTCTTCTTCCTAATAGAAACTAAGTTTGATATCCATTATGAAAATCTAATTGGTACTATAATCCTAGCATCATGCATCTTTTCAATTTCTACCTTAACTAAAGGTAATAAAACATGGTTTATTCTCCTTAGTTTTTGTTTAAAATGCTTTTGATTTTCCTTCAAAGGAATCTTGTGCTGAATGATGCTAGTATCATAAGATTTCAGATCTTTGTATCCCCAAGAAAAAACATCTTTAAACTCTTTGAACAGCTCTATATATTGCAATTTTATGTGAGATGGGAGAGTGCTGGACAGTTTAATCATCTTGGGTTCTGATAGGCTGCCTATGTTATGTTCTTCTATATCTATTTCCACAGGCTCCATTCTTGGTTCTTTGGCTACATCATTAAAGTTGAAAAGGTCTTCTAAAGGCATGAGACCTCTTGGAATTGTATGACTCTTGAATTGTAGAACTTCCAAGTCTTCCTGGTCTGCGTTGTCAATTAATTCTGCTTCAAAAGGATTCTCACAGTGATTCATATCAGCGAAATGCGTTATTTCAATTTCTTGGATTTGTTCAATATACAAACAATTTTATTTATGGCTGGTTTCTGATATTGGTATGGCAAAATCATTCTCTGATTTTAAGAAATCATTTATGTGTTTATTAGACTCAAACACTTGCCAGTGATATTTGTTATCAGGCACTGCAGGTCTATGTTTTACCTTTACACTAAGCTTCTCATTTATCTCAGGTATTTGACAGTTGTTGGCATTGAAAGCGTGTTCATTTGCTAGATGATTTAGTGCTCTTGGAATGAAAATAAGTTCATACTTTTCAAAGGTTTTCAATAAATCAAGGGTAGCATTCCAATATTCCCTAAGCCTTGGATTTCTAGCCGAGTATTCTCCTTTGATTTGTCTTATGATAAGTTCAGAATCTCCTAAGATTGATATCTTTTGGGCTTCTAATTTTTTAAGCAATTGTAAGCCTAGGAGAAGTGCTTCACACTCAACAATATTGTTGGTGCATGGGAAACCCAATTTATATGAAAAAATCTGATTTGTATTTTGAATCCACACACCTACCCCTACACTTGTTTTATTACAAGATCCATCAAAGTTTATTGTCCAAAGTATATCAGCCTTATTTTCATTCTCTTGTTGCTGTTGATTTGCAATGTTTTGAATCTGATTTGAGGGAAGTTTTGATTGTTCTGATAAACTGATGGGGCCTACGTTTTCCTTATCTTGTTGAGTGATTGCATCTTCATTGTACAAGATAAAGGAATCTAAAATTGATTGAATAGAATAGACTGGAGAGTTGTTTGGTTTATTTATGTTTCTCACCATGTACTTCATGTGAGATTCCCTGTATAATTTTCTGTTTTGGTTAAAAACAGGGATGGTGGCATAAGACATGTCCATTTGAAGGCTTCCCTGAAGTTTGGCTCCCCATGATCTTGATAAGAGCATGCCATACTTAGGGGGAATGTTAGCTACAACTATGTCCATTACTAGACTCTTAGTAGGTATTTGAGATAAGTTAACACATAAATCTTTGATTAAACCCAAACATTTGACTCTTCTTGAGTTAAAGGAATACAAGTATTTGTATGGTTTAGTATTTTCTAAGCCTAAGATTTCCATTACTACCTTGGGCATTAGATTGTGTGAAGCTCCAGAGTCTAGCATGGCATTGTGTAAAATTTTCTCATGTATATTCAAACTAACATAGAAGAGATGAACAACTCCTTCTTGGTATTTTCTTTCAACTTCTGGACCAATCAAAAACTCAGGCTTGTCATCTATCAAGTTTAAGGTATCAGTATCACTTCCTAAGTTTAACACTTTTAAAACTTGGTTTTTGTACACTTCTTGGGTTACTAGTTCAGTTAGGGGGACGATAATTTTTATCTTTGCAATCTCTCCCTCAAGGCTGAAAGGAAAAATTGACTTGTTCATATTTATCTCTGTTTTTTGAATTGAATTCCTTTCAGCACTTTTGATTTGCTGAACTTTGTTTGGACTGGTAATTGGGACAGTTTTGTTAGGTCCACTAGTTGAGGTGCTAGGGATGTTTTGTTCAACATTTGGTTGGCTGCTCTTCTCTTTATTTGAATCTGGTTTCCTAGCCAAAATGTTGGTTTTCTCTGCTGTGTTCTTAGGCTGAGTTTCTGTGTTTTTCTTGATAGCAGTACTAGTGTTTTTATCCTTTGAATTATCTACGTTCCCTTTGCTCCTAAGATCATATTGTTTGTGCACCTCCATGATTGCATTTTCAAACCCCAATCTATAATCATCAGAATCTTCATAGGTGTTTGTAGTTTGATCAGAGGAGAAGAAACCTTGTTCTTCTTCAGTGAGGAAAACATCATCCCCACTGTCTGATCCAATCAAGTTCACATGACCTTCTCCCAACCTTTCGATCTCCCTATCTTCCTCATATTGATCTACATAGTTTTTTTGGAAGGGAGGTCTAATCTGTTGGTCACTTTCTTTTTGTTTATCTTGATTGTTTTCTCTTATATAATTCTGATTTCTGTTTCTATTTTAGTTGTTTTAAGGTTCTCTTGGTGGCACTCTATCATTCAAGTTGATATTTTCAAGCATCCTCTCCATTACCTTTCCTAGGTTATCAATTTTAGTGTCAGAAGTTGAGGTTGAGGGTGCAATGTCATCTTTATAAGTTACCCTTTTCTCTAATCTCAACCTATTTCTTTTCTCAATTATGTTTTCTTCTACACTCACAGCTCCTCTCTGCATGTCTTCCAGAGTTAAGTAATCTCTCTCCCTTAGCTGATAAGCCATTTCAACATCAAAACCTTCAGGGTATCTTACCAAGGCCATGCCTTGGGGAGGTTTCATGTGAGGTGGAAGAGCATTGTAAACACTGTTAAAACTAGTGGAATAGTCATGAACACTCTCTCCTTGATTTCTTTTAAGGTTGCTATACTTTGCTAGTATTTGGAGAGGGTTCTTTTTGAGTTCCCATTTATTTATGAATGTTTGATACAAAGCAGGGAGATCATTGATGCTGTTAGGAGGTAAGTTTTGAAACCACTTGTTTACATCTCCTCCTAAACTTTGGGCAAATATCCTCATCTTAATGGTTTCTTCTTCTATCTCCATGTAATCAAAAGCATCTTCCATCCTATCTACATGATGCTGAGTTGTTTTAGACTCTTTTGCAGTGAAATGAGGAATTTTTGATTGATAATCATTTGGTAAGGGAAGTAGAGGTTGTGGTAACACTAATTAAGCATACCATGTTGCCATGGTTAGAAAGAAGGGCAGGTTTACAAGAGGTGGATTTATAAGAGTGAAAGTGGGTTGAACTGGAGTGTTTTGAACAATGGTACTATGGATTGGAGCGGAAGAAACTCTAGGGCCAGCAGACTAGATTTGAGCATATTTGTTATGAAAAAGGCTGAAGTGATGAAGAAGCTGGGAATCGAGAGGAGTGGAAGGTGAGGCTTCTCTACTAAAGCTCTGTTGCAAATCTGCAATGTCAAGACTAGTTTGGTTTAAATCACCTTGAGATCTAGTTCTAAAGATGTTCCTTGTATGATGTAAATTAAAGTGTAAATTCTCTAAGTCAACAAGGTTTTCAGGGATAGATTTTGTTCTTAAGAGGCTCCTATTAGTAGCTGATTTTACAGACTTAGAAGTCTGCCACATAATTCTCTCTGGATTGTCAACTATTAAAGGAGGATTTGGGCCTGGATGGGATCTAGTGTTGATCCTATGGGAAGCCAGACTGCTTTTCAAAAATGAAAGAGGTTAAAGTTTTAGGGACTATTTTTTGGAAGTTTTACCTCTCACGATGTCTTATATAGTATGGGACTAGGCTTCTAAACTTCTTGAAGGCTGGTTAACATAGTCCTAAAGAGATCTGGAGACCTAGATGAGTAATAGGCCTACTAGGGCTAGTGGAGTTTCCAAGTGGAAACTTTTTAGCTTCTATGAAGGTAAAATATTGGATGGTTCCACCACCATGTTTATTTTGAAGAAAAACTAAAATATTTTTGGGTTTTTCTGAGTTTTTTCGGTCTTATAGGTTATGAGAGTGTCCTAAATCTAATTTAACACTTAGCTAAGGTGTTTAAACATACAGAGTTCACTCTTATGGATTGGTAACTGATTCCTTCAAGGTTTGATAAGGTTCTATGAGAATCCTAAGGGTTACTTAGTTTGTCACTGATTCAAATAAGTCCTATCATGATTACCAATTTGTTAGGTAGTGCTTGAAGAAGGCTACTTATGTTATACCGGACAGTGAGTGTTTAGTTTTAAAGATTTTACTCAGGGTCCCACCGTGATCGCCATTATGTTGGGGTCCCGTGTTTTGATAGATTGGAAAATCAAAAGACAAGGCAACATCAAACCAATCTTTAGAGTTCCAGGATCTAGTCCTCCTGTTCTCAGAGAGGGCTCTCTCAAATTTATTTGTTTTGCAAAGGTTTATCTTGTTTGCTTTTTAGTATGGATTTTAGACTAGTTATTAAGTGCAAGTGATTGTTTGTTTGTTTGGTTGAATTGGTAGAGAAAAATGTGAAAGGTCTAGGAAAGGCAGGTAGAAAGAAGGAGTGTCAGTTTCATTGGGCAATGGAGTCAAAATAAAGTTGATAACAAGCTCATAAGTGGATATGGGATATAAAAGGGCAAATATAACTTGGCCACATGATCTTTTAGTTTATGAATGAGATGGACATTAATGGTTTGGAAAAGAGAAGTTTAATTCTCAACAAAGGGAACTTGAAAACATGATTTGAACATAAAGAGGTATTTGATAAACAGGGCTAGCCATGAATTCTACAAACCACACTTTTAAGCAAATAATGACTTCAAGACAACTTTTGAAATGAAATCTAAGATTCGGGAGCAAATCCTATTTCCTCAAAGATTTTATTTCAAATGACTTAGAAAACATAAAATATTCACTGATAATTGCAGTCATAGAAGAGGGAATACCTAATACATCTATGATCACAACTATAAATACCTTTAAAATAATTGTTTAAGTAGGGACAAAGGGTATGATGGAAACAAACCTCTTTGGAAAACTACAAACAATGGTACTTCAAAGGGAGACTTTAAAAACAATTTTTAAGTGGCAGCAGACAAGCAGGGAAAACCATAAATCATGCTGAAACCAACTATTTGAACTATTAGAGAAATAAACAAGCATGAGGACTAAAGAGAGAGATTAAAGCCTCTAAAATACCTCAGCAGAAGAAAACATTAAACAATGAAGGATAAACAGGCCTAAGGTTATTCGAGGAGTCATTTCTTAGCCTAAAAATTTCATCCTACTGTAGTAAGAAATTATGGAACAAAATGAAAACAAGAGAACACATTAAACAGTTCAGAATACTTCATCAACAGCCAAGCTCATGGATCCAATGATAGAGCCTTCTCAAGAACAAGCATGCAACAACATCATCAGGCTTCTAAGACTTCAATTTCTTCTTCAACTTCAACAGACTATGTATTATTTTAGAGAGTTTTCAGTAGTACAACTAGTGACCAACCAATGTGTATCTCATCTTATTCAGAAGTGTTTATAGAAGAAATGAGGAGATGGGAGAGATTTAGGTTTGAAAATGCAATAAATTCTATACTAAATGTAGCTCCAAACCTCAAAAACCATGCAAGGCATAAGGCAGGAGAACATTGAATTATGATTCTGTTTATTTTACTCTGTTTCTGTCTTTTTAAACTCAAAGGGAAAAAAGATTGACTTCGAGGCCTATTTCTTATCTTTGTAATAAATCTGCTGATAGTTTGAGAATTAATTCTTTCTTTGGTAATAACTGTTCAACTGTCTTTATGCAAATATCTTCTATTTAAGCAATAAGTAGGCCTTCTTTGATTTCTTTGAGGCTGCAAGTGTCTTTTGGTAGCAGGTGAGGATTCAATTAGCCTCTGATGTGGCAGTGGAGGCTTCTCAGACTGATAGATATTATTGTTTTAACCTAAAACATCTTTAATTTACTTGAGTTCTGTGTCTTAGGCTTAATGAAGCCTAATTTCTATCTTCTGGTCTTCAAACTGTCTTCAATTGTGGATCAGGTCTTTGATTAATCGAATTAATGCCCTAATCTTTTCAAAAACTGTGTTAAAACCTTAAATTTCTTCACTTCTACTTTGATTTCATACTTTCAAACTGATACTCTTTGGCTGTGGTGTTTTTTGTGTTTCCATTGTTGTTGCAGGTGTGCAGATGTTGTATGAAGGCACAAGTGCTTATGAGGCACCGAGAAAATGTAATTTGGAACTCTGCAGAATGATTTCCTTTGTAAAATAAAGGCCTGGGGGATCGTCATCCCTGGCCTTTGATCTCTTTTTAAACAACTGAGAAACCTTTAAAATCTGCAAAAACATAGAAAATTTATAAAAATCCTGCGGGGAAAAGGTTTAAACTGCTTCGAAGTTTTAGGTTTGAGCGTGGCCGTTGGATGAACAGAACCAATGGTCAAGATTTCTTGTTGGGGTCAAGAGGAGAGGTGGTTGGATAAATGATGATTGGATTAATTCCGGGCCGTTAGATCAGATTGATCAACGATTGAGATTAATCAGGTTAATATGATGCAAAGGGGGTAATATTATGATAAAATGGAAGAAATCGTGAAGAAAATGGAAGAAAACCTTTATCGACAACGAAAAAGGGTTTTAATGAAAATAGGGGTCACGGAATAATGTGGGTCGTTGGATGAGGCCAGCAACCAGAGATCAACGGCGGAGGTTGATCTATAAAGTCCTTTGGCGGATGGGTGGAGGGCGATGGTTTAATGGTTGGATTAAACTGGGACCGTTAGATCTCAGAGATCAACGATGGAGATTAAAACTGAGGGGATGTAATGTAAATGGGGTAAATTGGTTTCGGCCATAAAAACCACTGGTTTCGCGCGATGAAAAGGAGGGAAGGCAGTATTTCATTTTTGAACGTGATATGCGTTAGCGATTGACACGTGGCTTTTTAAAACCACCCACATTGCGTAATTTTAAAACATTAACCTCCAGACTCAAAATTACGCGAAACCACGTGCTGGTCGTCAAATCTAGGGCCTTAGATTGGATGGTCATGAGGAGAGCGTGATGGCGATGAGATGCTCAGGCGAAAAGAGTTGGGGCAGGGTCAAGTCAGTTTTAATCTGGACCGTTAGATCAAGGAATGGATGGTTAGGATTAATCAACGAGGGAGGTAGGTCCCAAATGAGTTGGGCCTACCAGGTTAAATATGGACCATAGGATGAAAGAGATCAATGACACAGATTTAAGCTTGGGGTTAATGAAATAAAATATGAGGCAGGGGTCGAGCGGAGAATGGGTTATTGTAGGCCGTTGATTTGTAGAGATCAACGGTGGGTATTCACTGAAAAATTTATACAGCGGGGTTTTACAAAATTAAAAAAGGATATAAGGTTTGATATAGACCATCGGATGAGTGAAATGAACGGCCCAGATCCAATCGCAGGATCGCCAATCAGTGGGGGAGAGAGGAAAGGGGTAAGCAATTTTTGCGATGCGATTGAACAAAGATCGTTGATCTGAGGACCAGATCAACAGCAGCGATTTACTGTGGAGGTCAAAAGGCGGAGGGATGGGCTTTGGAATGGAGCAATGTGGACCGTTGGATTTGGGTCTAGCGAGGAAGATCTACGGCTGCGAAACCATCGCAAGGTGGCCAATCAGAGGGGGGGAAATAACTATTAAAATATGTTCAATGGAAAAACTCTGATGCGATTAGCACTCGGGACTTAATCGCTTGGTCCTGGGTGCAGGTTATATGGTGGGGAAGTGGTTTGGGGTTTAGAACAAATGGCTTAAGGCCTAATCGCATCGGAAATTTTGAAGGGAATAAAACAAAGGTTGGCATGTTTATTTGCGATGCGAGATTCCGACGGTCGTTGATCGGGGCGTAAATCAACGACTGATAATTCACCAAACAATAAACTGTCGGGTCTCGTTGAAACATGAGAAAATCGTATTTTCTACAAAATACAAAGGAAAATTCATTTCGGGGAGGGGTTTTTTATGGTGTTTAGCACCCGATTGTGGGGCTCGGGGTTATATGAAAAGACAAAGGAATCGGGAGTTAGAAGAAAAGGGGCCAATCACATCGAAAACCTTTTTAAAGGCAAAAGGTAACAAGAAGAATAGAAACCCCGATTGCGATTGCGCGAAAGAGGCTTAACTGTGGGTCACCGCTCCAGGTCTTATGAAGAAAAAGGAGTTGGGGGCTAAGGCCTAAATGGCTTAGGGCCTTAGTTAAAAAATGGGTTTTTTAGGCCAAAATAACATATTTTCAAGGCTTTTTTGGCTTTCGGTAGAAGGGGAAAAAGGGTTTTTTAAGCGTTTAAAGGGAATTTTCAAAGGTTTAAAGGGAATTTCAAAGTAATGAAAGGTAAATGAAGAGTTTTATGAATAAAATGAAGAAGGGAAAAGGAGAAGCGAAATAAGGGAAAATGGAACTTTTCAGCAGTCTTTTCCTTTGGGCAAACAACATATTTTTCAGGTTTATGAGGGAAACAATAGTGAAGATTAACTCAGGGAAAAAGAATATCATGAGACTTCAAAAGATGATAGGTTTTGAAAGGAAACTATCTCTTGAAGGCTTGAAGATAAAAGTCTAGCCACCTCTTGGTATAACAAAATTTATAGGTGGCTAACAGTAGTTCAACCAAGTCCTTTGCCTTCCCTGCTTTTAAATTTTTAATTCCTGCCTCCACCTCCTGTACTGTGAAAAAATTTGTAGATGTGTTGATCATGGGAGGAGGCTCAACCTCTAATTATGTTTTCATAGAGTTTCCTTGCATATTCAAACCACTGATTGGCTGTAATATTTTTTTCAAATTGCTTCTTCCTTGGTTGAAGTGTCTGCCAAAAATGTTTTGGGTTATTCTTGCCTAGATATATCAGCACTTCCCACCTTGTTTGCATGAACTCAGTTTTTTTCTTTTTTAAAATCTTCTTATATAAATTTACATTCATCTTCCCCTCTCCTTCCTTTTTCAAGGTTCTCCTTGCCATTTTTGATTCCTCATCAAACCACACATTCATAGGAAAAAAAATTGATTATGATTTCCTATTTTTTTCTCTTTTGCACTTCTTAAGTGCACCCTGGATTATATTTGTTAACTCATGGATGTTGAGGCTTTGGGGACCAATTTTCTGCTTTTGAATTGATCTTCTCAACATTGTTTTGAAGATAGTGCAATTGTGTTGTGTTAGAAGAATTTTTCCTCTTGATGCCGATTGTTGAGAACAATGGTTTTTCCTCCTATTCTGTCATTCTTCTAACCAGGATAAATTTATATAAATTGGGTTATGATCTGTTTTGAAGTACCAAATATGCTCTCCAACATTAAATTCATCTCTTATTTCTATAAGGCTTTGTGAACCAATAACATAGTCAACTACACTTGCCCCATTGTATGTGTTGAAAGTGAAGTTCCTAGAGTTTTTCCATCTCTATATACCATTGCAGATAATTAAGTTGAAAGCACCACACAACATAATCAACTCCTCTCCAAAACAATTACTAACTTTGTCATCTTCTGAAAATCTCACCCATTGAGAATTCTCCTCTTCAATGAGCCAGATAGGATTGTGATCCTATTTGCAACAAAGAATACTGGCTTGTTGATTTGTTGTTCTAGCATTGAAATATCCCACTAAAAGAAATTCTCCCTTATGAGAATATGCGGAAATATCTTGCTTTAAAGCTGCATATGGATCTTTGTTGTCCAATCCCTTATTTTTGTAAGTTTTTTATACTCGAGGCACAAAATAACATGCTGCAATTATTATGTCGTTCTCATTCTCTGTTACGTTGAACCATAAATATTGCTTATTTGTATCTTCTTTTACTAACTGAATGTGACGACCTTCTTTTTATTTCACTAAAACCAGTATTCCTCCATACCCTTTGCCATTTTTTGCTACCTTGTTCCAAACTTATAACTTAAAATAACCGTCAAACATAGGAGTTTTGCAGCCATCATGTTCATGAGTTTCTATGAGACAAATTATGTCTCTACCTTCTACAATAGGCCCTATCTTAGGTCCCCTCTTCCAAGGGTAACCTCTAGAGTTTGAACAAACTAGACTTAGGTAGACCTGGGTAGGATTTGGTTGCTACATGGTTTGGCACACAAGACTCGAATTTGAGTCTTCACCCCTTTTCATCCATGTTGATCCTATTGTTTTCCTCCCTATCATAGAATTACCTATTTTTTATTCATTGTCAACTTGCTGCCCTATTTTTCCATGAGGCCCAAACACTGCAATAACTGCTTTACCATTGTACAACCATGTTCTTTTCCCTTCGTTTCTTGCCGCTCTAACTTTCTCCACTTCTTCTCTTCTCTCTTCTTGTTGCTTGCTAGTTAAATCTTCATCTAGGAATAAGTGTAAGACTTTCAAGAGTTTCTTTTTTCTTAAGAGATGATGTTTCTCTTGCACACTTGCTATGATGACTTTTATAGGTCTTTCCTCACATATATTTCCTACCCTCCTTGCTTGCGAGGGTGCTATAGGCCTCAGGCGTGCGAGGGTGTTGTAGGCATCAAGTGATATAACCTTGAGCAAGTTGGACAATATAAGACATAAGTGACAAACGACAAGCGTTGGATGTCATTATTCAATGTCTGGGCAAGTGGTGGCGTTGGAAGGAGAAATCAGATCCGGGGAGTCAATTACATATGTTGTAGCTCGTTTTCACTATGTTTAAAATGTGAAAGAGAAAAATAATATATTCCAAAAAAGAAAAAGAAAAATTCATAAAAGAAAAATGAAAGCCTACTTAGGATAATATTTTGTTTTCAAAGAATAAAAATGTGGATTAATTTTAAAATGCGATAATTCAACATTAACTAAGGTTATGATCGGTGGGGCCTCGACGAGAGTTCAAAGGATAGAAAAGTTAAAATTCGAGCATGTTTGTCCTGTGGTCTCAACGAAGATGTCGAGACTTCCCCACGGAGGAAACTCGACATCATAACAAGAACAATGGTTATTGATGGGGCCGCCCCCATAAATGAGTAAGGGCCAAACCATTGATTTTCGATCAACGGTGGAGATTTGATATAATATCACCCTTATATGGTCCCACTTACCAACATGGGTGCGCCCGTGAATGATAAAGGGATACTGCTAAGGGTCTGCAGCAAGCGAGCGTGATTGTATCTCATTTATAACACCTCACCTCCATGTCATCCTAACCTACCATGTCATCATTGTCACATCATACACTTCATCATTTCCATGTCACTCTGTACACTAGTCACTTTCACATTAATCCATTTTTCCCTCACATTTTTTCCCTTTTTGCCATAAAATATCGTTTACTACTCTTAGAATTTACATTGTCTCTTCAATTTTTGTGCATTTGTAAGCATGCCCACTTCTGCTAGCTTATCAAATTTGGATTCCAACTTTAGCCATCAGTATCTAGGTACTTATATATTGTGTTCACCCACTCAGTTAATTAAAAAATTTGAAGAAATTTTCCATGACTGGCTTGAAAACTCATATTCCCCTCATGGACATAAAAAGGGGCATTTTTGACCCTGTTTTCTCCCTAAATTTGATGGAACTTCTCCAAAACATTCTAGCAGGACAAATTGACTCCCCTATATACTCCGAAGTAGTAAAATCAGGCATATTCTCTGCCATAATTCTCCAAACATATGTTTACCTTGAATTTATTACTTAGTCTCTTCATTAGATCCCCAATTTTTTTTTGTAATGAATGCAGTAGGAGAAAATATCTTTTGTGTCTCTCCCTACTAAATCAGAAAGCTTTGGATTTTTCATCTTAAAAAAAATATACTTTATTTTCAAAGGAAACCCTGTCAACAACCTTTAAAATTTTTTCTAGAAGATTTTATGCCCAATCGACTTTCTATATTATGCCTGCAAGACAAACTTTACCTTTGGAACCAACCCAATTTCCCTTAGTGATCAGGAGATCATGGCCAAGTTATAAAAAATGCTCAAAAATGAAAGTGATCAGAAGTGGTTGCAATCTGAATGACTAGAAAGGTCTTGTCGCTGCGATTTTAGTGCTATGGGCAGTTCTCAAAACCAAGGTCGTATGTGAAAGTTATTGAGGTTTGAAATCTCTAGTAAACTCCAAAATTCATTTGACCATAGTTTATTTTTTTAATTTTGGAAAAAATTAAAAAAATAATATTCTGGGAATATTCCTCAAAATATTCCTTGGAGGACGAATTAGATGTTGACAAGTGGCATCTCTTCATTTGAAGAAGGTTTTACTTTATGAATTTTTGGCCTATTAGTGGGCACCACATGGCCCCAGGTCGTGGAGAAATTGGTTTATCAAAAATTTGTTAGCCGGTAGGACTCGAATCGACGACCTCGTGTGCCCAAGCCCAAAGGCTTGACCATCCGGGCTGGCAGGTGTTTCTTAATATCTATGTGTTCCATGTTGCATTTAAAGTTATAATATGAATCGGTTGGCGGTAAAGGGGGCCAGCCCCCACTTCAAAGCACTCCATGCATCTAGGCCCCAGCGACCAAGTGCTATTACAAACGACAAATTTTTTTGTTAATGAAGTTTAATTAAAATTAAACGTGGTTTAGCCACTAGCCACATCATTAACGCTTAAAATGCGCTTTACATTAAACCCATCTTACCCGCCATTTAAGACACACTTAAGTTAAGCTAATCTGGGTTTAATACTTGGCGGCATTTATGGCGAGTCCAAAAATTTCGGAGGTCGGCCAACTTTGGCACTCCTAACTGGAGTTCCTCTAGTTTTGGAGGAGTTTGTTTAGGGATATTGGGAAAAATTTGTTTTTTCCATAACTTCCTCAATATTGAACGAAATTGGATAAAATTTTAGTCAATTTTGGGTCTCTTCAACCTTATGAATAGTTGAGAATAGGTTTCAGGTCGAACAGAGGTGATCTACATCAGATTTTTCTTCAAGGAAGATGAAGAAGCCATTAGGGCGATCATGGAGAAGGCACTGTATTGGGAAATATTTCACTGTTTAGTGTGAAACAAAAGCCATTTCTAGCTATTTTCTATCCTCTAAAGCTGAATTTACAGTTGGTTTTGCCTATTGAGGTAAATTTTTACCTGTGTAACCATTTTGAACAAATTAATAGAGAAAGGACATGCCATTGGGGAGCCTTGGACCGACAGATGTAGCCCAGGAGGGGTGAACTACCTCAACAATTTGCTGTGTTATGTGATGGTGAATTTTATTTGCTTTGTATTTCTGCTGTGATATGTTCAACAATAATTTTACTTAACTAATCCTCACACATAAAACTCAGAAACATAACCAAAACTACTTTTTTAACCTGCAACTCATGGAGAACACTTTGTACACTTTATTATATCAGAATGTATAATTTGCATTGCGTAACAAATACAATCCATTTCAAATCACCTAGAAACCTTTGTTGAAGATGTCAGGCTGATTCTACAAGTAATTTCTTGGTTTTTGGGAAGGGAATATACTTCTATGGTTGAATGTGTTATTTTAGGGATGTTCAATTTAGTCATGCAGTCTGAAACTATTGTTGATATTCCAAACTTCTAGGAGATATTAATAAACTCTCAATTTCCAAATCTGAATCTTACTGGTTTTTTTAAGTTTCCATCACTAGTGACTTATATGTTCCTTTATGTCAATGTGTAGAGATTTATGCATTTAGGCTTGAACATAATGGATGCACACAAGAGATAACAATCAATAGTAAACTAGAAGGATACTGTAAGAAGTCACCCAAATGATGAGGGTTTTTTATATTTTAGAACCTCTTTCATGTCAATGGTCTATTCCATATAAACAATTTTGTTCCACCATTTCTCTTATTGAAAGCCTGATCCTTCTTACAACTTAGAAAATATGTCAAAGTAGGATATTGGTTTGAGTTTTAAGATTATTTTGAGATTAGATTGTATGGAGTAGAGGTTTCCCCTTACATGCTTCCTTCTTTTGTGCCAATGACATTTTTTGCTTTGGAATTCATTAGACAAAGTCTGAATGTGGATCAGGTTCATTTTGTACCTACAAATAAGGGACATTTATTTAAGTTTCCCAATATTGTTGGGCCTTTTATTGTTATTAATATTCAAGCTATGGAAGAAGTTGAGAAAATACTTCAAGACATGCAATTTCAACAAGGGGAAAAATGGCCTTATGACCCTCACCATATCATTTCAAAAATAATGGTAGAGAATTATTATGCTCCCTATACACATGAATCTAGACCAAATATTGAAAAGATGGCCATTGGTGGTAAATAAAAAGCACAGAAAAAAATGGAGATTGAGACTCCACATCCTACAAAAAAAGGTTTGAAAAGAGGGGTTGAAGAGATAATTGATTTGGATGGTGAAACCAATCATAGTTTTAAGAAGTGAAGATTGCATGAGAAGGAGAAGGAGTGTGAATATTTGGTTAGAAGTTCCTCCACTACATCTAGTTTTCAATTGGAATTGGGAGAAGTGACATGAAAACCTTATTCCCCCATCCTTGAAGAATCTTCATAGAGTTTTGTCTCTGTTTTGAAATAGTTATATGGCTAAATTGAAGAAAAGAACAATAAAATTAAAGAAAATTTTGTGTCCCAACTTGAATATTAATCAATTTTAGAGTACCACAGGAGATTTTATTAGCCATGGATCTGGAAAGAAATCAACTCAAATTTTCTTTTTCTCATCCCTCTACTTTAATTGTTTCTTCATCAGCATGTTTCAAAGCTATCAATCTAACTCTGGATGCAAGGGATATTCCATTGTCTGACAAAATCAATTTTCATAAGCAAACTGGAGAATTGATTTATAATGATTTGAGTAAAGCATCCCTAGCAGTAAATAAGACAAAAACCTTATAGGGAAAGTCATAAATCAATTGAAATTAGAAAAGATAAAATCTAGAGATTTTTTTACTCAGAATAAATAATTCAAAAAATTAATTGTCAAGATTGGTGTCAATCCTTAATATAGGTCTATTGTACATAAACTCTTGCAAGGGGAAGCATTAGAAATCTAAGTGCTTAGAACGAAGCTGAAGTTTTCTATTGTAGAACATGTGATGGCCCCAAAGGTAGACCAAGTGGATAAGGAAAATGATATTTTAACCAAAGAATTGTTGGAAAGAAACAATGAAGTGGTTGCCTTGAAAGAAATGAATACTAGCTTGCAACAAAAATTAGATACTCAAGTCTGCACCATTCTAGTACAACCAGATTCATAGGATCCAACTGATAAATTAACTAGGGTTATGTCTGAATTGAAAAATTTAGAGGATGAAATGAAGAAAATGAAAAAGAACCTAGATGAAACAAAGGAACTTTTAAAGGTTAAAGAAAAGAAGTTGACTATGGAAAAAGACAATGCATCACAATATCAGAGGGATTAGCAAACAAAATTCAATGAAATCAAGGAGTTGAGGGAGAAATTAAAGGGAAATATGTCACTCATACAGGCTAGAGAGATAATCTGGAATGATATCATTCAACAAGAAAAATCTATCTGGGACTATATGTGGATAATAACAGAGGAGAAGATCATGTTCAAGAACCTGGAAAGCATCATTTCTTCTCATAAAGAGAAAAACCAACAACGTGCTCAACTAGCAAAGAGGATGATCAATTTTCTTAATTCCAAATTATCCCAGGAATTAAGAGCTATGAAAGTTGAAGATAGAACAAATTTGGTGCTAAAAATCAATAAAATGGGCAAAAAAAAGTATATAGAAAAAAAACATAAGCCAAGCTTGGTGAAATCAAAGAATCTGTTCTGAAATTTAATACATTATTTTTTAAAAGGATGAGGGCGGGATTTCCCTCATGTTGGAACCGACATGGAAATTTTCTTCCATGGGAAACTTATGAGACTTTGTTGGTAGAATAAAAGAGTAAGATTGACTCTTCTCATGAGAAAACAATAGTTCTCAAAGGGTCAACAATTGTCAATTACCTTCATAGATACTTTCAACTGATGTGGTTGATTAAAATCCTTTTTACAGAAAGCCATCTTATAGTTGGATCAACAATTTCAGAATGGCTCAGATGAGGTTTTTCAAGTTTCAAAGTTTAGATTTGACAATATGGAAAAAACGAAAGGCATGGATGTCTACAACATCAGCAACAACAGAAGTTGGACCTTGTACAAGCGAAGCTGCACACGAATCACAAGTCATCCAATGAAAAATGGCCACGTGGTTTTATTTTATGAAATATTGTATTTGTAATAGTGACACGATTTTGTTGTTAATTTTATAAAATGTCTAAGTCCTCGGAAGGACTGAGTAGGGCTAAAGTAGTTTTTAAATTAGTTTAGCATTTTTGTGATAGTTAACCATTTTTATAACTGTCACCATTGTAATGTAACTACAAAATAAACTAGGGAGAACCATTTGGGGTTCCAAATGTTGACTTCAAAAGGTAAAATTTTGTTGTGCCATGTTTCTATCCTTTATTCAGGATTAAATAAATATTTTCAAGGTGATTCCAAGCAGTGATTTGAATCTTATATGTGTTCCTTTTCATTGTAAGTCATTTATTATTCTTTCTTCTATGGAAAAGAGTAATGTAGTTGTTGGTTTTTTTTACAATACAAATTTACTAAACTCACAGTACGAGTAATTTTAAATTAAATAACCTTAATATGTGCTCCTCTTTTTTGTAATATCATTTATTTGTCTTTCACATTTTATACTAAGGTTTGAGGAAAATATTTTCTAGTAAGTATCCTTTTATTCTGGAATTTTTTATGATTTCCTTCTACCAACTTGCTACAATTTTGAATCATTTTCATTATTAGTGAGGCCATCTTGAAAAGTGTTTTTACCCCAAGAAATTTTCTTTAACATTATCTGTGAAACATTCTTATGAAACATCATAATGGGACAAAAAATAAAGTCTGTTATATTTTTGTATGGGTGTCCTAGGCACTGACCTCTACTCAACTAGGGGTTTTCTCTAGGGTTTCAACATATTTTGGCGTTGTTATCAGGGAAGGAAGAACAAATTTAATCTTCTATGGGTTTTCTTTTCATAAATAATTTCTTTGTTTGGTGAGAAAAGAAAGCGTGATGGCTGATATTTCTCACCAATACTGAGTAAAAGTAGCATTTCTAGCTCCCAGAAGGCCTCACACGAGTTCAAACACCTCACAACAGAAAGCCTGAGCTCTTTCTGATCCTCAAAAACTTGTTTCTCGAAGGGTTTGGAAATAAAAGTCTTTATCAACTCCAAGTCCCACTTTTTCGGCTCATTGCACTAGTTCTTTATCACAATTTCCCAGATTTCATCATTTAGAATAAATTATAAGAAATTTTGATTTTTCTCAAGGTAGTTTGATTTATCCTCAAGCCATACTTCCTGAGCCTACTCTTGAAGAGTGGTATTTTGAGTCCGTCCCTTTTTATTTTCCAACTATTTAAGAGTTTGAAGAAATAAAATTAGTTGATTTTTTTGTTTCATATCATACTATCCTTGCAGTTTCTCAGCCAGTTCCCATATCTGTGATTCCACCTTCTCCTTTTGTATTTTAGGCAAGAAATTCCTTTGTTCCCCTTCAAAATCAAAATATGGTGATTCTGGGTTTTCTTTTGAATCAATATACTCCTTTAAATCTTCCCCAACCCATGAATTATATGCGTCAATAATATTTTAAGTTACTACCAAAATTTACAGGAGAGGATGAAATAACAATAGAAAAACATGTAGCAACTTTATGTGTTTTTGCATAAAATTTGAATGTGGAATATTTGGATGTGGTTATGAGGAGGTTTGTACAATCATTGGATGGAGAACCAATAAAATGGTTCAAGACCCTGTTGAGATTCAACAAGAAATTTTTATGGCACCCATGATCATAGTGAAACTTAAGCACCTACACTAGGGTGGGGCCCACAGGCTATTTTTAGGTGCATGTCTATTTTTATTATCCCTTAATTTAGATGGACATTAAACTGTAATATATTCTCAATGTGGACTTGAAAATAATTAACTGAAGTGGAAAATCAGTTAGCTAATTGAATTTCGAGTTAGAGGTTGGTTGGTGGGACATGCAGAATAATTCTAGTTGTAACTGAGAGATTCTAGTTGTAACAGAGTTGGAAGTGCAATGGTGCATAAATTTGTGCAAGTTGTAAATAATTTAACTCAGTTAAGTGAGTTAAACTCAGTTGTGCTAGTTGTAACTGAAGATACACTAGTGAGAGATCAATTGAATTAAATATTAATTAATTCACATGTGGCAATCTCACATACAACTCAAGATTTACTATTATTAACTGCATGCATGTCAGATCCAGTGGAGACCCAGTTGAGTTCTAGGTGAAAGGGAAGATAAATATCAGTTGTGAAATTATCCACTTCCACACATGCAAGCACACACACATTAGATGAGCCCATGATACTTGCGCAGTCAAGGAAGGCAAGAAGGCATCAATTCAGGGATTGCTTTCAGCAGGGATTGTGCAGTGAGGGCAGACTGTCTGGAGGCAACAAATTGGCTAAGGATTTGCAAATTTTTGTATGACAGTGTGAAACAATTACCTGACGTATTGAGAGCTCTTGTGAGAATAGTTTTGTATGTAATTTTTTCATGATCCATGATGTAATATACAATATAAGATAGTGGGGTTTTTTAGCTGCAAGCTTTCCCTGGGAAATTATTTGGGTTGTGTGTGATTGATCTTTATTCATGCTTATGTAATTGGCGATTGTGTTTTTAATTCTGCAAATATTTGTAGAAGAGATTTAGTATTTAACTTTAGAATATTGTTAGATCGGGTGAATCCAAGATATACATGCATATTGTATAATTTCTACATGGTATTAGAGCACAGGAAATTGCAGAAGTGAAGTAGGAGTTGGGTTTGTGACTGGATAGAATTCGAATTTGTAGAAAGAATTTCTTGGTGCTACAACTGATTCAAGATCGAAATGACTTTCAATGGCTTGATGTTAGAGTATGCACTTAAGCGTAGCTCGAACTACATTTCTTGGAGGGACGGGATGGTGGCGGTAATCAAAGACAATGGCTTGAAGGAATTCATTGAAAAAGATGTTCCTAAGCCAAATGCTGCAGATGCTACCAATATTGATGCATGGAAAAAGAAAGTGGCAAAGGCGAGGAGGATCCTATTGGAGGGAATATGAGACCACATTGTCTCAAGCCTCCATGAGAAAGCCACACCATATGCTATGCGGAAGGCTTTGATGGATCTATTCCAAAGCAAAAACGACCATAGAAAATTGGCGCTCAAAGGTAAACTCAGGAAGATCAAGATGGAAAAGTACGACCCCATTCTAAATTATATCACAAAGTTTGTCATTTGTCGAGATGAACTGGGGAGTGCGGGAATAAAAATCGCTGATGATTATTTGGTGATTTCGGATCTCCTAAGACTTCCTAAGAGTTGGCATAGTATGAACACTCCGTCAATTAACGAGAAAAATTGCCGGATTGGGAATGACTATGGTTGGATCTGGTGCAGGAGGAGTTTAGGTGGAACACTAGAGATGGCTCTTCATCAAAGCATGATGATGAAGAACATTGTGCTTTGGCTACCAACACGAAGAAGGGGAAGGGGAAGAAATTCCATTCTAAATCCAAGTCTAAAGGAAAGAAGCATTACATGTTCAAGGTGAAGTGTTTTCGCTATCATGAACATGGGAATTTTGCTACTAAATGTCCACAAAAGAAGAAGAACAAGAAGGTTATTGGAGTTGCAGCTGGTGAGGCCCTTGCCTCACAATTTGAGCTTGAATTCTCCTTGATTTCATGAATGGTGTCAAGTGCATTGGGATCAGTGTGGTATTTGGATAGTGGCGCTTCCTAATACATGACGGGAGATGAGGAAATTTTCAGTGACTTGGAGGAGAAAGATCTCCAGATGCATATTGAGATGGGCGACGACGGATGGTACAGTGCTTCCGAGATTGGTACCATTACCTTTCAAAGGGAGTCAAGAAATCCATTTCAATTAAAATATGTGATGCATGTACCAGGTCTGAAGAAAAATTTGGTCTCAGTTGCAATGTTGGAGGACAAAGGCTATGACGTTGTTTTTAGTGATGGAAAAGCTTTCCTGCGACATAAAGCAACAAGTCAAGCTAAGCGGATAGGGATTCGAGTTAATAATCTCTACCAGCTGGAGGTAGATGGCTATGCTGCCATGCTGGGAAAGCTGAAGAAAATGGTGAGCTGGGATGAGGGCGAATTATCGCACAGGCGATTGGGCGAACTTCATCATGGAGCCTTGAAAGTCATGAAACAAATATCTACTGGAATTCAAATGGGAACACTTGCTCAGTTAGATCACTGCAAGGGTTGCACCATGGGGAAGTATGTAAAGTCCAACTTTCATGAGAAGGAGAACTGTGCTTCAGGGATCCTTGATAGAGTTCACATAGATGCGTGTGGGCCATTCTCGGTTGCTTCAACATCAAAACATAAGTACTATGTAATATTTGTTGATGAATTTTCTCATAAATGCTGGATCTTCTTCATGCAGAAGAAAGATCATACATTCTCTAAGTTCTGTGAGTTTAAGGCATTGGTGGAGAAAGAGTCAGGGAAGCAAGTGAAGGCTATTAGGAGTGATAATGGTGGAGAATACATATCTAACGAATTCAAGAACTTTTGTAGCAAAGAAGGAATTCGAAGAGAACTCATAGCACCTCATAACCCATAGCAGAATGGGGTCGCAGAGAGGAAGAAAAAAATGATCGTGGGTGCAACACGAGTGATTTTGCATGATCAGGGCCTACCAATGCATTTGTGGGTGTGTTGACGGGAAAACTTGTCCGGCCAACAGTAGGGGATCTCCCCGGTAGAAAGTCCCAATTAGACCTTAAACCGTTTGGCGTAGGGATCCCGTCCGGGGTGTGGGTCCGGCTACCACTTAAGATGACTTCCCTTCGGTCTCAAAAGAACCTGTTTGAACCTACAGACATACACTTATTCACATGATATAGAATACAAGATTAATGTGTTAAACATGAGTCAAACACTATGCGTAGCAAGATTATAGATACAGCAAGTACACCTCAAGAGATGTCATTAGCAACACATCTTTTGTGGGGTAATGCTTGTATGGTAGTCTGATCACAAAAGAAATAATTCTTTATGATAAGATACCTCTTCACTTCCTGAAAGATGAAACGAAATGCTAACAAAATAGTTCGTTAACATACATTAATAGAACAGATAATAAAATGAACATCATTGATACAACACGGATAGCCATGACGCATCAACAATGCAAAGTGCAGCTTCATTAATCATAGGATATTCTGAAACTGTATAAAGAATACGCAAAGTGTTCATACAGCAAAACACATCATAACCATAGGGTATTTTAACAAGGCTCTGTATTCATATGCTCAAGTGTAGAATCTTTCAATACAATTGCATGTAACTCTTGAGTTTTCCCAAAAAAGAAAAGCCCTCAATACAATGTCCCGTAGGAGTATTTATAATGCCAAAATTGTCCGTTGGGTTTCCTTGACTGTTCGCCTTCTTGACCTTTGGGTTACCTTGCGACCCACTCCTTCTGCGACCTGGGCAGGTGATGCGACCTGCGACCTAGGTAGGAGATGCGACCTGCGACCTGTCCTGTTGGTGCGATTTGCGACCTGGTCCTACTTGCTGCTCAGGACTTGCTGCTGCCGGGACGCGAAATGTTAATTTCAGGGATGTCAACCTGTTGCTCTCTGAGGAAATCCTTCCATGCTTGGTGTTCTGCTACTATGGGGGACACCAGAGGTACATCCTCCTTCAACCTATGCACACATTCCAGAGCGTTTGGTACTAAGGTCTCCCTTTTCTGTCCGATCTGATTTGAGAGCGACGCAAGCTTGGTATAAATCCGCGCTGGAGCGGCGATGAATTGACTAAGATGCTCTTGAGATGTGGAGGGCTCTGGATCAGCTGCGGCCTGCTTGATAGGTTGCAAGAACGATTGAATGTCCTGGTTTACTTGTTCCCAGGTTTTCTCCTCTTCTAATGCCCCAAGCGATGGGATGTGATGCAGCGTATGCATGGAGTCGATACCACTAATCAGGTGGTTGTACGAGGACATCACTTTGTCTAGGTCTTTAGACAATTTGTCTCCAGATTGCATCGCCATGCGGAGTTGAACTTTTGCATCCTGCGTCTGGATCCAGTCCCTCTTAGGAAAATTTTCAGGTGCCTGAGGGTACTGTATTGTCCAACCCATCATCCTGTCCAAAGCCTGTGAAGCCTCTTTGAGCTGATCTTGTCTTTGCCTGGTTTCCATTCGTGCTCTTGCCAGAGGAGCGACTGTTTGTTTGATGGTGAACATTTCACCATATACTTGTCTCATAGTTACTTCCAACACCTCACACTCCTTGAAAATGGCAAGAGAGACCTCATTTGCTGGTAGAGCTTGGTTTCGAAGTTGCTAGACCTCTGCTTGCAATTCTGCTTTCTCCTGCTCTGCTATCTTTTCGCGTTGCTCAGCTGCGTGCAGTCTATTTTGTAGAGATACTATTTCTCTACTCATCCGGGTTACATTCTCTTCCGTAGCCGCAGCGAAGGCAGTACCTGCTGATGCTATCATTACCGGATTAGTCCTGGTATCCAAAACTATATCCTTGCCTGTCGACACTGCGGATGATGCAGAGGGACTTTGTGCCAACGACCTCCTCTTCTCTTGACGGATTTTGAACGAAAACTGATCAAATGTGAGTCTGGTCATGTCGAACACATCTTCTTCCTGTCTCTGGGGCGATCTAACATCGGAGAGTTTTGTACGGCCCAGAGGTATGTCGAGAGGAGTTACCTCAAGATCGTCCACCATGTCATCCTCCCTTTCCTCTGTGTTCTTCTCTTCTTCTTCCTTCCTCCGCCGTTCAGCTTCTGCTGCTGCTTCTATTTCGGCTCTCTTCTTCTGTTCAGCTGCAGCAGCCTGTTCGGCTTTCTTTTTGCGTTCAGCTGCAGCAGCCTGTTCGGCTTTCTTTTGGCGTTCAGCCTCTGCCTTGTCCAGCTCTGCCTTAAGTGCCCGTTCTGCTGCGGCTTGTGCCTCCTTGTCCTCTTTTTCTTTCCTGGCCTCTTTGGTCAGCTTCTTCTTTTGTGTTGCTGTTGCACTCTTTTGGCACGCCTCCTCATCTTCTTTTAGCTTTTTCTCCCTTTCTTGCTGGGCTTCTGCCTCTGCTTCCTTTTGTTTGATGGATGGAGTTGGCCCTGTGTTGATTCGAGATTTCTTGAGTATAGATGAAGAGGCACCTCCTAACTGACGCCTTCTGTTTTCTAAGTTCTGATCATCTGAGTCTTCCTGGACCACGTCAATTTCCGGAGCAAGTTTTCTTTCAGCATTATACCAGTTTCTTCTCTCATCTTCCGCTGGGCGTTCAAGATGCTGATAAGTCCACTTGAGGTTGGCTCTCCGGCAGTGTTCAGGGACTATTTTCTGTGGGTCATATGTTCGGTGTTCAAGTGCCCCCAGCTGATAACTTCTCATTGCTTCTGCCTCTGCTATGACTTCCCTGAAGTCTTTAACTGTGAATGCACCAATGGTGAGGGGCAGAGTGGGCCACGGCTTCTTTTTTCCCTTAGACAGGATGTTGGAGAATCCGTGTGACATCTGAAAGCACACCTCCTGAATAAGCATTTTGTCCGTCACGAAGCGAGGCATAGCATGTGGTGCCTTGTAAGTTCCAAAGACTCTGATGAAGGTGTACCCAGGGAAAGGGAACCAGTGCGCCACTTTAACTAGAGTCGCCTTGGCCCGCCACGACATGCAAGGGGCGTCTTGGCCAAATAAATGTTTGTACAGTGCGGGAACAAATATTTGGGAGATCTGATCTATATCCTGTTTGTATTTGGACTCCCAAAATACCTTGAGTTGTAGATGAATTGCGCGCGTGTTCTCGGAGTCCCAGTTGTGCCCCCATCCATCAAAATCTACTCGGGCGCAAACCGCGTCTAGTAGGTACGAGGCCATGTAAAATTCAGCAGGCATTCCTTCTTCCGGGGCCAATGCCGAGTTCAAGTTGGTCTGCATCGACGTCATCAGTATGCCGGCCCAGTTGAAACGGGTGCCATGTTTTGTCACATACTCCATGATAGTAGCCCAACTGCCGCTGAAGGTGGAGCAATCTGGGCGCCCGTAAAGTCTGCAGAGCATGGCAGCAACCAATTTGTAAACCTTCCTTAGGCTCGCCACTGGGTATTCCTGGTTCTTTTTTACCTTGAACTTCTCGGGCTCCTCCCACCACTGCTTAATAGTATCAACTATTGGGACGGCGTGAGTAGCAGCCCATTCTCGAGTGAAATGCTGGTTTGGGCGAGGCAGTGAATAATAAATGTGTGCATCCGAGCCTACCAGCGTAGTGAAAGCTCTGCCTTCGTAATCCCTGATCACAAATTTCTCGGGGTCCGTCTTTTGTATAATCCAGTCTATGATCTCCGGACATGGGAATATGGCTGGATGCGCCCCTGCCAGATGGAGTTTGGATCTCTTTACCGCCAAGTATACTTCCCGGTCTGGGAGCTCCTCTGGAAATTCTTCTTCCGGTTTGGCGAACTCCTGATAAATCTGGTACCATCTCATGCTGTCATCTTTTGAAAAAGTACATAGTATATCTCAGAATATTGGGGGTGGGGACACCACCGCCAGCTCATCAATCTCTTCCACTATTTTCTTTTCCTTTCGTCGAGATAGCGGGGGCGCCATGTCACTAGAATCTGAGAGCACAGGTATGCACTCTATGTCTTCACCTGTCAAATTCAGAAAAGAGTCCCATGATAAGAACGACATGGTGATAAAATCCAGTTACAATTTAGTGATGAAATCTAGCTGCGTTAATGCAAAACTGGATTGCTGAGTCGCTGGGTCGCGGATCGCACAAACAGGGCCCGGGCGCGACCTTGCGACCTTGCGACCTGGCGACCTGGGGTCACTGGGTCGCTAGGTCGCAAGGTCGCAGATCTCCGAAAAATGGGAAAACGCGACCTAGCGACCTGGCGACTAGGTCGCTGGGTCGCGGGGTCGCAAATCCCGAAAAATGGAGAAAATGCGACTCTGCGACCTCGCGACTAGGTCGCTAGGTGGCAGGTCGCAGACTGGCTTGCCGGGGGTTTTGCGCGCGCGGCCTTGAACTCTTTTGCCCCCTTTCTCTTGGGAATTTACAAGATTTCTGGGCCCAGGGGGAGCTGTGGCATGATTTCAAAGGCAAAGGGATGATGCCATGGGGTGAAACAACAAACAGCGAGGTTTTGGGCAATTCATGCAACATATAATTTTCAAAAACCTCAAAAAACATCAAAGCTCGACCAAAAGACAATTTAAAGGCTAAAGGGGAGATGGGTTTAGTAAGAAAATCATTAAAACGAAAACAGCAGGAAGAAATGGCAACTTACCCGGGAAAAACTCGTCAGTTGAGCTGTCAGAGGCGTTTTCCTTACAAATCGCTGAATGTGAAAAATGCGACCTGCGACCTCCCTTTTATAGAAAGTCGCACGTGCGGGCAATTAATGCAGGTCGCTGGGTCGCAGATTTGTCAAACTTTGAGTTTTGCGACCTGGCGACCTTGCGACCTGGCGACCTGGGTCGCTGGGTCGCTAGGTCGCTAGGTTGCGCTTTGCACGAAATTTGTAGTTTTGCGACCTTGCGACTCGGCGACCTAGGTCGCTGAGTCGCAAAGTCGCATTTTTCATAAAATTTGAGGATTTGCGACATGGCGACTTGGCGACCTGAGGTCGCTAGGTCGCTAGGTCGCAGGTCGCAGTTTTTATAAATTGTTTACCTTTGCGATCTGGTGACCTAACAATTTCTCTTTAGTTCTAAGGGGCTCCAAAATTTTTGAAATGATAGCCTTTTTTGGAGGGTGTTGTAAAGGCTACAACAAATGGCGATTCACTGGATGAACTCAGAGTCTCTGCTGATGGTTAGTCTTTGCGGGGGGAGGGAGGGGCTTATGCTAACTGTCCTCTTTTACCTTGTGGTTGCCATTTACTAGCCTTCGGCATCTAGCTGGGTTGCTCAACCTGCTGGTCTGGTTGGGCGCCATTCAAACGAATTCTTTCTTCAAGTCTCCAGACTGGAAGGGTTGGAGAACTCCAGGCGGCCACAGGGTCTGGTACGATTATTTTGTCCTCATCGTGTTGCTCCGCTGCCAGCGAACCTCTCGGTCCCGGCGGAGTCACTGCCTAGGAATCGTGAACGTTGCTCCGCTGCCAGCGAGCCTGGTCAGTACCCCGGCGGAGCCGTTACATCACCTCTCTGCGCATGAAGCCTTTCTCAATCCTTTACCCTTTATTTGTGTGCTATTGCACTTATTTTGAATGTGCCTGAGGCACTTATTTAGATGTGCTTATGGCACTTATTTGAAATGGCAATTTTGCCTGGGCGGATGAGGGATCCCGACTTATTTTGCTTGCAGAGAGGTTGTTCCTGGTCTAGTATGAGGACTTTGGTTTTTCCCAGATACCCTGTCGTAGCATAGAGTACCTCTTTTCCCTCCCGGCCCGGTTGCCATTTACACTGCATTTTCTTTTGCGGCCACCCTCTCAGACTGGCAAGGTAAGCTTTCCTGCTTGATGACTTGAGCTCGGTAATGTGCTACCTTTAGGTGCGGAGAACAAGCAAGCTTTTGCCACCTTTGAGTTTATCGGGAAAAGCTTTCCATCAGCGGAGAACCTGCGGCAGTATGCCAATCTGCGTGACCCTAACAAATCCTTCCTTAGGCTTTTATTCTATTTATTTATTTATTTATTTTTTTATTTTTTTTGATAAAAGAGACAAGAAAATATGGTACAAAACGAGACAGCCCTCCAAGGGCTGCTAAGTGAAATAGTGTTTGAGGTCGTGCCCGTTTACCGGGAGGACCTCGACTCGTCCATCAAGGGTTTGCAATCTGAATGTGTGTGATCCTATCTTTTCCTTAATTTGGAACGGGCCTGTCCAAAGTGCTTGGAACTTAGCATGCTTCCCTTTTTCCTCATGGGCTTTATCCCACTTAAGGACCAGGTCTCCTACCTCAAAAGTTTTGTTTCCCGCGGACTTTTTATCAAACCATTTTTTGATTCGGCTCTGATGGATGGAAAACTTTTCCCGGGTCTTTTGCCTTTCTTCCTCCAATTTCAGCAAGGTGTCGATTCGGTTTTGCAAGGTGGGACACGGAGTACCATGACATTCTTGGGATAGTTGGAGGGCCGGGAGAGATAGATGAGAAGGGAGGATAGCTTCTTTTCCATACACGAGAAAAAATGGGGAGGTGCCTAAAGAGGACTTGGGAGTAATACGGTCAGCCCACAGTGCATTGTGAAGGGCATTGTGCCAGTTGCGCTGGTGGGATAGAAGAGTCTTCTTAATAATACGGATAAGGTTCTTGTTAGTGGACTCAGCTAATCCATTTCCCTGGGGGTAGTAGTTTGCAGAATGTTTTAGAATAATTCCATTTTCCAGCGCAAAATCATATAACTTAAAAGATGAGAAATAAGTCGCGTTATCAAAAACTAAAGAAGTCGGAACGCCAAACCTGGTCATGATGAAATGCGTGAGGAATTCTATTACCTCTTGATCGTTGATTCGGCGTAATGGTGTTGCCTCAACCCACCTGGTGAAGTAATCAGTGGCCGTAAGGATATACCGATGTTGTTTAGAAGAGTGAGGTATAATTTCCCCAATTACATCCAAACCCCATTGTTGGAAAGGTTCCTCTACTGCTACCGAGAGTAGTGGTGCGGCTGGCCGTGCTTCTCGGTTGGCGAACTTCTGGCACTGAATGCATTTCCGAACATATGCATGCGCATCTCTGAAAAGAGTAGGCCAATAATATCCTGCACGCATTATCTTATGGGCAGTGGTATCTCCGGAAAAATGACCTCCAGCTGGTCCGTCATGCAACTCAGTTAAGATTTTCTGTGCTTCGTCAGTTTCCAAGCAGCGTAACAGGACCCCATCGTGGTGTTTCTTGAACAACTTACCTTGGATCAGTTGGTGAGATGTGGCTTTTAGTCTTATTGCGCGCTTCTGTCGGGCAGTAAGAGCAGGGTCCATCGTGCCTTGGGCCAGATATCTTGAAATGTCAGAATACCAAGAAGGGCTATTTTGCTGAGGCACATGGTCACTCTGATACATGTCGATCTCTTGTCCCCAACATTCTTGTTCGATCTCCCGAGCACTTGCAGCCTCTGCGGCCATTTGACATAAGCCCTGTCCTTTAACGGTATGTGCTGGTTTGAACTCTAAATCGTATTCTTGCAAACATGCCATCCAGTTGCCCCGCCTTTCACCTAGTTCTTGCTGTACGAAAAGTGAGCGGACTGCTGGGTGCGGTACAAAAACCGTGACGTGATTTTTCAAGATGTAGGGCCTAAAATGTTTTACGGCCTTGTAAGCCGCATAGGCCTGCTTGTCAATTTCTGGATAGTTTAATTCAGCTCCCTGTAGACCGGTGCTCATAAAAGAAATGGGCCATTCATCGTTGTTATTATCTTTCTGCGTGAGGACGGCCGCAAGCGAGGAGTCTGAAGCGAAAGTGTATAGGATGAAACCTTTATCAAAATCTGGACTTTGGAGGGAAGGAGTTTAAGCTATAGCCTTTTTGATTTTATCGAAGGCCTCTTTCTCTGGGGGATTCCATTGGAATACAACATTCTTTTTAATCATTCCCTGCAGTGGTCTGACTATCTGCGCGAAATCTGAAATGAATTTACGGACAAAATTAATCTTCCCCAGGAAGGATTGCATTGCTTTCTTGTTGCTTGGGGGTAGAATCTGAGCGATGGATTTTGCCCGTTCCGGATCAACCACAATGCCCTGTTTAGTGATAATGTGGCCTAACAAGTTTCCCTCTGCCACAGCGAAAATGCTCTTTTTAGGATTTAGCGATATTCCGTACCTCCTGCACCTCTCGAAGATTTTCTTGAGGTGGCGTAAATGATCGCCCCTGCGTTTTGAAAATACAGTAACATCGTCCAAATACACCACCACGCTCTGCCCTATTAAACTGCGGAAAGCTATGTCCATGGCTCGTTGGAAGGTTGCCCCTGCATTGATCAAGCCAAAGGGCATGCGTCTAAACGCGAAGGTTCCCCATTTTGTCCGGAATGTGGTTTTCAGTCTGTCCGGTTCAGCTACCAGCACTTGGTTATAGCCGGAGAAGCCGTCCAATAGGGAGAACATCTCAGATCCAGACACAGCTTGTAATATCTGTTCCATGGGGGGCACCGGGTAGTTGTCTTTGTTTGAGGACCGATTCAGATTGTGGAAATCTACACACAAGCGGATCTCACCAGACTTCTTTTGCACAGGTACCAGATTCGACACCCACGTGGAGTGACGAACTTTGAAAATAATGCGCGCATCTAAAAGCTTCTTAAGTTCTTTTAGAATCATTGGCTCCAAAGCTGGATGCACTTTTCTGAGTTTCTGTTGGAAGGGTTTAACGCCTTCCCTCATGGGTATTACATGCTGAATGATACGAGTATCGTATGTACGTAGATCTTCATATGTCCAAGCAAATACGTCACGATACTTTCGGAATAACTGGGTGAAGGCCCGTGCCTCTTCATCACTGCAGTCTTTGCCAAGGTTAACGAACTTAGGGTTCCCATCTGACCCCAAGTTGACTTGCCGATGTGCCAATATGGAACTTTGCACTTTGGTGTTCGGAGGCCTGCGGAATCGGTTTTGCAGATCAAACATCTTTTCTAGTGATACCACCCCCTTGGGCATAATGTTCTCTTTGTGTTCATCATTCTTTTTCTGTAACGCATGCTCATGTTCTTCCTCATCGATTGCCGCGTCCTTGAATACTTCAGTATTACACATAAAGTCCAAAATCTGTTGATCATCGTTAAAAACGCATAAATTAGAAATATTGTATGGCACAGAGGGCCTATATACAATTTCAATAGAAAAACCGTCCCTCAAAGGGGTGAATCTAGCAGCAGCATTGGCCAGAGTATCTGCTGCTGCGTTGTGCATCCTAAGGACAGATTTAATTCCAAATGCATCAAAACCAGAAATCAAACGCCATACCTCTTGTTGATACGCCTTTAAATGTGGAGATAAACAGTGAATAGTGTTGCGTACCTGGCGGGTGATAATCTCGGAATCTCCAATGACCTGTAAACATTTTACTTTCAAGTCCAGTGCCTTTTTAAGTCCGAGGATTAATGCCTCGTACTCAGCAGAGTTGTTGGTGCACTGGAACTCTAGCCGGCATGAGATTAAGTATTTGTTCTTGTGCGGGTCAAGCAGTATGCAACCAGCACCAGCTCCGTCATGAGTCTTGGATCCATCATAATACAAGGTCCATAGGTCACTTTCTGGCTCCTTCAAGGCACTAGGTTGTGAAGGGGTCCCTGCTAGTGGTAAGTCAGGAATTACTTGCTCTTCAGTGACAAAGGCTACTTCAGATTGAACCTCGGGGCCTATAGGAGACTGGGGGGGTTGGTAGCATCCAAATATGGACTCCAGAAAGCACATGCCGAGCTCTTCTTGTGCAAAGCTGATGGGTTCATTAACGGCGTCCAGATCAGTGACGGTGTGTTTCATATAAGGTTCACTTTCTACCCTGATTTGATTATTCCGCCCCTTGTAAGGAAGCCACAAGTGGGACCAGTCGGTGGCGAAGTAGCCTTGCAACTTGCTGGACCAGTCCCGACTAAGCAATAGGCCATATGCTTCCGGGATGTCGACAACCACAATGTCAATGCATTGATGGACCCTAGAGTCTGAGGACAAGCGGATAATGACATTGTTCAATTCTCCTATGGCGGGTACTTGTGATCTATCGAGCTGTATGATTTTTGCATCAGTCTTCTCCGGGCGGATGTTGAGTTTCTTACAGACGGATAAAGGCATGACATTTGTAGAGGCACCGGAGTCGACTAGACAGTTGTGGACATTGAAGTTAAAAATCTCGAAAGACAAAAGGAAGGGAGGTGTGGATCCTCTTGAGTTTGTATTGATGGCGTTTACTATGGATTGTACTTCTGGTCCGGCTTGCGCAGACGTGTTGCTTACAGTCTTCGTAGCTGAAGTGTTTGCGAAAGCCTTAAGAATGAGCTCCTTTTGGTTAGTAATACGGGCCAGCTCATAGAGAGAAATGTTTGCTCTTGTTTTCTTCATATCTTCAACAATGTTATAGCTGGGCTCTGGTTGAGGGCTAGGCTCGGCAGAAGTCTTAGAGGATTCTGACGGAAGTTTATCCTTTTGACTCACTCGGGTAGTGTTATTTGGGTGTTTCTCCGTGGCAGATTGTTTTCCGTTACCCGGGGGCAGGATTTTCCTTAGAAAGGCCCTTTTCTTGTCTTCATAAGACTGTTCAGGAACAGGTCCTTTGCTTCTGAGGCTATAATTCCGTACGGGCTGATCTTTGGGAACATCTGCCATGTAGATATCAATGGGGGTAAGGTTCTCTCCACCTCGGATTATGTCAAAAGCAAGGATAGAAGATCCTGGTTCTTCGTTAGAGGGTGGATCCTCATCATGATCTGAAACATCGTCCTCCGTGACATCTCCTGGAGTTTGGTCATCTAAAAGTTGATTAACTACTGCTGTCATGCTGCCAATCCATTGAGGGCACGTTTTTTCAGAGTGGGCAGCTTGGTGGAATGAGCAGAAGTTGTCTTTCCCGATCTCCTCCACATTGAGAGCGGCATTTGTGTTTGACGGAGGTCTGTTATTGAGATTACTTTTTCTGAAGAAAGGCTTGGGTGGTTTAGTGCTAGTTGTGGCTTCTGTGCCTTTTCTCCTTAGGTCAGTTACTTCGTTTGTTAAATGCTTAAGCGTTTTGGCCATGCTTTCAAAATCAAAAGCATCTCTATCCCTATCAGTAGTCTTAGGAGTGGAGGACTGACCTCTTTTTGTGTTAGGCTTGTGATCATCTCTCCCTTCATGATCGATGGCTCCTATCGAAAGCATGTCTTTCTCTACAGCGAGAGCAGCTTCATAATTAGCTGTAAGGTTAGCACGGGCTTCACGTTTGACGAAAACTGCAATGTCTCTAGGTAGGGCTTTGGTGTAGTAGTCAATAGTGATTGAGTCATCCAACGCTAGGTTTGGAGGAAATTTCTGTAGTATAGTAGCGAAGCGTTGGTTGAAGTCCTTCACCTTTTCCTTTTTATGACACTTGATGGTGCTCAATTCAGTGAGAAGCATGGAAGGAGTTTTATCTTCTGAAAATTTATGCAGGAAAGTGCGACGGAATTGTTCCCATGAAGTGATAGATGCACTTGGGAGAGAGCGGTACCAAGTGGATGCCTTGTTTTCGAGGGTATGGGGAAATAGTCGACACGCGACATCATCGGACTGGACTCTCATGATTTGCAGAGACAAATAGAAGCTGCTGATATGATCTTCAGCTAAGGTGCCCTTCTCAGGGTCGAACTTAGGGAGATGTTTCTCTGGATGTCTAGGCAGATCTTGGAGCGGGCCTAAAAGGTTTAAAGGGGATTGAGCCATCCAGGCCAGGGGTTGCACTCTTCTCGCCCGCTGGTGCTGCCTAAACTGATGTTCAGATTCACCTTCTGAACCTGAGACCGATGCTTCTGACTCGTGACGGGAGTGTTCGTCCTGGTGTCTCCCACGGTGCAGAAAATCTCTAAGATATCCCAAGTTGTTTACAGGAGGCCTCATTGGGTTTAGGTGACGGTTGCGAGCTTGGTTTCTTTGACCTCGGCCTCTATCCCCTCTACCTCCGGCCCCTCGACCTCTATTCCTATCTCCTTCATTTCTACGAGCCCTATTTCCCCCGTTAGCATTTCCTCGGCCTCTATCTCCCTCACCATCCCCGGGTGGGGGGTGTGCCTGGTTGTTGTTTGGTCGAGGCTGGTTAGGCTGGGCGTCGGGAAAAGGCTCGGTGTCAGCAAACTCTTCGCCTTCTTGGAGTATAGGATCATTTTCTTCAATGGCATTTGCGAGGTCTTCCAACATGAGATTAACGAGCTCGGGTATGGTACTCGCAATGGCCCCGTTACGGGTGATGTTCTCTGGCGGAGTTCTAGTATGGGCAAGGTATTCCATGATTGGAGTGTACCGTAAATTGTTGATAAGATCTCGGGCAGCTGGGCGCAAGGCTCTCAGCTGCTCCCTAGTGATTTCAAAATATCAAAGCTCCCTCCCTGGAATATCTTCTAGAGGAGGAGGGATAGTTTCATTGTTTATGACCTCCCCTTGGGGAGTTTGTGATGGGATGTTTGTTGTGTGTGTTTGGGAGAGTGCCATTGACCCCTCCTTCTGCCTTGATCCCGCTGTGAGGAAAAGGTATCGATAACAGTGAGATCCAGGTAAAAAGTCCCAATTAGACCAATAAGCGTTTAGTAGGGATCTGGGTCGAGTGTGATCAGCTACCACCAGAATGACTTATGGTCTCAAGAACACATTTGAACCTCTGAGACATACACTTATTCATGGAAGTATAGAATACAGATAATGTGTTAAACATGATTCAAACACTATCGTAGCAAGATTATAGATACGGCAAGTACCTCAAGAGATAAATATTAGCCACATCTTTTAGTAAGGTAAATAACGCTATCAGTAAATGAATCCACAAAGAAATAATTCTTTATGATAAGATACCTCTTCACTTCCTGAAAGATGAAACGAAATGCTAACAAAATAGTTCGTTAACATACATTAATAGAACAGATAATAAAATGAACATCATTGATACAACACGGATAGCCATGACGCATCAACAATGCAAAGTGCAGCTTCATTAATCATAGGATATTCTGAAACTGTATAAAGAATACGCAAAGTGTTCATACAACAAAACACATCATAACCATAGGGTATTTTAACAAGACTCTATATTCATATGCTCAAGTGTAGAATCTTTCAATACAATTACATGTAGCTCTTGAGTTTTCCCAAAAAGAAAAGCCCTTTTACAATGTCCCGTAGGAGTATTTATAATGCCAAAATTGTCCGTTGGGTTTCCTTGACTGTTCGCCTTCTTGACCTTTGGGTTACCTTGCGACCCACTCCTTCTGCGACCTGGGCAGGTGATGCGACCTGCGACCTAGGTAGGAGATGCGACCTGCGACCTGTCCTGTTGGTGCGATTTGTGACCTGGTTCTACTTGCTGCTCAGGACTTGCTGCTGCCGGGACGCGAAATGTCAATGTCAGGGATGTCAACCTGTTGCTCTCTGAGGAAATCCTGCCATGCCTGGTGTTCTGCCGCTATGGGGGACACCAGAGGTACCTCCTCCTTCAACCTATGCACACATTCCAGAGCGTTTGGTACTAAGGTCTCCCTTTTCTGTCCGATCTGATTTGAGAGCGACGCAAGCTTGGTATAAATCCGCGCTGGAGTGGCGATGAATTGACTAAGATGCTCTTGAGATGCGGAGGGCTCTGGATCAGCTGCAACCTGCTTGATAGGTTGCAAGAACGATTGAATGTCCTGGTTTACTTGTTCCCAGGTTTTCTCCTCTTCTAATGCCCCAAGCGATGGGATGTGATGCAGCGTATGCATGGAGTCGATACCACTAATCAGGTGGTTGTACGAGGACATCACTTTGTCCAGGTCTTTAGACAATTTGTCTCCAGATTGCATCGCCATGCGGAGTTGAAATTTTGCATCCTGCGTCTGGATCAAGTCCCTCTTAGGCAAATTTTCAGGTGCCTGAGGGTACTGTATTGTCCAACCCATCATCCTGTCCAAAGCCTGTGAAGCCTCTTTGAGCTGATCTTGTCTTTGCCTGGTTTCCATTCGTGCTCTTGCCAGAGGAGCGACTGTTTGTTTGATGGTGAACATCTCACCATATACCTGTCTCATAGTCATCTCCAACACCTCACACTCCTTGAAAATGGCAAGCGAGACTTCATTTGCTGGTAGAGCTTGGTTTCGAAGTTGCTGGACTTCCGCTTGCAATGCTGCTCTCTCCTGCTCTGCCATCTTTTCGCGTTGCTCAGCTGCGTGCAGTCTGTTTTGTAGAGCTACTATTTCTCTACTCATCCGGGTTACATTCTCTTCCGTAGCCGCAGCGAAGGCAGTACCTGCTGACGCTATCATTACCGGATTAGTCCTGGTATCCAAAACTATATCCTTGCCTGTGGATACTGCGGATGATGCAGAGGGACTATGTGCCAACGACCTCCTCTTCTCTTGACGGATTTTGAACGAAAATTGATCAAATGTGAGTCTGGTCAGGTCGAACACATCTTCTTCCTGTCTCTGGGGCGATCTAACATCAGAGAGTTTTGTACGGCCCAGAGGTATGTCGAGAGGAGTTACCTCAAGATCATCCAGCATGTCATCCTCCCTTTCCTCTGTGTTCTTCTCTTCTTCTTCCTTCCTCCGCCGTTCAGCTTCTGCTGCTGCTTCTATTTCGGCCCTCTTCTTCTGTTCAGCTGCAGCAGCCTGTTCGGCTTTCTTTTGGCGTTCAGCCTCTGCCTTGTCCAGCTCTGCCTTAAGTGCTCGTTCCGCTGCGGCTTGTGCCTCCTTGTCCTATTTTTCTTTCCTGGCCTCTTTGGTCAGCTTCTTCTTTTGTGTTGCTGTTGCACTCTTTTGGCGCGCCTCCTCATCTTCTTTTAGCTTTTTCTCCCTTTCTTGCTGGGCTTTTGCCTCTGCCTCCTTTTGTTTGATGGATGGAGTTGGCCCTGTGTTGATTCAAGATTTCTTGATTATAGATGAAGAGGCACCTCCTAACTGAAGTCTTCTGTCCTCTAAGTTCTGATCATCTGGGTCTTCCTGGACCACGTCAGTTCCCGGAGCAAGTTGTCTTTCAGCATTATACCAGTTTCTTCTCTCATCTTCCGCTGGGCGTTCAAGATGCTGATAAGTCCACTTGAGGTTGGCTCTCCGGCAATGTTCAGGGACTATTTTCTCTGGGTCATATGTTCGGTGTTCAAGTGCCCCCAGCTGATAAATTCTCATTGCTTCTGCCTCTGCTATGACTTCCCTGAAGTCTTTAACTGTGAATGCACCAATGGTGAGGGGCAGAGTGGGCCACGGCTTCTTTTTTCCCTTAGACAGGATGTTGGAGAATCCGTGTGACATCTGAAAGCACACCTCCTGAATAAGCATTTTGTCCGTCACGAAGCGAGGCATAGCATGTGGTGCCTTGTAAGTTCCAAAGACTCGGATGAAGGTGTACCCAGGGAAAGGGAACTAGTGCGCCACTTTAACCAGAGTCGCCTTGGCCCGCCACGACATGCAAGGGGCGTCTTGGCCAAATAAATGTCTGTACAGTGCGGGAACAAATATTTGGGAGATCTGATCTATATCCTGTTTGTATTTGGACTCCCAAAATACCTTGAGCTTTAGATGAATTGCGCGCGTGTTCTCGGAGTCCCAGTTGTGCCCCCATCCATCAAAATCTACCCGGGCGCAAACCGCGTCTAGTAGGTACGAGGCCATGTAAAATTCAGCAGGCATTCCTTCTTCCGGGGCCAATGCCGAGTTCAAGTTGGTCTCCATCGACGTCATCAGTATGCCGGCCCAGTTGAAACGGGTGCCATGTTTTGTCACATACTCCATGATAGTAGCCCAACTGCCGCTGAAGGTGGAGCAATCTGGGCGCCCGTAAAGTCTGCAGAGCATGGCGGCAACCAATTTGTAAACCTTCCTTAGGCTCGCCACTGGGTATTCCTGGTTCTTTTTCACCTTGAACTTCTCGGGCTCTTCCCACCATTGTTTAATAGTATCAACTATCGGAACGGCGTGAGAAACAGCCCATTCTGGAGAGAAATGCTCATTTGGGCGAGGTAGTGAGTAATAAATGTGTGCATCCGAGCCTACCAGTGTAGAAAAAGCTCTGCCTTGGTGATCCCTAATCACAAACTTCTCGGGGTCTGTCTTTTGTATGATCCAATCTATGATTTCTGGACATGGGAATATGGCTGGATGCGCCCCTGCCAGATGTAGTTTGGACCTCTTTACCGCCAAGTACACTTCCCGGTCTGGGAGATCTTCCGGAAATTCTTCTTCCAGTTTGGTGAACTCCTGATAAATCTGGTACCATCTCATGCTGTCGTCTTTTGAAAAAGTACATAGTGTATCTCGGTATATTGGGGGTGGGGACACCACCTCCAGCTCATCAATCTCTTCCACTTTTTTCTTGTCCTTCCTCCGAGATAGCGGGGGCGCCATGTCACTAGAATCTGAGAGCACAGGTATGCACTCTATGTCTTCTTGAGTTTCACCTGTCAAATTCAGAAAAGAGTCCCACGATAAGAACGACATGGTGATAAAAACCAGTTACAATTTAGTGATGAAATCTAGCTGCGTTAATGCAAAACTGGACTGCTGAGTCGCTGGGTCGCGGATCGCACAAACAGGGCCCGGGCGCGACCTTGCGACCTGGGGTCACTGGGTCGCTAGGTCGCTAGGTCGCAGATCTCCGAAAAATGGGAAAACGCGACCTAGCGACCTGGCGACTAGGTCGCTGGGTCACAGGGTCGCAAATCCCGAAAAATGGAGAAAATGCGACTCTGCGACCTCGTGACTAGGTCGCTGGGTCGCAGGTCGCAGACTGGCTTGCCGGGGGTTTTGCGCGCGCGGCCTTGAATTCTTTTGCCCCCTTTCTCTTGGGAATTTACAAGATTTCTGGGCCCAGGGGGAGCTGTGGCATGATTTCAAAGGCAAAGGGATGATGCCATGGTGTGAAACAACAAACAGCGAGGTTTTGGGCAATTCATGCAACATATAATTTACAAAAACCTCAGAAAACATCAAAGCTCGACCAAAAGACAATTTAAAGGCTAAAGGGGAGATGGGTTTAGTAAGAAAATCATTAAAACGGAAACAGCAAGAAGAAATGGCAACTTACCCGGGAAAAACTCGTCAGTTGAGCTGTCAGAGGCGTTTTCCTTACAAATCGCTGAATGTGAAAAATGCGACCTGCGACCTCCCTTTTATAGAAAGTCGCATGTGCTACAATTATCAAAGGTGTCGTTTCGCATTTAATAAAACCTTGAGTTTTGCGACCAAGCATCTATACCGGGGCGAGACTGGTCGCTGGGTCGCTAGGTCGCTAGGTCGCGCTTTGCACGAAATTTGTAGTTTTGCGACCTTGCGACCCGACGACCTAGGTCGCTGAGTCGCAAAGTCGCATTTTTCATAAAATTTGAGGATTTGCGACCTGGCGACTTGGCGACCTGAGGTCGCTAGGTCGCTAGGTCGCAGGTCGCAGTTTTTATAAATTGTTTACCTTTGCGATCTTGTGACCTAACAATTTCTCTTTAGTTCTAAGGGGCTCCAAAATTTTTGAAATGATAGTCTTTTTTGGAGGGTGTTGTAAAGGCTACAACAGGGTGGAATCATGCAACATTGTGGTTTATATGAAAACTGTTGTCCTCATAGAGTACTTGGCATGAATACACCTGAAGAAGCTTTCATTGGTAAGAAACCAGATGTTTCACACTCTAAGAATTTTGGCTCATCTGTTTGTGTGCATGTGACCAAGGAAGCCAGGAAGAAGCTGGAGCCAACTGTTAAAGTTGGGATTTTTGTGGGGTACACAGAAACACCCCATAATGATTGTGTGTATTTTCCAAACAATAGAATTATTTTTGTGCGACAGGATATAAAATTTGATGAGGGGATTTCCATGCGGTTGTCGGTTGAGAGGGAGCTGGACTTGCATGCAGAGGAGGAACTGCTGGTTCCAAAATATGAGTCTCAAGATGTGGATTGGCCATGTGAGGAGTTTCATGGAGTGGAGGAAGCCACTCATGCAAATCCATCCATCAGAAATGGCAGAAAGTGCACCACGGAAATTGATAGGCTAAGACTTGATGCTGTAGAGAATGTAGAAGCTCCTACTTCACAACGCAGACAGTGAAATTCTCTTGACATATTTACTGGATGCATGGCTATTATGAGAAAATTTATTGTGACTGAACCATCTTCCTTTCAAGAAGCGATGCAAAAACCTACTTAGGTTGATGCAATTGTGGAGGAGTATGACTCCATTGTCAAAAATAGTGCATGGGAAATTGTCCCAAGATCGGTTGACAAATCAGTAATAGGTTCGAGATGGATCTACAAGGTAAAGAAAGCTGTTGATGGGAGTGTGGAGAAATACAAGGCCATATTTTTGGCCCGAGGTTTCTCACATATCTAGGGGATAGATTATGATGAGACTTTTGCGCCTGCCGCAAGGTACTCTTCCATAAGGACCATCCTTGCACTCTCAGCGTAGATGAGCTGGCGCGTTCATTAGATGGATGTGCAAACTGTGTTTCTCAATGGGATCATTGAGGAGGAGGTGTAAATAGAGAATCCTGAAGGTTTCGAGATCTTCAACAACGAGTCGAATGTGTGTAGACTCAAAAGAGCGTTGTATGGGCTGAAGCAAGCACCCTATGCTTGGTACACTTGGATAGACAACTATTTCACCGGACTGGGCTTCACCAAAAGTGAAGCAGATGAAAACCTGTACCAAATTGTGGTTGAGGGTAAGCTATTGATCATTTTTCTTTATGTTGATGATTTAATTTTGCATTACAAGGAAAATAACTTCTAGCAGATGTTTTTGAGGAACCCCTTATAAAAATACCCCATACATCCATTTGTAGCAGAGGTTACTGAAGGAGGTTAGTAGGTGGAGGTTTTTGAGGTTGTTTTTCATCCAGTGCACTTATCATCCTAACCCACACCGATGCGTTTCACCAGGAAAAGCACCAATGCAAAAAAAACATTGGCACACCAGAGACCATGCACTCCGTACAAACCACCCAGATGCGTCTTATTACTATAGTGCACTGGTGCTTTATAAAGAATCTACACTAGTGCATCCTAAAAGACCGCACCAAGACTGAAACCACTCAGTGCGGTCTTATGAAACTGCAACAGTGTGCCTATAAAACCCCGAGCACCGAAACAGGGTAAATAAAAAAAAATCACAGCCAAAAAACTACATTTTCCACTTTTCAGTGCTCCAGAGCTCTCAAGCACCGGTGCAAGTTATCCTTGTCTGAGCCGCCTTGACATCGGTGCTCCGATTGAACCCATTGCATGCACTGCTACTCTACATTGTCCACCAATCTACATTTTGAATATTTCAAAATGGTGGGAAAAGTTACTTTTGCAAATTATAGAACCAATATGCCTCCTCGATGGCCAAATGCCAAATGTATAGGTATTTTTCTTGTTTTTTCCATAATTAAGCCTTTTAGCGAATTAGAATTGTAAATTAACTTAAAATTAACTTTATATATATATATATATATATATATATATATATATATATATATTTCCTGCGCGGTGCACTCGAGTCATTCGGCTCGCACCAGTAAGTGGTGCTGCCTATAAATTTATAGGCTGCACTACAACCGGTGCTTATGGTATCTGCACTGGTTACAGGGCGGTATCGAAAGGCGCACTATGATATTTTAAACTTTTAAAAAGATGTTGTGCGGTCGGTTACCCAGCCACACCGCTGACCCTGTGGAATAACGACAATGCAGTGCGTTGACTTAAATCTCTGGCCCGAGGTGGGTATTTTTGTCAGCGCACTGCATTCTGGTATTTCGACACAGTCAATGGTGCGGCTTGGTAAAAGACCACACCGTTGAATATGTAATGATGTCAAGATGTCGGTGCGTTGACCAAACCATACGCCTCTGGGTGTATAGTTTGGTCAACACACCGACCTCATGGCATTGTTCATAAGTCAACAACGTGGTTTGTTATACCACCACACTGTTGACTTATGAACAGTGCCAGGAGGTCAAGGCACTACAAATTTTCATGTGCACCGCCTTCGGCACGCTAGAAATTTGCTGGGGCACCTTCTTCGGTGCACGACAAAAAATGACGCACCGTTACCGTGCATGCCTGTTTTTTGTGGTGCACCGACTATTTTTTTTTTTTCTTTTCAAAAAAAATTATATATGTATATTCCTACATACATGTCTCATTTAATAATTTTTTTTTATTTAATATGTCAATAATTTAGAGATGTGAAAGGAGAGAAAAAAGGGAAGAACAGCAACAACAGGCGGACCAGTATAACATGGTTCATGAGTGGGAGGCACGAGAGAGGGAGAGAGATGCGTTCCCTTGCCCTATTACAATAGTTACCCAAGGGCTCCTAAGGCATGTAGGCCTACTTCCCTAAAGTTCCATGGTGTGTTTTTGCGATATGTTATCCGCAGGTGGAATGCCCACCTACAGGCTTTTCGGGTTGGTCCTAACCAGTGGTATGCGCCCACTGAGGAGGAAATCTATTTCATTACTGGGCTATCAAGTAGGGGTGGATTTTTCCTCATTCCCAGATGTTCCAGTTGGCTATGCAGCAGGGAGTTAGTTGGCGTACTCCCAAAGACACATTAGCGCGGATATACTGTCTCCTTCATATTTTTAGGTCTTCGGAGGGCAGTTATGTATTGCTGCATTTGGTAGTGAGGCGGTGAAGTTCCTCTCACTTATGGTATCGACCATTTCACACAACACCAACGACGGGAAACCCATTAGTTGCTCGCTTCTATATTATGTTGATTATTTAGTATAGGAGCCATGACTTGTCAGGTGGTCTGCCATTTTTTTGCAGCAAATCTGTATAACCTTAGATAGATGTCGTGCTCAGGCACAAGGGAGGGTCAACTTCCCTTTTGCTTCAGAGCTATTTTGTTTATTTTTTGAGAGGTTTCCAGATACGAGGCCTACTTTTGTTCGATAGCCTCATAGGCTGATGTTGCATGCATAGATGCACATGTGGGGACTGATGATGCCCAAGAGGGGCGAGACTGAGTTTTCCGTGAAGATATCGCATGATGCACTAGAGTTGCTAGCTAGTGTTGATGATCACCCCTTCGTTATGGTCCCATGTTCTTATGCTAGTTTGGATTAGAGAGGGTGTGTGAACATCATCTTCATAGATGATGAGCTGCCGGATGATAGAGGTATTTTTACTGTTTTATTTAAATTTATTCTAACATGTTCTTTAACTTGTTTTTATTAAATTGTGCAATGAAATTCTCTAATTATTGTTGTGTACTTGTATATATTTTGTAGAAATTGGGTATTTTTATGGCGAGGACATGCCAGTGCCACCAAATGATCCATGTGTGGATCTTGATGACGATCAGGATATGCCAAATGCTGAAGATCTTAAGGCCGGTGCAGAGAGACCTGCTCCTGCTAGTGCGCCAGTACTGCCTTTTTCTAGGTACAGTAGGCTTGATAGCAGATTCAGGATGGATTTGGGCGACCAACTCACTGCATTGATTGTTGAGGCGAGAGTCAGGCCTGCTACTATGAGAGACATAAAAGCTGATGGTAGGCTGTTACATATGTGGAGAGGCATGCCGGGTGACATTTACAACCTGGTGGGGCATGTCGTAAGAGCTATGACCTTAGTTACGTGGCTCAGGAGGACCATTTCACATTATAGGCATGGTTGAGACGTAGCACATGATCGATAGTTCGCTAGCAGCGATGCATCATCTGATGATCGTTCACCTCACGCCACGCTAGATGAGAAGCCTCCACTAGCATCGAGCAACAGTCATCATGGAGAGCAGAGAGGACCATCGGCCACGTCTAGTTAGCAGCCTGCAGCATCCAGCAGTACTCATGATCATGAGAAGGCTGGACCATCGACCATATCAAGTCATCACGATGAGCAGCCGAGAGTTGATCCTGATCAGCATGAGGCACCAGTACCAGATCAACACGCATGTGATGATCAACATGTATCTGAGCTTGTCGAGGCTACACCATTGACTGGGCAGGCCTTGAATAGTATTGCTATTGATGATGTACCACCAGATGATCCATGAAATTTATATTACAGTTGTATATTTTTGACATCATTCAGTTATATATATATATATATATATATATATATATATATATATCACTGGAACAGGGTCTCCTACGAAGCTGCGAATCTAGTCCATTTTGTATATTTTTTATTATATTTAGTCTAACGCAGGGGTTTTGGGGTGGGTCAAAGCCCCTAATGTATTGTAAGCGGGTCAAGGGTAGAGCAAGAGTCCACAAACCATGGTTTGCAGACCATTGGATGCGTAGGCTAAAGTAATATAAATAGTTGAACCTTTTTGAGTAGATAGAAAGAACTGAATAGTGTTTGATATGAAGTACGAATTGCTAGATCTTGGGTTGGGTTGTTTGGGTTAGGACTCCTGTTGGCTGTGTGCGCAGGTGTTATTTGGGGAATGTAAGAGGATTTTTGATAAGTAATATATGTGAAATATTTCTGGAACTTATGATGTTGTCTGGATTTGTTCTGTTATGATTAATGTGAACTAAGATTGTTTGCTTAAGTTGTGAACTCATCTGTTTTATCTCTGTAATATGAAAGTATCTTCACTTAGTATATTTCTATGATAAGAAACTTACCGATTGCATCTCTGTTAATGAACGTAAACTATCTGTGTTGACAAAATTGGCTACGATTATGCTATTTTATGGTTGTAATTGATGATACGCACGTGGATGTGAACCTTCTAAAGCAGATCTAATAAGAACTATAGTCTGGTTACGTCCTGAAACCTTGCAAATCACCCCTCTGTGTAGATATAATAATTGTGGGCCTGCGTTATTACCCACTCCCTCTCTCAAGGTGCGGAAACTTGGTTCCAGCACCCTCCCATACTGCTTCAGGTGAGACTTTGACCTACTCAAGCGGGTCACTGCCGAAATGGCCAGTAGTATAGGGGTTTTTTGGCAAACCTTCACCTCCAAACCTGGGTCAGGACCCCTCGAGCCAACAAATGGTTCCGTTGCCGAGACCGGGAGCATTGTGAGGGAGAGATTTGGTAATTCCCAAGCCGTATTGGAAGCCTGAAAAGAAAGAAATCAATGAGTGGTTTGAAAAGCCAGTTCAGGAATTCGTTGTAAAAGAAAATAGTAGTACGAACTTAACTGCGGAGGAGTGGAAAAATAAGTATATTTTCTTGGAAATCTACGAGATTTTCTTCGTAACTTTTGCAATTGAGCTGCAGGAGTGGCTCACAAGGCTGGTCGATTTTCAGAAGTGTTGGAAAGACAAATGGGTCACGCAGTGGACCCCAGAACTAATTCGGCAGTTGGAAAAGATTGACAACACCATTACTTGCATGGTAGATCGTTGGGTGGAAAGTGTGATAGGAGGATTTGTGACTGAATTTACGATCGACCAGTTTTTATCCTACTCAGAAGCAGAGCGGAGTTTCTTCAAGGGTTTCCAGGGTAAGTTTCTAAAAACTATGTGGTTATTAATTAAGATCTTATTGTGTGAAAAAAGTATCTTGTGCAGCCATAGCAAGTGAATGAGTTTCGATCAAAGTGAGGGTACAACGCGCAGTGGTAAGTACTACAGAACTAATCAAGAGGGAGATCGATTTGTCTATAATCAAGTGACTAATTTTGCTGCGCATAGCCCCCCATCAACACCATCGTCGAATCCTCCTAAGGGAAAGAAATCACCTTCGCCGCCACCAGAGGATGATATGGCTTCACATATGAAGTTACCCCCCTTCAAGGGTGTGGGGGACGAAGATATGGATCGATTCTGGTTTGTCACAAGGCCTGTATGGTCTACGTGGAATGTAGCGAGCGATGCTGTGAAAAGAGCGCAGCTGTCTCTTGCTTTTGAAGGAAGGGCCCTAGACTGGTACATGGGATAAGTCGACCAGCATGTGAACGCAAGCATTGAGGACATTAAGAATGCCCTGAAGCAATAGTTCAAGCAGCCTAAAGCCTACTCCCAGATAGTGAACGACTTGAAATATTTCAAACAAGGTTCATTTGAGTTTGTATGGGAAGCTGATCAGCATTGAAAAAAGTAATCAGAGAAGGAGGATTCCAGTATGATGATAGGCATCATGTAGAGTAGTTCATTGCTATGTTGCTGCCCCAATTATGCATACCGATGAGTCACCAAGACATTGAGTCGCAAGAGAAGGCCTTGGAGATATCAATGAAGTTGGAGGTTGCACCACGAGATGAAACCTAGTTGGGTGTACAACAGATACAAGGCCAGCTGGAAGAAATGCACATGGAAATCTAGAATCTGTGAAAGGAAAGAGGAGCAGAGGCTAGCCATGACAGGTGGTGCATACAATGCAGGGTGAATGGCCACACCAAGGATAACTGTCCGCTATTAGCAGACTACATGTAGGCTCGAGGACCTAGCCCGTTGCACCCTAGAGAAGATGCGGGGCCAAGTAGGTCGACACTATGGTGTGAGGACTATCGCGTTGCGGGGTTGCACGACACCAACCACAACCTTTGCCTTGCTGCTTGTATTCCAGAGGTTAAGAAACAATGGTGTAGGTTTTGTAGGACTGTGGGGCATGATGAGCAGAACTGCCTAAATTATGATTTGCTGATAGACCGAGGAAACATCTATAGGGTACAGACAGATCCTTCGTCACCAAGAACCCCCACCGATATTGGGGGCTCCCCCGTTAGGGGTAGGGGATGGGGCCGAGGTGGAAGCGCAGGTAGGGGAAGAGGCCAACTAATATGCTATAACTGCGGGGAGATAGGTCACTTTGTAAGGGATTGTTCAAACCCTACGAGGAAATCCTGCGGGTATTGCAGACAACTAGATCATGTGATCGAGGACTGCCCAATTTTGATGGCTATGGTGCAAGAGAAACAATAGACACCTACACAGAATGTGCAAATGGTTACAACAGAGCCTTGGAATGAGGGACCAGGTATTAATATCATAACCCATAGTGGCCTAACCACCGAGGGGGCTGAAGAAAAAGCTGCGGGTGAGCCTCTGATTAGAAAAGCGGTCATCAAATCAGAGGGCCTAGACCTACAAAAGGAAAGGAAAACCTTTATCGCAGCTCAGTAGGACTTAATAGAAGCATATACTTCATGGGTTCCTGCGGCCACCAAAGAAGGGGAGGGGGTCCGACCATTTTTACAAGCATGCATAAAACTGATGCACAACCAACAGGCCATTGAGAACCTCCAGGCACTATTAAATAACTGCGCTGAGGAAACCAATCCGTCCCTGGAAATTAAGGATATAAACACACTGTACAAGTACAATAAACACACTGTTAGGGAAATGCGACTCACAGTGCAAATCAGGGATTATGAAATGGAGCAAGTCATTTTGGATCTAGGGTCAGACGCAAATGTACTACCCAAGAAAACTTGGCAGCACATGGGAGAACCCAAGTTGGAATGGTTTACTGTCCAGCTGTGCATGGCCAATCAGCAGAATATCATACCATTAGGAAGGTTATCACAGATTTTAGTGGATATTGCAGGAGTTAAGGTCCGGGCCAACTTCGAGGTCATTTAGATTGTGGAATATGCAGACCCTTACCCTACACTCCTATGGTTAGATTGGGCCATCGACATGAGCAATATTATCAACTTGAAGAAGAGAAGCATGGTATTTGAGAACATAGTGATGCGGGTGATAGTCCCTTTAGACCCCGTAGAAGGAGAAAGGTATACGGAAACGGTGCATATCGATGAAGAGGTAGATCACGTTTACAAGTTAACTACGCAGGATGAAGACTGGATCAACCCTACGGCTGAGGGTATGCTCTGCTGGGAGAAGGATAGTGACTGTTTTTTTGATTCTGACGAAGAACTGGAGAATTGGAAAAATTGGTTGCATGATGTATCCGCGCTGTGACGTCTCATAATTTACTAGATAGTTTGCCGGATTATCCACAGTCTCATGAAACACTTGTCAAGTGTTTCGTGAGACTGTGGATAATCTAGCAAACTCTCTAGTAAACAATAACCACATGAATTTGAAAACCAAAATGTCTCATAATTTTAAGGGATTTTGATGTATATCTTCAGAGGTAAGAGATCTACCTTACTTTGATGGTTCTGGTAGCATTAAGGAATTTTTGCAAGCATTTGAAGGTGAAGTTCCGAAGGAACGAAGGTTATGGGCCCTCAATCTCGCCCTACGCACAGCACCTGTGGAGTGGTGGGATGAGCGTAAGGCCATGTTCCAGGAATGGGGGGCATGTCGGACTATGTTACTCTTTCAATTCGACCCTCTGGTTCACTTACGCAAGGAACAACTCGGATTGGTAATATGAGGCTGCGCAGACTTGCACAAGCTAGCTACCTCTGGCAGGAAAGGATGCATGGATGATAGGTGCATCTCCTACAGAAACTCTTTCAAGATGGTGGATACTATGGAAGCTGTTGATTTGGCAACACCTACAGCTATGAAACAACTACGCTCGCTCCTCCACTTCGCAGGCTATTACAGGAAAACTAGGCCGGAGTACGCATTGATCACAATGCCTCTGAATGAGCTACTTCACAAGGCCATTTCAGTTCGCAGGAACACTAAATGTCAAGGGGGCTTCAAATTAGTAAATAAAATAGTAGGCTCACTTAGAACGCAGATGGAACATTGGCTAGACCACCATGTGCACAGAAGGCCCATCGAACGCACATAGGCATGTTGGGAGTGTAGGTGTGTGTTTAGCGCACTAGAGCTACGAAAACTAGCCGTTGGGACAGTCAAATCAAGTAAAATGAAAAATATACCGTTGAATGGAGTGGGCGGCTGGAATTTAATGAGGCGATTGCGAGAGATTTTTTACTGTTTATATGATGGTAAGTTACAACTTGCCCAAATACTGGCCTCTCGCACTAGCTATAAAATGGGTTGGAGAGATCAGACAAGGGTTTCATATTAGTTGTATAGCTTGTAATTGGCATATCTTACCATGACGATTTGGTGATGCAAGATGCTCTGTTCTTACAATATCTCCTTCATGTCTGAGCAACCTACCCCCTCGGACAGTAGCAACCCAGAGTTTTTTTTTCGTGCCAGGATGATGGCTATGAACCTTACTGAGCCATCTGAACCAATGACTTCGGTAGAACAGGGGGCTAAGGAAGTGGTGGAAATCGAGTCTGAGGCAGAAGAGATTCTCTCCACGCCAAACCCGACCATGAGGAAAGGGAAATAAAAGGCACAAAGCTCTATAAATCCCCCGAAGCCCATGAAATGGGTTGTAGGAAAGCCTTGAACTTCCACGCAAACCGCAAAATCCCTGTAGGTAGCTCGGGACGAAGCACAACCAGTCAAGCCAATTCACTGGTTACCGCGCTTTGTTCGACCACGTAGGACATCGATGTGCATGCTAAAGAATCTGGATGGCCTGGTCACTTACCTGCTGATGCCATTGACCCCAAGCGAGGTACCCATCATTGGTGAACATTTTGGTAAGCTTGAGAGGTCAAGTTTGATGATCACGACCTGGCCAACTTCGAAGCATTCCCTAAGCTAGCACCTGCATTATACCTTGACTCAATTCATGACAAAAATGGAGTTACAGTCATCCCCCAGCGCTGGGTGCATGGGTTGGCCGGGTCTAGGCTCTTGAACTTACTTAGGATGCCCCATTTTGGTCATTACAATATTACGGACCGCCTCGCACGGCAGCTACTCACCATAATTGACGAAGGATGCCTGTGGATCTAGGACCAGACTCCTATTGATGCTGCACTAATTCATAGGATTATTGGTCTCCTGATGAATGGACCAAGCCCTCTGGATCGAGTGGGTAAGAAGTACAAAGGCGAGACTGCTGAATTTGTGAGCCAAAAATACAAGGTGGAATGGAATACCCGAGGCTTTATCAACAAATCCATCAATGATCCCACTACACAGTTGGGCACGATTTTTTTGGCCTGCAAGTTGATGCGGAAATTCCAAGCTACCACCACCCCCGCTTATGTGATCTAGCTAGCAGGCCAATGTGGGAAGGGGGTTTGTTTCAATTGGGCTCAGTGCTTATGTGACGAATTTTTGGCCAACGTCTAAGAATCCTAGGACTTAGGGCGCACCTTTTGTTACTCATGGTTGCTGTAATTGCTCATAGCGTTGGTCGCTTGGGAAGCTACTGCGGAGTCCATCCTCCCTAAGCTTACCCTGGATATGTGTGAAGGAGCCCATTATGCGCACTTATGGGACTCCAAGGATGCGCAACGCATAGAGGAGAATGAAGTCTTCTGGGTCCTCTTCCAGGGCAACATAGCAACTGGCATCAACTCTCGACCCTGCTTATCACCAAAAGTCTACGATAGATACAAGAGCATCGCAAACTTCCAGGTGACCATGCACAACATACAGATTCAGAGCCGAAAGGAGAAAGCTTGGACTTCGCTCCCCTATATGGTCGCAGACGAAGAAATCGACAATGTTATTGCACTCTGGCCCCCGCAGTGCCAGATTGGCTTCAAGACTGGGGTGCAGGGCCCTAAAGGTACCAGCACAACATAGGTAATTCCCCCTGTCACTATTAAGGATATTGGAGGCTCCAGCAAAGGTACTGGAAAAGACACAGAACCGACTGCGAAGAAATATGGGCAGTAGAAGTGGACTGATGAGAACGACGCCAAAGTAGCAACACCGAAAGATTCGCAGCCTAACTTAGGGACAGAAGGAGAGGATGCAGAAGGAGTTGCATCCCCTCGCGGGATGAAGTGCATAGGCGAGCCTACCAAAGGACCTCGGAAGAAGCAGCGTGCTTAATGGACAGAACATGATGAAACTGTCACCTTGACCGACAGTGACCTTAAACAGATTGTTGATGCAGTATCTCTAGCCACGCAAGATCGATGAGAAGCCCTCGAAGGATAGCAGAAGGCTGCGCTCGCTACATTACAGGCCGAGCTTCGCGAGCTGCAACTAAAGATAGACACACTGCAAACTAGTGTGAATTTGGTACGGATGCCGCAAACCACCAGTAGTGCTACGCTTAAAACGACTAAAAGCCGCCTCTGCCCTTTGCCTGGCATTGCTCTTATGTCTGCCCGACCTGAGCACGCAGGTCCATAGTTGCCGAGAGGTACAACTAGAAGTATCCAGACTACCCCAAGATGATTTGTAGGGGCTCCACACGGGTATATTTCATGATATTCAACATTGGGACCTGCAGGTTCACCAATAAATAGGCTTGGCTGAGCAAACGATCATCGAAAGCAACGCTGCAATCGCCCTTGCCACCACGCAGCAGAAGGATCTCGAAAGCTTCATTCACCAGCTTTGTGCAGAAGTTCCAACAGAGATTTCGGCTACCGCTATGCCCCAGGCAAAGGTGGAGGGGTTGGTCACCGCATTGAAGGCATCTCGAACAGAGGTTGCAGAGGCTAAGTCACGGATGGAGTAACAGATTGCTGGCCTTCGGGCCAAATTGCAGCCTGAAACACCTCTAGAGGTATGAGCCTAGCGATCTACGGTGGTCACCATAGCTACGAATGTCATCATAGGGCAGATTGCGCAGGGTGCTCAACTACTGGAAACTGCCATGCAGCTATGGACCAAGGTCCAACGCGATCCGCTCCTGCGAGAAATAACCCAGGCCCTGCAGCAGAAAGAGGAGATGTTTGAAACATTGGAAGCCACCCTACCCAAATTGGTTCCTGCTCAGCGCCTGGCATGACTGTGAACTAGCCAAGACCTCCAAGCTGAGATAGAAGAGCTTCGACAGAAGAAGAAGGCCCTCAATGGTTGCCTGAAGCCTTGGGTTGATGATGCCCTTAAACTGTCACAGGATGCTGATGTAACCGTGAAGCAGCTCAAGCAGACCCTAGAAAGTGTCACCGCTGTGATAGAAGGCTTGATTTCATAGAAATTTGTCGACATCGCCCATAATGTTGTTGCCCAAAGCGAAGCCGTGCTGCGCTCGTTGGCTGAAGCGATCAAACTATTTTAGGTGTAGGTGGAAACCCCACCATCTCAGTGATTCGGTACGAGTCACAAGATTGTGTTGGGGGACTGTTTGAACAGGGTCTCCTACGAAGCTGCGAATCTGGTTCATTTTGTATATTTTTTATTATATTTAGTCTAACCCAGGGGTTTTGGGGTGCATCAAAGCCCCTAATGCATTGTAAGCGGGTCAAGGGTAGACCAAGAGTCCACAAACCACAGTTTGCGGACCATTGGATACGTAGGCTAAAGTAATATAAATAGTTGAACCTTTTTGAGTATATAGACAGAAATGAATAGAGCTTGATATGAAGTATGAATTGCTAGATCTTGGGTTGGGTTGTTTGGGTTAGGACTCCTACTAGCTGTGTGTGCGAAGATCCTCTATCCTGCTGTGTGTGGACCCTACTGGCTGTGTGCGCAGGTGGTATTTGGGAAATGTAAGAGGATTTTTTATAAGTAATATATGTGAAGTATTGCTAGAACTTATGATGTTGTTTGGATCTGTTTTGCTATGATTAATGTGAACTAAGATTGTCTGCTTAAGTTGCGAACTCGTCTATTTTATCTCTGTAATATGAAAGTATCTCCACTTAGTATATTGTTGTGATAAGACACTTACCGATTGCATCTCTGTTAATGAACGCAAACTATTTGTGTTGAAAATATTGGCTACGATTATACTATTTTATGGTTGTAATTGATGATATGCACGTGGATGCGAACCTGCTAGAGTAGATCTGATAATTGCGGGCCTGCGTTATTACCCACTCTCTCTCTCAGGGTGCGGAAACTTGGTTCCAGCACCCTCCCATACTGCTTCGGGTGAGACTTTGATGCACAAGTGGGTCACTGCCGAAAGGGCTAGTAGTATAGGGGTTTGTTGGAAAACCTTCACCTCTGAACCTGGGTAAGGACCCCTCGAGCCAACATATATACATAGTCCATGTATTTTATGTTCATGTTGTAGTTGTACTTAATTTACATGTTAGTGATCATCATGATGTGTATATTGTTAGGTCATGTTAGATATGGTCATTTAATGTGCAGCTTGCAGATAGACGTGTATGTGATAGCAGTTATTTCACATGAGATGTATAGTTGATGTTTGTGTTGTGATGATTTTATATAATGCTAATTGTGTTTTGTTAGATGATCATGATCATGATGATGTTAGCGAATTTGAATGTGTTTTTTAGTCAAATATGATGTTTGTACGATGGTTATCATGAACGCAATGTTTATTAATTAATTAATATTAAATGATCATGATATTGTAAAATTGTAATATTTGTAATTCTAATTGTATGTAAATTTCTAAAATTGTAATTGTATTTGTATTAATTGTAATTGTATGTTAAATATTTGTAAAACTTTAATTGTGATTTTAATATTTAATTTATTGTGAAATGATTGTAATTGTAATTGTATATACGTAAAATTGTAAAATTGTAATTGTAATTCTAATTGTATGTAAAATTCTAAAATTGTAATTGTAATGGTATATATGTAAATTTGTAAAACTGTAATTGTAATTGTCAATTTTAAATTTGTCAAATTGTAATTGTATATCTGTAGAATTCTAAAATTTTAATTGTAATTGTAATTGTATGTGAAATTGGAAAATTGTAATTGTAATTCTATGTAAAATATTTGTAAAATTTTAATTGTATTACTGTGAATTGATTGTAATTGTAAAATTGTAATTGTATGTAAAATTCTAAAACTGTAATTGTAATTGTATGTAAAATATTTGTAAAATTTTAATTGTATTAATGTGAAAATTTTAATTGTATTAATGTGAAATGATTTTATTAAAATTTTAAATTTGTAAAATTTTAAATAATCGTAAAATAATAAATCTAGAATAATATGAATTATTGTAACATAATAAAGTTTAGAAAATAATGCAAATAAATTCATGTACTTTAGAATTATCAATATTTTATTATGATCTTACATACAAAAAAAAAGGAACTTTATACAGTACACATTCTTTTTGAGATCAACATAATTGCAAATTATCAAGTGAAATATTGATTTTAACATTAACACAATGAAAATTACTAATTAATTCAAAATACATATTATAATGTTTCGAAAAACCCATCTTAAAAAGTATAAATATTGATGAAATTACACATGTACCATATCACTCACGGTTCTCATGATCACCCTCATTATCTTCCAACTCTCATGGCATGTTAACACTATTGTTCTAAAAAATATGTTTTGATCTAGTGTCATGTCTCAATACGAACCACCAATCCCTATCCAACACATCTGGGTAAAAAAAAACGTAGTTGTAGTGTTTGGGGAAAACATAGGGCTCCTTAGCTTCATCCCACATTTTTCTAGAGTTGATACATATCAGCCTACTATCGTGATCTTCCTTTACATTATTCCGATCAAAGGTGTCCCACCACTTGCACCTAAAAATAACACATTGGAAAGAAGAGAAATCCACTTCAATGATCTCTTGTATCTTTCCGACGTAACCTAATGTTCCTCGTACTAGGTTTTGAACATGGTGGCTAGATCGATTAGATTGATCGAACTCGACTTCCACTCCACAGTATTGTGTGATGTTTCCAGCATCAGCATTTTTTGTGCGAAAATGATGTCCATATGCCCACATAGATGGGAACAAATGCACCTATTATAATTTTTTTTTAAAATGATAGTGTCATGTGTCTTATAATAACCCAGCAATTAAAATATAAAATATAGATGTCTTATAAGTTTCAAATTTACGTATAAATTAAATAGATTATTACCAATTTGTTGCACCCAATCCCTACATTTAGCACATCCTATTTATCACGCGGGTAACGACTGGTTGCACCATATTTCTCTCTGTCTTGGTCAACAACCGAATGGTTGGGGCATGTTTTTGGCATATTTTATTTTAAATGACCAAGATAAGGCACACTTCTACCATTCAATCATCTGAATTATTTCCTGTCACTATCCCATTTCATCCTCTTTTGTTCGTACAATGCGACCCACGGTTGTGTCGCTTCAGAATTGTAAAGAACGAATTTATTGATTGCTTCAATTTCTGCATTCAATGATGAAATCAAACTGACATTATATTTTACATAGAGATAAAAATATATATTATATCGAAGTTCAACATGAATATTTACTTTGTGTAAATTTGAAAAATTATAAGTTGCTTACTCTTTATTAAGCGCTTTTTTCCACTCGTTTGGAGCAACTCCCCTTCTCTTTTGTCTTCATCCCTTTCATCGTCCCAAATCACCACACCTAGTCTGTTGTCGATATGCTTGATGCACTCACTGGCATAATATAAAGACTCATATGATATGTTCCCCTCTGCCATAGACCCCTCGGGTTTTTCCTTTTGTCAAACAAAACCTTTCAATTTCTTCATGTACCTCTCTAAGAAGAACATCCAATGACAAGAAACCACCCCAACTAATTCAACCTCATCTACTAGGTGGATTATAAGATGAACCTACAAGTCCATGAAACTCGTGGGCAGGTCCTTCTCAAACATACAAACAATCTCAACTATCTCTTGACGCCACCGTGGAATGCTAGCCAGATGAATCTCCTTTGACGTGATCCAACGTGCAAATTCAGATAATTTAGATATGGCACATCCTAGGTGTTGAGGGAATTCATGTTTCACACACCCACACATGAAAAAAAGATAATAACACTACAAATTTATAAACACGTGCAATAATATACAAAATTAGTTATGTTTTATGATCCCCGCATGGGATAAAATTTATTAATATAAAAAATAATAAAATAATGCTCTTGACATTATATGTACTCTTAGAAAATTCAAATGGTTATGTGATTTTAACCCCTACAAATGGTCACCCACGGTGACGCAACGCCGTATTGAAGACTCGTATGAAGTTGGAACCCTCACACCCATTATAACTTCATTTGCTAAAGAAATATCATATTTTTTAAAAATCCATGGGACATCACCTTCTTTGAAATACCATGAACTAGAGGGACCAGCGCCTGCCTCTGATCCTGTACATTCTAATCGTCTTGGCCAATATTTCTTTTTAGTTTTTGAAGTAATAAGATCTTTCCTAACAACTAATGAGTCACTTTGTTTTGATGATAAGTGCCTCCATAAATAAGATGAAACATTTTTAAATAAATGCATGGGATCTAATAAGTGGGTAATCTTAAGATGCTCCCAATATGGGAGGTTATAAAATATATATTTCCTTTTCATCCCAATGGGAAATTTCTCAACATAGCTGTCGAAGAAATCTGGATCATCGAACATAAGCTCCCCATTTAAATCGAACATTGCTATGAACTCCTTCTCCTTCTCTCTCTCATATGCTCTAAGCCATTCAACTGGTGTCGTTATTGGAGGCCTTTGGGTTCTCTCTCATTTACCATTGAAAGCAGATGTTGCTATTT